>OY728139.1:1464169268-1465419268 GCA_963277665.1 Viscum album
TATCTTCAATAATACCCATTAATTTACCAAGGCTATAATCAACTGGAAAATCAATATTTTGAATCACCTCACATAGAAAATTTCATTGACCAAACCATGATTGAATACACCACACCAGATGAGATGTACAATCAATGGGATGCTGATTGTTTAAAGGATCAATTTCCATACCTCTTGAGGATGATTGAAGAGATCAAACATAATGAAGTTCATGATGTACAAACATCTATGAATCCTAATTCTGAAAAAATTCTTGAACATTTGTGTGAAAAAATGGATAAAATGAATTCATAGGTTTCATCTTTAAGAGTAGAACTACAAATCATTGAAATGGTTATGGAACCCATTCCCACTCAGGTTGTCTCTTCCTCATCACTAATACAAGAATCTTGTCTCTCAAAAACCTCAAATGAATTTATTGAAGAACCAACCATTGGATTTTGGATAGTTGAAGATAATCAAGGAATTGTTTATGGGTGCTTAAATCAAGAGGAAACTGATTTTTTGTATTCACAAGAGGGAAACTTGACATTGTGGATGGAGAGTCCTGAATATTTCTCCATTGATGATTTTTTAAAAACACAAATCACTGAAAAATTGGGATAAATACCAAACATTGATCCCATACCCACACCTCAAATTCAACTAGACACTTTTGGGGATGAATCATATTTTAAAACAGAACCAATTCTTTCTAATTTTTTTGGAGAAGAAACTGACTTTCATTCAAATTTCCAATCTTTATTAGGAAATTTCAATCAAACTGAACTCGATGTTTTAATACTTCCTTCCCTACTCAATAATCCCTCTATTTATGATAACCAAGACCATTCAATTATCATCAATTTTTATCAAGAATCTCACCAAGTAGGAATGAACCTTGAAATCTTAGGAAATACTCCAGATAAAACACGATCAACCATTTTAGATATTCCTTGGATTTTACCAATCATTGTAGAAAATAGGATTTCATACGAAACAAATTTCAAAAAAACAATCAATCTCAATCTTGTTGAAGTGGAGAAAGATGGGTTAATTAAAATTTTGAAAGTTGGAATTGGATAAGTTGGGGGGTTCAAGTCGAGCTAACGACGTTAAACAAAATTGATGCATGGGAGGAAACCCATGGTTTTCATGTTTTCTAATTATTTTGAATCATTTTTTTTCATATAATAAATTACCATAGACTGTTGACCTGTTCTTCTTTTATGAGTAAGGATGGGTATGAAAGGGGAGCGCCATATTCATCCGTGTCACGCGGTGTGATCCCTGAGTAATACCTTACCCAGAAAATATAAAGAAGACAATGTATCATCGATTTATTTTATTTTATTTATGTTTTTTGTAGGTTAAAAAAAAATTAGACTCTTGACCTGTTCTTCTTTTATGAGTATGGATGGGTATTAAAGGGGGGCACTGTATTCATCCGTGTTACGCGGTGTGATCCCTGAGTAATACCTTACCCAGAAATTTAAAAGAAGACAATGTATCATTAGTTTGATTTAAAAAAAAACATGAAAACCCATAAAAATGATGATACTTGGAATTAAATAAATCAATGTGTTGTTTGTTTTGTCTGCTTTGTCCTTATTTTTATGGTTCAAGAACTATTTTGGATGATACATGTTCAATCAATGAGGTGCCTATATCCCCCAAGTGATCAAATGAGTAATCTGGAGCATCATGAACTTCAACTTTAAAAACCAGGTGAATTTGTTCCATGTTTATCATTCTCAATTTCATCTTTGAACTCCTCTCCTACCCCCTTCTAACTTTTCTTTTCTTTAAACACTGGGGACAGTGTTATTCTAAGTTGGGGGGAGATAAAAAATTATTTTTTTTGTGAATAAAAACATGCATGAAAAGAAAAATTCCATTAACCATAAACATGATAACACACATTGCAAACTCTAAAATTGGATATCAAATAAATTTTGCATGCCTTGATTCTGATTTTAATGCAAGTTTAAGTTCATGAGCATAGTTTTTGGAAAGTGCGGTTGTCCGATGTGATTTTTCAATGTTTACATTTTCATCCTCTTAATAAAAATGCCACAATGCACGTCTACTGGATCGTGGGTGTAAATTTGCATTCTTGGGTCCCTTTCATTATAGCATAGGGTTCTGGGGTCACTTTTAGTTTAATTTGAGTATCCAAAAAAAAAACAAAAAACAAAAAAAATTATGACCACATAGAGCAATGTTTTTTCCAAATGCGTGGCGTCCGACACTTGGGGATCGTGACTCCATAGTTGTCTTGCCCAGAGTTAGGCTTTATATCTCTATTGTAGAGCATGAAATTGACAATATGTGTGGCGTCCGACACTTGGGGATTGTGACTCCATAGTTTTCTTTCCTAGAGTTAGTCTTTTCATATCTATTGTGGTAAAAAAATCATCAAAAAAAAATCAAAAAAAAAATGGATACTCATATTAAGGTTTAATGTGATTCCCACCTAGCGCTTCCATTTTTTCCCCTTGAACAACAAAATGTGCCCCATATCTTTTGTGATTCACAACACTTTATCATGCTTAATTGGAATTGGATGAAATGTGGCGATGAATTTGAACAAAGGAATGAGCTTGGGCTTGGGATATGCTTATGGAATTAGCTTTTTTTAAATGATTTTGATGGGTTTCATAATTTTTTTTGGTATGAGGTCTTTGGGTGAGCAATGTGTATTTAAATGTTTTTGGAAAAGGGGATTTGAATTTCATATTTGTAATATATTTTGATCGGGACTAGTAAAACTCAAGTTGAGGGGTATGATTAGTCACTAAAAGTGGCTAATATTCATTGTTAATATCTTTATATTCATTGTTCCAAAGTCCATAAACATTGTTTTTAGTGCATTACATAAATAGAACTTCATTTCTCATCTTAAATGCAATTCATGTTTAAAATGCAAATTTGGGCCCAATCATTCATCTATTTGTGGACAACACTATATTAATTTTCTGAATTTGATATTTTTGTATATGATTTATCACCTTGTTTTCAACATTTTATCTTTTAGGTCCGATGGATGAATCCCAAGGGAAGATAGAGATTTTTTCACCCGAATGCATAAATTTGATGGAGAAAGCATAATGGGCCTAAGACCCATCAAACAAATGTGGGGCCCACAAACCAAGCCCAATGAAGCTCAAATTTATAAATTAGAAAGATAAAAATATGAGGATCATTTTATTCAACTGTGTCAAGAGCTAATTCTGATGTTTTCATGATGATAAATGGATCTGAAATTGAGATTTAAATGGCGGACCCGACATTAATGCATAGAAATCCGTCCCACCATTTGGACCATAAATTCCAAACGGATGAGGTAAATTTCCTGAATTTTTTACAGATCATATAGGACAGATGGACTAAGATATTTCTCTTCTACAACCCCTCCGGATTCGGCTTTCTTCAATTACAAATTCACATGTAAATATGGTGGACGAATCTGGACAGTTTTCCGGGTCAAATTCAAAATGTCAATTTCCTTTTGATTATTCACCCTCCTTTTGACTCTATTAATTGTTGGGGGTGAATTAATTGTTGGGGTATAGAAATAAGGCTCCTAATATGCCTATATAAGGAGCTAGTGGTGAAGGTAATAGGGGTGGATATTTTTCTTATCATCTTTTGTTGCTTGTTTCATTGTAAGGTTATACTTCCAAATTTCCTTTGTAATGTTTTCCATTTCCATGTAAGTTTCTTTTTTTTGTATCCTTATGTTCTTAATAAAATTATTTCTCTTATATATTTTCCATTTCATTTATTAAAACTTTATTATCACAAATTACAATGATATCTCTGTGTAGTTGTGAATTAGTTCACACATAGGTGTGAATTTCATTCACACACACGGAGGAGTGCTCATTCTTTCCGTGGTTTTAATTTCTTCAATCCAATTATTGTTAGCCATATTCTGCCCACCATTGATAGTATACCATCAATGGAGGTCTAACCCTTTAATGGGTTGATCTTAGGAGGATGCAAAGTCTGGGTTGAATGTTGTTTTATGAACGAATTATTGTTAATTGGATAATTAATTTAAGACATCCATTCTTCAGTTATTTCTACTCTTCATCTTTACTGTGTTTGAGAAAACTAAATTCAATTAATAAATGACCATATACCTTGGAGAGATCATGAATTTTGTTCTCTAAGTGTATAGGGGATTATTAATTGTGTTTAGTAAGCACCAAACCAAAAAATGATAAAGGTAGTGTTATTTTTAAAGAATGGATTCATCAAGAATTAATAAAACCAAAATTGTCTAAAGAAGTAAAATTCATTCAATCCACCCCAAGAATAATCCTAAGATCAACACATTTTATTTTAATTGAATTCACTTAGGTTTATTAGTGTTCTTTAAAACCATACAAAATCAAAACCAAAGTTGGCTACTTCATATCCCATCCTTCACCAAATCGTAGCATCTCAAGGTTACTTCTTCGGTCCCTGTGAACTCGACCCCTACATGTACTACATCGATCGCTTTTACCATTAGGGTAAATTTGGACGCAACCAGCAGCCCTTCCCGGCAGCGCACCGGGCACCGTCGCCTCCTGGCGGCCAGCCGGTGCCGGCTGCCGGCGCCGCTGTGCCGGCGAGGCGCGCCGACGGGGTTTTCCGCGGACCACCGGACGTGCTCCGGTGGTCTGTTTTGCCTGCCGTCCTCACCAGCGGTCCTCCCGGGATCTGCTCTTCACTGCGAAGACCTCAAAATTCCCTTGCAGCCTGCTTCATCGTCGCCCACCGACCCGCAGACCAAGAACGAAGAAACAGTGGGTTCAGACTTGTTCGTTGGTCCGCACCCACCACGTTAGCAGTTTAAAAAGGCTTACGACAAATTTAAACACATGCCGAGGATATAAATCACATAGATTTAATTGAACCAAAACCCCTACCTCAAGCATCGTCGAGCGAGGGTTCGTCGTGGAATTGCACATCGTGGAAGAAGGCGTCGCGGAAGGGGGATCGTCGCGTCGTGGAGAAAGGATTCGCCGGCGTCGCGTCGTCGATCTCCGAGGATCTGGCGTTTTTGTCGACCTTCGTCGGAGGTCGGCGTTCTTCGCGTTCTTCGTTGAGGAAGGAGTGCTTCACGGCTTGAGTGATTCCTCCCCAAACCCTCTCGTACAACCAACCTCTAATAAAATAAGAATTGTCTTATTTTATTAACACACAAGCCAACGTTTTGAATTTTAAAAAGAATTGAAATAATCAATTAAGTGAATAAATTCAACGTTTAAACCGCCAAATTAATTGAGGCATTTCATAAACAGAAAAACGCAAGGGTTGACTTCTACTTAAAAGGGGTGCGGGTGCGTTACCTTAATAAAGGAGGGGGTTGAGGAAGTTGAAAGAAACGGTGGGGCTCGTGTGGGCCCCACCTCACAAATATCCTACCTAGTGGGTAGGATATTATGGGTCCCACTCCAAACACTTATATTAGGTTAAACAACTTTAAGTAAAATAAAAATTGGTCGCACCAATTTTATTTTATTCCTTTACTTAACCCAAAAATTTAAAAACCACACCCGAGCAAGTGAAAATCTGAAAAAGGTGTTTCTAAGAAATTACCAGTGCTGCGATTCCATCGGTGCCCTCAGAATTCTATTCCGAGCACCGGTTCAAAAGTTAGAAAAACCCACTCGTTCGTTCACTGAACGTACCCGAGCTAAACTTCAGAAAAATGATTCCGGGCACACCGGGCCTTGGAATCAGGTGTTGTCAGAAACTGTGTTCTTTTAAAATTCCCAAGAAAATTAAAAAAAAATTCCTTGAATTTTACGGGTCTTTACATCACTCCCACCTTAGGCCTTTACGTCCCCGTAAAGATACATCATAAACTAGGGAAACAAATGTGGGTACTGAGCACGCATCTGAGCCTCCTTCTCCCAAGTGCTCTCCTGGAGGTTCCCGTGCTGCCATCTGATGCGCACAAATGGAATCAACCGTCCACATAGGACCCTCTCCCGTCGATCCTCAATCTCCACCGGGACCTCCGCAAAAGACTCCCCATCATCAATGTCTATCTCCCCATGGTCAATGACATGCATCAGGTTGTGCACGTATCTCCTCAACTGGGATACGTGGAAGACGTCATGCACCCGGTGCAACTGAGGTGGTAGAGCCAGACGATAAGCCACCTCACCAATCCTGCTGAGGACCTGGAATCGTCCGATGAAGCATGGAGACAACTTTCCACCTCGACCAAATCTCCGTAATCCACGTCGAGGTGAGACCCGCAAGAAGACGTGGTCGCCATCCTCGAACTCTAGTGGCCTATGCCTCCTGTCAGCATAAGACTTCTACCGGCTCTGGGCTGTCCTCATCTGCTCCTGGATGACCTGGACCTTCTCCGTCGTGTCCTGGACCATCTCCGGTCCCACAAGTGCTGACTCCCCAGGGTCTGTCCAGCACAGAAAAGATCTGCAAGGTCGGTCGTACAACACCTCGTATGGTGCCATCCCAATAGTGGAGTGGTAGATGTTGTTGTACACGAACTCCACCAAGGGTAGGTGGTCCTCCCAGCTGCGACCAAAGTCGAGGACACATGTGTGGAGCATGTCCTCGAGAGTCTGAATGGTCATCTCCGTCTGACCATCTATCTGAGGGTGAAAGGCGGTGCTCAGACGTAGCTGCATCCCGAATGCCTCCTGCAACCCCTTCCAGAGCCGGGAAGTAAAGCGAGCATCTCGATTGGAGACGATAGATGATGGCACACCATGAAGCCGTACAATCTCCTGAACGTAGAGACGTCCCAAGCTCTCCACCGAGCCCTGCTCTCTGATGGGTAAGAAGTGGGCCGACTTGGTGAGTCGGTCGACAATCACCCAAATGGAGTCATGACCTCTGGAAGTGCATGGAAGTCCAGTCACGGAGTCCATAGATATGCCATCCCACTTCCACTCCAGGACCTCCAAGGGTTGTACCAAGCCTGCTGGTACCTGGTGCTCTTCCTTCACCTGCTGGCAGGTGAGGCACCGAGAAACGAACTCAGCCACAACCTTCTTCATGCCCGACCACCAGTGCTGACGTCTAAGGTCCTGTTACATCTTCGCCACTCCAGGATGTACCTCCAAAGGGGAAGTGTGAAACTCTCTCAGCACCTCCTCCTGTAAAGAAACTGGTACCAAAGTACATCCTCTAAAAAAGACGTCGTGCTCTCCTCCTAAAGAGAAACCATCAGGTGTCTGTCCTAAGGATATCTGTGCACGCCGCGTCTCATAGTCGGCATCCCCACATCGTGCCTCTCTGAACCACTGCAGTAGTGGAGGAGCGACTGTGAGCGACTAAAGAAAGGCTGCTCCATATCTATCCATGAAGGATATCTGTAAAGCAGCTAGCTGCTCTGTCACCTCCCCAAGTAGTTGAATGCCCGTCCTCATGCTGAGAGTATCGGCTACCACGTTCCCCTTTCTAGGAGTATAGACCATCTCAAAGTCATAGTCCTGGAGGAACTCGAGCCATCGCAGCTGTCTCAGGTTCAGGTCCTTCTGCGAGAAGATGTACCTGAGACTCTGATGGTCAGAGTAGACAGTAAAACACTTTCCCATCAAATAGTGTCACCACATCTTCAGAGCAAAGACCAATGCTGCTAACTCCAGGTCATGGGTAGTGTAGTTCTGCTCATGATACCTCAACTAATGTGATCTATAGGCGATCACGACCCGCTCCTGCATCAGGACACATCCGAGTCCGGTCCCTGATCCATCGCAGTAAACTACGTACCCAACTCCCTCCTTCGGTAGCCTCAAGATAGGCGCACTGGTCAATCTCTGTCTCAGCTCCTGGAAGCTCTATTGACATCTGTCTGAAAACACAAAGGGTTTACCCTTCTTCGTCAAAGCTGAGAGTGGTGCCGAAACTCTGGAGAAGTCTGGCACAAATCTCCAGTAGTATCCAGCTAGTCCCAAGAAACTCCGCACCTTCGTCACGCTCCTGGGTGGCTCCCAAGCTAGCACTGCCTCGATCTTCGCAGGATCCACCACAACTCCCACCTCAAAGATGATGTGTCCCAAGAAGTGGACCTCGTGTATCCAGAACTGACACTTCGAGAGCTTTTCATAAAGCTGGTGCTCTCAGAGTGTTTCTAGTACAACCCGCAAGTGGTAGGCGTGCTCCTCCTCAGTCGTCGAGTATATCAAAATGTCGTCGATGAAGACCACGACAAATCGATCGAGGTATGGCTGAAAGATCCTATTCATGAGGCCCATGAACACTGATGGAGCATTGGTTATGCCGAATGGCATAACCAAGAACTCATAGTGTCCATACCGACATCTGAAGGCCGTCTTCTGCACGTCCTCGTCCCGAACTCTGAGCTGATGATAGCCTGATCTAAGGTCTATCTTTGAGAACCACCATGCTCCCTTGAGCTGATCGAAGAGGTAATCAATCCTCGGTAGTGGATACTTGTTCCTCACTGTTACCTGTTTCAGGCGACGATAGTCGACACAAAGTTTCAAGCTCTCGTCCGCCTTCTTGGCGAACAATATCGGGGAAGCCCAGGGTGAAACACTAGGTTGGATGAATTCCTTGCCCTGCAAGTCCTCCAACTATACCCGTAGCTCCTGAAGCTTGGAGGGAGCCATCCGATATGCTGGGGTGGTTATCGGGGCTGTCCTGGGGTATAGATCAATATAAAATTCTACCTCTCTATGAGGAGGTAGTCCTGGAACGTCGTCGGGGAAAACGTCCGCATACTGATCCACCGCTGCAGGAAAACCAGGACTCCGCACGTCAACTGCTCCTAGGATGAGGCTATCCAATTGATGAGTAATGGGCTATCCTATCCTCTGCGAGAGTCCATCCTGTTCTGCGAAGGCTCCCTTCTCGCCGGTGAAGGTGAACCTTCTCCCTTCGGTGCGTACACATCGCACCTTGCGCTTAATACAGTCAATCTGAGCATGGATTGTAGATAAAAAATCCATGCCCAAGATGACATTGTAAGGCCTCGAAACCGCTACAAGAAGATCCCAGTCAAAGCTCTCGCCTCCTAGAGTAAGCTCACATTGCCGACACCAGTGCGTAATCATCGAGTCTGCTCCCGTAGGAGTCTCTAGCCGTAAGGATCGAGCCAACAGCTCTGTCGGAATCTCCGAGCTCCAAACAAGGGAAGCGGCTATGAAAGAATGACTCACTCATGTGTCTATAATAACTACAACAAGGGTGGAATAGACACAGATAGTACCTCGAATCATCTCGGGCGCGCCGTGGTCGTAGGCCTTCGCTGCTTAGAGCTGTGCATGTCTCTGTCCGCCAGCTTCCTGTGGCCGGGGTGGGCCTCCTGGTGGTGGTGGTGGTAGAGCCTCAAAGCATCGCCCACCACCTGATGCTCGGACAGCTCCTCTGCCTCGTCCTCCTGCTCCCTGCGGACCACCATGGTCGACCCTATGCCTCTGCCTGGGTGGTCCCTCAACCGTCTGCTGCTCCTCGGTATGGCGAGTCGGGTAGTCACGAGCCATGTGGCCCTGCCCACTGCATGCGTAGCACTGTCTGTCTCTCGAAAGACTGGCTTCACGCTGTGTGCTCCACACCCCTGAGCCAGTGTCCTGAGGTCATCCGCCTGAGGGTCTGGTCTGCCTGGACCCATGTGTCATCTGTTGACTGCCAGCTGCAGAAGACTCTGCTACGTGCCGCCCTGCGGCAGGTCTCACTGCTGATGTAGGCTCAGCAAGGAAGCTCTCGATCAGAAGGGCTCTCTCTAGTACCCCTGCCTGTGTCGGAATGCTGAGGGAGATCAGAGATACCCTGATCTCATGCCTCAATCCCTGCTCGAAGGTTTGGACCTGGAAGAATGGGTCCCATACCATGTATGTCGAATAGCACGAGAGATTGGTAAATCTCGTCGAGTACTGGGCGACCGTCAAGCTGCCCTGCCGCAGCTGTAGAAGCTCTTAGATGCACACTGCACAGAGGGTGGCTGGGACGAACTCCGAGTGGAAGAGGCTCTTAAAGTCCGTCCAGAGGAGAGATGCCTCGTCGTGCACCTGGAGTATCAAGCTCCACCATCTGCCTGCTGTCGCATGCAGGAGGCTCGCTGCGAGGATCACCATGAGGTCTGCTGGTGTCCTCACTAACCAAAAAACTCGTACAACTGCCTCCAGCCAATCCTTGGCTGCTTGAGGGTCCATCTCCCCGCAAAACCTGGGCAGTCACTGACACTGAAACTCGTGCAGTTCACTAAGGCGATGTGCATCGTCAGCGGCTGGGGCTGGTAGCATCAGTGGCTCGGCAGGTAGAGGTACCGCCAGTGCCTCTGTTGTCAAAGGGCCCTGTACCGAGGCCTCGTCGCTCGGTGAGCTGTCATCCTGCACAATGCTCGGAACCCTAGATGGCTACCATCGTGGGGCCATCCTGAAAAGAGATAGGTGCGCCACAGTCAAACAGTATACCTGGTGAGCTGACACAAAGTAATCACAAAGAAAACTTGAAACACACATGCAATCAATGTTTTTGTGCATTAAGTCGGAAATCAGAAGTCAGGGTCCTGGTGTACAGATACGTCGGCCGCCACACCAACACTAGACTCCCTGGACTGATAACCACACTCAATAGTCTTAACACTATTGCTTCACATAGAAAAAGATCAGATTCTTGAGTTCTGCAGTAGAACCGAACTCCTTTGATACCAATTTTTCACGACCCGTCCTCGGGGCCTGTGCCGTGACTACCCCAAGCCTGTCTTCCATAGGCCAGGGGATGGCGACTAGCACCAAGGCGTAATTCCTGGTAAAAAGGAAAGACATTGCCTTTGTAAAGTAAACAAACACCACAGAGTAAGCAAGCAGAAGTAAACACTAAGGAAAAACTGGGTACAATAGTAAGTGCGGAAAAGTAAGTGGGCCAGAATACAAACCCAAACTGAAAGTAAAGTACAACTGAAAAAGGGAGTATAACAACTGAAAAGTAAAGCCGCAGCCTCAAGACATCCACTGGAAGTCCCACTTGAAGGGTGGGTACAGATAGCCTCCACAACTCCTCAGGTCCAGCCGTCCGCTCCGAGTATGCCCCGCCCAGTGGTCCACCTCCGGGTATCGACCTGCTCCTCATGCCTCAACCATGATCAGCGCTATCCGTCGTCTGCAACCAACACAACGTAGTGCGGGCATAGCCCGTGCAGGGGTGAGTATAAGCTACTCAGTAGGGACCCTAAGACCCCCGAAGGTCTCCCAGAATCCACAAAGGATAATCCACAAAGGAAAGATACAATCATGATGTAACATCCGACACTACTTAGGTATATGCCCATACATATACCTAAGTTATCAATTCCAGTTCGGCTCCAACATCCGAGCCCAAGTTCGATCACATCCACACAGGATAACACAACTCAATACACATAGGAAAGAAAATCAAGATTCAGATCACACATGTATACTTCTTCGTATGACGATAGAGATGATCAGATGTAGTCACTGATTCATCTAAGCCATCCGACCCACACCGGATCGATAGGTACTAACCTCCGCAATGACCCACACAGGATCGGACCCACACAGGATCTGTAGGCACTGGCCCACACAAGACCATTGAGCGCTGAACCACACAGGATCTGACCCACACAGAATCGGTAGCACTGACCCACATTGGATCGCTGAGTGCTGTAGTCGTCATCGTCGAATCCACGGAGGATTTCTATACAGTCGTCATCGTCGTCGCAGTCGCAACCAACTCTAGGGTTCCCGCACACAACAAGCTCGTTCGGGAGGGTCCGCTCCACGAGCCGAGGGGATGATACATCAACTGACACATAATCCAGAGTTGATGTATCCAAAAGTTCCGTATCTTCAACAGGAACTCAACGTCACAGACGACGCGTCAATCGGACGCCCGGTCTGAGAGTTATTGGCTTTTCGTCCCAAGGGCCTGGTTGGTTTTTAAGTCAAAACCAACCCGACCATACTCCAACTACATCCAAACCTCGAGCGGAGTAAGCCAAAAGGTCCGTCTCACTAAGAGGAAACCATCAAAGTAAACGGCACGTCAATCGGACGTCCGAAGCTCAAGTTATAAGCGTTTCCGCTCAGAGGGCCCGATTTGTTTCATGAACGAACCAACCCGGCCGAACCCAAAGTCCTCCTAAACCTTGAGTGCAATATACCAAAACGACCGTATCGATCCAAGGATCACATCACCACTAACGATGCGTCAATCAGAGGTCCGGAGCCCAAGTTATGGGGAAAAGACCAAAAGGGGTCTGAAAGTGAAGGTTTCGGGCCCGGGCCGATCCGGCCCGAGACCCCCTGGGTCGGCCCGAACCTGGTCGACCCAACCCGAGTCCAGGTCTGGCCCAGTTAGGTGTGGCCCAACCCTCTTGGGCGCGACCCGACCCGGCTGGCGCGGCCCGACCCGGTCTGAGCGTGGCCCGGCCTGGCGGCTCGGCCCGGCGCGCTGGCGCTGGCCAGGTGGCTCAGCCGAAACGGCCGAGCGTGTGGGGGTGTGGGGGGGGGGGGCACGCTTCCCCCCACCTGTTCATAACCGCGGCCCCCACGGGGGGCCTCTCCTTTCCAACAGACGCGGCATAGATCCGTGTCCCCGCCTCCTCGGTCCCGCGCGGTCGCGGGACTAGCAGCCTGCCACCGCTGCTTCAGCCGCGACGACCCTTCCCGGCAGTGCGCCGGGCACCGCCACCTCCTGGCGTCTGGCCGGTGCTGGCCTCTGGCGCCACTGTGCCGGCGAGGCGCACCGGCGGGGTTTTTCGCGGACCACCGGACGTGCTCTGGTGGTCCGTTTTTCCTTCCGTCTTCACCAGCGGTCCTCCCGGGATCGACTCTTCACTGCAAAGACCTCAAAATGCCCTTGCGGCCTGCTTCGTCATCGCCCACCGATCCACACACCAAGAACGAAGAAACGGTGGGTTCAAACTTGTTCGTTGGTCCACACCCACCGCGTTAGCGGTTTAAAAAGGCTTCCGACAAATTTAAACACATGCCGAGGATATAAATCACATAGATTTAATTGAACCAAAACGCCTACCTCAAGCGCCGTCGAGTGAGGGTTCATCACGGAATTGCACATCGTAGAAGAAGGTGTCGCGGAAGGGGGATCGTCGCGTCGTGGAGAAAGGATTCGCCGGTGTCGCGTCGTCGATCTCCGAGGATCCGGTGTTCTTGTCGACCTTCGTCGGAGGTCGGCGTTCTTCGCGTTCTTCGCGTTCTTCACGTTCTTCATCGAGGAAGGAGTGCTTCACGACTTGAGTGATTTCTCCCCAAATCCTCTCGCACAACCAACCTCTAATAAAATAATAATTGTCTTATTTTATTAACACACAAGCCAACGTTTTGAATTTCAAAAAGAATTGAAACAATCAATTAAGTGAATTAATTTCGACGTTTAAACCGCCAAATTAATTAAGGCGTTTCATAAACAGAAAAATGCAAGGGTTGACTTCCACTTAAAAGGGGTGCGGGTGCGTTACCTTAATAAAGGAGGGGGTTGAGGAAGTTGAAAGAAACGGTGGAGCTCGTGTGGGCCCCACCTCACAAATATCCTACCTAGTGGGAAGGATATTGTGGGTCCCACTCCAAACACTTAGCTTAGGTTAAACAACTTTAAGTAAAATAAAAATTGGTCGCACCAATTTTATTTTATTCCTTTACTTAACCCAAAAATTTAAAAACCACACCCGAGCAAACACAACTCTGGAAAAAGTGTTTCTAAGCAATTACCGGCACTGTGATTCCATCGGTGCCCTTAGAATTCAATTCCGAGCACCGGTTCAAAAGTTAGAAAAACCCGCTCGTTTGTTCACTGAACGTACCCGAGCTAAACTTCATAAAAATGATTCTGGACACACCGGGCCTCAGAATCAGGTGCCGTCAGTAACTGCGTTCTTGTAAAATTCCCAAGAAAATTAAAAAAAAAATTCCTTGAATTTTATGGGTATTTACAATTTACCTCTTGTCTCTTTGATAAAACTCCACATGTTTAAAATACTTTTAAGTTTTCTTGATTTGAATTCATAACCTCCCCTTTTTACTAATTTTGGCAACTAAATTTTACACCCTCCTCAATGACTACCTATAATCCCCTTTATACTCTATAATAACCTTAGGTAATAAAAATCCTTTTGTACTGTCCTACGACAGGTTGGTTAAAAAATTGGCGCCATTACTAGGGTGGTAGTATCAAAATTCCTAACAATTAAATTCCATGAATTGTTCAAATACTAATGAACTTTTCCATATTGATATAGAGATTGAAATAACTATGCTAAGAAAACTTAAGAAATTAAATTTGAAAGTTTATTTTGATGATGTAACATTATTGGACCCCAGTGAAACTCTCAGTGTTCACTGTGACTCTATAACCATGGCATGAGACTCTAACCAGACTCTAAGAAATCCGTGTGCACCTAATTTTATTAACCAAAAAAATCGGATTGTCATGCTTTCATTACAAACCGACTTTGAGCTAAAAATTAGTTTGATTCAATTATTGCCTAGATTTTATGGGCTTGCAGGTGAAGTACCTAAAAATTATATCAAGGAATTCACCTTGGTATGTTCCACACTGTACAACCAACAACCTGAAGAGGTAAATGACTAAGATGACCTTCATAGGAGCTTCCCCCAGAGGTTCTTCTCTACTTCAAGAAGAACAACTATAAGAAATGAGATATATTCCATAAGACAGGCATCGGGAGAGACTTTGTATGAATATTATGAAAGATTTAAAAAGTTGTGTGCAAGTTGTCCACACGAATCCATTAAGAAACATTATTTTATAGTCTTCTTCTATCAAGGTCTTCTTGATAGTGAAAAAAACCCGATGGATGAATCATCAAGAGGAGATTTGATTGAAAAGCCTCCAGTAGAGGCTAGGGGACTATTTGAGAAATTAGTTTAGAATCCTCAACAATTTGGCACAAGATGTACTGGTATGAGACGATTTCATGAAGTAAGATTTTTTGAGACACCCCTTTTAGAGTAAAAACTTGTGGAACTAACCACTTCAGTTGGACAAATGGCTCTTAAACAGTCAAGTGAGAAACACGCATCGACAAGAGTATGTGGTCTATGTTCTTCTCTAAACCACTATATCAATCAATGTGTTGAAGCACATGGAACTGAAAGTTGTGTAGCTATTTATCAACAAATACAATTTCAGCAACCCAATCAAGGACAAAGAGACACTTCCCAAGTCCAATATGGATTTGAGAATCAACAAAATCAAGCTAGACCACCCTTTTAGAAGTAATATCAATAACCCCCACCATTCTAACAACTATACAAATAACCCTACCTCCAACAAACCTTCCAACCACCAACCTTTCAACAAAAGAAACCCTTTGAGAAACTGTCAACCAATTCATAACCACCTATGTAGAACCAACACGGTTCATAGGTTGGGGAGTTCAGAAATGAGGTGAAGGAATTGAGGAAACAATTATGAGGCCTTGTGGAAATACTGACAAAAAATCCAAGAAAATTACTATCTCAACCAGTTCAAAATCCCAAAGGTAATGTGAGCATGATAACAACTAGGAGTGACAAAGAGATTCAACCTATTTCCAAATCTATTTCTAAGAAGAACTTACCCAACACCAAGAAAGAAGAAGCAAAGGAATATGGAAAGAAATATGAAAATCGGCTCAGGGGAAAAGAAGAAGAGGAAGAAGAAAATAGGACTGAGAAAGGTGAAAAGAGATCATAAACACATGTACATAAACAACTGAAGGAAAACAAATATATTCCACTATCATTTCTCTAGAGAATGATTCAATTAAAGAAGATACAGGAGGAGAAAATTCAAAAGGAAATTTTGGAAACTTTACAGAAGGTTAAAATCAACATACCTATACTTGAAGGTCTCAAATAAATTCAAAAATATTCTAAGTTCCTTAAGGAACTATGAACCAAAAATAGTGAATTTAATGGAATGATAGAGTGAACTTACAGAGAGGTGTTTCATCCTTGATCACACCATAACTACCGACCAAATGTCAATATCCAAGAACATTTTCTATCCCTTGTACAATTAGCTTCGTGTCTTTTAAAATACATCGTGTGATCTTGGAGATTTCATTAATGTAACACCGCATTCTATTTTTTTACTTCTTTGCATATGTGAGAACTCAAACCCACAAGAGTAGTTGTTTATCTTTCAAACAGTTCCAATGCATCCCCAGCTAGAGTACTTGAAGATGTTCTTATCAAAGTACAAAATTTGATCCCCTAACTGATTTTTATGTGTTGAACATGGAGGACATGACACAAGTTTAGTTGCCTATCATCTTAGACAGAACTTTTCTAAAAATAGTAAATACAATAATAAATCTCCATGAAGGAACTCTATCTATGTAGTTTGGTGAGAACATTGTCCACTTTAAAAATTTTGATTCTATGAGGTACCCATAGGAATAACATTCAATTTTCACACTATTACACTTTGAGGAACCTGTTCCCTATGAAGAATATAAGAAACCAGTTCCCACTGATTTAAAATATGTTTTTTTAATGGAAGGAAAGAAGCTTCCAGTGATCATTATTAGCAAATTTTCTCCTAGACAAGAATAAAAATTGATGACTCTTTTGAGGAAAATTGTAAAAGCTATTGGATGGAGTTTAGGAGATATCCCTAAAATAAGTCCTAAAATCTGTGTGCACAAAATTTTGATGGAAGGAGATGAAAAACATG
Organism: Viscum album; assembly: GCA_963277665.1. Lineage (NCBI taxonomy): Eukaryota > Viridiplantae > Streptophyta > Magnoliopsida > Santalales > Viscaceae > Viscum > Viscum album. The sequence goes on from OY728139.1 coordinate 1,464,185,910, forward strand.
TTAGAAAACCTCACAGGAGAATCAAACCCACCATGACAGTGGTATTTAAGAAGGAGATTGAAAAATTATTAAAACTAGGTATTATCTACCCAATTTTTGACTCATAATGGGTCATCCCCATACACATAGTGCCCAAGAAAATTGGACTAACCATTGTGAAGAATAATCAAAATGAATTAATTCCTGCATGAGCCCAGAACAATTGAAGAGTCTGTATAGACTATAGGAAATTGAACTAGGTCAATTTAAAATATCATTTTCACCACCCCTTTACTGACCAAATGTTATAAAGACTATAAAAAAATTATTGTAGTTTCTAGATGGATTTCCATGAAAATTTCAAGTGCCCATTGGACCAAGAAAATAAAAATTTCGTATGTCCTTATGCCACCCTTTCTTATAGAAGAATGTCATTTGGATTGTACAATGCACCAAGTACTTTTCAAAGATGCATGATTATTATTTTCTCTAACCTTATTGAGGACTGCTTAGAGGTTTTTTTGATTGAATTCACTATGTTTTAAAATTCATTTGACCACTGTTTGGAAAATTTAGAAAAAGTTTTGAAAACCTGTAGTAAAAAAAACTTGTTTTGAATTTTGAAACGTGCTATTTCATGGTTGAAAGAGGAATAGTATTGGGACATGTAATGTAATACCCTAAACCCAACCCATTGGCTTGGTAATGACCAGAATTCCACTAAAGTTAGGTGCATCCCCTAAACATCAAAGACTAACAATAAATGCCCAGGGCATTCCCAAATCATGGAGGGTGATTTGCCCTTACATACATAATAACTTGTAAGAGACATATCCAAGACAACATATATATGATGCATGAATCAACACAAGACCAAACTCAAATACATAACACCAATGAATAATAATCAGAGTCGTAATAGAAAAAAATGTTTACAAATAATACCACAAGACCAAGACTCAATGAAAGAACAAAGTGCCAACATGGCATGCTCCCATTCTCCACAAGACCACTACCTCCAAGCTCCCAATACCATCCCTGGGGACCACAATATAAAAGCACTCCTCTAGAGAGGTAAGAATCCTCCCCTTGACTATATCATATTGAATAGAGACTACATACACACCAAGATACATATGACGAAGGTGAGTATACAACCTAGTAGGCATTCCACCAAAGACTTCCCACACATGCCACTTAAATAAGAACAAGTTATATCACATTTATATTCAACAAGGTAGAATTAGAATACAACAGATAAGCCAGAGAAAAACGTATAAGAAACTCACACCAAAATCCGCATTACCTTTTTAAAACCATTATTTTCATGTTGTAGCCCACACCATAACTCAGACACCCATGTTGTGTTCACACACACCCATACAATTCACCAACCCAATGCATCTCCCGTCAAAGCATGCCCAACCAAACAGAACAACTCGTGAGTGAAAACCTTTCCCTCCAGACCTAAGTCATCACTGGGCAGTACAATCCAGAGTATTCCTAAATCGGCACAATGAACAAGTTCGAACAAACAAGGCCCCAACCATATGCAACATGAACCCATGCCAACCTATGTAATCTAGAGTGCCCCCATTTCTACATGACAACCAAGTCCGAATCAATAAGGCCCTAAATTCATATGCATCATGAACACATGAAACTCACACTAATGCCATGTTACCAATCCAAGTTCATAACATTCCAAAATCATCATTTTAAAACCAAATCATCAAATGAGTATTTCATCAAGCATGTTTTGTGCGTCACCCACAACCTTTTCTTTAAACCATTTTCACTAGAGAATGTCAAACAAGATTTATCCAAAACATTTAGTAGAGATCAAAGAAATCATTTTAACTTTTTAAACCACAAGATTTCAGGTTCTTAATAAGGGTAGAGAGAGCGAGGATCCACCTACCTCAAACGTAGTAGCCAAGATGAAAACACATTGTGCCCTCATAGATCCAGGCTCTAGAAACCATCTTACGACGATTATGAACCAAATCCCCATAAAGACATTCCCTAAACACTAGATTCATGCACAAGAACCCTAAAATAGGATTCCTCCCAAAAGAAAACTAGAAGCAGAAATGAGAGGAGAAAAAACGGGGATCATACCTTCGATTCCTAGGTCCAATTCTCCAAGATTAGAAGAGAATGGGCTTCAAAGTGAAGAGAATCACCAAAATCACCCAAAGGAACCCTCTGGTTTGAGAGCCCTAGAAATAAGAGGCAGAATGAGAATTACAGGGGAAAAATTGGGTAAAAAATCTAATTTTTGAAACCCTTTAATTACACACATGGTTTTTCCACATGGTTTTCCAAACCATGAAAATCGTCACTGTCTGAAAATTATCAAAGTCACATGGTTACCACATGGTTTACCCAAACCATGCAACAACTGTACACTCCCCCCCGAGTCCCCTTTCCACCTCACATGGTTACTTGGGGAATCCATATAGTTACTTGGGAAATATGCATGGTATTCCCTAACCGTGCATCAACTGTGCACTCTCCAAAACACTTCCAAAACCTCTCATTTTTTTGAAAACTTTATGAAACTAAACCCAAACATTTCATAACTTAATAAATACACAATAAAACCCATAATAACACAAACTGGGGGTGTCATATTCTCCCCACCATTAGGGTTTTCATCCCCAGAAAGCTATAGGTTAGCAGTGTCTAGACAAAAGCTCAGGCCACTGGTTTAGAATAACACTATTCCACTCCTAAACATCCCAAAAAAACCAATGGTGCTACTATCACAAACATACCAAAGGTACGCATTGACCTCGAAAGAGCTTATCATGACCATCCCAAGATAAGATACACGGTGAGAACCCACAAGAACATATGACTTGAGAGAAACAAGATTCTAAACACCCATGAAACAAAGTCAAGCTCATACCTCTAGAACTGAGATATATGAAACAATTACGCATAGTCAAATCAAGTGGGTAATGTTTTCATATAAGAAACCTGACCAATGTACTCAATAATCCTAAAGTTACCAACACACTAAGATGCTTACTACCCTCTCTTACCTAGAAGACAACTCCCTAGTCATGGGAATACCCACAAGAACACTTGATCCTTCACTACCTATGATAATGGAAGACCATAATGATCCCAACCGATTACACATGCAAAGGATGACTCACAATGAGGAGATAACTGCCCTCCCTTATGATGTAAATAGTTCCCCAATCTTGGGAATACTTGAAGAATACATAATTTCTCAATGGTAATATTAATGGAAAAATAATGAAAAATGAAATTAGAAAAATAGATATTAACACATATGATCATATAATGCTCCAAAATTGACTATATGACACATCATAGGACAAAGTCGTGATGGGAAAATTAAGGCCTCTATGAGAGACTATGGAAATCATCATATCACATGACTATAACACTTTATGGACAGATTACCTAGCCAAGTCTTCTACAAATTCTATCCTCATCGAATTGGAATGAAACTCACAAACTTGATGAGTTGGTCAAGTTCCACCTCAAAGACATCATGCTTCTAAAGACATGATGATTTCAAGGCCCATGAGAATTCACATCAATTGTTGGAAAGGTATAAGAAACAACCAAAACATGCCCACTGGTCGATGTTCGACATTCATTACCATCAAAATATCAGAATGGGAAATCCACTTGAAACTGTCCTCACACAAGGAAAAATTAGAATTGAATCCCAAAATGCAAGAAATAATTCTCATTATCTTCCCACCCACCGATGAATACCCACATTTTTGGTTTCACTTAATGGTAATACTATCAAAATTCAACCATTAAACTCCCTTGGATTTGGTCACCCAAGTCAGGAATGAGAGTCTCTTGAGAGAAAACTAAAACTCCATCTGGCCTGTACAATCCAAGATCATGTTACCGATTTATCCCATAAATCATCAATGATGTGACCCTCCACTCACCCTTCTCCAAAAAACTTTGGAGTTAAGACATCCACTACCTAATAGATCATGAAGATTCATACCTAGTCAAAGGAATCCTTGGTGAGGCTATACATGAGAAGGCACGAACAAGGATATGAAAATAACCCACTAAGCATATCGGGTAAGGGTCCTCCACATATCTATAAATGATAACATTCAACCGTTCTAAGAAAACAACTTGCTCATTGCTAAAGATAGGGACTTGACCATGTATCACCCATACTATGGAAAGATTCAAAGGAGGCTACCCATTCTAAAACTAATCCTGAAGAACTACATCTAATTGAGACATTCATCCTAGGTAGTTTTTTGAAATAAAGAGAACCCTGTTTCCCAATTCCTCCGATCGGACCCACGATTCATATAGTTCACCTGTTGACTAACAAGATATAGTTCCAACTCTACCCATAAATATTTTTCTCTTTCCATATTTGTATCCAATCCCCATTGAAAATATGAAAACCCCATTGAAAAGATGAACAACCCCATAAGAAGGTGTGGGAGTGACTCGCCAGATGTAGCAATCAATATGACATTGAATGCTTGTAATCATCACCTTCCTTAGATCACAACAAAGACACTTATAAGATAACGAATTACACCAAATCTAGACCATGTAAATGGTAATTGAGCATGGTGATAGATCTAGATTCTTTAATATATCTCTACCCATGAGATGTCTTGATGCTCATCCCATGAGGCATCATTTACACATGAAATCCCTATTTCTCCCTTCTGGTTATCACGTTTACCATAGAACAACAAAATCTGACCTTACCCACACAATACAAGCAGTATGTAAGAAAAACCGATACAAAAGTATAAGTAGAACAACAAATAAAAATAGAATAACAAGCATAAGATCCACATCCAACACCATCACTACCCTAAGTAAATATTAAGGAATATCCTTCCCAGGCATAATAACTTAGTACTTCCAATTTCAACAAGCCACCATAAGGTTTCCACCTACCAATTTCCACATTACAATATTTATAGAAAATCACATCAAAAGTTCTCAAGCCCCTAAAAGGATTAAAAGGTTTTCATCAAACATTTTCTTTCCAAAACCCCATTTAAATAAACTTTATAAATCCTTTCTAAAATTCAACCATCAGTAAAATCATTCAAAAAATCCTTTTTATAAAATCTCTTCAAAAACTGACATGCAATAAGTTCATCTTTATAAAACAAAACTTTCTAAAAACTATAAAATTATAAATTTCAAAATATTAAAAGGTTTCCTTTCAAAAATTCTTTCCCCATGGTCCATTTAAAGAGAAATATTTAAATCTTTAGTCAATTTAAAATACCAGAAAAATTCCATAAAAAATCCCATAAAATCCTTTTTATAAAACTTGTTTTAAATCTAGAAAACATCTGTAAAAAAAACACTACTAAAAATATTATTTAATTTGAAAACCTCTATAAAAAAACATGACCTTATCAATCAAATCACATGGGCATTAACACTCAAATCACGTAAATATCAATAAGAAACTATTCGACAATATGCACACATCATCTCATATTAATACAAGAGTCACTAATTAAAACATTAAATCAATATGCCAAATTAAAAGGAGGATAATTATATGACATTTGTAAAAATATGCAATGTATTCATTTATTTTCACCTAGGGTAAACAAATTTTTATAACATATCTTCGACGGTCATATTTCATGTCATGATGCTCTTGGATTAAATGATTTACTCACTAACATTTGTTACCAAATAGGTATGCTCAATTAATGCATGAATTAAATAATAAAAATTAATATATCATATATTTTAGCATGTTCTCATGACTACCTAATTATTAGAAGGATTACAAAATAGTTTAACATTATAGTAGGCTATTCCATTTAACATACACCATTTTACTTGTTATGCTACTCATTATACTAGAAATGCTTCACTAATTACGTACACATCTTGAAATTACAACAACTTCCTATTATTTATTAAGTTTTCAAATTAATTAGAACAAAAATAGCCAAACTTCTAACATGATTTTTGTCTAGTTACAGTCATCATACACTAAACTTTAAAATCATTAAATTTAAAACAGCACATGGCATGCCACAAAAAAATTAATATATAAGGATGAAACAAAATCACTCAAACATGTGTTAAGGTTATCTAAAGCATAAACATGGAAACAATCATTAATAAAGTAAGAAAGTAAACATGGAATTATTCTTTGAGTACCTATTCTGAAATTGTTAATATTTTGTTAAAATAGCATGGATTCTAATTATCAATTAGTCAATTACTTCAAGCTAAAGTCATTACCAATTTGAGTTTCAATTCAGCACCAGTTCCACATTCCTTTAAGTAATTAAAAACACTGGGAAGGCATAATAGAGCTCAATACTAGCAAGAATCATCAGACAACACAAAGAAAAACCATATTTATCATGTTATGGAAACCATTTCATAGAAAATATCAATTTCATCCAAAGAAAAGCCAACCATTTCTAGAATTCAACATCATTATGTCATCATTTACTAATGCATAATCAATAAAACACAATGTGAATGCTGAAATCCTAGTGGGGAGTCTCTTTACTAATGCATGATACACTCATTAGCTAAACACATGACGATGAGGTAATGACAAGCCTAGAAGTGATTAAAAAAACATTTCATACTCGAACCATACTGGTAACCTAAAGTTTAGTATAAAGAGGTTATCTACACTTTTTTATACTATACATTTCAAGATTTGACACATCCCATCTCAACGCCTGCCATTCCAACCGACGGACCATACCAAACTGATACCATTTATAATATCCTGACCCTAAACCATTGGCTTGGGTGGGATTATATTACCACTAACCTTAGGTGAATCCCTCAGGCACCAAATACTGGAAATAAATGCCAAGGGAATTACCAAATCATGGGGGATGATTTTCCATCACATACACAACAAACTGCAAAATACATCTCCAAGAAAACATATATATGATGCACAAATAAACACAAAACCAAAATCCAATACATAACATCAATGAGCAATAATCAGGGTTGCAACACACAATAATTTATACAAATAATACCACAAGACCAAGAATCAATGAAAGGATAAAGTGCCAGCATGGAACGCTCTCATGATCCATAAGACCACTACCTCAAAGCTCCTAGCTTCATCCCTAAGGATCACAACAACAAATCACTCCTATAGAGAGCTAAGTGGCCTCCCCTTACCTGTATCATGTCGAATGAAGGCTGAATACACACTAAGATGCATATGAAGGAGGTGAGTATACAAATCGATAAGCATTCCACCAAAGACTTCCCACATACATCGCTTAAAAAAGAAAAAGTTAGATCACATTTATATAAAATAAGGGAGAAGAAAAATTCAACATATAATCCAAAGAAGAATGTGTAAGTAACTCATACCAAAATCCACACTTCCTTTTTAAAAAGATTATTTCCATGATGTAACTTGAACCATATTCCACACACCTATTCTATGTCCACACACACCCATGAAATACACCAACCCAATGAATCTTTTATCAAAGCTCCCAACTGAACCGACCAAATCGAAAGCAGAAGACTATCCCTCTAGACCCAAGTCATCACTTGGTGATACAATCTAGAGTTCTCCCAAATTGGTATGTCGACCAAGTCCAAATCAATAAGGCCCTAACCATACACAACATTAACCCATGCCAACCCATGAAATCCAAAGTTCCCACATTTTAGCATGGTAAAAAATCTGAATCAATAAGGTCCTAAATCCATATTCACCATGAACACATGAAACTCACACCAATGCCATGTTACCAAGATAAGTTCATAACATTCCAAAATAATCATTTTAAAACTAAATCATAAAATGAACATTTTATGAAGCATGTTGTGGGTGTCACCCATTATTTAAACCATTTTCACAAGATAATATAAAACAATATTTATCTAAAACATTTAGTAGAGATCAAAGAAAGAATTTTAAATTTTAAAACCATAAGCTTTTTATTTATTAAAAAATGTAGAGAGAGCGAGAAGCTACCTACCTCAAACATGGTATCCAAGATGAAAACACATTACGACCCCATAGATTCAGGTTATAGAAACCCTCCCACGATGATTTACAACCAAATACTCATCTAAACATTCCCTAACCACTATATCTGGGAATGAGAGCCCTAGACCTGGACCGGGATTCCTCCCAAGAGAAAACAAGAAGTGGGAAGGAGAGGATAGGAAACAGGGATCGTACCTTCAATTACTAGGTCCAATGCTACAAGATTCATAGAGAATGGGATTCATAGAGAATAGAATCACCAAAATATCCCAAAGGAACCCTATATTACTAGATAATTAGTCACAGGAGAAAGAATGAGTGTTACTGGGGAAAAATCAGGTTAAAATTCTATTTTTTAGAACTCTTTAATTATGTGCACAGTTTGGAAAACCATGTGCTAACTGTGTGAGTATTACTGGATGACACCCATAGATACATGGTTTGGACACATGGTTTGAAAAACCATGTTCCAACTGTGTGAATCATCACTATCTAAAAATTTTAAAAGTCTCACAATTACCACACGATTTACCCAAACTATGCGCCAATAGTGAACCTCCCCTTGACCCCCCTTTTTACCTTGCATGATTACCTAGAAATTCACATGGTTTCCCCTAACCATGCAATCTCCAAAACACTTCCAAACCTCATGAAATATTCTAGAAACTTTTCAAAACCAAGATAAAACATTTCATATCTTAAAAAATACACAATGAAACCCATAATATGATAAACCAGGGGTGTCACATGTAATTTCACAAAAGGGATTGAGGTTAATAATTATAAAATTGAAGTTATAAATGCATTACCTTACCTAACTTGTGTAAAACATGTTATATCTTTTTTTGGATATATAGAGTTTTGTAGGAGATTCATAAAAGTTTTCGATAAGTTTTCCTTGCCACTTTCTAGATTAATTTTAAAATATTTTGAATTTACTTTTGATGATGATTGCAGACAAGATTTTGATGAGTTAAAGTGTAAACTAAACACACCACCAGTCATGTAGCCACCAAATTGGGAACACCCATTTGATTTCCTTTGTGATGCTTCAAACCAATCTTTTAGAGCTGTTTTGTATCAAATAATTGAAGGAAGACATAATTTCATTTCATATGCTTCAATAACACTAGATACAGCTCAAAAATGTTATACAACCACTAAAAAATGGTTTCTAGAAGTTATTTTTTTCTTCGGATAAATTTAGATCATATCTTCTTGGTACTAAGATGACCATTTTATTTGATCATGAAGCCCTTAGGTACCTGATGAAGAAGAAAAAAGAAAAGATGATCCCAGTAATATGGATGCTACTACTCTAGGAGTTTGATTTGGAAATAAAATATAAGAGAGAAAATAAAGTAGTAGATCACTTGAGTAGAATTCCCCACACAACCATGGTGGAAATCCCAGACAAAGATCCATTAAATGACTCCATTTTAGGAGAACAAGTGTATTTGATTGAATGAGAGGTATCATGGTATGTTGATATGGTAAATTCTTTGGTAACTTCTCAAGTTCTATATCACCTAAACTAACAACAACCTTTAAGAATCAAAGCTAAATCAAAGTTTTATGTTTTAGAAAATCCTTATCTTTGGAATATTTGTAATGAACAAATGATTAAGAGATGTTTTCCTGAAAGTGAGGTACAATATGTCCTATGATTCTATCATACATTATCTTTTAGAGGGAACTTTGGACTTAAAATAACTGCTAGGAAATTATTTGAATCTTCCATATATGGACCACATAGTTTAAAGATTCCCATGAATTTTGTAAGAGATTAGATCAATGAAAATTCATTAGAAATATACCCAAGAGATAAGAAATACCTCAAAAACCAATGAAATTTTTTAAAATCTTTGAAGTACGAGGGATAGATTTTACGGGACCTTTTTCTATATCCATTGGAAATCTGTATATCTTGTTGTCTATGGATTATGTTTCAAAATGGGTGGAATCCAAATCCACAAAAATTGATGATTCTTTTTTTGTTTTTGATATTTCTAGGGATAATATATTTTATAGATTTGGAGTCCTAGGAGAAATCATAAATGACTAAGGAACCCACTTTTTCCACAAGAGTATGAAGGATTTAATGGGGAAGTATAGAGTGTGTCACAAGACATCAACACCTTACCACCCAAAAACCAATGGAAATGTTGAAGTCTCAAATAGAGAGATTAAATAGATCCTACAAAAATATTATCAAGCCAAATAGGAAGGATTGAAGACAATGGTTGGAAGACACATTGTGGGTTTACAAAACAGCTTACAAAACCCCTATTGGAATGAGCCTGTACGAGTTGATCTATGGGAAGAACTTTCATTTAAATGTGGAATCAGAACATAAAGCCTATTGGGAAGTCAAGGAGATAAATATGGATTTGAGAAAATCTTGAAAGGAAATGATAATTTAAATTCAATAACTGAATTAAATCAGTAGAGAAGAATCTGAAAATTCTAGAATTTATAAGGATAGAACAAGAGTGGATCATAACAAGTTGATTCAGCAAAACTAATTCCATATTGGAGAGAAAGTACTACTTTACAACTCATGGTTTAAGATAATTCCAAGTAAACTTCATTTTAGATGGGAAAAATCATTTATTATCACTAATGTGTACCCATTCGGTACTATGCATATAGTTAAAGGAAATGAAAACCCATTCACTGTCAATGGACACATGATGAAAAAGTATCTTATAAATCCACTATAAGAATCAGTGGAGGAGATCACACTCTTGTAACCTTTTTACCAATAGAAACCCTAGGTTGTACCTTTATTTAACACTTGTTGATTTCTATCCTTATTTTCAATCCGATCAAACTGTCATTTCTGTTAGAATTATTTGATAAAACTGCATCATTCAAGTGTGGGGGTGGGAAACTTTTATTGATTTTAGGAATTTTATTTTTTTTACTTTTCCTTTTCATTTTTGTGTCTTTATTTTTCATTCTTATGTCTTTATTTTTCATTTTTATGTTTTTTTTGATATCTATTGAGCTCAAATTGAATAAATTTGAAAATTTTGAACCTATGCCAACTATGAGAAACTGATTTGACTTAGGAAACTCAAATTAGATGAATATTGAAATGAACTTATTTTCAAATTCAAAATTTGGAAAATTCATGAAACGACCACTGATTTTTAAATCCTATGCCATGCCATACTACCCTACATTGAAATCGCTCACCTAAGAGGATTATAAACCACTTTTCATATCTTCAAAATACCCTCATTTATTAAGAGAAATGAGCCATGCTTGATTAACCAAAATTTATTACGAATTTTAGTCAAATCCCTAGAGCATTAAGAAACTTGTGTTGGAATGGATCGAGGCATTATTTTAGTTAAAAATCTATTTTTATAGTAAACTATTATTATGATTACCATGGAATCTGATGCTTGTTAGGCTCTAGTATCCATGAATGACCATATTAGGTAGTCACTTTACAATCCCAAAATACCTACCAAATTGATCTAGATGTAACTACATGATCATAGTTGAACTCAAGTGTGGGAGAGAGTATTATGTAAGAAAATTTGTAAAGAAACTATGTTATGAGTTTATATGGAGAGAAATATCAAAGTTTGGGAAATATATAAGTAGAAATATCCTAAAAGATTAGGTAAGGAAGTTCATACAACTGTTTGAAGATGAAAGATTACTCTCTACCTTTAAAATAAAAACCTATGCACCGTTTCCATATAAAAAGAAACAAGCTACTAAAGGAATAAGATAAAAGAAAAAATTTATATGGTTAAAGTGATTCATATGTGAAAATTCCATGAGAATCAAATGGAGTTGGGAGATGAATCTTTGTAAAAGGAGTGAGTTAGAATTCCATTCTTGAGTGTAATTTGGAAATCATTCATTTTACTTCATATTAAATCTAAACCTACTCATTTTTCCTCGTAATATTTTAACATTAGGACCAACCAACCCTTATCCACATAATAACCCTAAAAATTCATCATGATAAACATGGGTACTTGACTCATTAGGTGAATATTTAGGAACTCAGCAAGCCTATGGTGACCCTTGAATTATTTGAAATCTATATTATTATGATGAATGAAATACTTCCTAAAAATTAGGTATAAATGTGTGTGGGAGGTTGAATGAAGTAGAAATGAATTGATTGTACCTCATGAAGAAAATTGAATTATGAACATATAGGAGGCATGATAATATTGGGTGACATGGTGTTGGAAAAGAGATTCACAATGGATAGTATTTTGAATTTTTCATGGGTAATATTTTTTATGTTCACTTGTCTCAGAATCCATGGTTTAAGTGTGTAGGAATTGATATAAATGATAAATTATTTATATTTTGTTGATAATCAATTCATTTTATTCCCTCACATTTAATAATTAATTATTTTGTAAGATATTTTGGGATTAAAGTGACATTTCATTATATTTTTTGAATATTACTTAAAATGGAAAAATATGAATTTAATTGATTTAATTAATTTATAGAATAAAGTGAATGTCTAGTTATTGATAATCTTTTATTTTATTATTTTGAAGGAAAATCAGTTGGCTGAAACTCTGAGGGTAAATAGGAATCTAGTTGCAGTAGCAAGGTAGGAGTTTGGCTGAGTCCATACATTTGAGTCACTTTGGAATATAGAGGAATCATACATAAAATTCATTCTGAGAAGCTGTTGAGGAGTATTTGAAAAATTCCCAACATATATATGATTCACCCTAAGACTCTGATGAATAAGTAAAAGTAAATCAAATCATTAGTGTATGCGTAAATGTCCTTATCTTTGTCACTAGAAATAAAGAGCAACGCTTCCTTGAGATTCATAAAGGTTCTTTTCTCATATGTAAGAGTGCCTTAGAGTTTCACACTAGAAACGAGACAAAGTACTAAGACACCCTCTATACATAAAAGTAATCAGTGGTAATACTTAAAGGCAACTTGCGACTCACCTTGCATACGTAAGGGTCATCTCGGACGATATTTAAGGGTCACCAGGAACTTCCCTATAACATTTAAGGGTTCCATAATTTACTACTGGGGAATTGAAGTTGATACATAAGAGTTTTTATAATATTCCATATAATATTTAATAGTGATTTGAGGATACATAAAGGTCACCTCACCTAATACGTAAAGGTTATTTTAGCACATCATATGACACGTAAGGGTATTACCCTTTCCAAAATCCACAGAAAAATATGTTTACTAAGGATTTTTTTTTAAAATATTTAAAAGTGAACATGAAAATAGAGATCATTTGGATACCACATGGAGTTTTTATATACATAGGAAAATTAGAAAAGATATTTGAATTAGGGGAAAATGAAACTCATGAAGTCTAATTGTTGACTGATGTAGGGAGGAAAGAATTCAAAGATATAGATTTATAGGAAAATACTAAAATATTGGGATGGATATTAAAATTAAAGGAGTGAATATCTTGAACATTTCTTTATAATGTAAGAGGAAATAAAGAATCTATGAAAGTGCTGAAATCTGAAGGTGGAAGAGATAAAAATTTTAAGTTTACATTTTTTCTTTTCTCGTACTGTTGTAATTATCAGTTTTCTTTTATTTTCACTATCTATTACCTCTCTAATAAAGAGGTAAACACTTATTGGTGATTGGGACAGGGGAAGGAGGACTATTTTTTAAATCTCACAGTCTGTGCTTAAATGAATAAAAACACTTCTTGTATTAATCGATTTCTATATTCAATAGTTGGGTGGTATTTTGAATGCGATTGTGTTCAAGTTGTTATCCTTGTTAATTGTTTTCTACCTTGGTTGTTAATAATATCCCCCCCTCCACTTGTTTTAGCTTATATGTGATAAAATAGGCTAGGCTAAGTGGTGAGTATCTAGTGATTGTTGATATGTGTGTGGAAGACAATGAATTTTCTTTGAATTACTTAGGAGCACCATAACATGATCAAGATTTGCCTAAGTGGTTTTGATATAGTTTATTATTAAGGCATAATTTGATATTTTCCACACACATAGGAAGGAGGGTTGATCATCAGCGATCACTATTGGTTAAACCTCACAATTTCTTACAACCTAGGATGAAAGATGAAGCAACTATGGATTCTTTAATTCATTAATTAACAAAAAGAAGAGTAAACTCTTTTTAATACTAGGATAACATTGAATTTTTTAATACAAACCTTTAACCAATCACTTATTATCTCTTTGATAAAACACAAATTTTTTAAATTTCTTTCAAGTTCTCTTTTTTTGAATTCATAAACCCCCTCTTTTTTACTAATTGTGAAAACTGAATTTTATACCCATTCTTAGAGACTACCTATGGTTCCCATTATACTATATAATAACCATAGGTAATAATTTTTTTGTAATTATCCATGATGGGTTAGTCACTCTCCCTTTTTATTTATCTAAAATAAGACTCATATATACTCCAAAAATATTAAGTTGAAAATCATTTATTTTTCTCTCTCTCCCTGAAACTCCATGTGTAATCTTGAATCACTCATACATGTTCCTTGATCAAGTGACAATTTAGATTTCAATTGCAGTATGAATCTCATTCTTCTTGGATGTTAATCATGACAAACTACTTTTCATGAATAGAATTTAATTCAGTTGAAACAATATCACATAGAAATACGCTCCCATGATCTTCAATAGCAATGTTGTAGTCTTTTTCAAAATAAAACTCTTTAATAAGAATTGATCCATTTACCTTTTAAAAACTAAATTGTGTTTATCAATAAAAAATCATTTAGTTAACATCTACACATTGATTTGAATAATTTTCTTTAACTAAATTTCATCAAGTAACTCATCTATTATGTTAACTAAAATAGAGATTAATAAAAATATGTCTCACATACCATTGTAGATTCATGAAATAGCTCATTAAAATATTTTAAATGCAACATTAAAGTCTAAAAACTCTTTTTCACACATTAAAGGTTCTATAATGAATCTTAAAGGTGGAAATATGAGTTTTTTATTCTTAATGGTAGAAAACTATTTTTTGGAACTATTTTCCATTATTGGTGATGCGGTCTGGCTGTGGGCATGGATAGTTGGTCATTTTTATAGTTTTATGGAGTTGTGGTTTGAAACAATAATTTTGGGGTAACTTATGTCATAGTGGTCATCTATGACACGGAGGTTAGCGTTTGGATAAGCTTAGTCGGTTAGTGAAATCACTATAAGAAATATAGAGGGATGGAATGTTTGTTTCCTATGGCATGGTTATCTATAACTTTTTTTAAAAGAAATGTGCACCATGGTCGAGTATTGGAAGCAGGGTGGAAATAGTGAGGTTGACTGGGCTATGCCATGGCAGTTTTTGGGTTGAGTTGGGGTTTGAGGTCAAAACGATGTGGTCGAATCCACTATGCCATGGTGAAGGTCAAACCCTCATTTCTATAGAAAAATAGTTAGAAAATTATAGGGGGTTGTAGTCATTTTAATGGCCATAGATTCTATATCTCTCTTGACCAAGCTCGTTTATTCTACGGTGAAGGTCTCACCATGTCATTAAGTGGTCACTCGAATCTTTATTTTATATTCATATTGTCCTATTATTTATGTTTTATTCGCCCCTTCAAACCCTAATTGAACTTTGGTTCTTATTTAGCGTTCCTTAGTCATTTTTATCATGACCCAACCCAAAAGGGCCCACTTGGATGATGGTAAACTGAGAGTGACACCCCAACCCCATCTCCAATAAGACAAGGGTTGGTGACTAGCTCTGAGTGGTCTTATCACACACCTGGGAGGCCTTAGCCTAAAGTACCTATAGGCACAAACACACACACACGCGCACACACACAAACAAACACATCTCCATAAACCAGTATAACATGGAAAATATAAACAACTGGAATTGAAAATTCATGCATAACAATTAATCCCACATCATAGTATGACTAGAGTACGAAAATTAAATGAGACAAAAACAACCCCATAAACACTATAAAAAGAGTAAAACTTTCTAACATGATGCAACTCATGAAACTGCCTGCAATCCATCTAGAATAACTAAGCTCCACCTTCTCTTAGTCCTCCTATGACTCCATAGAAAGGCCTATCATCTGCATAAGACATGACATATGTGGACAGATCCCATACATGGGTGAGTATAAACATACCAAGTAGGACACACCAAAATCAGAAAATAGAGAATCCAAGAGAGTATAGTCAAATATACAATAAGGTGAGTTAACCAGAAGGAAATATAAAAACCTAGATATTCTCATAGATTGACGCCAAGTCTCAAAGAAAGGCCACATCCTCAAGGATAACATATTATTTTGTTTGAGGCTCAAAGGTTACATTATTTTGAGGGAAATAACTTCTCAAGTCTTATAGATACTAATGGAACTCATATGAAATGTTTCACTCTTTGAGATTTCCCATTCACAGTACGAATTAGAACTCATAAGACGTTGATACATAGGTAGGGGATCATGCCCATGACCTATGGGGGATACCTAAACCTATATGGAATAATCCACTAAGAAGGGGATCACACACCTTGGATGTTGGAAATGGGATGCCTAACCAAACCTAGGGAATAATGATAAAGGATCACACCCTAGGCCACATAGATGGATACCTGTCTATAACGACCCAAACTTTTATAAATAAAATTACCTTTGTGGTTGAATTAAATTACCTATTATGTATTATGGTTATAGAAAACACATCCACTTATTGGTTTTATTATATCTTATCAGATTTAAAATAACATTAAGTATCTTAACCATTTATAATATATCTGTTGAAAAATGATCATATGATTAGTATAAATATAGGGTTTTGAAAAATCCAATTGGCACAAACAAAGGAAATGATGACCTCAACCAGTAGGATCATACCCTTTGAATCATATTTATCAAAGTTTCCAAGGGATATATAATCATTGAGATATACCCTTGACCAAGCCCAAATAGATATCCAAAAACTAAATCATGAGTGAAATCATTTATGGAAGAAGTTCAAGCTCATCGAGATCATGACCCAAACTATATATGCTAAACCACCCCATGAAAGTCTCACCACCGCGTACCTTACCCTTAGGGAATTTGTTGGTGTAATAAAGGGCTATGTATCATGAACATAATAATATGAATATGTATATTGTATATAATAATAAATATATTTTCATCTTATTATTGTTACTTTATGAATGATTTTGATTTTGATATAATAAAACACAAATTATATTTTTGGGTAATATTTTAATTCAATCAAGGAATTTATTTTGATGAATTAAAGGATTTTTAAATAAATAATATTTTAATAAAATATTATTATTAAATAATTTTTATTAAATATAAATTATCAATTATTCTTTTAAAATTGAAAATTAAAATATTTAGAAAATTATTTGGATAAAATAAATATTATTTTTTGTATCATAATGTCAAAATTATCCAACAGTGATTTTTTCATAATTTTCTAAGACAGTCAAATTTTTAAGTAAAAATTAAATACGGTATAAATATACGGTGTATATTATGACATCATAATAAACACAAAATGATTTAATAAATACTTTAAAATGTATGAATGACCAAATATATGTCTCCCCTTTAAAATAATGTAATTTTAAGTTTATTTGACTAATTCTATAATGCCTTTATGAATCCTCCAAAACCTATAATATATTTTAAGGTTTTAAAATCATTTCTTTAAGGACATGACTCACTTCCACATCACACTACAACAAAAAATGGCAATAGAGGTAGTTTATTAGTGGTGGATTCTAAAATGACTACTATTTTTTTCAAATATTTAGTGGTGGTTTTTTAAAAATTGCCGCTAAATATTTTGAATTTTTTTAGAAAATACAATTCCTTACCTCTCTCTAGGCCCCCCTCTCTGCTCCTCCCTCTCTCCCCCAATCCCCACTCCCTATGACCAAATATCTATCCCCAAAAACTGTTTCACCTCACTGCCACCCCCATTGAACCTCATCGCCACCCCTCGTTGCACCTCACTGCCGCCCCCTGTTCCCCCTTTCGGCTCCTCCTTCTCTCCCTCGAGCCCAAGTCCTAGCCCTAGCCTCTATTGCACCAACCGCTGCCCCCCATTGCACCTCACCCCCATTGAACATTGCCACCACCACCCCCATTTGGTGATGTTTGATCTTTAATTTCTTTATTTTTTTAGCGTCTCAACTTTGAGGGTTCAATGAGTTAGGGGATTCAAGAGTTCTTATTTAATTATGTGTGAATGTTCATTTACCATGATTTTTATTTAATTGGGAGGATGGTTGAATTGATATAATGAAATATAATATAACATTTAAATAAATTGAAGGGAAAATGGGCGGTTCGCATGTGATTCACTTGATTCCATGTTATTGTTTGTATATTTATTCTTTTTAGTTGATGTTGTTTCTTTGAAAAACTTTTCTTATTTCCATTATGATGTTATGATCACCTCTCCTAATTGGATAATCACTTAAATAAAATAAAAAAATAGTTGTTTAGAAATCTGTGATTTTGTTGACATTATTTATTCCCTTTATGATAGTTTACTATCTAAAGAATTATTCAAAGAGGTCGTTTAAAGTGTTTGTCAATTGATTAATAAGTTTTACCACCTTTAATAATTAGATAACTACTTAAATTTGACAATTAATTAGGTTGTATGAAAATATAGAACATTGATAATAATTTATGGTCACTATACAATAGTTCCATAAGATCCAAAATTTTCAATTTATAGTTTTCATTTCATTCTATAGTTAATAGTGTTCAATAGTTTAATATATTCCACAATGGGGTTCCAAATCGAAAATTGATTCTTCATAAGATTATTTTAAATGATTAAAATGATATTGATTATTTACTTTTAATATCATTATTATAAGGAATTTATTTCCATTAAATAATTATAAATATGATATCAATTGATTATAAATATTATATTCAATAATAAAATCAATTTTGAAGAAAATCTATAAAAGGTTTATGTGAAAATTAAACATCATCACTCACTTAGGTACTGTAGAACCACCATGGTGAATGATGTTTTTTAAGAGTTTTAAGATGGGGAAACTAATATGTATTTAATTTAATGAACATATTATATTATAATTAAACTATTTTCTTAGAGTTACTTTTAATGATCACTTATATTTTATAATGGGAAAGAGGAGAATCAAGATGAAAATACTTTGGTTTTGAATAATTTTTTTTGAAAACGTAATGGCTTATAAAAAGGGCTTGATGAGAGGGAATTCATAATATATCAATAATAATAGAACCAATGGATGAGAATACCATATAATTATAATAATTAAAATATATAAATATGATTTTTATATGAGATTATAAATAAATATTTATAAAATGAAGGTGTTGGATAAGGAACCCTTACCATGCTCTTTGAGACACCTCCATTAATAATCACATTGAATTCTGGTTTTAATATTTTTTTGGTAATTTAGAGATATAATTTTGGAAATTATTTCACATTGACATAATTAATGTGATATTATTTATGTATAGTTTTTAAGGTTTTTTTAAATATTATTTGAATGTGTTTAACCGATTATGTAATTTTTTTTAAAATTTATGCCTCTAAAAAGAGAATTGTGTATGTTTTCAAAACTTCAAATTTTAGTAGTTTTGAAATTATATTGCTTAATATATAATTTTTATATATTCTATAAGAATTATGATATAAGTTTAATGATTAATTTCAACACATTTTTATGGATTAAATGGAGACTCATGAGAAGTGTGATAAAGTAAAATATTGACATGAAAAAGAGATATAATAGAATATTATGTATTATGTTAAAAGTTTAATATTCATGGTAAAATGTTTCACCATTGTTTTGAGCATGGTTATAAAAAGTTTATTCGTTTCCTTATAATTAAAATATTGAAGTAAAATTATACATGCTAATTTTTGGATGATATGTGAGTATCATAATTTTAGAATTTTTAGCTCAACAATTTCATTTTTTGGGGATTTTTTGTTATTACTATTTTGATTAAAATTTAATGAATTTTTGTTAAAGAGAATGATAATGTGAACTGTTTAGTGGGAATTTAGAATGTTATTAAATGATATTAATTTAATAATGATAATTCTAGAAGAAATATAATGCGGGTTTTGATAAATATGTCAAGTTCTTTTATAGGGGAAATTAAAAGTGTTGTATTGTTTAAAAAAATTTATAGGTGTTTATTGAATTATTTTAATAAGGAGAACTACATGTAGTGTATGAGATAAAGATAGACATGATAATAATATTTTTTATGTGTTTCAATTTTTCTAATAAAGTGTAGGAACATTGTGATATATATGGATGAATGATGGATCACATTACCAAGGAACACACCTTAGTATGCTAAGGGTTTGGAGGAGTTTTTAGATTTTGAAATTTCTAATCGATCCATTGATGGGACAATAATATGTTCATGTCCTAAATGTAAATTTAGAAGATGGTTGAAGAGAGATGAAGTTTATGAACACTTGATATTGAAGCAATTACCTGATCAATATTTGTGTTGGATTTGGCATAGAGAATCGAATATTATAGAAAGTTTGAGCACTGATGTTAATCAACAAAATTTGATCCCAAATTCATCGAAAATGGATAATGAAGTGAAAAAACTTATAAATGATGCATTAAGAATTTCAAGGAAAAAACATAAACATCAAAACATATCAGAACAACCATTTGAGGGTGCTACAAATAGTAACTTGACAAGTGATGTTTTTGAGACTATAGGATAACCAGATCAAGATTTTAACATATCATTGGATCATCCACTTGATTCTATGGAGACTAATTTAAGAGAGATATTTTTTGAGAAGACAAATGAATTTCATGATTTAGTTGACAATGGAAATCAAGAGTTATATGGAGGATGTTTGAAATATTCAAAACTTTCTTTTCTACCGAAGTTATATCATATCAAATTCCTACAAGGAATTAAAAATAAAGAAATGTCCATGATATTGGAACTATTACGTGATGAATTTCTTGATTATAAGATTCCTGAGTCTTTTTATGATATGAAAAAATTTGT
This sequence comes from Viscum album, assembly GCA_963277665.1. Classification (NCBI taxonomy): domain Eukaryota; kingdom Viridiplantae; phylum Streptophyta; class Magnoliopsida; order Santalales; family Viscaceae; genus Viscum; species Viscum album. The sequence goes on from OY728139.1 coordinate 1,464,206,945, forward strand.
TAACATGCTTGGTCTGAATTACAAAAAAATACATACTTTTCCTAATGATTGTATGCTTTATTAGAGAGAGGATTCAAGACTATAGGATTGAAAAAAATGTTCTTATTATAGATGGAATTGAATGGGTGATGTTGGAAGTATGAATGAACATAATAATATGAAGAAAAAGAAAAAGAACACACCTTCAAAGGTTTTGTGTTACTTCCCTTTAAAGCCTCGATTGAAAAGATTATTCATGTCATTGAAAACTTCTGAGCACATAAAGTGGAATTCTATAGATAATAATAATGATAGGTTAATGTGACATCAAATAGATTCAGAATCATGGAATATATTTGATTAATTACATTTATATTTATGATCTGATCCTAGGAATGTGCGATTGGGATTGACTGCTGATAATTCAACCCATTTGGGACTTTGAGCACCCGTTATAGCATTTGGCTGGTTATTTTGATCCCTTATAATCTACCTCTATGGATGTGTACGCAAAAAACTTCTTTTATCATTTTGATGATTATTCTTGCAAAACAAATGTCTAGAAATGATATTGATGTATACTTACAGCCACTAATTGAAGAATTACGGGAGTTATGGAGAAATGATGTTGAGACATATGATGCATCTTATAAAACAATATTCAAAATGCATGTTGCTATAATATAGACCATTAGTGACTTACTTGGACTTAGAAACTTATCTAGTTAGAACAATTACATGGGTTTGAATTTTCCTATTTGTAACTTTTATTTTGAGCCCAAATGACTACCTTTCAGTAAAAAATGGCGCTTCTTGTGTCATGAAAGTTTTCTCGATGAATCTCATAGATTCCAGTTCAACAAGTAAAAATTCAATGGTTCTATTGATCGTAGACCACCTAAAAAGTTGTTTACATATTCTGAAATATTAGAACAACTTGGAAATGTTGAAATATAATTTGGGAAGGTGAATCATTTGAATGATAGTGGGAAATGAGTTCAAAGTTCACCATCAAGTGAAATCAGAACACAAAAATGGAAGAAAAAAAGTATATTCTTTATACTTCCATATTTGGAATTTAATTTGTTACAGAATAATATTAATGTTATTCATATTGAGAATAATGTTTGTGATGATTTTATTTTTTCATTGCTTAATGAGAATAAAAAATTTAAGGACCATCTCAATGCTCGGAAGGACTTATAAACAAAGAACATAAAGCGAAATATCCAGCCAGATGAGAATTAAAAGTATGCTCTAACAATTTTTGCAATGAAAAATAGGGATAAAGATACATTCCTTTGAATTTTAGAACATGTGAAGGTTTATGATGGGTATTAAAGTAACATATCAAGGTATGCTAACTTAAAGTATCTAAGGTTACATAGATTGAAAATTCATAGTTCACATATTTTGTTACAACAATTACTACCATTAGCATTTCATACATTATTAACTAAAAAGGTTAATACTATTGTACTCCAATTTTTCACATTCTTCAGAAAAATATGTGAGAAAACTCTACAACCATTTGAGCTTTACAACCTTCATGATAGATTTGTATTGACACTCTGTGAAATGGAGATGATATTTTCTCTGTTTTTTTACTATCATGAGGCATTTAACTGTGCATTTGTTCAAGGAAACTAAATTAGGAGGCCCTATAAATTATCGATGGATGTATTCAATTGAGAGGTTATTTTTTTTCATCTTAAGTAAACAATTATTGGCACTTCATTAGATACATAATTATATTTTATTTATTTTAGTTCACATATATATTTTTCATTTGAAATCATATGTGAAAAATAAATCTCCACCTGAAGGCTATTTGGAAGAGGAGTGTCTTAACTTTTGTTCTAGATACTTGGATGATATTGAGACAAGATTAAATCGAGTTGGACGTGTTGATGACACATCGACTCAATCTCAACTACATAGGAAAAAAAATATCTTTCCTACCATTGGCTGATCAATCGGGAGGATACCAAATGTTACACTGATAGAAATGGAATTATTATAGAAACATAGATATGTTATGATGAATAGTGAAATTGTAGATTCATTTATTGAAGAGATCATGATACAAACAAAAAGACAAATGAGAGGGTAAATATGGAATGAGAAAGATATAAAAAAAGATGTTAATAAAGAGCTCGTAGAATGGTTTGCACGTCATATAAGATCATTAATATTGTAATCAATATGGATATTAGGTTGACACACATATTTTTTAAATCTAATAATTTATATTACTTTTTTTAGATCATGAATACCAATACTCGGGCTGAGTTGTCAGAATATTTGAAGTTTCTAGATCAAGGTCCTATAAAAAAATCTAGAAAGTTCAACACTTACAATGTGAATGGCTTTAAATTTCATATAGTTGATCAGGAAGAGAGTGTAAAAACATAGAATAGTCATATATTTACAGTTGCTAAATTGGGATACTATAGAAAGTTGAAAGATATTATCGAATTAAACCACCATGGGTATTTTTCAATTTTTTTATTCAAATGAAAGTGGGTCGATATTACCAATGGTATTAAAAGATATTACTTGCAATTTAATTATGTGAACTTATCTCACTTGATGGATGTCGGTGACCATGAATTACATGATTTGTATATATTATCATCATAAGAGAAAATGATATATTATGTGGAAGATGTCTTTGATGAAGGGTGGAGTTCAGTTGTTTATACAAAACAAAGAGACTTGTATGATATGGGTGATGAATTGGAATATTTGACACCTACCATTTAATCCCATCAATATTAAGAAACAAATTTATTTTTCCATCATGATATTGAAAATATTAGTCTTGTAAGGGTGGATGAAGTAGATGATGTAATGATGGAGCAAGAAAATGATATGATTGAAGGACAAAAACAATTGTATGTGAAATGATCCATTAATTTATCAACCAATCATGTTATATGTTCAATAATTCATTATCATAACTATGTATATTTTTTTCCAGTACTATGCATATTTTATCATTTTTAATTTTTTTTCTATAATTTTTTTAAATATATGTTTTGAAGTTAATTTTATCTGATTAAATGATAAGAATGCCAAGGAGGAAGTATTTTACTGATCCTAGTTGACTCTCAGTCGACACTCCCTCAACAAAACTGATAGATTATGGTCTATCATCCTTTCTCCCTACATCATCTGAGACACCCTCCATCTGTCCCCATGCAATGTCTCTCACACCCTCCATTCTGTCATCATCTGACACACCCTTTGTCAGTATCCCATCAGCATCTGATACAGTGCCTCCCCATTCAGTAGCTTCAGTACCGAGGGATCGAGTTTCCACTCCTATTTATTTTCTAGTATATTGGAGGGTGATATTTATAGGTAATTTTTTTAATGTGAATAAATTTATTGCAATTTTTTAATACTACTAAATATTTTTTCATAAAAGTTGGAAGAAATGTTACTACAGAGAGAAATATGAATAGTTCACATGTATGGAATCTGAACGTATTGGAGATAGTTGTCCCATTTGACTATTATTGGCTCCCTATAGATGATTTCATAGGATTATTTGGCCAGATTATAGGCCAGTTGGCAGTGGATCCGGTTACCCTTCCCATTACCTATGCTGATTGGAGGCATGTGCCTCAATCTTGAAAAAAGAAAGTCTTTGATTCATAGATAAATGTAATTTTAATACATTATGGTGTAATTGAATCTCATTATGTTATTAAATTCTCATATTTTAAAAATGGATCTCTTTTTATAGATGTCATTCCACTTTACCAATGCTGATCTTATAACACGAAAGTGGACATTGAAAAATTTGGGTAAGAAATGGAAGGATTTTAAATGGTGATTATGGAATGAATTCAATAATACTTCATTGAGAACTCAACAACTATATCATAAGGTACCTGAATGGGTACCTAGAGAGTAATTGAAGGTTTTTATTGATATCCATCACCACGAGAAGAACATGGTATTGAAATATATATTATCATATTAATCTAATTTTACATATATACATGCATATGATAGGGATATGACATTTAATACATTACTATTAATTTACATGTTATTTATTTTAGGATGTTTCAAGTAAAAATGCATCAAGTTGAGCTAAACATATCATCGCTCACACTACTGGGTCAAAGAGTTTTTCCATAAACAGATCGATTCTGGTAATATTTTCATTTGTTTAAATATTTATGAGATAAAATTATATGTTTAATATATTGAATTTTTGATTTATATTTTTTAATGCAGTCAAATAATTTAGGGAACCAAGTCTCCTGAATAGAACTGTGGTTGGATGTTCATACAAAATCTGATGGGAGTTATGTTAATGAGCCTACCAAATAAGTTGGGGTATGGATTCCATTTTAATTGTAATAACTTATTGTAATTTGTCACTATGTTAATATGTATTTCTTAAAATATGACTAATATTTTATTTATAAGTAAAAATAAAAGAAATATGGAATTAAAATCCCACATAGTCCTTCTCAGTCTCCCAGGATGATCCAGTTGGTCAAGTCCTTGGGAAGGAGCATATTGGTCGAGTGCGTGGGATGGGTTTGGGACCATTACCATATGAGGCATTTGGAAGGTCATTGGGGATTGAAAAAACATATTCTCCTAGTTTTAGTTACTCCATACATCGATATGCTCAGAGGGATTTTTTTGTGATGAAAAACACAATTCAGGAATTGGGGACTCATATAAAGATGCAAGATGCAAAGTTTTTCACTTTGCAGAAAGCGTTGATTAAATTAAATCAGAAGATGACTGAATATGTCCCTGATGATATTGCATCGATGGATGGTAGTGATCAGGTAAATCACACATCTTCAAAATCATTTAGTATAAATTTTTTTATTGGGTTTAAGTTTAAATTTAAATGTAAAAAACTGTTTAATTTTCAACATAATTATCATGTAGGTGCCTGTAGCAGGAAGTGGAGACAAAGATGGAGTGGGTGTTGATCAAAATTCTTCGGGTAGTGATTAGGGTTCACTTTGGATTCAGAGATGATATGGAACTAAAATTATATGATCTCATAGTTGGGTGTGGTGTACATGTATATGATTTTAAACATATTTTTTCTTTATTGTATTAGGCATGTTGTTACTTTATTGTAATGAACATGTTGGTTTATATAGTTCTTAACATTTCTTTAAGCATGTATACATTTTTTTATAGCATGGTTGTTTCTTTTATAGTCGGTATATGTATTTACTAGGTACTATATTTTGTTATTATAAACATCATGAGTAGGCCTAATGGTCATTATCATATAGAAATCATGTGTTTTGGGTTCCAATTTTGGTTCCTCCTTATGTCATGATAGTTTCAACTAGTTTTTCTATTATGATATTGGGATGCTACATGGAGTAGTGAATTTAGAACACCAATCAATTGGAATTTTGACTATTTTATATAAATTTTTAGATGTGGGAGTGTTTTCTTAAGGCATTTCATATCTATTTTTGTTTGGTTGTTCTGGGGATATAGATTATGAAGCTTTATTTTTTTAAAAGAAATAAATTATAGTGGTTTAAACTGCCACTATATATGCCTAATAACTATTTAGCAGCAGTTTTTTTTTGGTTTTAGAGGCGGTTTCCAGTGCGAAAAAATGTCACTGATTTAGCGGCGGTTTAAACGTCCGCTAAATCCTTGATATTTTTTGGCAGTAGAAACCGACGCTAAAATTAAAAAAACCACCACTAAACAAACTTTATATGATGGTTTACAAAAATTACCTCTAAATGGTCAGAACTAATGAAAGTTGACTAAAAACATCAACTTAATCATAGGTTTTTGGAAATTTTTTCAAAACCATATAGCAGCGGTTTAAACCACCGCTAAATCAATAAAAAACTGCCGCTATAGGTCGATTTTTTGTAGTGTCACCAAGGGTAATATTTTAATAATATTGGCCCTTGGACTTATAAAATAATGAAAACCACCCCTATTTGGCTAAAACCATGGGAAAAAACCATGGTAAGGTTTTTGGTTTTGGTTATTTTATTATAGAGTCTAAAACCTAAGTTTGAGAAATAATAAAAAAACTCCCCTCTCTTTTCCTATATAAAACCACCCAATCTCCCCATTCTCTTCACTCAAAAACCTTGGAGTACATCCTTAATCTTCCCTACCCTCTCTAGAGTCCCCCGAAGGATCCCTTATCTCTCAATAAGATCCTCCCAAGCTTTTAGAATCACCCTCTCAAGGTAAGGGATCATTTCCTTCTCCTCTTTATTTGAGCATCTTTCTTCATTTTATGTCTTTTATTTCCAATTCCTAATGTTGGGATATGATTTTACATAGCCCTATTATTGTATATTTAATTTCCAAATAATGAGAGACCCCTTTCACTCTCATTAAAACATTTTTATGAATCTTTGAGTACCGTTGTTATTCTGTCAAAATTTCACCATGATTTTACATGCCAAACAACTGTGTAGTGAATAACCATACCCATTTACTATCAAGGGTGTTCAACTTTATGCACTTATAATTATTTTATTGGGGAATTTCATGTATTTATTCCAAACTCCTTAATCATGATAAATCATGCAAGGGATTAGGGAGTAAACCTAATCCATCATGAGACTTTGTCCGTCATGATGTCTTGGTAGTTATCCTTGACCTATGTTTATGATTCCATGTTTAAAGTTGTTGCCACATTTCTATGTTGCCTTTATGTTATCATTTTTTGAAGAATCATTATTCATGTTCATGTTTCTCAACCATTTTATGTTCCATTGAAATGACTATTCTCTAACATGTAATAATTTATTCATATTATGCCATGTTTATTCCCTTATTGGGATTTATAGCTCACCCCTTTCTTATGTATGACCCCAGGTTATCCCATGAAGTTTTAAATATGAAGGAATATTATGAACATGTTAAAGAATTTTTCAATAATTGTGATGTACCCCCTATTTTAAGTTATATAATGTACCTAATTCCCAAATACACTAGAATTATTGATCTTATGTGTTGTATTATATGTAATCTTATGTAATAAATCAGGAATTAATGTGTAATAAAGACATGGGTTGTCATAGTTGGTATCAAAAGAAAGTTTAGTTATTTTTGGGATTAAGATTAGAAAACTCTAGTGAAATCCTTAATGATAATACTAAACATAAAAAGAAATCCCTAAATTTTGGTAAAGTATATAGTAAGTAGTTTCTAAGAAAATAGATCCCTATTTGGATACTACAAGTGGATGTGGATTTGGTACAAATATATCTAGGGGTAAAACTCAAAAACACCACATTGGGAAATACTTGATCGAGAACTAGTGCATGAAAATGGTCCTTGATGTACACCTAGTTTGACACTCCTAGGGGATATACATTGGTATATTCACAAGCTCATTATGAACCATTATTAAGGGAAAAAATACCCATAAGTGTCTATGTTATCAAATAGATCATGGATAACATATATTGAAGCCTAGAAATTCATAAGTTAAGGAATACATTTCATTTATAAGTTATCCATTTAATGTCATTATATTCCCATTTATCCATTTAATAGTTTAAAAATACCCATCCTTAATTTTACTTTTATTCTAGCCAATGGTTGTAAATAGGAGGAACCGAGTAAACAACTAATGTGAAAGGAAATGTGATGAATTCCTAAATGATATTCCCAACCCGATGGGTACTAGAATCAATAAATTTGTGACAATACTCTATTAGTTTAATCAAGTTATGAATAGGAACCTAAATCATGAGGAACACCCAAATCCACCTAAGAAAGAAAAAGTTACTATCGAGGACTTTATGTGACAAAGGCCTTTGACTTTCAATGGATAATCTGATACCTTAATTGCGGAACAATGGATCAACTTCATTGAGAAATATTCTCCATCATTCAATGTTCCAAGAAAGAGTAGGTTATAATGGCTGTTTAGCACATGAAGGGAGAAACAGATTAGTGGTGGAAATTGATCAAGAATATGAATCATGAGGAAGAGATCGAAGTGATGGGGTGGAAGGAATTATAGAAAATGTTTTTTGAAAAATATTTTTCTCACACTCTAAAACTTAAAATGGAAATGGATTTCCTTTCCATCAAGCATAAAGATGACGAATCCATTAAAGAATATGAATAAAACCTCACAAGGATTATATGATATGCCTATGGATTTTTCATTACCCATGAATGCAAAGTTAACTGCTCCTTTGGTGGGATAAAACCTAGTCTATGAAAATCCCTTGCAATCTGAGAATTTTATAGTTGTGAGAAAATTATCTGGTGTTCCCTCAAAGTCAAAAATGGATATTGGTGAATCTCAAGGTTTTCATGAGGATAAGAAGTGGAAATTGGAGTTTAATTTTGGCAGTGTGATGGAAAAATCTAATGGTGGTAAGAAATTTCAACATCCCACTTGTCAAAAGTGCAGAAAGAAGCACCCTATAAATTTATTAAGGGGGATGAGGAAATGATTTAGGTGTTGGAAGGAAGGTCAACTAGATAGTTATTGTCAACAATAGAAAACCACCAATATAATGGAAGATAGTAATGCTCTAGTCATCTCTCAACATATCGTTCATTGTTCCAACTGCAAGGAACAAGGACACTTTTCAAACCAATGCACTAACCACTGAGGTGGATCGTGACAAAGAAGTGGTGATAGATACACTAGTTATTCATTCGATAATAGAAAACATATTTTTTGATTTTGGTTCTACACATTCCTTTGTATCACACATGTTTAGTAAAACTATTCAAACACCACTAAAAGCATGGAAGTTGAGTTTTTGGTGAAAATGGAAAATAGAGAAATTATTGCATCCCAAGTATATAACCCCCCCATGAAAATTTGTGGGTTGAACTTCCCATAGAACCTTATGATACTCCGTTTAGTGGAATTTTATGCAATTATGGGTATGTATCTACTTTCCTTATATAGATCCAACATAAATTTCAATAAGAAGGAAGTCACTCTCTGTATTGCGAATCGTCCCCAAATTCTGTACAAGTGAAAAGAGGAGGATGAATATTCTTTAGCACCAACATCCCAAGAGTGGATATTATATCCCTATGATTAAAAATATCTTGATCAAATTACTGAGTATAAGGAAAATATCATCCTCAAATACATGCCCATTGTGAGGGAATACATTGATGTGTTTCTTGAATAATTGCTTGGTCTTCCTCCTAGCTGAGAGGTTGACTTTTTAATCAAGATTATACCTAGGGTGTTTCCACTATCCAAGACTCTATATAGAATGGATGTTGTGGAACTTGAGGAGCTAAAGAAATAACTTAAAGAGAACATGGATAAAGGTTTTATATTCTCAATTGCTTCACCATAGGGTGCACCGGTCCTCTTCGTCAAGAAGAAGTATGGGTCAATGCACCTTTGCATTGATTATCGTGATCTCAACAAGATCACGATAAAGAAAAAGTATCCTTTTCCAAAGATTGATGAATTTTTTGATCAGATACTTGGAGCCCAATACTTCTCCAAGGTAGAGCTTCAGTTGGGATATTATCAAGTAAGGGCGAAGAAGGAGGATATCCACAAGACTACTTTCAAAACAAGGTACAGACACTATGTGTTCATAGTAATTCCATTAGGACTCACTAATTCTCTAGTAATCTCTTTGGACTTTATGAATCGAGTATTTAGAGATTACCTTGACAAATTTTTGGTAGTATTTATAGAAGATATTATAATATACTCCAAAAGCAAGGAGGATCATGATGATCATTTGATCACTTTGCTAAAGACCTTACGAAAAGTGAATATTTATGAAAATTACAACAAATGTGAGTTATGATTGAAGGAAGCCTCATTATTGGATCATATTATCTCAAGAAATAGGATATCTATGGATCTTTTAAAGATATAATCAATTTAAGTATGGTAGAGGCCAACATCTGTGATATAAATCTATACTTTTCTTGGATTATCTAGGTGCTATAATCAATTTTTAAGAAATTTATCATGATTTTTAAAACCTATAATGAACCTAACATGAAAGGTATTTAAGTTTTTTTGAAATGATGAATGTGAAGATAGATTTAAGGAGTTGAAAAATAGGCTTATCACTGCACCTATACTTATACTACCCACAATTGAAGAACTTTTCATGGTATAAAACTATGATTCAAAGAATGTATTGGGATGTGTGTTAATACAAAATGAAAAAGTGATAGCCTATGATTCAAGGAAATTGAAAGTTCATGAATAGAACTACCCAACACATGATCTGGATTTGTCTGTAGTGATCATCACATTGAAAATCTAGCAGCATCATCTCTTTGGGGGAGAAGTGTGAAATATATATGGATTATATTATCCTCAAGTATATATTCACACTAAAAGAGATGAATATTCACAAACAAATATGGTTAGATCTAATTAAGGACTATGACTTCTCAATACACTACCATCCTGAAAAAAAATAAAGTGGAAGATGCTCTAAGTAGAAAGGTTCCATAAATTTTATCATTGATGAGAATTGTGAGGGATCATATCTTCTTAGACTTGAAAAGATGGACATGGGAATCATAAAGGAAGGAACATAATCAATACTTTCACAAATTATTTCTCAACCATCCCTTCTAGATAGGATAAAGGATGATCAAAGAGATTATGTGGTAATTCAGAAGAAAGTGGAATCTATAAGAAAAGAGAAATCCACTAAGTTTAATGTTAATGAAAAAGGAGTTGTGAGATTTGGGTCATGACTATGTGTACCATAAAATCCCAATTAAAGAAGGATTTATTGGATGATACATAAATATCGACCTTCTCTATCAATTTAGGAAGTAAAAAGATTTATCAAGATCTCTAATATTACTATTAGTGGGATAATATGAAAAAGGAGATCATATAATATACATAAAGATGTATTATATGTTAGTAAGTGAAGGTGGGAAGGAAAAAAATCCAAGGGTATGATACAACCATTTCCCATACCTACATGGAAATGGGAAAACATAACCATGGAATTTTTCACTGGTATTATGAAGAAACCAAGAGGAAATAATGCTATATGGGTTATGGTGGATCATCTTACAAAAACAGCTCACTTCATTGTAATTTGATAGGACTTATCACTCAATCAAATTAAAAGGATATACATTAGAGAAGTGGTGAGTTATATGAAAAACCACTATCGATTGTATCTGATCGAGATACAAGATTTACCTCCAAGTTTTGGAAGAGTTTAAAACAATATCTAAATATTGAATTGAACATCAGTATGAATTATCACCCTCAAACTGATGGTCAATCTGAGTAGACTATCCAAAAACTTGAAGACATATTGAGAGCATTCTCAATTGACTTTAAAGGAGGATGTGATCAATATCTTCCTTTGTTTGAGTTATCATAAAATAATAGTTTCCACTCAAGAATCTAAATGACTCCCTATGAATCAATTTATAGGAAGAGGTACAAAACACCTGCATGATGGGATGAAGTTTGGGAACATAAACTGCTAGGTCCTAAAATGGTCGAGGAAATGGTGGAAAAGGTCAAGACTATTCAGCGGCACATCAAGGCTACTCAGAGTCGATAAAAGATCTATGCTAAAAATCATTAATGATACCTTATTACTCAACATATCCCCATGGAATAAATTCATGAGATTTCGGAAGAAGGGAAAGCTCAGCCTAAGATACATCGATTTCTTTGAAATCCTTGATCACATTAGAGCAATGACCTATCAACTAGAAATACCACCTAACCTATCTCAAGTACATGATGTGTTCCATATATCATTCTTAAGGAAATATATACTAGATCCACCACATTTTCTAAATCTATAGGTGGTACTATTGGAGAATGATCTTTCATAAAAGGAGAAGTCGGTGAAGATCTTCAATCATAGAGACAAAGTTCTACGAAATAAGACAATGCACCTAGTCAAAGTGATATGAAGTCACCCCAAGTTTGAAGAGGTGACATGGTAAATAGAGGAAGTTATGAAGTAGGATTACCCTGATCTATTTTAGTATATTAAATGAAAATTTCAAGGGAGAAATTTATGAAGGGGGTAATATTGTAATGACTCGTACTTTTATAAATAAATTACCTTTATAGTTTAATTAAATTACCTATTATATATTATGGTTATATAAAAAACCTTAAATTATTAGTTTTATTATATCCTATAAAATTTAAAAGATTGTTAATCATCTTAACCATTTATAATATAGCCATTGAACATTGATCATATGATTAGTATAAATGTTGGGTTTTAACAAATCTAATAAATACAAACAAAGGAAGTGATGGTCTTAACTAGTAGGATCATACTCTATGAAGCCCATCTATTAGATCTTACAAGGGAGATAACATCACTGGTATTTTCCATTTACCAATCCCAATCCATGATCTAATAACTAAATCATGACTAAAATTGTTTACAGGAGAAGTTCAAGCTCATCGATATCATGTCCCACACTATGTACACTGAACCACCCCATGAAAGTCTCACCATCACACACCTTACCCATAAAGAATTTTCTGGTGTAATAAAGGGCTAGGTATCAAGACCCTAATAATATAAATCGCAATATTTTATAGAATAATGAATATATTTTCATCTTATTATTTTTAATTTTTAAATGATTTAGATTTTGATAAAATAAAATACAAATTGCATTTTTGGGTAATATTCAAATTCAATTAAGGGATTTATTTTGATGAATTAATGGATTTTTGAAATAAATAAAATTTTAATAAAATATTATTATTAAATAATTTTTATTAAATAACAATTATCATATAATTTTTATTAAGTCAAATGAAATTTTTATAAGGGTTCAAAAACTGTTATTGTCAAAAAACCCAACATTTCTTAATAAATGTAGATTATTATTTTAAAAGTTAAAATTAACATATTTGGAAAATTATTTGGATAAAATAAATATTATTTTTGGAATTATAAAATTGAAATTATCAAATGGTGATTTTTTCACAATTTTCTGAGAAAGTTGAATTTTCAGGTAAAAATTAAATACGTTATAAATATATAGTGTGTATTATGACATCATAATGACCCAAAAATGATGTAATAAATACTATAAATTCTATAAACGACCAAATAGATGTTTCCACTTTAAAATAATAATATTTTAAGTTTATTTTATCAATTTTATAAAGCCTTTATGAATCCTCTAAAATCTATAATATATTTTAAGGTTTTAAAATCACTTCTTTAAGTACACGAATCACTTCCACATCACCAAGGGAAATATTTTAATAAGTTAGACCCTTTTAATTATAAAATAATAAAAAACAACCCTCTTTTTTAGAAACCATGGGAAAAAATCATGGGAAAGTTTGTCGTTTTGGTTATTTCATTGCATAGAGTCCAAAACCTAAGTTTGAGAAATAATAAAGGACTCCCCTATATTTTCCTATATAAACCCACCAAATATCACCATTATCTTCACTAAAAAACTTTTTACCACATCCTTAATCTACCCTAACCTCTCTATATTCCTCCCAAGGTGCCCCAAAGCTCTCAAGAAGCTCCTCCCAAGATTTTGGAACCACCCTCTCAAGGTAAGGGTTTCTTTCCTTATCCTCTTTATTCAAGTATCTTCTCCATTTTATGTATTTTATTTCTAATTCCTAATGTTGGGATATGATTTTCCATATACCTATTATTTTACATTTTATTTAGAAATAATTAGATACCCCTTTATCTCTCATTTAACCATTTTTATGAATATTTGAGTACTGTTGTTATGCTGCCGAAATTTCATCATGATTTTCCATGCCAAACAATTGTGTAGTAAATACTTGTATACATTCCCTATAAAGGGTTCTAAAATTAATGCACTTATTTTATTGGGTAATTATATGTATGTATTCCAGACTCCTTGATCATGCAATAAAATTTGATTATAAATTATTCCATGTTGTATGATCTATGTGGCACACTAATGCATGTGAATGAAATGAAAGAAACGAGTGCGACCAGAATTATAAAGTGAAACAATTCATTAGATAATGTTTTAGTCTCATGAGATGTCATTAAAGGTATTAGGGAGTCAACCAAATCCATCACGATACTTTTTCCATCATGATTTCTTGGCTGTTAGCCTTGACCTATGTTTATGATACCATGTTTATGATACCATGTTTAAAGTTGTTGCCACATTTCCATGTTGCCATTATGTTATCATGCTTTATCATGCCTAATTTTTCATGTTCATGTTTCTCACCCATTTTATGTTCCATTGAAATGCCTATTCTCTAACATGTAATAATTTTTCCATGTCATGCCATATTTATTTCCTTAATGGGATTTATAGCTCACTCCTTTTTTATGTATTTCCCTAGGTTATCCCATGAAGTTTTAAGTATAAAGGAATATTATGATCATGTTAAGGAAGTTTTCAATAATGGAGATGTACCCACTATTTTAATTTGTTATGTATTGTAATTAATTACCAAATACACTAGCCTTCTTGATCTTCCAATTTGTATTATGTGTAATCTTATGTAATAAATCATGAATTAATGTTTAATAAATACAAGGGTTTTCATTGTGACATCCTGACTTAGGATCTACATAACCCGCATCCTAATCCAGTGGGTCACATGGCCTCAAGCGCACCTCCCCGTACACTAGAGGCTACTGACTAATAGTGAGGGTGTAAAGGTGGTATGGTGGGGAGACTATACCCCCTTATTAGAATGACATAATGGAAATAACCAATAAACATACAACAATAGTGTAAGCATATATAAAAAAAATCTAGAGTCAATAAATGGTGGAAGCGTAAATAAACATAAAAAAATAAATAAGCAAATGTAGAAGCATAGATAATTGAACAAATGATAATATAATCAAAATCCTCCAAGGAAGTGTCTAATATATGGATGCATGGAACACCGATAAAAAAAGGAATAGGAAGATACAAGCATGCTATACAATAGTAAAAAAAAGGAAAAAAGGACAAAATATACTCCACAAGAATCTTTAGAGAAAGCTCGGTCCTCTACTCCTAAGCTCTGTATATAAGAAAAATAATATCAACAAAATTTATAAGGGTGATTCCCTTATACATACCTGTAGACAGATAATATTCTCAGGTACCAAAGGCAACCCAAGTAGGGTGTGAGATAAAAATATTAACAGTCCACCACCAAAAGAGTCTATGTGTAATACAAGTAGTGCTCGTAAGTAAACAATGTGAAGGTATAACATAATAAGAGAAACAATACTGAAATAAATAACCAGCCCGCTCATGTTTCTATAGGACACCTGGTTGGTCTATGTACTTTATCTCTCAGTTGGAATAAAGTCTGAATAGTCACTATATATATAGTAGTAATATATATATAGTATAATTATATATATTTCATCCACCTATATAAACCAAGTACATGCGGACGTAAGTGGCCATATACCTTGAATACTAGTTCTGACTGGACTGGGGTGTAACTTAGACATCCATGACCAGTCTAATGAGACTATAAGCTCAAGAAATAGGGCACATTCTCTATATCCTAATAAGAGTGTGATATATCCTACAACAACACTCGGGATGGTGAGTGATCCATCATGTCATCACTCTAAGAAATGGGTGAGGTGTGTAAAGCCCAATGTCCTACTAGTATCACTGATGTGAGATGCCATACTCAACACCTAATACAAGGGAACATGATTTTACACCATACTCAATGGTCCCTTACCATCGTATCACAACCTATATAAAGGCATATCATTTGTAATATAAGGCATGAGGAAAAACCTCTCATGCAACTTATTTATCAAGCCTATAAATATAAATAATGTATATTCATATTTACAACATAACACATGAGGCATTACCACTCATATGTCTCAATAGCTAAGTTCAATTCCATTTAAAACATTACAATTCATATTAATCATTTTATAAAGCATAAAAAAAGGGTATGACCTTACCATCAATTGGGATCATTACATTTAAAACCAATTTATTCATTTACTCAAGGAATATCTTACCATCTTTCATAATCCAACCCAAGCAATCAATTCCATTTAACTCATTCAATTTACTAAAACATGGAAAATCCATTTATAAGATCAAAGGGGCCACTTAGAGGGTGACATGGGCAACAAGTTAATTTACAACTTGGGAAATTACAACTATAAGAGGGAAAAACACCTAATAGGTGATTTGGGTTCCATTTAATACTCATGTCTCAAGGGAAATTTCATTTAAAAGTTAATCCAAAGGGTATAAGGGAGTTCTATCATTTGAAGACAATTATCCATAATGGACAATTTCACTTGGCACACCCATGGGGTGTCCATAACCAAGTGCATCAACCTCTAAAATACCAAATAAGGATAAAAAAATATATAATAGGGTACAATTATCAATTTAACATGAAGAAATCAATATAAAAAGGATTCTTAGAAAAAATTAGTGTACAACACAATAACTTAATTAATAAACATCAAAACTAGAAGGGAAAATGACGTGACCACCTACCTCAAGGATGTAGACAACTCCTTGCTCAATATCAAACTTAGATTCAGATTAGGTTGGATGAGATATGAGAAAAAATCCAATGCCCTAAAAATAGGGCAAATGAGCCATCACCTAAATAACATGATGGATTCGAATGAAAACTTGAATAGTGTAACATCCTGACCCGGGATTCACTTAACCCGTGTCCCATGCCGGTGGGTCACATGGCCTCAAGCACACCTCCCCATATGCCAGAGGCTACCGACTAGCAACGAGGATGTAAAGGTGGTATGATGGGGAGACTATAACCTCATGTTATAGTAGAACAATGGATAAAATAGATAAACATACATAGTAGCAAAATCATATACAATCAGACAGAATAAACAGATAAGTAGCGGAAGAATAAACAAAACTAAAAAACTGAATATAATAACCAAAATCCTCTAAAATAGTGTCTGATACATGGATGCATAACATGATATAATACAAAAATGAAAATTTAGATACAATCATGATATACAATAGTAAAAAAAGAAAATAAGGACAAATATCTCGATAAGAATATCAAGCCTAATACTGATCCTCTACTCCTAATATCCAACTCGGTAGGAAAGTCAACAACCTGTAGTAGGGACTCCAACCTTATCAATACCTACATAAATATAGTTTTCCTAGGTACCAAAGGCATCCCGAGTAGGGTGTGAGATAAAAATCTTATTAGGCCACCACCAATGGTGTATATGTGTAATCCGAGTAGTGCTCGTAACTAAACAGTGTGCTGGTATAAGAAAAATAATAATACAATGATGAAATAAATAACCATCCCACTCAGGTTCCTATAGGACACCTGGTGAGTCTACCTGCTTCGGCCCATGATCAGGAGGAACATTTGATCATGTCACTATATATATATAACTGGTAATAATACATATATATAGTTTAGTTCTATATTGAATACACTTATATGAACCAATTACACAAGGATGCCTAATGGCCATATACCTTGAATACGAGTGCTGGAATAGACTGGGGAATAACTCAGACATCCATAACTAGTCTAACGATCCTAAAAGATCATTCAATAGGGTACATACCCTATATCCCAATAGACCGAGAGATTCCATGCTACAACACTCGGGACGACTAGTGAGCCGCCATGGAAACACTCTATCATGGAACGTGGTGCGTAAATCCCATCGCCCATATAGTATCACTGGTGTGAGACGCCATGCTCAACAACCGATGTAAGGGAGTGAAATTTACCTCTTAGATAAACACCCCTTACCATCATACACAACCTCTATAAAGGTGTATTATAATTATAACTGGCATGGGGAATTACTTACCATCCATTTATTTCATATAGCCCATATATATATAAGAGGCATAATCATTCATAATATAATACATAAGGAATAACCTCTTATGAATTTCATTCAAACATTATCAATGGCATGTTTATATATATATAATTCAACACATGAGGCAATACCTCTCACATGTCCCTTTAGTCAAATTTAATTCCATTCAAGAAAATTCAATCCAACATAAGCATTTAATAAGACATAATAAAAATAAACATTTTCATCATTCTTTATATTCCATTCTAATTAAACCATTCAGTTTGATTAATCTAATTCATTCCAATATATTCAATTCAATAAAGCATGATAATTCAATTCATAAGGATCAAGGGTCATTTAGAAGATGACATGGACAATAAGGCAATTGTCTACTTGGGAAATTCCAACTATAAGAGAGACACACACCTAATAGGTTCCTTGGGTTCCATTAAATACATGTGTATCAAGGGAAATTTCATTTAAAATCCAAACTGAAAACTATTTAAGAGTTTCGTACATTTGAGAAAAATGGCCATTTTCACTTAGAACACCCATGGTGTGACCATATAAGGTATATACAAGGTCTAACCCACCAAACAATGATCAATAGACATGTATCTAGGTGAAACAGTCAATTAGACATGGATAAATCAATATAAAGGAGTTTCTCAGCAAAGGTCGACATATAGAATGATGAAATAATTACGAAATGATAAAACTCAAAGGGAAAACAATGTGACCACCTACCTAAAGGCCATAGATGAATCCTCACTCAATATATGCCTCATATTTAGAGTATGTTGGAAGAGATCTGAGAAATATATCAATGCCCTATAAATGGGGAAAATGATTCTGCACCTAAATAGTGAAATATATGGAAAGATAAACTTTGATAGGAGTTGAGAGACTAGGGGAGATTATCGAGACAAATCCAATGCTTTCGACAGATCGAGGAATGGACAACATACTGAGAAGCTACTTAAATGACTAGCTTTAGGTGTTTTTGATCTCAAAAGAGAAGAAAATCAATGGCTGGATACTGGAGGGAGGAAGGAAAAGGGAAACAAGGGCTATAACTTAAGTGGAGGGAAAAAATGACATTTCACCCTAAAAACCAAAGAACATGGTTTAAGCGCATGGTTAGTCAAACCATGCACAAACCGTGCATGGTTAACTATATATAAGGGTACCCTAAATGGTTAGGCACATAGTTTGACTAACCATGTGCAAACCATGCAGAATGGCTATGTCCCATATCTATAACTGGCCAAATGACCATGCGCCTTGGGTCTTACATTTGCAGACAAACTGTGTGGCCTAGTTTGTTTTTCCCATTTCGGATCTTCGGGCTCCGAACAAGCTTCGAATGCTCCCATGACCTCCTTGTATTGATTATAAATCATTATTAGGGTTGCTTAAGGTATTAAAATTGAAAAACTAATGATCTGTACCTTCATTGAAAAGACGAGTCGTTACAACCCCCCTCCTTAAAGCAACTCGTCCCCGAGTTGGCCTTCTGAGGGTAAAGAGGTATCATCTGCAAAGAGTTTCAGCCACTGAGCTTCTATATCAGTTTCATACTCCCAAGTATCATCCTATACTCGGCCATGATACCATAGAACCCATACTGAAAGAACGGACCTGACTCAGAGTTTCTTCATGCTCCGATCAACTATACGAATATGATACTCCTTGAAGGAATCATCTGTATCCAATTTGACCTCATCAGGTTGAAAACACATGTGTCAGGTCTAGATAGTATTGGAGAAGCACAGATACATGAAAGAAATCATGAATAGAACAATATATCGAAGGAAGTTCTAACTCGTAATCCACTAGTATGATCCATTTCACAACCTCGAAGGGTCCAACGAACCTTGGTGAGAGATTACTATACTTTTGAAGACATCTATGAATCAACGTGGTAGATACTTTCAAGAAAACCCGGTATCTGACCTCGAATTTGAGAGGTTGAAAATATCTATTGTCATATGACTACTTTCTAGATTGATTTTTCATCATGCACTTTTTTGATTAGCTGGACCTGCTTTTTAGTCTCCCGCACAAGACATGCTCCAAGAATAGATACTTTCCCTACCTCTATCCAATACATAGTTGAGTGAAAAGGCATACCATATAAGGATTTATAAGGATCCATCTTGATGGTATCCTGAAAGATGTTATTATAAGAGAATTAAAAAATAGGAATGTGTTTCTCCCAAGAACACCCAAAGTCAAGGACACATTCACAGATCATGTCCTCTAGAACCTGAATCATACACTCCATCTGTCCATCAGTCTATGGGTGATAGGTCATGCTCAGAAGTACCTGTGTACCCAAGGCATTCTGCAACCTCTGCTAGAACTATGAAGTGAAATGAGAATCCCTCTCAGAAATGATAGAACAAGGAGCTCCATGAAGAAGTAAAACCTCTATAATGTATAACCTTCCTAGCTCGTCTACCATGAAGGTCTCTCACATAGGTAAGAAGTGTGCGACCTTCATCAAACGACCAATGACAACCCACACTATATCATTTACATGAGGTGATCTAGGTAGAAAAATCAAAAAATCCATTGAAACATCATCCCATTTCCACTTAGTAATGGAAAATGGTCATAGGAGTCCTCACAATCACTGATGTTCTACCTTCACCTGCTGATAGGTGGAACATTGAGTGATGAAGATGAAAATTTCATGTTTTATACCATGACACCAATACCGACATTGTAGATATCAATACATTTTGGTGACACCAGGGTGAAACGCTTATGCTGAAGCAAGAAATTCCTACATCATCTCATCTCCGATGTCTACTGGGACCCATACACTATAACATCCATAACCTTTTACACATTATTATGTGATTTTAAGCATAATTTACCATCTAGTGCAACCAAGGATCGTAAATTCTAGTGTATTTGTAAGATTAGGTACATAATTAAACATCATGAAACTAAAATAGAAAAATCTTTTATTTAATCTTCACAATGAGATCCTAACTCCCTTTGAACCCATATATCTACATAGGATAACCTAAGGAATACATGAACAAAATGTATGAGCTAAAAATCCCAGTAAGGGAATAAGCATAGGAATAAACATAGCACATGGGTTATAAGACATAACATGATAACATAAAAGGTATGGAACATGAAAAAACATAAGGAAGTATAACATGTATAACATTGGAACATATAATCATAACATCATAGGAATTTGGAAAAAATATATAATATGACATAAACATGAGTCAAGGCTAACTTCAAAGACATAGTGGAAAGAGTCCCATAAAGGAATCAAGTTCACTCCATGTCCCAACATGAAGTCTCATGAGACTAAACATTACCCAATTCATTAGATAACTATATGGTCATACCTATAATAAAATGTTCATGAATATGTGTGCCACATGAATAATCATACATAAGGAATCAAACATAAACATAAGGGTCACCCATAGAAAGAATTGGGTATCATAATCATGTCAAAAGGAATAACATAAGGGTATATCATAATGTTGTCCATAAAAGAAAGGATTTAAATCATACATGGACATTCATAAGGGAAAATAGGCATAGATAATGATAAGTGATTTCAAACTGAAATGAATACTTATAAAAACAGTGTTTAATAAACTTTAGAAGTAAAACATTTTAGTGCAGTTTAAGGAAAGTATTAAAGATTATTTAAAATGGAAAAGGTATAATTGTTTGTGTAAAACCATAAATGAACCAAGATAGTTTTTATGATAAAATGAGTGATTTTAGAAAAATATTTGTGAATTAAATCATATTATGAAGATCACTTGAAATGGGTAAGAAATTGGGAAGTTCCCTTGAAACATGTTTTCTTGTCGGGAAGAATTGAGAAGAGAACATTTTTAAAACATGTATTTTGTAACACCCTAAGAATTTACAAATAGATTTAATTTATAATGCATGAAATACTAAGTCCCTAAAAAACAATACATTTTATAATATATTCATTAAACACAACTTTGCCTCTACTATGTTTTGAATTTTAAAAAATGGCCATCTAGAGTTGTGATCATTAAGTCATTTGGAGTCTGATAGAACCAACATGATTTTTTGGTGAATAGTAACATAACCTTATGAATAGTAATATTAATAGTAATATGAACCTTATTAATATTAAATAATAATAATATTTTATTTTCTTAAGGTAATAATATGATGAGATCTTAATTAATTTTTCAACGTGATATAAAACTAATTATACCTTTAACATGGTTATTTTTAGAATTAACTATGATTTTATTTAAATATTAAATTAATAATATTTAGTAAATTATTTTTGAAAAATGGAGTTCATTTTTGAATTCTACACATTGAAAAATAGTTAGGGTGAATTTTTGGTATTTTTCTGAAATACTCGAATTTTTGATGAACAGTGAAATATGGTAAAATACTGTATATACAAATTATCAGTTAAATACACTATTTATGACATCATAAGCAATGTAAGCCCACTTAGTTAGAAATCAAATGAATTTATTACTATTATTGGTCATGGAATCATCACTATTTATGGTCTTGAGGGAAATTAATAAACTAATGATTAAAAAATTATGAAAACCCTCCTCTCCTCCACTATAACCCCCCCCTCACTCCCTCTTCTCTCCACTCATATAAGCCTTTAATATCCTCAAATTTCTGCCCAAATACCCTTCCTTAGTCACTCCCCACGTACAATAATATCTTGTTCTTTCCAAAAGACCAAAATCCCTTCCCTTAAGGAGGTTCTCAAAGAGGTTATTTCAATAGGTAAAGAACTTTTCTTTTTCTTTTAGTTTCATTTCAATTTATCTTCTTTTGTTATCCTCTCATCACCTCCTCTATCCAAATGACCATTATAGATACAATATAATCTATATACTATAATTATATCATGTGAATGGATGAACCATCATCAAAATCATTACTCTCTCCCTCTCTTTATTTTATAAACGAAATCAACGTCCATGAGGTTCTAATTTATAACCTTCGTGGATGACAGAGTTTTTTTCTTCAATTTATCCTTCATTACTGGTCATGAAACCATTTTAATGGTTGAAATAGACTATAATGTATGTATTATAGCCTAATTAATATTCAAGAACTAGTATATATACATATTATTAAACCATATGACCAAACTAGTTCCTAATAATCAAAATACCACTAAAATAATCAAGTGAATGTCATTAATATTTCATCAAATGATTCATCCTATTTCCATGTCAAAAAAATGATATAAATGACCATTAAAACTTCTGGATGTTTATATATAATATTTAATTTCAATTATGAAGATTTACAACCATTCCACATGAACTCCATTACTTAAAAACAAGTGAACCGATTATGAAAATCAAGAAAATGAACACTCCAGAATGACAAAATTTAATATTATAACTTATCAATAAGGACATAAATGAAATAAAAATAATTATGATAAAATAGATAAATGTATTATAGGTTCTTAAATAAGTTATAAATAAGTCTAATTTCATATTCCAGGACCTTAAGTTCATGAGCGGAACACATTCAGACTTAAGGTAAGGGTTTCTTCATCTCACTTCCATTTTTGTGATATTTTCCTTATTCACTACTAATAATTGTGTATGGTGTATGTATACTTACCATTGATGTAAAATATCATTAATATATTTATTTTCATATTATTAAATGTATCATTTTAATATTATTATTTTTGGGGCATACTAATCGTTTGATTACAAAGTGGTAAGGGTTTTTTCTACCCGAACCTCTATTTTCATTTGGGTTACTTTTATTGTCTAATTACCTCAATGAAATTATTTCATAATATTATGTAATCTTCATAATTCTTTTTGAGTGTTATATATATGTTTACCAACCATAAACCTTCCTTATTTTATGAGGATTTACATGTTTCAAAAGGAACTTTCAAAATTATTTCCAAAATACGTGCCCGTTTCAAGGGAATTTCTCAAATTCTTACCTATTTTTAAGAGAAATCTATAATCGGTTTTTAGAAACCATTATATTTATAAAATATCTAATTTTATTATGAAAATACTATCTTACTTCAGTTCTATTTTTATACAAATACTTTTTCAAAAGAACTCTTCTTTTCAAAATAAAAGAGTATTTAACTCAAGAATTACTTAATGATTTTATAAGTGTATTTTCGTCTATTTCAACACTCTTGTTGATTATTATGTATTATTGGGTTTAATAATTTATTATGTCATATAAAATATTTTATTGGATGGTTTATGACTAGTTTTATTGTGGATGTTCTATCCTAAAACCATTCACCAAATTTACTCTGAATGGTTAGTGTTTATGTTTAATGTTTGGGGAAAGTTAGTTACATTTCATATGATAGTTTCAATACGAATGTATATGTTTTTTATGTTTATCCCCGATCATATTAGGAATTAATTGGAATTATTATGTGACGTTTGGAGCCCTCTATAGCCCCTCGATGCATCGGTAGGTCTCATGATACAAAAAGATGTGGACTTGGATGAGGCCTTTCCAAATTTGATATATGGTTTTGGTCGAGGCCTTAATAATTCTTAGACGTCTTGGTTGAGGCCTTGAAAATATGTTTCAAAATGTCTGGTATATTCACTTCCCTCATTATGAAAATAGTATTTATGGTTAATGTGGTTATTTTACTAGTATAATACCCATGATTATGGCATTATTTATTCAGCTCTTATCCCTTCCATAATGTGTTCAAGTTTTGTTAAAGGCATATGCTTTTAGTTATTCAACATGCCTAATATTTATGTTATGATATTTTACAATATATTTATTACCCTTACTGAGCGTTTGAACTCACCCCTTTCTTATGTTTCATTTTCTCAGGGCATGAAGAAGTTTATTATGAATTACCTGCAGGGATAAACATAGATATGTGGATGTTATCAATAAAACTTTTATGTTGTTTTTTTCCTTTCAAGTTGTAATGTTGAACCTATGTATGTATTTGGTTTTCCAAAACTACTAAACTACTTGGTCATTCAGGATTTGATTCCTTTTAATCATGCCAATGTATTAAAATAATGCACTGGCTCTGAGCTTTTGGGGGTCGGGGCGTTATATTTGGTATCAAAGGAAGTTTTGTAGAGAAATTGGAAACTAGATTTAGAAAATGTAGATTGGGGAACAAATCCCTAAGATAGTCTTTGAGGATAAGCATACAAGGACATCTTGGAATTTTGGTAAGAAATAGATTATGTGAATCTTTATAGAAAATACATCTCTGTCTGGATACTACAAGTGGACGTGGTTCTGGAACAGATGTACCTAGGAGTTAAAACTTTGACTAGGAGTTTTGAGCTTGACTCGGGGTATCTTGGTACACAACAATGGGCCTTACTGCACACCTGGTTTGACACTGCCGGGGGATATGCTTAGGATAATTCACATTTTTTTACAAGCCATTATGAAGGATTTATTCCCCCAAAGTAACTGAAGTATATGGTTCTATGATTTATGATGCATAAATTTATGTTATGTGTTATACCATATTTAGAGATGTAGAGAGTTCATAATTTTATGAGCAAATATATAATATAGAATTGATTAAAAATGGAACCTAGTAGAAGGAATGTGAACTTCACCAATGCACGAGATGTGAAGAGTAAGAAGGATCATATATATAATGGTCTTAATCTATCATTTCAAAGGAATATTGTCTCCCACGTATCCTCATCATATGAGGAAATAATATCATGTGTTGACAAGGTATGTAAATACTTCTCTGAGTCCTATGGCTTTGAAAGAAAGCAAAAGAAGAAGAGGATGGAAGGAAAAAACATGGATAAAGGGAAGGAGGGAAAGATGTATTTTCCCACATGTGATAATTGTGGAAGTAAACACCTTGATATATTCTTGAGAGGAAACAGAGTTTGCTTCAAGTGTGGATAAAAATGCCACCATGCTCATAATTGAAAGATAAGGAAAGAATTTCCCTATATTGAATGCTTCAACTGCAAGGAGATGAGACACTATGCAAATCAATATCCCAAGATTCAAAGGAATACACCCCAAATGATAATTTTGGATAATGATCAAGTTATGATGCTACCACAACTGAAGTATAATGATTAATATGCCTAGTCAAGAATCACATCATTTAAATATTTTGTCAGTAATGTATTGGTTGTAAGAATTATAAGATATATAAGGATTGTACTGTAGTACTATTTCATTAAGGATTTGAGGTCGTATGATGAATGGTATAAATATAAACTTTTTATACATGATTGAGGGAAATAAAACCCTTAATATATATCTGATGTTGAGATAATGATGAAGAAATGATTGATTCAGATAATTACTGACTACCTTGGAACTGATTATTGACTTGTCGAGAAGTGGTCTATGCTATAATCGATGGAGTTTACAACACTTTTATATTTAAGGAATATATCAAACAACATGTATCCTACTTAAGGAATAAGGAATAATTCATGTTTCCAATATGGTTTTTACAGTAATTCAAGTTATTACCATATTTCAAGAGGATACATGATGAAGTTATTCACATGTTTGGAATGTGAATTTTAGATCTTCTTCTTGTTGATTAAGGGTTAATGATAAGTTCATCATGGAAATTTATATACCTTAATTATAATGTGTTGAATCATTATATTTTTAAATTTTTAACCATTTATGAAATGGTTTAAGTTGATCACTGTATGGGGATTTAGATTTTAATGTCACTACATAATGGTTTGATTATTCTTACATGACTTTGTTGTTCAATTATAATACATTGTTTTGTAGTAACATTTTCATTTCCCTTTACTCTTATTAATAAGATATTTTAACCATATTATTGATGTGGGTTTCCTATAATTTAATTTTCAAGTATCAACCATTAACTTTCAAAGTTCAATTTCAAATTTTGAGGATGAAATTTTTATAAGGAGGGGATAATGTAACACCCCAAGAATTTAAAAATAGATTTAATTTAGAATGCATGAAAAACTAAGTCCCTACAAAATAACACATTTTATAATTTATTCATTAAACACAACTTTTCCTCTACTATGTTTTGAATTTCAAAAAATGGTCATCTAGAGTTGTTATCAGTAAGTCATTTGGAGTCTAATAGAACAGACTTGATTTTTTTGTGAATAGTAATATACCCTTATGAATAGTAATATGAACCTTATGAATAGTGAATAATAATATTATTTTATTTTATTAAGATAATAGGATGATGTGATCTTAATTAATTTTTTAATGTGATATAACACTAATTATACCTTTAACATGGTTATTTTTCGAATTAACTATGATTTTATTTAAAAATTAAATTAATAATATTTATAAAATTATTTTTTAAAAAATGATTTCATTTTTTAATTCTACACATCAAAAAATGGTTAGGGTGATTTTTTGGTATTTTTCTGAAATACTCGAATTTTTTATGAATAGTGAAATATGGTAAAATACCGTATACGCAAATTATCAGTTAAATACACTATTGACGAAATCATAAGTGATGTAAGACCACTTGTTTCTAACTCGCATTCATTTATTACTATTATTGGTCATGGAATCATCACTATTAATGGTCTTGAGGGAAATTAATAAACTAATGATTAAAAAATTATGAAAACCCTCCTCTCCTCCACTATAAACCTCCCCTCACTCCATCTTCTCTTCACTACTCTAAGCCTTGAATATCCTAAAATTTATTCCCAAATACCATTCCTTAGTCACTCCCCACGTCCAAGAATCTATTGGTATTTCTAAAAGACCAAAATCACTTCCCTTAAGGAGGTTCTCAAAGAGGTTATTTCAAGAGGTAAAACACCTTTCTTTTTCTTTTAGTTTCATTTCAATTTATCTTCTTTTGTTATCCTATCCTCACCTAATCTATCCAAATTATCATGATAGATCTAGTATAATATATATACTATAATTATATCATGTGAATTTATGAACAATCATCAATATCCTTACTCTCTCTCTCTCTCTCTCTATTCTATAAACGAAATCAACGTCCACAAGGTTCCAATTTATAACCTTTGTGGACGAAAAAGTTTTATTCTTCAAGTTATACTTCATTAATAGTCATGAAACCATTTTGATGGTTGATCCAGAATATAATATATTTATTATAACCTAATTAATATTCATGAACCATTATACATACATATTATTAAACCATATGACTAAACTAGTTCTTAATAATCAAAATACCGCTAAAATAATCTAAGTGAATTTCATTAATATTTCATCTAATGATTCATACAATTTACATGTGAAAAATGATATAAATGACCATTAATACTTCTGGATATTCATATATAATATTTAATTTCAATTCTGGATATTTACATCCATTCCACATGAACTCCATTACTTAAAAACAAGTGAACTGATTATGAAAATCAAGAAAACGAACACTCTGGAACGACGAAATTCAATATTATAACATATAAATAAGGAGATAAATGAACTAAAAAGAATTATGATAAAATAAATAATTTTATTATAGGTTATTAAATAAGTTATTAATAAGTCTAATTTCATATTCTAGGACCTTAAGTTCAAGAGCTGAACACATTCAGACTTAAGGTAAGGGTTTCTTCATCTCACTTCCATTTTTGTGAGATTTCCCATATTCACTACTAATACTTGTGTATGGTGTATGTATACTACCCATTGATGTAACATATCATGAATATATTTATTTTTATGGTATTAAATGTATCATTTTAATATTATTAATTTTGGGGCATACAAATCGTTTGATTACAAATTGGTAAGGGTTTTTTCTACCTAAACCTCCCTTTTCATTCAGGTTACTTTTATTGTCTAATTACCTCAATGAAATTCTTGTATATTATTATGTAATCCCTATAATTATTTGTGACTGTTCTATATATGTTTACCAACAAGAACCCTTCCTTATTTTATGGGGAGTTACACTTTTCAAAAGGAACTTTCAAAATTATTTCCGAATTACATGACCATTTCAAGGGAATTTTTCAAATTCTTACCTATTCCCAGGAGAACTATATAATCTATTTTTAGAAACCATTATCTTTCTAAAATCACTCATTTTATTAATAAAATACCATCTTACTTCATTTATAGTTTTATACAAATAATTTTCTAAAAGAACTCTTCTTTTCAAAATAAAAGAGTATTTAACTCAAGAATTACTTAATGATTTTATAAGAGTATTTTCGTCTATTTCAACACTCTTGTTGATTCTTATGTATTATTGGGTTTAATAATTTATGATGTCATCTACCATATTTTATTGGATATTTTATGACTAGTTTTATTGTGGATGTTCTATCCTAAAACCATTCACCAAATTTACTTCGAATGGTTAGTGTTTATATTTAATGTTTGGGGAAAGTTAGTTACATTTCATATGATAGTTTCAATATGAATATATATGTTGTTTATGTTTATCACCACTCATATGAGGAATTCATTGGACTTATTATGTGATGAGTGGGGCTTCTATAGCCCCTCGATGCATCAGTAGGTCTCATGAGACAAATATACGTAGACTTGGCCGAGGCATTTCCCAATTTGATATATGGTTTTGGTTGAGGACTTAATAATTATTAGACGTCTTGGAAGAGGCCTTGAAAATATGTTTCAGAATGTCCGGCATATGAACTTATCTCATTATGAAAATATTATGGATGGTTCATGTGGTTATTCGACTAGTAGAATACCCATGATTATAGTATTATTTATTCATCTCTTATTCCTGCCACAATGTGTTCAAGTTTTTTTTAAAGGCATATGTTTTTAGTTATTCAAAATGAAAAATGTTTATGTTATGATATTTTCTGTTGTATTTCTTACCCTTACTAAGAATTTGAGCTCACCCCTTTCTTATGTTTCATTTTCTTAGGACATGAAGAAGTTTATTATGAATTACCTACAGGGATAAACATAAAGATGTGGATGTTCTTAATAAAACTTTTATGTTGTTTCTTTCCTTTAAAGTTTTAATGTTGAACCTATGTATGTATCTAGTTTTAAAAAACTAATAAACTACTAAGTCCTTCAGGATTTTATTCCTTGTAATAATTCCAATGTATTAAAATAATGCACCTGCTACGGGCTTTTGGGGGTCGGGGCGTTACATATTTCCCCATCAAAGAAGGATGATATAATCTAGATACATGAGTTTGGAAATATATAGATAATTTAGAATAAGTACATAAAAATAAATAATAATTACATTGTGTTAAAGAGAGATAAAGAGTAACCCAAAGGAAAATTAGAGGTTCAAAAATAATTCCTTACCTTATGTCTAAAACTTTTCTGCACTTGATCTTAATATCCTATATAATAAAATTAAATACATTAATTAATTAATTAAGAACCTTTTATACATTTATTTTATTTATTATAATTTTATTAAGTTCATTCATGGCCTTTTTTATGAGTTATAATGTACAATTTTATCGTTTGGGAGTGTTTGTTTCCTTGGTTTTCATGATCGGTTACTTTTATACATGTATGGAAAATCATGTAAAATGAGAATATTTGTCCATAATTGAAATTATATGTTATTAATGAAATTAAAAAAGATTAAATGATATTATAAATAATTTAGTTACATGGTATGAGGATTAATAATTAAATAATTGGTTAATGATAATCATTTAGGTTAATTTTGGTGGTTTTCAATCACAATGAACTCATTTTGTTTTATCATTTAGTATTATGTATATATGTTAGTTAAAGAATATAAAGAGGGTTATAAAATAATTTTTAAAATATTTTTCAACCATTATAATGGTTTTAAAACCATACTTTAAGGCGGTAAAGGAAATTGAAAACTCTTCATCCTTGAATGAGATAAATTAATACATCACAGATGATGTTTTCATTTTTAGAAAAAAAAGGGGAGGGGAAAGAATTGATGATGGGTTATCCCATAAACATAATAAAATTACATTATATTTTATTTAATGTATTTACCATTCCAATTGTATAAGTGGATTTTATGATATAATAAGAAAATAAAAGAACATGAAAATAAATTAAAAGAAAAGAAAGAGGATTTTACCTCTTGAATTCTCCTCCATGAGAACCTCCTTATGGAAGTTGGTTTTGGTATTTTTTAAACCAAATACTCTTAGAAATGGGAAAGTGTATTGGAAAGATTATTCGGTAGAATTTGGATAAGTCTCAAACCCTGAGAGGTGTGAGGAGAAGAGGTGGTGAGGGGTGGTATTTATTGGGGAGGAGAGGGGTGTTTTCTCATTATTTTATTCATTACTTTATTATTTTTATCAATATAATAAATATTAAGGATTATTGTCACTAATTAAAGTAATTAGTGCATTTAAATTCTAACCAATGGTCACTTACATCATCCATGACTCAAGCATGACTCAAAAATTTATTTATTTACTTGTACTGTAAATTACCGTATTGTACTTTCACAAAAAATTCAACTATTTTATAAAAATCCAAAAAATTCACCCTAATAATTTTTTGATGTTTAGAATTCAAAAATGGACTCAATTTTATGAAAATAATTTTCTAAATATGATAAATTTAATTTTTAATTAAAATCATTATTTATTTGAAAAATACCAATTTTAAAATTATAATTGATTTTAAAACACTTTGAAAAATTAATTAAGGTCTCATAAAATTATTTTATAATGATAAGACTAAAAAATATTAATTTATGAATATATTTGTTTGAAAAAAAATTCTTTTAAATTATTAAATTAATCATAAAATTGCAATGAAATAATTATGACTTACAAAAATACCAACACTTAATTTATCATTTATAAAACATTTATTTACTTATTCCAAGATATAGATATATCATATTTTTATTTATAAGATACCCAAATTTTATTTATACTTTCATAGGTGAATTTACTATTCTATTGGCTCGTTTACTATTAATAAGGGTCACATTACTATTCCAAATGCCAAGTTACTATTTCATCGATATAGGTTCCTTAAATTATAGAAATACCTATTATTTTATTCATTATTAATCTATAACATTTTTATTGTGTTCTATATGTGATGTTTATGAGGTTTATACTATATAAAATAATTATAAAAAGGGAATTTTCATTGATAAAATTTTGGATTGTTGCATTCCCTCCTTATGAAATTTCACCCTCAAAAATTTCATTTTACATTCTATTTTGAAAACAGGAATGAGTAATTATCATTCATAACTTCCTCCGATTACTAATTTGTCTCTTCGTACTTATGATTCTTCCATAATACTTTGACCAGGTGAGTATTCTTGTTGTGTATAACTTTATCTCTATGATCCAAGATCCTCACTGGCTTCTCCTCATAAGAGAGATCATTTTCCAACTGTACCACCTCTGAATTTAGTATATGTGAAAGATTCGATATGTACTTCCTCAAGAGGGATACATGGAATACATCATGTACTTGGGACATGGTAGGTGTAAGTGCTAGTCGATAAGCCAGACTCTGACACGATCAATGATCTCGAAGGGGACGGTGTACCTGAGACTCAATTTCATTTCTTCTCAAATCTCATGATCCTCTTACATGTAGATATATGGTGGAATACCATATATCAAACCTTAAACTACAGGTCCTGTAGACATTTGTCTGCATAACTCTTCTTTTGAATTTGGGATGCTTTGATGTGACGTTGAATGGTTTTCACCTTTTCTACAATTTCTTAGACCATTTTAGGTCCTAACATCTTACGTTCACCAACTTCATCCCAACATGCCGGTGTTCTACATATTTTACCATAAATGGATTCATATGGATCCATTTTGATGCTCGAATGGAAACTTTTATTGTAGGAGAACTCAACCAAAGTTAAATGTTGATCCCATCCTCCCTTGAAATCCATAGAACATGCTCTTAACATGTCTTCTACTGTCTAAATAGTCTGCTCAGATTGACCATCAGTTTTAGGATGATAGGTTGTACTGAAGTTCAGCTCAGTGGTTAGAGAATGTTGAAGACTTTTCCAGAACTTAGAGGTGAATCTTGGATCTCGATCAGATACAATTTATAGTATTACTCCATGAAACCTTACCACTTCTTTGACGTATATATATGAAATTTGATATAGGGAGAAGTCCTCTCAAATTTAGATAAAGAAAAATAACTTTATAAGATGATCCACAACAACCAATATAGAATCGTTTCCTTTGGATGTCTTCAGAAGTCTAGAGACAAAGTCCATGGTGTTATTTTCCCAGTTTCATGTTAGTATGGGTAATGGTTGCATAATCCTCTTAAACTTTTTCCTTTTGGTTCTCACTTGTTGACACACTAATAAATTTGATGTATATTCAATGATCTCCTTATTCATATTATCCCACTAATAGTTCTCTCAGAGATATCGATACATCTTTGTTCTCCCTAGGCGATTAGAGATGGTTGATCTATGTGCATCACTCAGAATATCTTTCTTTATCTCTGGATTGGATGGTATACATAGTCATGACCCAAATCTCCTGACCCCTTCCTCATCCATTTTGAACACTGAGGATTTCCCATTTTTTATAGCTTCCACCTTAATCTGAATTCCCTCATCATTTATTTGAGAATACTTTATTTTCTCCATAAGGGATGCTTGAGAAATAATATGAGAAAAGATTAATGATTTTCCTTCCTTAAGTATTCCCATGTCCATACTTTGCAGGACTAAAAAGATTGGATCCTTCTCAATTCTCGTTATTGATAATGATGTAGGATATTTTCTACTTAGAGCATCTGCTACCTTATTTTACTTACCAGGATAGTAGTGGATTGAGAAGTCATAATCATTAATGATCTCTAACCATCTTAGTTGTCACATATTAAGATCCTTCTATGTGAATATATATTTTAGGCTCTTATAATCATTATATATTTCACACTTTTCCCCATAGAGATAATTCTGCTAGATTTTCAACTTGAAGATCACAGCCACCAACTCCAGATCATGCATGAGATAGTTTTTTATATGAATTTTAAACTAACTTGAGGCATAGGCTATCACTTTATCATTTTTCATTAGTACACATCCTAATCCCTTCTTTGAAGCATCGTTTTATACCACAAATAGTTCCCCAATTTTCAGAAGTGTGAGTACTGGTGCAGTGATAAGCCTCTTCTTCAACTCTTTGAAGTAGTCTTCACATTAACTGGTCCAGAAAAACTTTACTCCTTTCTAAGTCAGTTTGGTTAGTGGATTTTAAAATCATGATAATTTATTCATAGATTATTAGTAATACCCAGATAGACCAAGGAAACTATGTATCTCTATTACTAATGTTGGCCTAGGCCACTATTTAATTTCCTTTATCTTATAAGGGTCCACAAATATCCCTTTTCTAATGATTACATGCCCCAATAATGATACTTCTTCCATCCAGAACTCACATTTACTATAATTTTCATAAATATTATCCCTTTAAAAAGTATTTAGCATAGTATTAAAATTCTCCTCATGTTACTCCTTACTCTTGGAGTATATCGAAATATCATCGACAAATACCACCACAAATTTTTTGAGGTAATCTCTAAATAATCTATTTATTAAGTCCATGAAAATTGGTAGAGAATTAGTGCGTTCGAAGGGAATCACTATGAACTCATAATATCTATACCTCATTCGAAAGTAATTCTTGGGAATATCTTCCCACATCACCTTTAATTAGTGATATCCCAACCAATGGTCCACCTTAGAGAAATAACTAGCCCCACATGGATAATAAAATAAGTCATCTATCTATGGAAGGGGATACTTGTTCTTTATCATGATTTTTTTGAGATCATGATAATTAATGTAGAGGCGCATTGATCTATCCTTATTCTTGAAAAAGGGGACTGGTGAAACCCATGGTGAAGCACTCATGCATATAAAACCCTTGTATAGATTCTCCTATAATTGCTTATTTAGTTCTTCCAGCTCAACGGTGGCCATTCTATAAGGTGTCTTTGATATAGGCAGATATCCCGGAATATGTTCAATTAAGAACTCAACCTCTTGATCAAGAGGAATAATAAGAAATTATTTAGGGAATACATCAGTGTAATCCCTCACGATGGGCATGTCTTCGAGAATGATTCTCTTCTTTGTCTCAATAATTTGAGCTATATTATCTTGCTCATAAGGAAACAATATCCACAATTAAGATGATGATTCTGAAGGAGATTCATCTTCCTCATTACACTTGTACATAATTGGAGGATACTTTAGGATGTGAAGAGTGACCTCCCTTTCCCAAAAGTTGATGTTGGCTTTATACAAATATATCTAATCCATGCCCAATATAGAATAAAACTATACCATAGGAAGTATGAAAAGATTTGATGGGTGGTTCAATCCACAAACATTAACTAGGGAGGAGTTATAAACTTTGGATGAAATAATTTCCCCATTTTCTATTCTAAAAGATAATTCAACCTCCATATTTTGAGGTGGTGATTGAATAGTTATACTAAACTTGAAATATATGAAAGAATTCATAGAACCTGAATCAAATAGTACATTCGCTACTCTTGAATGAATAACTAGTGTACCTATCACCACATAATTATCGGGTTCCACATCATTAGTAGTGATAATTGTTGGGCGGAGAAAACAGGGAAAAGATGGCAAGAGGGGGGGTGAATTGCCTTTTAAAAAAAAGATTAACAAATTAAAATCAAAGTGAAAATCAAAGTATGTGCAGCGGAAAATAAAAGAGGCAATCACACAAGAAATTGTTAACGGAGTTCGGCCAAAACCCGGCCTACGTCTCCGCTCCCAACTCAACCGTTGAGAGATTCCTACCGCTTGCTTTTCAATGGTTTTAGCAAGAAACCCACTAGGCTTTGAGGTAGCACTAGGACCTATTACAGCTTGCTTTTGGTGGTTAAGCAAGAACCCACTTGCTTTTAATGGTTTAGCAAGAACCCACTAGCCTTTTTAACGGGTGAAGGCTAGCTCACCGAAAACTCAAGCCTTTTAAAAGGAAAGGCTTGAAGAAACCTCTTCACACCTTAGTGGTGGTGTGAAACCCAAAAGAAAGGGGGATAAAGAAAGAGTTTGGGGTTTGTAGGCACAAACCCAAATTTAAAGCTCAAAATAAATAAAACAATAAAACCCGTATGTGAGGAAGACTTGGGCGCCAAGGTATGATGGAGTTGATGTAGCATGCTCTCCCAAGCTTCTTGAGGTGCTCCTTGGATTGGAAGTTGGTTGGAGCACTTGGGGTTCCTTTGAAGTGGCTTGCCGTAGGATTGCCGGATGATGGAAAAAGTGTCCGTTGGCTTCACAATAGTTCCGATTAGTGTCCGGGGCTTCCTCAGTCTTTATTTATAGGCATGGAACCCATTGGGGGCCTTCGGAGCCGTTGGAGAAGTCCTCGGAGCCGTTGGAGGCCAAAAGAGGGTTGACTGGTCAAACCCAACGGCTAGTTTGACTGGGCTACCGGCTGGCCGGTGCAGGGCCACCGGCTGGCCGGTGCCTTGGATGTTGGAGAGGAATTCTGTCCAGGGGCCACCGGCTGACCGGTGCCAGAGCCACCGGCTGGCCGGTGGCAAGACAGTAGCTCACACTATTTGATCTGGGTGCCACCGGCTGGCCGGTGACAGAGCCACCGGCTGACCGGTGGAACCTGGCAGTGGGCAATGCCTCTGCCAGGTCCACCGGCTGGCCGGTGCTATCACACCGGTTGGCCGGTGGACTGAATTTCAGTCCACTTGAGATGCTTTCTTGGGCCATTCCTTTGGCAATCTCTTGCCTATCATCCACAACACTTAAAAACAAGGTTAGACAAATAATAAGGTGATTGTGATCATGAAAATCAAACAACGAGGGGAACGAGATGTACAACAATCTCCCCCTATTTTGATGATCACAATCACCAAAACAATTAAAGTAAAAACATAAATGAAAGGCATGCTTTTAAATGATAAATTGAAAATAAATACTAAGCATGAGAGAAAATATTCTCCCCCAGTCAATCAAGAAATTTCTCCCCCTTTGTGATTATCAAAATAGAATGGGGCATAAAACTTGATTGAGGGAAAATTGAAAATCAAGATTTTTAAATCAATTGGAATTTTTGAAAATTGAATTGAAAAATTTGAATAACAGTTTGAATTGAAAGTTTTGAATCAAAATTGAAATGAAAATTTTGAAAAACAGTTTGAATTGAAAGTTTTGAATCGAAAAACTTGATACCAAGAGTTGAAAAATTTGAAATGAAAATTTAATAGAAAATTTTGAATTGAAAAAATTTGATACCAAGTGTTGAAATTGAAAGATTGAATAAAAACAAAAAATGCTAAAACAAACCTAACTCCCCCTAAATAAAAACAACAAATCACCGGGGAGAGGGTTTTTGAAAAGCGACAATTTTAGGCCCGGAGAGACTCGCTAAGAGGGATTTTTCAATCCACACTTGCCTTGTAGCGGGTCTTCTCCTAAAGAATTCATCCGAATAAAAAATCGATTTGGGCCTACCATACCGGGCGTTTTTGCAATTACATTCATATATCATGTGCCCGGGTTTCTTACAATAATTGCAAAATTTAAAACTAGAGCTCCCCCTTACAAAAACAGTGGGAGCATGGGAGGAGGAAGCTTGGTTGGTGTAGCCAAGTCCATTGGTGGTTCTAGATACTCGTTGAGAACCAAGCAAATTGTTCAAATTTTGTTCCCCTTGGGTGAACTTAGCTAGGGTCTCCCTTAGGTCTTTGATGGTTGATTCCATAGAATCAACATTTGGAAAATTTTGGATTTTAAGGGTCAACTCTTCCTTCTCTTTGAGAAGTTGTTCTTTTTCGGAAGAGAGTTTTTTGAAATTCTTTTTCAAAGAAGCAAATTTAGAATAAAGTTCATGAAAACCATTTTCTAGTTGGTCTCTAGCGTGTGAGAGTTCTTCATAAGATAAATGATTTAAAGAATTGGAATTTGAAGAACAAGAGGAAGAGGAGTCGGAAGAAGTTACCTCATGGAATGCCATTAGGCATTTTGTACCTTGGTCGCTCGAGG
Organism: Viscum album; assembly: GCA_963277665.1. Classification (NCBI taxonomy): domain Eukaryota; kingdom Viridiplantae; phylum Streptophyta; class Magnoliopsida; order Santalales; family Viscaceae; genus Viscum; species Viscum album. The sequence continues at coordinate 1,464,244,724 of OY728139.1, forward strand.
AGGAGGAGGAGGAGGATGATGAGGAGGTGTCACTCCATGTCGCCTTGAGGACCTTTTTCTTTCCTTTTTCCTTAGCCCGTTTCTTGTTGAGTGGGCAATCGGGCTTGTAATGGCCTTTCTCGCCGCACCCGTAGCATTTCACCTTGGGCTCGGATTTTTCGGTGGGTTCTTGCTTTCGATGCTTGCGAGATTTCTTCTTCGTCTTGTGCTTCTTCATAAATTTGTGCATTTGGCGGGCGAGATTCTCCATTTCCGAGTCGCCGCTTGAAGATGATGAAGATGAGGAAGATGAGGATGATGAGGAGGAGCTTACTTCCTTTTGTACCTTGAGGGCAATGTTCTTTGGTGTCTTGATTGGTGTGCCCTCCTTTTGAGCTTGACTCCTCATCGTGATCTCGTACGTCATTAGGGATCCGATGAGCTCCTCTACCGGCATATTTTTGACGTCCTTAGCTTCTTGGATCGCCGTCACCTTTGGTGCCCATGAGCTCGGAAGGACCCATAGAATCTTCTTGACCATTGCTTCAGCTGAAACATCATCACCAAGAGATTTTCTACCATTGCAAACGTCAGTGAAGCATGTAAACATTTCAGAAATAGACTCATTTGGATGCATTGAAAAAGACTCAAAATCTTGCCTATACATATCCAATCTAGTGTCTTTGACTTTATTAGTGCCCTCATGAGTTACTTCTAAAAGTTTCCAAATTTCATGTGAGGAGGTGCAAGTAGACACTCGATTAAATTCATTTCTATCTAAGCCGCAATGGAGAGCATTCATGGCTTTGCCATCAAGCTCAAAATTTCTAATATCGGCGGGGGTCCATTTGGATTCGTCGGGGGTATACAAAGTATAACCTTGCATGACAATTTTGTAAATAGGATATCCTATGCTTCTTAAAAAAGTGGTCATGCGGGTTTTCCAATAATTATAGTCGGACCCATCAAAAAATGGAGCCCGACCCAATGAGTAGCCCTCGGGGGCGAAAGAGGAAGATGCCATCACAATGGATCTTTTAATTTGAAACCTTTTAAGGTATTACTCAAATTACCCCTCTGATACCAAATGTTGGGCAGAGAAAACGGGGAAAAGATGGCAAGAGGGGGGGTGAATTGCCTTTTAAAAAAAAGATTAACAAATTAAAATCAAAGTGAAAATCAAAGTATGTGCAGCGGAAAATAAAAGAGGCAATCACACAAGAAATTGTTAACGGAGTTCGGCCAAAACCCGGCCTACGTCTCCGCTCCCAACTCAACCGTTGAGAGATTCCTACCGCTTGCTTTTCAATGGTTTTAGCAAGAAACCCACTAGGCTTTGAGGTAGCACTAGGACCTATTACAGCTTGCTTTTGGTGGTTAAGCAAGAACCCACTTGATTTTAATGGTTTAGCAAGAACCCACTAGCCTTTTTAACGGGTGAAGGCTAGCTCACCGAAAACTCAAGCCTTTTAAAAGGAAAGGCTTGAAGAAACCTCTTCACACCTTAGTGGTGGTGTGAAACCCAAAAGAAAGGGGGATAAAGAAAGAGTTTGGGGTTTGTAGGCACAAACCCAAATTTAAATCTCAAAATAAATAAAACAATAAAACCCGTATGTGAGGAAGACTTGGGCGCCAAGGTATGATGGAGTTGATGTAGCGTTCTCTCCCAAGCTTCTTGAGGTGCTCCTTGGATTGGAAGTTGGTTGGAGCACTTGGGGTTCCTTTGAAGTGGCTTGCCGGAGGATTGCCGGATGATGGAAAAAGTGTCCGTTGGCTTCACAATAGTTCCGATTAGTGTCCGGGGCTTCCTCAGCCTTTATTTATAGGCATGGAACCCATTGGGGGCCTTCGGAGCCGTTGGAGAAGTCCTCGGAGCCGTTGGAGGCCAAAAGAGGGTTGACTGGTCAAACCCAACGGCTAGTTTGACTGGGCTACCGGCTGGCCGGTGTAGGGCCACCGGCTGGCCGGTGCCTTGGATGTTGGAGAGGAATTCTGTCCAGGGGCCACCGGCTGACCGGTGCCAGAGCCACCGGCTGGGCGGTGGCAAGACAGTAGCTCACACTGTTTGATCTGGGTGCCACCGGCTGGCCGGTGACAGAGCCACCGGCTGACCGGTGGAACCTGGCAGTGGGCAATGCCTCTGCCAGGTCCACCGGCTGGCCGGTGCTATCACACCGGTTGGCCGGTGGACTGAATTTCAGTCCACTTGAGATGCTTTCTTGGGCCATTCCTTTGGCAATCTCTTGCCTATCATCCACAACACTTAAAAACAAGGTTAGACAAATAATAAGGTGATTGTGATCATGAAAATCAAACAACGAGGGGAACAAGATGTACAACAATAATATATGCCCTTCCTTGATTCCTTGGAGTTTTTGTTGTTGATTGCCTCTAAAAACTCTTGGATTAGGGAAATGGATCGCATAATTCCCATATTCCTTACAGTTGGAAAACTACACTATAGGCTGAGTGCTGACCCGAACCTTCCTTTCTTCTTTTACATTGGAGGGATTATTCATATCCCTTTTGTAGTTATTAGCCATATAACCTTCCCTTCCACATTTAAATCATATTTTGGTTCCCTTTAAGTAGTTTCTATGATGCTTCTCCCCACACTTTTGACACATGTGATGCTGGATCTTCTTTCCATCATGGGATTTATCTATTGAACCACCCATATTAAACTCCATTTTTCTCATTTTTTCACCGGGACCATGATACCACTGAGAGTCTAAAATATCCATTTCAACCTTAATATCACAATGAAAAATATCTTCAAAACTATCAAAGTCTTTAATCACCAACACTTTTCATAGACTCGACTTTAATATGATAAAGAAGTGATCTACTTTGGTTTTAGTGTTCATGACAAATCCAGAGGCATATCTTGAAATCCTTGTGAATTTTTCCTCATATTCCCTGATAGAATCATCTCCCTTTTTCTTTAGTCCAAGGATATCCCTTTCCATATTAAGATATAGTGTGTGGGGAAAATATTTATCAAAAAATATTTTCTTGAACTCTTCCCATCCCATGGAATCAATTTCTTCCTTGGACTTTGTGTTATTGATTAGTGTCCACCACTGATCAGCTTCCCCATCAAAATGATAGACTGCCAGAACAACTTTATCTTCTTCTGAGCACTAAAGTATAAATAATATATTCTCAATGGAGTTAATACGTTGTTCCATGATGATGGGATCATAAGATACACTAAATATGGGAGACCTTTGTTGCGTGAAGGCTTTAACCAGAACATTCTCTTTATTAGGAGAAGGAGGGAGTTCCATATGATTCAAGTTATTATTCATAACCTGAAACATTTGGGAAAGTACTGTCATGAAGTTTTGAGCACCCATTCCTATCATATTTGGAATATCATTAGGGAAAGCATCACATTTTCTATTACATTTATTGTTGGCACGGGTTCTTCTATTTCCATACATTAACTAAGAAAAAATAAAGTACAATTGGGGGGATTTAATACTTAGCTAAAAATAATATAAAAAGAAAAAATTGAACATAGAAAGATAAAATTGTAATTAAAAAGTATATCATAACTTGTGATACCATAAGTTTCAATATAGGTTATCCATGGTGGTAAAATTATCCCTAGGGTTCTTACTAAATTTCTCTATTCCTAATATCCAAAAATAACTAGACCTCCCTATGGTACCAACTATATCGGACCTAGCCTTTTACACATATTATTACATGATTTTAAGCATAATTTACCATATAATACAACCAAGTATTATAAAGTATGTTGAAATATTGGGTTCCCTAGACCCAACTATGCAATACTTTTGATTACAATATTATGTATACAATTAGATATACATGCTATATTCTTACCATTATAGTGTATACTTTTTCTTCATCCACTATTTAATAGTAATTTCCATATATTAATTGTCATATCAAAATGTTATAGCAGTTCCCAGGCTATAATGAGAACCTCAAGATACCATGAAATTAATCTTAAACAAAGATCCTATGGTCTAGATACATCTTATTGACTGGAAACAGTATATTTTTGACTATCAGGTGTTGGGGGATCATAATCATTGAGACTTATTCTCATAAAGTTCACACTTGGTGATCTATAGTAGTGAGATCATGAGGATAGACCCAACAAAAGGAACACCACATGTTTTGGGTGTCATTGTTTGTTCTTATATACACACATGTGTATTGGTCTCCTAACTTGAGATCATTACCAGTGTGTACCATTTTATTGTGTACTTTGATGCATGGAAAAAACCATGGTAATGAAATCATGGTGTGGTAGATTGTGTTGGGTTCATCATTGGTGGTATGACATTGGTTGAATGGTCAAGAAAAGATTTGTCGCTTCCAAGTTAAGAAAGTTATATATCTCAGGCCTGGTTGATCAGGATGGTGCTACCTTTACAAGTCTTTGGATAAATCAGTATAAAGGTAAATCCATCCAGATAGATCAACAAAAAATAAATCAAGAAAAGGGTGATGATTCTAGTGTGCATCCTTCTTTATGATATATTTAAATACAAAGAGATTATAGTACACAGTATGTGTTCGTAGGTTGGCAGTTGTTTCTATGACTATCCTTATCTCTTTAGGGGTGTTGATGGGTGGCTAGACTCTGCTCTTGGGCTATGAATTTTATTCATTACTATCGAGATAAGGGCCTAGAAGGTCATACACAATAGAGTATTCAAGAATCCACCATATTCAGTTGAATAGGTATATTGGACATGGGGGGCCTCGCCATGGGGTCCGAGTGTTGTCCAAGGTATCGATCACAAAATAAATAAATAAATTCATTATTATTCAAGTTATGAATAATTGGGTTTAATTTATTTAAATGTATTTACAAGTTAAGTAAATATGAGAAAATATTAATCAAACGAATATTATTTTAATATTCAAGGTTCATTTAATATTAATTGGGAATGAAGATTCAAACTAAATGACTTAGGTTTATCACGTAACATATTTTATATATATTATAGGTATGTGATAAAATAATAAATAATATTTACGCAGTTTAATTCATCATAATTATTTATTTAGTGAAAATTATTTTACACGAGGGATGGGGAACCCTTCTGGGTATTTTTTATCATCCACTATAAATAAGTGGAGAGAGGCTCAAGCTCATAATGATTCATGGCATGAAAACCAGAGCCTCTATCTCCTCCCACTTTCTAGATAGAGAGACTCTCGATCAAGGATATTTGATCAAGACGTCCCTTAAGAATTGAAGGAATCTTGATGTGGTGATCATCGAGATGTTGAAGATATCATCGGATTGCCATGCTAGCAACTTAAATTCAATGATTGGCACTCCCACATATTTTTGAATCGTGTGTGGATGATCTATAGGGATCCTTTTATGGATCCTTCAAGCAACGATCTCCACCAATGAGTTGCTGTCGACTGCACCTTCAGATATGTAGAGGTATGTTTAACATTTTATTTTTGTGCTCTTTTAATTTATGTGAGATCCTCATACCATACCAGGGCTCATATTATACCAACCTGAGCCTGAGCTACCGGAATCAACGCCTAAAATGTTGTGTATTTTTTCAATAAAAGAAACTTGAACAAATACACAAAATTTATTACAACATAGAACCTTTTAATGATATTGGTTCTGGTGTATTATATACAAACTTCTTACATTTATCAGAGTTACAATAAGCATAAAATAAAACAATAATCCATCTATGATTTTGCGCAGTAACTCCAAAAGCAAAACTTTCTAAAATAGAACTTCTAAGATACCTGTAAAAAATCATTTTAAAACAAAGGGTGAGTATTCATTTTCATAGTAAGGGGTTTTGAAATCATTGAAATTCTTTTAGAAGATATTTCTTTTAAAATAACTTTGATAAATTCTTTCAAAAAATTATTTTTATAAAACCATAAAATACTTTCAGAAATACCTTTGAAAATAATATTGAAATTATTTATGTATTGAAAATACTTACGTTCAAAAATTTCTTTAATCACATTCGAGTGTTTTTCTAAAAAAAATATGCAAGATTTTGAAAATAAAACACTATTTTGAGGCTACTTGAGTCGTTGAAGACTATATTTGGCCTACCCACTTAGCGAAGGATGAGTTCACTCCCCAATGACCTTCTATATTTACAACGTCTAAGTGATGGATTTTATGAAAACATTTTAAGCTTTCTTTACTTATATATAATTTAACCGGAGTTTTTAATTTTTAAAACATGTCATTGCATTAAAATACACATTCACAGTTATATTTATATATAAGTATAAATATATGAACTTTCATTGCATAACACTTGCGAGTTTGGTTACAACCAAAACTCATTCCACAAGCTTTTGCAGGAACTGCCCATAAATTCAAACTTTCTTTCATGGAATACATTTTCTATTCTTATAAATAATTGACATTCTTAAAATAATCATAATAATTAATTATGTTTCACACATAAAATTATAAAAGAAACATTTAAAATAAAACAATTTCAATGAAATCTGTGTACTTATTAATTTTGGAATTAAAAAATAAAATTCAAATTAAAACCATGAATTTATTATAAATGAAATGGAGGTCGATGTTATGCATAATCCATGGCCATTTTTATATAAAGATGTGACGTCCCTAATTTTAATATAATATGATGACATGGTATGCATATTTTTTAGAAAAATGGTGATAAAATTATAAACACAATAATAACCATTTCATCCATATATATATATAATTGACATTGATTTTATAACACTCATCATCATGGAATAAATTCATGTTTGAGAAAACATCGATAAATGAGAATATCCATTGGAAGAATTAATATGAAATCAAATTAAAACATAAAATTTAATAAATATTAATATATGTTGTGGAAGATTTATTAAAACATATTTTTCATAAATATAATATATTCATTTAATACGAAATATCAAAACATAAATAAAAAATTAAACTCACTACAAAACCATGATTTAAAACATGAATTAATAAATAAAAAGAGTTATTTACAATTATAATCTGAATATTAAAATTACATAATCTCTCTTTCATTATATAATCTGAAAATAATTTATTTATATATACACATATATGTATTTTATAAAAAGACAATTCAAACCCTTTGCATAAAAATAACAATTCCCATATGTTATAAATTTTGAAAATAAAATAAGTGGATGGATTTAAATAAATTTATACATATATATTTGCAGATTAAGACTTGAATAAATAGAATAAAATTACAACCCCTTAAAAAAACACACAACTTAAGATGTAAAAATAATCCCTTACACAAACATAAATTTGAAAATAATTCCCTATAAAATAAAACCTGAACACTAAAATGTATAATATTCCTTACAATAGACTTCCAAAACATAATTTAGATAATAAATAAATTGATCCTTTGTGTAATTGAGATTATATATGCATGTTTTTTGTAAATAAAACTCAAACTAACCAATAAATTAAACTCTTACAAAATGAATTCCAAAATCAAGAATAAAAATTAAAGATCATAATATCTCCCTTACCTCTAAATGAACTTTGGAAAGCTGCACAATACTGCCTGAAGCTTGAGTTCAGACGAAGAAATGAGAAACACGTTGTAAAAGAAACTCTATATAAACCCCCAGTTTGGAACTGGTATTTTAGAAAGAGGATGGTGGATTTTATAGCCACAACCACCTCTGTGCATACAGTGGAACAAACAAGCTTGTAGAGTAAGCAGATTAACACAATATAGAAATATGAAAAGAGACAATTCAAACCAGAACAAAATGTCACAATAACAACAATTTAAAAAAACAGTAACATAGTATTCAATTTGATCAAATATCAATTAACGGTCCAAAATAGAAGGGACTTCTGTTTATAGTCCAAAAGCAAATAATAGTTTTAGATAATAATGAACAAAAATAAAAAGCATGTCAATGATGAATAGAATGCAAAAACGATCGAAAGATAAAATAAAAGAACACAACAAACATCACAGTTAATTAAAAATAGGCATGGGCATCTAAATATTGAAATAGACGAACACCTATATCAAAGGTGAAGACTTGCTACCCTAAACACTTGGATCTCCAACTCTAGCATTCTGAAAAGGAACCCTAAACTCGATTGAAAACCACCAAAGACACATGTATCCCATCGATCGATCTTCCCATTCCAGAAACCAACCATTGCTTGGATGAAACCGAAGCCATGTCTACTTATCGGACTCCCCATTGACAATGAAGAACCCTAAACCTTGGCCTCGACGCCCCTGAAGACCTTGATTCCAGCCATGGTGAAACCTCCTGAGGACCACGACTCCTCCTAGTGGATGACTCATGTGATGACCCCAACACCCGTGAACCTACATCGCCTCCCCTTAGATTCCCACAAACCCTAGGTCAATGCCTTTTGCGTGACTTCACTGACCACATCCCCTTTCCAAGATTTCTTTTATTATTATTATTATATCATTATTATTATTTATTTATTTAAATATTATAATATATGTATAATATATTATAAGTTTAACTTTAATATTAAAATAATTATGCTACATAATTATAATTTTATTTAACAAAAATCATAATATTAATAATCTTATAAAAATTAATCTAATCAAAATTTATAATTTAAAACTAATATTTATAACTTAATATATATATATATATATCATATTTTTCAAAAATCAAAATCTATAAAACCCAAATAATTTTAATATAATTATTCATATGTTAGATTAAATATTTATTTGCATAAATTTAAATGTTAATATTAATAGTGAATATATTCATGAAATAATTTAGTATTTATCAAAATAATTATAATAGTCAATTTATATCCATTTAAAATATTTTAATAAATATCCTTTTAAAAAATATTTTTATTCAAATTCAAATAGATATAACAATTTTAGTCAAATTAATTAACATACTTGATTTCAGTTATTATTTTCAAAGAAAATTATAATGAAAATATTATTAGTTTGTTTTAACTATAAATTAATCCATTTAATATAATATTTATATAATAAAACTAATTATGGAATTTCTGGGATGTTATAAAGATCGTCGGTGATGACAAGTTTCGTCGTCCTATCGATGAAAATTTTAAATTCCTCAGACCAGTGGTTTTCGCTGCGGGCCTCAGTACCTACAATTGGTATCAAAGTGATTGCATAGATTTTTTGATCCAAAGATAAATTAATTTACATTAAATTAAATAGATGGTTCAAAAATGGTCTTAATGGATCCAACCACGTTATAAACTGGGGTCGGATGACCATGTTACAAAAATCCAAAAAAAATACAGATTGAAATTGGTGGCCATGGATATTAGTTTTGAAGAAATTTTTCTGAATATGTTCTTCCAGTGAGTTTATGCTTGTTTGATAATAATAAAAATTATTATCATTATATCATATTTTTATATAATAATTATAAATATAATAATAATTATAATTATCAATTAAAAGTTTATGCATAGACTTTGAAAAGTAATAAAAAGATGGTGTGGAAAAAATGTAAAAGGGGAAGTGGCAGCTGATTGCTGGTCACACTACAAAAAAAGAGCAAGTTGGGGTGGGACTGCTCTTTTTGTTAGTAAAAAAAACAAAAAAAGGATGAAAAAAAGGGTGAAATAATGGGGGCCACTCGACCGACCCCCACTGTCCCTTACCTCTCGGTGATGGGCCGCCATCCAACACCCCTCCTGGCTGCCACTCGCACAGTCATCACTGGCGCGCCCCACTAAAACCCCTCTAACCTCTGACCGCCCGTGGCCACTGCACCCCGCTGGCCTACGATCACCCCATCCGCCATCCCTGGCACTGCCGATGTGGCTTCCACCATCCACCGTTGTAGATCCAGCCTTACCCCTCCTCTATGGAGTTCTAGCTGGCCGGTCGCCCCTTCGACACCTCTCCTATATAAGCCGCCAACCACTGGTCCAGGTCGGTGCACCCATGGTCCCCGCAAGATGATACCACCACTGCATGTACCAGTGGCACTTCCTCATACCGTGGCTGCCAACACCTTCAGAGGCCATTACCACCAGAGTTCGTGGCTCCTCCGGTCTCCAGCCAGCGCTCCATCCAGGCCGAACCTCTTCGCATGCGCCCCAGAGAACTAGTCAAAGTCCTGGTCCAAATCTAGTGCATGAACCTGTACGACACCCCCCCTTCTAAACCTCTGCTGAGTTCTCTTGTGGGGTCACCGCGAAATCGCCAGAACAGGGCCAACACACTGGACAGATCTATTCCTACGCCCAGCAGGTACCCTACTACGCCTCTGCAAGTTTTTTATAGTACCGAATCAGACTAAAACGGATCTGGGGTGATCTGTATGATTTGGTATGGATCAGGACAGGTTGGTCTAACCTAGATTAGCCCAAAATGAGCTTTGCACGGCCTGAAATGGGCCTGTGTGGGTTTGAACCAACCAACACAGGCCCTGCTTTAGTTTTCACGGGCTGAGGCTAATCAAATTAATATCTATAATTAATTTAATTTTATAACTAAATTAAATTGATTAAAATATTAATTTTTGGTTAGTAAAATATTTTAATACCCGGGGTTAAAATTTAATTTAATTTTGGAATTAAATTAGATTAATTAATTTAATTTTTGGAATTAAAAAATAAATTAATTATGGGATTGAAGAATAATTAAATTATTAAAATTATTTAATTCATTTAATTTAATTAATACTCTCGTACTTATTTAATGCAGGTTAATTTTTATCACACTTTTTTACCCACTTACTGGTCTTAAGAATGGCCTGACCAATGTATATCTACCTTTATTTTTAATTAATTATTTATTACTTGCATGTGATGATTGTAATAAGTAGTTAATAAAATGGCGTTTTTCAAATCATCTTTATTTTCAGTTAAATTGTATAATGGTCTGTGCACCCAAATCCATCAAATGTACATTACACCCCTATCCCCCTCGCCTGCGCGGAAGTATTTTTGTACTTTAGATGAAGATGTTTTACGACATGGACCCCACCAAGATGGGGTGGTGTACATTGACCAAGGTGATGCAATACGTGATGTGGACCCCACCAAGACAAGGCGGTACTCCAAGATGTGATGTGGACCCTGCCAAGATAAGTTGATACTCCAGATGTGAAGCGGACATATAGGACGGGGGTGAGATACATCACGAGTCAAGTGGAGACTCAGGTATGATTCCCCTAGTTCATTTAGATGCTCAAGACCAGTCGGGTAGTTTTTTACCTTTATGCATTTATTTATTATTTTATGCATTTTATAACAGTGATAAAAATACATAAAATAATAAATAATAAATTACATAAAGAAGAAACGTATGTTTTTGTTGAGTCAATAATGTTTTCCTTATGAATTTTCCATTCCTTCATACTTAGGGGAGATTTTTGAGTCAATAAAGTTTCCTTATGACTTGACCATTCCTTCTTGTTTTGAAAATCACAAACACCTTATCTCAAGGCAAATCTCATTTTATCCGGTGTTTTACTTCTATAAGGAAAAATTTCCTTCCCCAAGGAAATTTATCCTTAACATGTTTTTCATTGTTCATTATCTTGTCTAAGTGAAAAATCCGGTTTCATGTTTAAAACCTCGGAATCATATAATACTTAGATAAAGAGCATTCTATTTTTAAGATACGAATTCTGACTCCAAATTCTCAGAATTCTAATTATAAAATTTTATGAAGTTCGACTCCTAATTCTGATTATGAACTTTTATGAAGTTCGACTCCGAATTATGATTATGAAATTTTATGAAGTTTGACTCTGAATTCTGATTATGAACTTTTATGAAGTTCGACTCCGAATTCTGATTATGAACTTTTATGAATTTCGACTCCGAATTCTGATTATGAACTTTTATGAAGTTAGAATCCGAATTCTGATTACGAACTTTTATGAACTTTGACACCGAATTCTGATTATGAACTTTTATGAATATCGACTCTGAATTCTGATTATAAAATTTTAAGAAGTTTGAATCCGAATTCTGATTAATAATTCTGATGAGACCAGACTCTGAATTCTGATTACGAATTCTGATGAGAACAGACTCCGAATTTTGATTACAAATTCTTAAGAGTTCTGACTCCAAATTCCTTAGAAAAATAGAATCCAAATATCCTTGTATTATAGACAACGAATGTGTTTTTGGTTAGACTCCAAACTTTTATTTTCTTACATTCCGAATATTGGATTTTTGTTATGTGACCATATTTTTGCTAACACCTATTTTTGTTATAAAATGATGTCGCGCATTCAGTTACTAACTAACCGTTGTTTGAGTGACACGTGTATAGGTCCCTCCGAGATTTAAGGAAAAATATGACCATTGGAGGAGGGAGTTGACCGTTGGTGCTGTGCCTATAAATAGGATCTCATTTGAAAGAGCACACAACTTTTGTGTGGTTTTATCACTCTAGAGATTACGCACTGTTAAGGTGATTTCTAGAGAGAGATACTCTCATACTTAGTGCGTACTGAACATCTTGTTCAGATTGCTTCGTGTGACTCTGAATGTTGCTGAGTACATTCGAGGGCTTCTGGGGATAGGAAGACAGAGGTGCCAAATACCTTGAAGTTGAGGGATTCCTTGCTGAGGAAGACAAAGGTGCCGACTACCTTGAAGTTGAGGGCTTGCGGGGATAGCAAGACAGACTCCGATCTTCGTATCGAGGGATTACCCTGGTGTGGGTAAGACAAACTTTCTTGAAAGTATAAATCAAGGGACCTTTATCCAAGGTCATTAGATACCCTTGTCTTTGTGTTAAAAGAGTCTACTTGTTACTTGTTACTTGTTTTGTTACAAGTTTATTTTCTCTGGAATTTTGATTGTTAAGGAAAGTATAACTATCTTATACTTTCTTATACTTGTACTCTGATTAGTGAGATTATATACACTTTAATGTAGAATATTTGTTATTGTAAACTTTTCTTAAGTTTCATTTCTGGAACCATATTTCCAGAACCTATCAAGTTTGTAAAACTTAGAGGTTTTGTGAATTTACTTAGTTTAACTTTGTTAAACATATTTTTCCATAACCAACTTTAAAGGTTCCAAATTAATTTTTAAAGTATACAATTCAACCCCCCTCTTGTATATTGAGCATATACATTCTTATTTTGATCCTAAAATTGGTATCAAAGGTTGGTGACCCCATACCCTGAACCAATCCTAGAATTGGTATTAGAGGTTGGTGACCACATACCCTGAACCAATACTACAATTGGTATCAGAGGAGGTATCTGAAATACTTATACTCACATATAGGTTTTCCTTGCTCAAGTTTTTCCTTGTTCATAATATTTTCCTTGCTCAAGAATATTTTTCTTTATTCCGAATTTTTAGGATTATTTTCCTTGAATCCGAACTTTTACTATTAACAAGTTTGTTTGGAAAGATATTTTTCTTTAAGATGACAGGAATGAATATTGGTTCTATTGACAATATAAATCCAACAAGACCACCTATTTTTGATGGGAATGATTATGAATATTGTAGAGATCGTATGAAGACTTTTTTTATCGACACTGAAGTGGATAATTTTGTTATGCTTACTGGAGGTTATAAAATCCCTGATAAGGAAGTTAATACTTTTACCAATCAAGAAAAACATGAATATCAACTGAATTATAAGGTACACAATAATTTTATTTGTTCTATGACTAGAAATATATATAGCCAAATTTCATCTTGTGAAGCAGTAAATTGTATATGGAAGAAGCTTGAAGTTACTCACTTTGGAACTTCCAAAGTTATTGAAACTAGAAGAGCTATGCTCAGAGCTAAATATCATTGTTTCTACTTTACTTATGGAGAACCCATATGCAAGGTGCAACAAATATTTATGACTATTGAAAATAGTTTACAATCCATGGGTGATAAAAGATTAGATGATGAGGCCCTTGTTTATAAGCTCATAGACATCATTCCAAATGAGTGGGAATCCAAGAGAACAACTATTGATGAGAACAGAAAGGTTACTCATATTTCTCTTAATGAACTTTTTGGAACTCTTCTTCAACATGAGACTAGGATGAAGAGAGATGCTGATAACATAAAGAAGAAGAATGGGAATGTAAGTGTTGCTTTTACTACAACTTCAAATCATATGAAATCCAAGACTCCTGAGAGAGTTACTAGATCCAAATCTAAGAAGGTTGTTATACAATCCGAATCTAGTGGAAGTGAATCTTCAGAGAATGAATTTTCCAATCTTGCTCAAAGGATTAACAAGATTGTTGGACAAGAGAACTTTCAATACAGATATAAGAAGAAGGAAAGGAAAGATAAGAAAGATTCAGAAGTTACTTGTTATGAATGAAAGAGAGATGGACATATAATACCTGATTGTCCTATGCTCAAAAGAAAGGAAAGGAAGGAAAAGCATTATGAGAAAAATAGAAAAAAGTACTACAAGGATAAAGCTAAGAAAGTCTTGAAAGCTAATGATATATGGAGTGCCAGTGGTGGAGACTCTTCAGATGAATCATCATATTATGAATCTTCTGGACAAAAGAATATTGGTCTAATATCCAGACTACCTATTGATAATCATTGTTTGATGGCTAAGGTACATAATGCTGAATCCATGACCAATGTTTCTTTGAATGCAAACTATCACTATGGGAAAAGTGGTTTTTTGTGACGGCTCAATTGCGACGGGAATATATACCATCGGAAAAGGTCCAACGGAATACGTATTTGCAACGGGAGTCTTTTCCCATCGCAAATATTAGGTTAATTGCGACGGGAATAGGTGACCCGTCGCAATAGGTTTGGCACAGTTTGCGCATCAAAAAACGGGAAGGGTATTTGCGACAGGGACGCACCCCCCGTCGCAAAAGCCTGATGGAGGTAAATACCATTTGGGATGGGCAAATCCGCCTGTCAAAAATAGTATGTCCGTAGGTGTGTATTTACAACGGGTCCTGTCGCAAATACCCTTTTTATAGCATCCGCCTTTTTATAACATAAACTTTCATTACATTACACAAAACCGAGGATCTTTAAGGTCTAGTGTCTTGGAAACCAGGAACAAAATACATGAAAGCAACAAAAATCATTCTTCTTAAACACTTGAAAGGCTTCTACTTAAGTTCATCCTAGGTTCATTACTGCATCTCATAACCTGGGGACATACATCAAAAGAAAGGGTGAGCAGAAGGCCCAGTAAGAAAAACAAGAGGAACATTTTACATGTGAACATGATATACTTCAATAAGGACATGAAAAGAACTTTAAGGCATGATAAAGAAATCATGAGGCATTTCATAATAAAAATAACATTTTTCATAACTTGAAGATGTGGATACATCATTTAACATAGAAAATCATGAACATATCACCAAGGTCCATCCCCAAGGTATCATTTGAAAATTACCAAGGTTATTCACCAAGGTATCGTGAAAATTGTAATCTCTAGTGGTTACATCATTACCCAATGCATTGGAGCGCTATCAGAGCGCACCCTTAAATTTGAATTTATTATCATGTGAGACACATATATCATCATCAAACATTTCATAAATAACCCACATAGCATAAAATAAATGGGTTTCATTTCATAATCATAACGTTTTAAAAACTGATTTAAAGATATGATCTTTACGTCACTTTAAACCCATGGGAAGGGAAAGAGGGTCTCATGTATGTAAATCCCAGAATTTAAAATAGAACATTTTGATATATATGTGAATACCCTTGTATAAATAAGAGCTTTGAGTATTCACTTTATAACATAAAATAATTTTGAGAAAAGAGAGAAGCATTTTGAGACCAAAAATTCTGCAGCATAACGGCTATGTTTCGGGGTTTTAGAAAACATTGAAAAGAGAGGGGACATGGGTCACCCACTCATAAATGATCCATAAAACAGTAGGGGAATGGAATAAGAAGGATATATTGACATGGTAATGAAATTTGGAGGACATACCATTTGAAATGAAAAACATGGAAGGAAGACAAAAATTAGATTTCGCTTATGAAAATTCGGCAGTCTAACAGCGTCACTTAAACTTCAATAAAAATGAATTGACAAGATCAAATAGGGTCTCTCATCATATGATCATAAGAGATCAGTATGATAGATATAAAGATCATACCCCAACATAATAAAAAGGAACTTGAAAGACTTGACATGAAAATCGGACTTGAAAAATGAGAAGGGTGAAAGAATCCCTAAAAAAAATTCGGCAGCCTAACGGCGTCACTTAAACTTTCATAAAATGAAATGATGAGAGTAAGAGTGGATCTCTAATCATATAAACATGAAAAGGGTAGTAAGAGGAATATAAAAGAACATCCTCTCATATAAGAACATGTAGCCTAAAAGGAATGACATAAAAGATATTACATGAAAAGAAAGAGAGAGGTCGGATCCCTTACCTTAAAACGTGACTCTTGAAACTCAAATTTTTGGACCTTGAGGGCTTGGGGGAACCTTGGGAGGACTCCTTGGAAGGTAAGAAGACTAGAAATTCGTTGGGGGAGAGTTGGGAGTGAAAACTAAAGGAGGAAAGGGTGGGTATTTATAGGGAAAGTGAGGGGACAAGGCAATAATGGCCAAGGGACACCTCACATGTGCTTTTCTCAAACCCATGTGCTCTCCCTTGGCATTTATCAAGGAGTTAGGCCACATGGGGCCCCCAAAACAATAATTCATCACCCTTGTCCGGCCAACCCTTAAAAGATCTCATGACATAATCATGAAATAGTTATGATGTCATTAAACATACCAAAAACCCTAAAACTGTATTTTTACTATTCACTAAAAATTCAACTTTCTCAGAAAAATCCCAAAATTTCACCTTAACTAAATATCAATGCTCTGATTTCAAAAATTAAATCCATTTTATAAAAATAATTTTCTAAATATTTTTAATTTAATTTTTAAATAAAAACACTATTCATCGAAAATTCATTTTTTTTTCAGAAAACCCCCCAAAAATTACCATAACATAATATCGATGCTCGGAGTTCAAAAATAAAGTCATTTTTATAAAAATAATTTTCTAATAATTTTTAATTAAATTTTTAATTAAAAAACACTATTCACCTGAAAAAAACTAATACTTGATTAATAATTTATGAAACCGTTATTTACCCATTTTATTGAATCACATTACTTAATCTAGGTGTCTAAATTATATTAAAACTTTCTTTGAGTGAAATTACTAATCCATTTGGTCACATTACTAATCCTAAGCGTAAAATCACTATTCATAATTTACTATTCATCAAAAATTAAGTTGATCTTATTAGACTCCAAATTCCTTACTGAACACTTTTGTAGAAGACCATTTTTTGAAAATCATTACACATCATTAGTTATTTAGGGTTTACATAAATATTTTAAAATATCATTTTTTCGAAATTCATCAATAAAATACATTCTAAAATTATCTGGACATTTGAAATTTCACAAACATCACTAAAGGAAGAAATCTCAATTTATTCACCCAAAGGGATTACACAAGGAAGCTAGGGTCTCGTCACATAGCCCCTTATAACACCGGCATATGACCTAAGTGTAAGGTGTGCTATGGTGAGAGAATCTGAGGGAGGCTCAGATAACATTGCCCTAGTAGTAATCTCTACTAACTTGAACTTCTCCCGTAGGCGTTTCCGTTCAAGCTTGACACGCTGGAGTTCGGATTGGGCTTGGTCCAAAGCGAAGCCCACAGATGCTACCTCCTTCCCAAGCTCTGATAAGTGGGCTTCATAAGGTTTGAGTCTACTGGATGAAGCCATCGACTCCTCTTTCTGCATTAACCATTAACATCTTATTAAATCAATAAGAGTAAGTTAATATACTATTCAAAAAGATTGGGTCGTTACATTCTCCCCCCCTTAAGAAATTTCGTCCCCGAAATTTATACTTGAGGCCTAGTCGAAAAGGTGAGGGTACTTTTTCTTCATCGTTTCCTCAGGCTCCCAAGTCGCTTCTTCATACTTATGATTCCTCCACAACACTTTCACAAGGTGGGTAGTCTTGTTTCGTAGAACCTTGTCTCTACGGTCCAAGATCTCCACTGGCTGCTTCTCATAAGAGAGGTCATGTTCAAGTTGTACCACCTCTGGGTTCAGTACATGCGAAGGGTCGGGTATGTACTTCCTCAAGAGAGATACATGGAAGACATCATGAACTTGAGCTAGGTTCGGTGGAAGTGTTGGACGATAGGCCACTGATCCTATGCGATCAAGGATTTCATAGGGGCCAATGTACCTAGGGATGAGCTTCCATTTCTTCCCAAACCGCATGACTCTCTTCCATGGAGAAATTTGAAGGAAGACTTTGTCAGCAATACCAAACTCCAAGTCCCTTCGACGATTGTCAGCATAGCTCTTCTGCCGACTCTGAGGAGCCTTTATGTGTTGTTGGATGGCATGAACCTGTTCCGTCATCTCTTGCACGAGATCAGGCCCAAGAAGCTTCCTCTCACCAGTTTCATCCCAACAAGTAGGATTTCTACACCGCTTTCCATACAGAGCTTCATAGGGTGCCATCTGAATACTCGAATGGAAGCTGTTGTTATAGGAGAACTCCACTAATGGGAGGTGTTGATCCCATCCACCTTTAAATTCCATTGAGAATAATATCAACATGTCTTCGAGTTTCTGAATAGTCCTTTCAGATTGGCCATCAGTTTGAGGATGATAGGCCGTACTAAAATTCAATTCAGTATTCAGAGCATGCTGAAGACTTCTCCAGAATTTTGATGTGAATCTTGGGTCACGATCAGATACGATGGATAGTGGTACCCCATGCAGCCTTACCACTTCCTTCACATATATCTTGGCAAGATGATCCAGAGAGAAATCTTCCCGAATAGAGATAAAATGGGCTGTCTTGGTGAGACGGTCCACAATAACCCATATCGCATTGTTTCCTTTTGATGTTTTCGGGAGACCAGTTACAAAGTCCATAGTGATATTATCCCACTTCCATACTGGTATGGATAGCGGTTGTAATACCCCCTTAGGAAGTTGTCGTTCTGCCTTTACTTGCTGACACACCAGGCACCTTGTAGTGTAATCGACAATCTCCCTCTTCATGTTATCCCACCAATAATGATCACGAAGGTCTCTATACATCTTAGTGCTTCCTGGATGTATAGAGAAAGTAGAGCTATGAGCTTCATCCATGAGTTCTTTCTTTATCTCCTGAATAGATGGGACACATAGTCTTGTATGAAATTTCAATACACCTTCTTGATCAATATTGAAATCAGGTAACTTCCCATCTTTTACAGCCTCCAACTTCTCCTGCAGCAAAGGATCTTCTTTTTGAGCCTTCTTGATCTTCTCTAGTAATGAAGGTTGAGAAATCATTTGGGATAGGGTTGATGATGTCCCTTTCCTTATAATTCCCATGTCCAGTTTTACTAGATCTTTAATCAAGGGATCTCCCAGGATCCTCATTGTTTCCAGAACAACAGGATCTTTCCTGCTTAACGCATCCGCGACTTTGTTTGCTCTTCCAGGGTGATAATGAATTGAACAATCATAGTCTTTAATAAGCTCCAACCATCTCCTTTTTCTCATGTTCAATTCTTTCTGAGTGAAAATATACTTTAGACTTTGGTGGTCAGTGTATATATCACATTTCTCCCCATAAAGATAGTGCCTCTATATCTTTAGAGCAAAAACAACTGCCACCAGCTCTAGATCATGCGTAGGATAATTCTGCGCATGAATCTTCAACTGTCGAGATGCATAAGCAATTACTTTGTCATTTTTCATGAGGACGCACCCAAGCCCTTTCAGAGATGCATCGCTAAAAATAACGAATCCTTCTCTGATAGAGGGTAGTGTTAACACAGGTGCAGTAACCAATCTCTTCTTCAGCTCTTGGAAACTTTCATCACATTCCTTTTTCCAGATGAACTTAACCCCTTTTCGATTCAACTTGGTTAGTGGATTAGAAAGTCATGAAAAGTTTTTCACAAACCTCCTATAATATCCCGCTAAACCAAGGAAACTACGAATCTCAGTTACTGTTGTGGGTTGAGGCCACTTCTCCACAACCATTGTCTTTGCAGGGTCAACCGAGATTCCTTTATTGGTTACGATGTTCCCCAAGAAAGCCACTTGTTGTAACCAAAACTCACACTTGCTGAACTTCCCAAAGAGCCTCTCCTTCCGTAGAGTTTTCAAAATAACCCTCAGATGATCTTCATGTTCCTCACGACTTTTTGAATATATCAAAATATCATCAATAAAAACCACCACAAAGTTATCAAGGTAGTCCTTAAAGACTCTATTCATCAAATCCATGAAAATAGCAGGAGCATTAGTCAATCCGAAGGGCATAACAGTAAACTCATAATGCCCATATCTTGATCGGAAGGCAGTCTTTGGAATATCTTCCTTCTTCACCCTCAGTTGATGATAACCAGATCGAAGGTCAATCTTAGAGAAGAATTGAGCCCCACAAAGTTGGTCAAATAAATCATCAATTCTTGGAAGAGGATATCTGTTCTTCACTGTGATCCCGTTCAGTTCTCTATAATCAATGCATAGCCGCATTGATCCATCCTTCTTCTTCACAAAGAGAACCGGTCCTCCCCAAGAAGACACACTCGGTCGGATAAACCCCTTCTCCAACAAGTCTTGGAGTTGTTTCTTTAGCTCTTCTAGCTCCACATTTTCCATTCTATACGGAGTCTTTGATATCGGTTGAGACCCAGGTACGAGTTGAATGGAGAACTCTACCTCTCTTTCTGGGGGAGGTCCAGGTAACTCCTCAGGAAATACATCCATGTATTCCTGAACAATCGGAACATCTTCAATTTGTATGCTCCCTTTCCCTTCTTCCTCATCACCGATTAACTCCATAAAGAAAGCTATAGGAGGTGCTTCTAGATAGGGATAAGTTCGGGATATCTCTCCTCGGAAGATAACTGTAGGTCGTTCATTCAAGACTACTGAGATTTCCTTACTTCTGCATTTGATCTTAGCATTATACTTTGAGAGCCAGTCCATCCCTAGTATAATGTCGAATTCCATCATGGGAATGACTACTAGATTTGCGATAAGATTGTGCTCACAAAAGTAAACACTAGAGTCTCTAAATACTTTTGATGCAAGGATAATCCCACTTGGAGTCTTGACTGACAACTCTACCTCTAGCAGTTCAGGGATTGATTCTATATTCCTTGCAAACTTGGAGGAAATAAAGGAATGCGTAGAACCGGAATCAAATAAAGTACTTGCTAGTTTTGAGAGGACAACAAGAGTACCTGCTACCACATCGTTCGGGACTTCAACTTCAGCTGTTGTGATAGCGAAATCACGACCTTGCTCCCTTGGCCTCTGCTGAGGTTGATGGTGATTCCCCTCCACCGCCCTCGGATTTGGACATTGATTAGCAAAGTTCCCAAGCTGTCCACACTTGAAGCATGTGACTTCGGGTAGGGCCAGAACCATCTTTCCTCTTTCGTTAGTGTTGGGAAGTTTAGGCTTCACATCACTACGACAATTCCGAGAAATATGGCCTTCTTTTTCACACCTATAGCACTTACCACTTCCGATCAAGCAGTTCCCCGAATGCTTCTTTCCACATTTATTGCATGTGGGATGTTGCATATGCTTTTCACCTCTTTCCTGATCAAAACTTCTTCCCAGGCTTGGTTCTAGAGTTCTCTTCTTCTCATTATATTTGTGAGACCACTGTGTCTCCCCAAACTCTAGTTCAACTTTCATAGCACTTCAAACTATTTCTTCGTAGCTATCGTAGTCCCTGTTGGCTAGATTCTTCCACTGATGAGGTCGTAGTCCGCCAAAGAATCTATCAACCTTCCCATTAGGGTCCATGACAAAGCTTGAGGTATAACAGGAAAGCTTTGTGAAGTTCATCTCATAGGTTCCAACAGATTCGTTCTCCTTCTGCTTCAGCTCGAGAAACTCTTTCTCCATTTTCGTTCTCATGGAATAAGGGAAATACTTGTTAAAGAAAATTCCCCGAAATTCTTCCCACTCCATAGCTTCCATCTCTCCTCGTGGCTTCGTGTTTTTGATCAGTGACCACCACTGATCAGCTTCTCCCTCTAGGCGGTAAACAACAAGGGTGACTTTTTCTTGTTCCGAACAATGAAGTACAGAAAAGATCTTTTCAATGGAGCTTATCCATTGTTCCGCAACCAATGGGTCAGTAGATCCACTGAATGTTGGTGGTCGTTGACGCATGAAGGACTCAACAGAAAGTTGTTCCCTTCGTGGTGAGGTCAGCCTCTCAGCTTGATTCAAGTTATTACTCATAACTTGAGTCAATTGGTTCATCATTCGCATGAATGTTTCCATTCCGGCTTCCATCGGAGGGCCGTCAGCACATGGTGCATTGCGGTCACCATCAGTACGATTCCTCCTATTGCCCGCCATTTTCTAAAAGAATAAACCCTTATTAAGAAACTTATTTCATTTATAGATCTTTTAACTAAGACTTCATGCTTAGACAATTACACTTTTCTATAATTCCTTCATAATGATTCATAAAAAGCTTGTGATTAACCAAACATATCCCCCGGGAGTGTCGTAACCAAGAGTGCAGCAAAGCCCGTTATCGTGCACCAGTTCCCGTTTGAGTCTAGCTCAAAGCGGTGTTTTCGGGTTTTACCCCTATGTACATCTGTGCCAGAGCCGCCTCTACCTACTCGTATCCAGACAAGGATGTATTTGTTTGATAAACCACTTACTCAATACTTACCAAAATACCAGGAAGTTTTCCTATGTTTAAACTTTTCTATGGGGTTCTTCCTAAAGTTTTTATATCCTAATTTCCACAAATAACTAAACCATCCTTTGATACCAACTATAGCATACCACCTTTTTATAACATAAACTTTCATTACATTACACAAAATTGAGGATCTTTAAGGTCTAGTGTCTTGGAAACCAGGAACAAAATACATGAAAGCAACAAAAATCATTCTTCTTAAACACTTGAAAGGCTTCTCCTTAAGTTCATCCTAGGTTCATTACTGCATCTCATAACCTGGGGACATACATCAAAAGAAAGGGTGAGCAGAAGGCCCAGTAAGGAAAACAAGAGGAACATTTTACATGTGAACTTGATATACTTCAATAAGGACATGAAAAGAACTTTAAGGCATGAGAAAGAAATCATGAGGCATTTCATAATAAAAATAACATTTTTCATAACTTGAAGATGTGGCTACATCATTTAACATAGACAATCATGAACATATCACCAAGGTCCTTCCTCAAGGTGTCATTTGAAAATTACCAAGGTTATTCACCAAGGTATCGTGAAAATTGTAATCTCTAGTGGTTACATCATTACCCAATGAATTGGAGCGCTATCAGGGCGCACCCTTAAATTTGCCTTTATTATCATGTGAGACACATATATCATCATCAAACATTTCATAAATAACCCACATAGCATAAAATAAATGGGTTTCATTTCATAATCATAACATTTTAAAAACTGATTTAAAGATATGATCTTTACGTCACTTTAAACCCACAGAAAGGGAAAGCGGGTCTCATGTATGTAAATCCCAGAATTTAAAATAGAACATTTTGATATATATGTGAATACCCTTGTATAAATAAGAGCTTTGAGTATTCACTTTATAACATAAAATAATTTTGAGAAAAGAGAGAGGCATTTTGAGACCAAAAATTCTGCAGCATAACGGCTATGTTTCGGGGTTTTAGAAAACATTGAAAAGAGAGGGGACATGGGTCACCCACTCATAAATGATCCATAAAACAGTAGGGGAATGGAATAAGAAGGATATATGGACATGGTAATGAAATTTGGAGGACATACCATTTGAAATGAAAAACATGGAAGGAAGACAAAAATTAGATTTCTCTTATGAAAATTCGGCAGTCTAACGGCGTCACTTAAACTTCAATAAAAATGAATTGACAAGATCAAATAGGGTCTCTCATCATATGATCATAAGAGATCAGTATGATAGATATAGAGATCATACCCCAACATAATAAAAAGTAACTTGAAAGACTTGACATGAAAATCGAACTTGAAAAATGAGAAGGGTGAAAGAATCCCTAAAAAAAATTCGGCAGCCTAACGACGTCACTTAAACTTTCATAAAATGAAATGACGAGAGTAAGAGTGGATCTCTCATCATATAAACATGAAAAGGGAAGTAAGAGGAATATAAAAGAACATCCTCTCATATAAGAACATGTAGCCTAAAAGGAATGACATAAAAGAGATTACATGAAAAGAAAGAGAGAGGTCGGATCCCTTACCTTAAAACGTGACTCTTGAAACTCAAAGTTTTGGACCTTGAGGGCTTGGGGGCACCTTGGGAGGACTCCTTGGAAGGTAAGAAGACCAGAACTTCGTTGGGGGAGAGTTGGGAGTGAAAACTAAAGGAGGAAAGGGTGGGTATTTATAGGGAAAGTGAGGGGACAAGGCAATAATGGCCAAGGGACACCTCACATGTGCTTTTCTCAAACCCATGTGCTCTCCCTTGGAATTTATCAAGGAGTTAGGCCACATGGGCCCCCCAAAACAATAATTCATCACCCTTGGCCTGCCAACCCTTAAAAGATCTCATGACATCATCATGACACAGTTATGATGTCATTAAACATACCAAAACCCTAAAACTGTATTTTTACTATTCACTGAAAATTCAACTTTCTCAGAAAAATCCCAAAATTTCACTTAACCAAATATCAATGCTCTGATTTCAAAAATGAAATCCATTTTATAAAAATAAATTTCTAAATATTTTTAATTTAATTTTTAAATAAAAACACTATTCATCGAAAATTCATTTTTTTCAGAAAAAACCCCAAAAATTACCACAACATAATATCGATGCTCGAAGTTCAAAAATAAAGTCGTTTTTATAAAAATAATTTTCTAATTATTTTTAATTAAATTTTTAATTAAAAAACACTATTCACCCGAAAAAAACTAATACTTGATTAATAATTTATGAAACCGTTATTTACCCATTTTATTGAATCACATTACTTAATCTAGGTGTCTAAATTATATTAAAACTTTCTTTGAGTGAAATTACTAATCCATTTGGTCACATTACTAATCCTAAGCATAAAATCACTATTCATAATTTACTATTCATCAAAAATTAAGTTGATCTTATTAGACTCCAAATTCCTTACTGAACACTTTTGTAGAAGACCATTTTTTGAAAATCATTACACATCATTAGTTATTTAGGGTTTACATAAATATTTTAAAATATCCTTTTTTCGAAATTCATCAATAAAATACATTCTAAAATTATCTGGACATTTGAAATTTCACAAACATCACTAAAGGAAGAAATCTCAATTTATTCACCCGAAGGGATTACACAAGGAAGCTAGGGTCTCGTCACATAGCCCCTTATATCACCGGCATATGACCTAAGTGTAAGGTGTGCTATGGTGAGAGAATCTGAGGGAGGCTCAGATAACATTGCCCTAGTAGTAATCTCTACTAACTTGAACTTCTCCCATAGGCGTTTCCGTTCAAGCTTGACATGCTGGAGTTCGGCTTGGGCTTGGTCCAAAGCGAAGCCCACAGATGCTACCTCCTTCCCAAGCTCTGATAAGTGGGCTTCATAAGGGTTGAGTCTACTGGATGAAGCCATCGACTCCTCTTTCTGCATTAACCATTAACATCTTATTAAATCAATAAGAGTAAGTTAATATACTATTCAAAAAGATTGGGTCGTTACACTTTTCAACCGCCGACTGTAATTAATGCGGGCGAGGGTATTTGTGACGTGCCCCGTCACAAATACCACCATTTGTGATAGGAAACCCATCACAAATAACCCTGTCGCAACTAATCTAACCTATATATACTCCCACCCATTTTTTTCCAAATCACTCAGATCTTCCTCTCCCTCTCTCTTCATTCTCCAGTTTTAAGGAAAAAATTTCTTTTAGTTAAAATTTTTTATACGAGAGCAATTGGAAGACGCCAATACCTTCGGAATATCAAAGTTTAAGGTATTTATATTTTATTTTTTTATATTTATTTTATTTTTTTATATTAATTTTAATTGTTGTTTATTAGTTGTAACTAAATTAGATTTAAATTGATTTTTATTTATACTTATTTTTTATAAGAAATTGATATTGTTAGTGATAATTATAAATAATTAGTTTTAATTTGCAATAATTAGAGATTATTATTGATAATTAGCGGAATTTAGTCATAATTAGATGTAATTAGGGATAATTAGGGGTAATTAGTAATAATT
Organism: Viscum album; assembly: GCA_963277665.1. NCBI lineage: Eukaryota > Viridiplantae > Streptophyta > Magnoliopsida > Santalales > Viscaceae > Viscum > Viscum album. Next base: position 1,464,270,938 of record OY728139.1, read on the forward strand.
AGGGGTAATTAGTAATAATTAGGGGTAATTAGAAATAATTAGGGGTAATTAGCAATAAATAGGTGTAATTAGCAATAATTAGGGGTAATTACCAATAATTAGGGGTAATTAGAAATAATTAGGGGTAATTAGAAATAATTAGGGGTAATTAGCAATAATTAGGGGTAATTAGCAATAATTAGGGGTAATTAGCAATAATTAGCGGTAATTAGCAATAATTAGAGGTAATTATTAATAATTAGATATAATTAGTAATAATTATATATAATTAGTAATAATTAGATATAATTAGTAATAATTAGAAATAATTAGCTATATAATTAGCTATTTAATTAGCTATTTAATTAGCTATATAATTAGCTATATAATTAGTAATAATTAGATATAATTAGATATAATTAGATATAATTAGATATGATTAGATATAATTAGATATAATTAGATATGATTAGATATAATTAGATATAATTAGATATAATTAGATGTAATTAGATATAATTAGTAATAATTAGATATAATTAGTAATAATTAGTAATAATTAGATATAATTAGTAATAATTAGTAATAATTAGTAATAATTAGATATAATTAGTAATAATTAGATATAATTAGTAATAAATAGATATAATTAGTAATAAATAGATATAATTAGTAATAAATAGATATAATTAGTAATAATTAGATATAATTAGTAATAATTAGTAATAATTAGTAATAATTAGTAATAATTAGTAATAATTAGTAATAATTAGTAATAATTAGAAATAATTAGTAATAATTAGTAATAATTAGTAATAATTAGTAATAATTAGTAATAATTAGTAATAATTAGTAATAATTAGTAATAATTAGTAATAATTAGATATAATTGTCTGTGCTTGGTTGATCACCTTGCAAGTAGTGTTGCAATAGGACAACCCAAGTCATGCCCTTCTCATCTATAAGAATTATCTCACATGACCATTTACATAGACCATTCTTCCTTGAAAATTTAAGGGAAAGATATTGATGTCCCCTCAGATTTTTAAGGAAGAATGATCTATGTAAAGGGATCGAGATGATTTTTAGAGACGAGAACGACATTACTTTGGTCATCTTATTGCAACACTACTTACGAGGTGATCAACCATGCAAGGAAAATTATAGAGTTAACTTTGGACATGGATGACACAAGCTTTTTATTGCGCATGACCTGACAATTGGCGACCCTTTGAGATTTGAACATGTTAAGAATAGAGCAAAGCCTATTGAAAATATTGATATTTTTTTTATTAGTAATAATTAGATATAATTATAATTAGTAAATGAAAACTACTTGGATAATGAAGGGAAAATTTGTAATCATCTCCACAATGATGATTACCAAATTTCCTTTCATTATTCAAGCACTTTTCATTTTTTTAAGCATTGCTAAGTATTTCTAAATTAGTAAGAATTAGTAATAATCAGGAGCGCTATTGTTAAGTATTACTAAATTAGTAATAATTAGTAATAAAGAGTAGGAGCAGATGCGTCAGTGGGAGCAGTAGTGGAAGGAGCAGCACGATGAGGAGATGTGTCGATATCATCAGCAGCACGATGAGGAGATGCGTCGATATGAGGAGTGGCAGTAGGAACAGATGGAGTACATGCACCGTCTGACTCATAGTTCAGAGATGAAGTTTCCTCCACCATCTCCTCTAGGTCCTCCAGATTATCCACCCCCAGTGATTTTTTACATGTAACAAACATTTGAGTTCGTAGCTTATTGTAATATTAACTATTTACAATTTTTCTTTTTCATATTGGTACGAATATTGCTTAATTTAATTTTTTTTAATATTTTATTACTTATTAGTATTATTTTTAATGTCTGTATATTTTAATAATAATAATATTAATATTTTATTAATATTTTATATTTGTTGTGAATATTGAGAATTTTAATATTTTATAATTTTAATAATATTAATAATATTTTTTCATAAATATGTATATTTATTTTAATAATAATAATAATATTATATTAATTTTTTATATTATTAATATTAATATTAATATTATATAATAATATATTATTTATATTAATAGTATTCATATTATTATTATATTCTGATATTAATATTTCATAATTTTATTTTATATATTTTTTTATTATTACTATTATAATAGTATAATTTTTTTATATTATAAATATAAATATTATTATTATATAATATTATATGATTTATATTAATTATTTTATATATATATTTTTTTTTCAGTATTTGCGACGGGGCTATTTGCGACGGGACTCCATCGCAAATATGATATTTATTGTCCTATTTGCGACGGTATGAATGGCCCATTGCAACAACTTATTTGCAATGGACCCGTCACAAATAAGTTATTTATTTACCTATTTGCAATGGAATGAAAGTCCCGTCACAATAGCTTATTTGCGACGACCCGTCGCAAATATATTTTATATATATAAAAAAACAATTTGCGACGGGAAAAAAACCCGTCCCAAATAATATTATTTGCAACGGGCCTATCACAAAAAAATCTATTTGTGACGCTATTTTCAGCAACGTGCTATTTGTGACGGAACCCCATCACAAAAGGCCTTTAGCGACAGGATCCCATCACAAATAGCCCGTCGCAAATATTGCAAATTCTAGTAGTGTATAGTGATAATAAATACTATAACTCTTATGATGAATAATCTTCTTCTGATGAAGATAATACTTTACCTACCTATGAAGAAGTTTCTAGGTTTTCCAAACTCTTTGATATTGAGAACTCAAAACTCATGAAAAATCTTGGTAAGGAATATTCTAGGAATACTATTCTTACTAAGGAAATATCAGATCTTTCTAAAGATCTTGATAAGAAAAATGTTGATTTTGAACGTATTTCAAAAAATCTTGAGGAAGTAAATTCTGATAAGGATAAACTTGCTAAAGATCTAGAAAAAGTAATTTCTAAGAAAAATGTTTTCGATCCTAACTCTAGTGAAAAATCAAATATTTTGGAAGACAAGAACTTAGTTATCAAACTAAAATCCAAATTTTTTTCCTTGAGGAAGTGTTTTTCAAACTTTACCTTAGGTAAGGAAAATTTTGATAAAATGTATTCTCAAATATGACATCTAAGGAATAAATCTGGATTTGGTTTTACTAGTTCTAAACTGGGTTTTAGAAACAATTATTCTGTTCCTCAAAAAGCTCTATTCTATGCTAAGTGTCAGTGCGGTGGGAATTGGGCAAAAAATTGTTCCTTAAACAAAAATCAATCTTTAGGATTTCATAAAGCCTATTTTTCTAGGAAAATGTGGGTGCCTAAGATTTTGATTACTGAAATTTATGGATCCAAGAAAGTTTGGATTATGAAAACCTAACTCTTTTATTTTTAGGAAAATAAAGAAGGTACCAACAACAATACTTGGTACATGGATAGTGGATGTTCCCAGCATTTGACTGGTAACAAAAAATACTTTGAAAATATTATCAAGACAAAAGGAGGAAAAGTAACTTTCAGAGATAATGCTCAGGGAGAAATTTTTGGTATAGGTAATATTGTTCTTCTTGTAAAAACTTTTTTTTCAAATGTTTTATTTCTAAAAGGAGATATCATTCTTCAATTTATCGGAACGCAAGATCAACTTGCTGATATATTCACAAAATATTTACCCTCCGATAGATTTGAATACATTAAACAGAAGTTAGGAATGATAATTGTATGGTAAACTTCCTTATTAACTTTCTGTTGAATCCAATCTCTATACAGTAATAAATTCCTTTTCATAGGGGGAGTACATTTGATTGTTAGTTTTTTAAAATTTTTCGTAATGAAGTTTTTAAAATTTTTCGTAGTCAGGTTTTCAAATTTTTCGCAATGAAATTTTTTTGTAGTTGGTTTTTCAAATTTCCATAATGAAATTTTTTTGTAGTTGGTTTTTCAAATTCTCGTAATGAAAATTTTTCGTAGTTGGTTTTTCAAATTTTCGTAATGAAAATTTTTCGTAGTTGGTTTTTCAAATTCTCGTAATGAAAATTTTTTATAGTTGTTTTTTTTTCAAAATTTTGGTAACGGAATTTTCGCACTCAAAATTTTTGTAATAAAGATTTTTGTACTCAAAATTTTCGTAAGGAAAATTTTTATACTGAAAATTTTCGTAATGAAAATTTTCGTACTCAAAATTTTTGTAATGAAGATTTTCGTACTCAAAATTTTGGTAATGAATATTTTTGTACTCAAAATTTTCGTAATGATATTTTCGTACTTGAAATTTTCATAATGAAGATTTTCATACTTAAAATTTTCTTAATAAATATTTTTGAACTTAAATTTTTTTTAATGAAGATTTTCTTTCTAAAATTTTCGTAATGAAGTTTTTTCGTAATGAATATTTTCGTAATAAAGGTTTTTGTAATGGAGGTTTTTGTAGTCAAATTTGTTTTAATCTAAAGTTTTTCAAGAAGAATGTCACCTATTACGAATAATCTTCCTGGAAATTCGAAAGGTATGATTTCATTTCTTAAGTTTTCGTAATCATATTTTACTTGTTGATATTTTGTTTTAAAATCTTCGGATTTTCTTTTCCTTAAATCCGATTGTTTTCATTTAAAAACATCAAAAGATCGGATCCTATCAAATTTTTCCTTGCGGCTATCATATCAACCGTTAGATTTGATCAGAAGGTTTTTCAACCATTGGATTGGAATTGGAAGATGAAACGTCACCTCAATCGCCTATATAAAGGACCCCCGAAGGGTTTTACCACATCGATCTCAAGCTCTCGTGTGCTGAAGTTCTGACCTTCTACTTAAGCCCGTTCCAAATCTCTCAGAGTTTCTTTAAATCCAAATGTCTGTTGAAGTTCTTTCTCAAGAGATGTATACTGTGAATCCAATTTTGGAGTGGCAAGTGTATAGATAAATTTTGGTGCATCTGAAATTTTTCGCTAAGTATGATTCTATTATATCCAAAAACATCAAGCTGAATGGATGAGAGAGTGTCTAGATATCAAATCCAGGAAATCAAGATGTGGTGTATCCAGATTTGGTGGTCGAATTTTATGAATCAATAAGTTTCTTTGAGGAAGAAGGGAGAAGTAAATTTTTGTTCAAGATCTATGGAAAGACCTATGCCCTTTCATAAACCAAGGCAGCTAGCTTGGTTGGTATTGCATATGAAGGGGAAGCTGAGTATTGTTCTCACAAGTTTCCAGATGATGTAGGAAGTTACAATAAGGTAAAGGCTCTAGATAGTCTTGTAATCTTAGATGTCAAGACTCCAAAGATCTCTCACTTATCCACAAATTATTGGATTCTGGAGTTATGGGTACAGGGTTTCATCATTCCGAGAAAAGGTGATAAGGACACCTTAAAGAAGAGTGACATATATATCTTGGATTTCTTGGTGAATCTAAGGAAGATCTATTTGATGAAGCACATTCTCATTACGATCGAGAATATTAAGAATGGGAATTTGAAGGCACAAATTATCTTGTATCCAGCTATCCTCTCTAAGTTAATTGTTCGGTGCCTTGAGTCTTTTAAGATTCCTTGAAGTTCTAAGACAAGGAATTGTAAAGTTATGTTAGTCAGTGATGATAACCTCAAGAGAATGAATATTGTATTTTCCAAAGACTCCAGATAATTTTATGACCTACCAGAGGAGGAAGCAGAAGCTGATCCGAAAAAACAAGAGGCTGAACCTTCCAAAAAGGCAGGAAAGAAAAGAAAGTTTAAGTGGAAGAAGAAGACAAAACCCCTAAAGATAAGGAAGTTCAGTCCGCACCTCCAAAGCCCAAGAAGCATAAATCCTATCCAGATGAGGTTGTAGCCAAGTGGAGGGAAGAAAAAAAGAATCAGAAGGAATGAGAGCCACAGTTCAGTTTGGATCCTGCTAAGGCCAAGGCTTTGAAAGAGAAGACAACAGATGAGATTGAGAAGCAATCCAAGGAATGGAAACAAAAGACAAAAATGTCTGAGGCTGAAGTTGTTCAATACCTTCTAAGGGATACTAAAATAGCATCTGAGAATATCCCAGTACCGAAATCATTCTTGGTTGAGGCTTTACCTAAGAGTCTGGGGAAGAAATTTTTCACTCCGGAAAAATCCCAAGAAAAGATTGTTAAAGAAAAGGAAGTTGAAGAAAAATGAGAAGAAGAGGTTGAAAGTGGTGGTGACACTGAAGTCCTTATTAATCAAGTTGAAGATTATCATGAAAAAGAAACTCCATACGAAAAATTGTCAATCTGAACTTCACAAGCCGAGTCTTCGAATTTAGCTACTCCTGGGAAGGATGAAGAGAAGGGTGAAGAAGAAGTTAATAACATGTTTGAGGAAGAAATTTCAAATCATGATTTCATACACCATGAGGATGCTGTGGCTAGAGCTGAGAAAGAAAAGTTAGGTGAAGATAGAATTGTTCAGCTGTCTGACAGTGACCATGAATCTCTGGATGAGGAAGCTATTCTAAGAACTGATAAGGGGAAACAGGTGGTTGTTGACACACCTAATAAAGTTGTTTTAAAGAAGAAGGAAGTTGGTGGTTCATCAAAGAGAAATCTTGTTGAGATAGAGAAATATCCCTCACCAAGCAAGGTCTCGGATTCAGAATCATCTTCTCTTGGACATGATTTCATAGTCCAATCCTTGAAGAAGCTTGTTGGGACCATTCTGATTTTCCCAAGTATAGATTCCAGATGCCAGATGCTTCAACATACTTTGAACCAAAAACCGGATTCAATGTCCATGGTAATGGACAAGTGTGTCAAGCTAGAGGAAGACTTCAAATCTTTCCTTATCAACTATGAAGCCCACAAAAGGTCTTGTAATAAAATGGTTGGATGGTCAAAGAATATAGTTGAAGATTTGAGAGAGATTGATGAGTTTCAAGATGATGTTAAGGAAGATTTTGATACTGAAGATGGTAAAATCAAAGATCTCATGTTTAGATTTGAGGAAAAGATAACTCTTGAACAAAATACTCGGATTTAATAGGTGAAGGACTTGAATGGAAATTTGTACTATGTTGCTCAAAGCTGGAAGAGAGAAAGGGATCTTCAGATCGAGATCTAAGAGAAGCTAGTGAAGCAAGATGAGTTGCTGAATGCTCAGGTAGAGGCTATGAAGTCTTAGGAAGAAAAGATCAAAGCCTTAAAGAAGAAAGCAGAGGAAGATCACAAGGATCTAAAGAAGATGAAAACCATAGTGAAGAAATTGATACCTAAGGAGAAGGAAGGAAAATAGATCCAATCCGATCTTTTGTTGTATCTTCTTTCCTTGTAAAAATTATTCCTATCTTAATGGAATTTTGGTTTCTCATTTTTGTTTGTTTGCTTTGAACTAATATTTCAGGTACTATAATTTCTTTTCCATTCCCTCAAATTCTTTTTGAAAATCACAAAGGGGGGAAAGGAAAAAGAATACCAAGAAAAGAAGAAATATCCCTAATTAAGGGGGAGTTTTATCTAAGGGGGAGTTTTCATTACAGATATTTCCGTACTCAAGATAAATCTCATTCCAAAAATTTAGAATATGATCCTTAGTGTTCCAAAGCCTAAGGGGGAGCTACTTGTATTCATCTTTGCCCATATAATAAGGGAGATAAGTTTTTTTTCAAAGTCTAGAAAAACTTTTCTAATTCCTTTTATTCTTTTTCGTAAGGATGTTTGTGCTTTCCAAAAAGGGGGAGATTGTTGAGTCAATAAGGTTTTACTTATGACTTTTCCATTACTTCATACTTGGGGGAGATTGTTGAGTCAATAAGGTTTCCTTATGAATTTACCATTCCTTCTTGTTTTGAAAATCAGAAACACCTAATCTCAAGGCAAATCTCATTTTATCCTGTGTTTTACTTCTATAAGGAAAAATTTCCTTCCCCAAGGAAATTTATCCTTACCATGTTTTTTATTGTTCATTATCTTGTCTAAGTGAAAAATTCGGTTTCATGTTTAAAACCTCAGAATCATATAATACTTAGATAAAGAGCATTCTGTTTTTAGGATATGAATTCTGACTCCGAATTATCAGAATTATGATTATGAATTTTTATGAAGTTTGAATCTGAATTCTGATTACAAACTTTTATGAATTTTGATTCCGAATTCTGATTACAAACTTTTATGAAGTTTGACTCCAAATTCTGATTACGAACTTTTATGAAGTTCGACTCTGAATTCTGATTATGAACTTTTATGAAGTTCGACTCCAAATTCTGATTACGAACTTTAATGAAGTTCGACTCCGAATTATGATTACAAACTTTTATGAAGTTCAAATCCGAATTATGATTATAAAATTTTATGAAGTTTGACTTCGAATTCTGATTATGAACTTTTATGAATATCGACTCCGAATTCTGATCATGAACTTTTAAGAAGTTTGACTCTAAATTCTGATTATGAATTCTAATGAGATCAGAATCTGAATTCTGATTACAAATTCTGATGAGATCAGACTCTGAATTCTGATTACGAATTCTTAAGAGTTCTGACTCTGAATTCCTTATAAAAATAGAATCCAATTATCCTTGTATTATAGACACTGAATGTGTTTTTGGTTATACTCTGAACTTTTATTTGCTTACATTCTGAATATTGGATTTTGGTTATGTGACCATATTTTTACTAACCCTTGTTTTTTTATAAAAAAATGTCATGCATTCAGTTTCTAACTAACCATTGTTTGAGTGACACGTGTACAGGTCCCTCCGAGATTTAAGGAAAAATATGACCGTTGGAGGAGGGAGATGACCGTTGGTGATGTGCATATAAATAGGAGCTCATTTGAAAGAGCTCACAACTTTTGTGTGGTTTTATCACTCTAGAGATTACACACTGTTAAGTTGATTTATAGAGAGAGATAATCTCATGCTTAGTGCGTACTGAATATCTTGTTCAAATTGCTTCGTTTGATTTCGAATGTTGCTGAGTACATTCAAGGGCTTTCGGGGATAGGAAGACAGAGGTGCCTACTACCTTGAATTTGAGGGCTTGCGGGGATAGCAAGACAGACTCTGATCTTCATATCAATGGATTACCCTAGTGTAGGTAAGACATACTTTCTTGAAAGTATAAATCAAGGGACCTTTATCCAAGGTTTTTTGATATCCTTCTCTTTGGGTTAAAAGAGTCTACTTGTTACTTGTTACTTGTTTTATTACAACTTTATTTCCGCTAGAATTTTTATTGTTAACGAATGTATAACTATCTTATAATTTCTTATACTTGTACTCTGATTAGTGAGATTCTATATGCTTTAAGGTAGAATCTTTGTTCTTATAAAATTTTCTTAAGTTTCATTTCGGGAACCATATTTCCGAAACCTATCAAGTTTGTAGAACATAGAGGTGTTGTGAATTTTCTTCGTTTAACTTTGTTAAACATAGTTTTCCGTAACCAACTTTAAAGGTTCCAAAGGAATTTTTAAAGTATACATTTCAGCCCACCTCTTGTATATTGAGCATCTACATTCTTATTTCAATCCTATAGTTTTTTTATTAATTTTCAGTTGGGAGCGTGACAACATAGATGAAAAAGATTTATAGAAATGGATTACATTCTTCGATAGAAAAACACAAAGACCCTCACAAAAATATTAAGTCGTTAACTACCTTCCACCATTCAAATTTGAACAAAATCGGGTGTTTGGGGTGCCAGTCATGCCATAGATGAGGGTGACTCTTACTACTAGGGAGTTATTATGAGATTTGTGGGTTGAATTAATTAAATTACTAGTGAGGATTATCCATATCTAAGTTCCTATCATTTTAGAGGCAAGCGATGAGTAAATCAAGTTATGATTTTTGAAGCTGAGACTTCACTCAACAGACCAATGAACTGCGAGATAATGCAACATGCTAGTCAAAATCCTACCTTGAACCCTCCGAGTAGTGGAATAGCCATAGCTTGTAAACTATTAATGGAGTTTAAAGGATCCTTTACACTAGAACACTCAAGCGACATAGTACTCTGATTTTATTAAAGAGGGTTCCTAGAATTGGATAAAATAGTGGGAGACATTTAATGATTAAATCAATCGGTAATGTCTAATTCACCAATCACATAAAAGTAATAATCTGCTAAAGTATTATTTTTTTATATAAATGGAAATAGATACCACAATAAAAACCATGATAAATATTGGAAAATGTTAAATTTCCAAACTAGCATGAATTTCCAAGTGTAGTACTAACAGTTGCGTATAATGCTATAGTATCAAAAATTCAATATGTTGGTGTCCCTCTACCTGTTATGAAACCTTAGTAATTGTGAGAAAATTGTTACATGAGAATCATGAATCAAGCATATAATGGTTATTCCATAATTCTATCATCAATGACTAATGTTTTTTGCGGCTACAACATCAGATCATGGATTATATCACATACAGTCTCATATCCAAGAAGTTTATGAGGAGAAAGTGAATTAAGATTTGAATGTGATGATTACACTAGATTTGTGTAAACATGAAAGGAATACTATGATATTTCATGGAATCCAATTCTTATACCCTTTCACCCAATTACTCTAGTTTCGTTTAATGATATAAATGAATAGGATGGATTAAATGCTTTATTACCTTTTAGGTAAGGTTCTCCAAGTAATACGAATATTAAAGAAAGAACTATCTTTAGTTATTAGGGTGAATAAATTGTAAGACAAGAAAAAAAGGCCAATGGAAAGCTACACCAAAGGCACATTCATAATTTTATTCAAATAATAAAGGTTGGTTATTTAACAGGAGGTTATTTGTATCGCATATTATGGAATAAATTTATGGAAGTTTAAAAGAAATAAATTGAATTCAATAAGAAAGAACCCTCTTCTTCTTCAGTGTATATTCATCAAATAAAAATATTGTTTCTAACATAATTCTTGGGTATTAAATAAAATATTCATTTCACATATGTGTATTGAAATACAATAACCAAGTAAGTATAGAAATATTATAATAAGTAAGGTGTCATCTTCAAATAGCTGAGAAAGGGTGATTCTTAAGTCACCAATGAAGAGCACATAACTTCTATTTGTAAGTGATTAATTATAGTTGAACAAGTTGTTGAGTATAACCAAAATATTTATCTCAAATGTCCTTTTTACATAATGATACATTATTTGGATTTCTATAATTAATTCTGTTTATGGTGTAACATACTCAATAAATAGTTTAGTAGTAATTGAATCATAGGAAATAAGTGATGAATATAAAATTTAATACTTATTTACCTAGTTGTGCGAAGATAATTATTTTTCAAGAAAAACTAAAAGTGTTCATCAAGAATATACCCATTATGGTATTTAGGAACTACATAGCTAAACACCTTTGGTATTAATGACGTCTTTAGTTTGAAAAAAAGAACCCTTTAGAAATAAAGGTATGCCACAAAGCTTTTTGAATTAGTTCAACAAGTGATCATGAACTATTTCAAGGGAAATATAATGGTAAAGATACTTCATAAGATTCCTTTAAGTTATTAAGGAATTTTAAAGTGAAGTATAAGAATGGTCAGAAGATATGAGTTTTTTTAGATTTGCATTCCGAAGAATATCTTGACCAAGCATTCATCGATCAGGATAATGTAGCATGGACTAATTCGTAAATGCACATTACCTTATCTACATCATAACATTTATGTTCATAAGGAGTATCGATGACTATTATTAAAAATTAACATTGATCAACTAACATATAGCATGGATCAATTCCTAAACACACATGTTATACATTAAAGTTATGATGTAAGTAGTATCAATGTTACAACTTGCAGAAACTTTCATTATATTTCAAGACGTGCTTTTCAAATAACGGAAAAATCCCATAATTTATATTCCAACTAAAAATAAAATATAGATATAATACAAGTCATAATATCATTGAAATCAATTATTTCATGATACATGTGTTTAGATGCAAAGATTTTGTTAGGATATAAACAAACTTGCATCAAACTAAACACATTGTGCATCTAAGGTAATTATCCTAACAAGTTTCTTAGGATATTATATAAATACCTAAGATAGAAAAGTGGTAGACAAGTGATATAATGAATTTATATACAAAGGGTGAACATATATACTTGAGATTGTGGGAGCAATATTGACTTGGGTCTAGTCAATGCTCTAGATGCACAAATGGTTGGCATAGGAACAAGATTCACAAGTACATGTGGAAGAGGCATGTTCGAGTGACACAAACTGTGTAGTAAGGTTAAATCCATAGTGATGGTTTTATATTCACTGTGTTTGGTGATACATTATGAATTGAGAATAATAATACCTACAAGTAAGAACTATATATAAATTAGCTAAGATTGAAAAGACCAATTAAAATTCAATAATGGATTCTATGTATCAAATTGAAAAGGGGATTGTAAATTGAATACTATGGTGGGTATTAAAGTTATTTGATACATGGATGGTACAATAGATGTACCAATAATACTTGATTCATTATACCAAGTCATTATGCCTAAATCCATTAGAATTTTACTCATCATATCTAACTTCTAAGATCATTAAATTGGACATTGGATGTCAAGATCATCTTTCGTGGAAGGTGTCTATAAGATTCAACCAGAAAGGGATGCTGAAACCATTGGAAACTAATAAGGTTTTAAAGTTATTGAAATCCAGTTCAGGATTAAATTATGTAACAAGATCTTAGAGCATTCATTTGGAATGAATCTTTTCTGGGTGTCTAACAGAGGTTAGTGGGAGAGACATCATTTTCCCAGTGAAATTTTTTCGACAACATATGGAGAAAATATTGGTCTTATAGATAGATAAGACCAAGATGAATTTATATATCCAATGATTGACTTAATGTAGCAACGTATGTTCTAGGGAACAGGATCTATCGAGATATATCTAACGGTTTCTTGGACCTAGTCAATCGTACATATAGTGACATGGTATTTAAAAATACAAGGAACAATTCAAGAGTGGAATTGTTACCAATGTCACATGGAATATATCTCTCCAAGTTCATATGTCTGTGAGATGGGAGTAGATTCACATGGTGACTAAAAATCCATACACTTTAGTGATGGATTAATCACATATTCCATGATATGTACAAGAAATGATATTGGAGGGATATAATTTATAATAGGAAAATATTAGTTATATCCAAGAGAACTACAAGTGAAGCAGTTAGAACTATCTGATTATACTTCGGAAAGTACATATGATATGTACCTCGTAAGTGGAGAAGAAAGGAAACTAGTTTTTTAGGGACACAAACTAGTCTTCCTTATATCAGATTGATCTAATATTGAAGTTAGGCTAAGGTGATGAGAGAGACAAGCTCATATGAGCCAGTGGTAGCCATACCTACAAATACTGAGTATGTTGCAGCTTCTGAGACATATAAGAATAAGTTAAACACAATATTTTATTCCAGTTCTTGGAATAAAACCTAGTAAATGAAGTATTATCATAATTTAAATTATGATATTCTTACTATCCAAGATGTCAAGTTATGACAATGGAAAAAAGACATATACTTAGGGATATTGTCTCTTGATAAGTTTTACTAAATGAGGTGAGGTCACATATAATAGAATATCCATGTGGCGGAAAAATGGAAAACCCACCAGCTAAAGCCATTACTTAGCAGAAACAAGATATTTATCATGTGAGTAGCTAACAAGTATGGTTTTCAAGTTGGATCTAGTGCAAGTGAGAGTGTTTAAATAGTGGGTTCCCTAGAACCAACTATAAAGTACTTTTTATTAAAATATCATGTATATAGTTATATATACATGATATATTCTTACCATTATAGTGTATAATTTTTTTTCATCCATTATTTAATGGTAATTTCCATATATTAATTTTCATATCAAAAGGTTATAGTAGTTCCCAGGATATAATGAGAACCTCAAGATACCATGAAATTAATCTTAAATAAAGGTCCTATGGTATTGATACATCTTACTGAATGAACATAGTATATGTTTGGATATCAGGTGCTGGGGTCTCATAAGCATTGAGACTTCTCATAAAGTTCGCACTTAGTGATCTCTAGTAGTGAGATCATGAGGAAGGACCCTCCAATAGGAACACCACATGTTTTGGGTGTCATTGGTTGTTCCTATCTATGGAAATGTGTATTGGTCTCCTGACTTGAGATCATTACTAGTGCGTACCATTTGATTGTGAACTTTTATGCAAGGCAAAAACCGTGTTAATGAAATCATGGTGAGGTAGATTGTGTTGGGTGCGTCATTGGTGGTATGACATTGGTTGAATGATCAAGAAAGGATTTATCGCTTCCAATTTAAGGAAGTTATATATCTCAGGTCTGGTTGATCAGGATGGTGCTACCTTTATAAGTCTTTGGCCAAAGTAGTCGAAAGGTAAACCCATTCGGATAGATTAACAAATAATAAAGCAAGAAAAGGGCAATGAAACTAGTGTGCATATTTCTTTATGAGATATTTAAAGACAAAGATATTATAGTACACCATATGTGTTTGTAGGTTGGTAGTCATTTCTATGAATATCATTATCTCTTTAGGGGCCCTGATGGGTTTCTAGACTCCGCTCTTAGACTGTGAATTTTATTCACTAATATCGAGATAAGGACCCAGATGGTCACACACAATAGCATATTTAAGAATCCACTATATTCAGTTGAATAGGTATACTGGACATGGTGGCCCCCACCATGGGGTCCGAGTGTTGTCCAAGGTATCGATCCCCGAAGCAATAAATAAATTCATTATTATTAAAGTTACAAATAATTTGGTTGAATTTATTTAAATGTATTTACAAGTTAAGTAAATATGAGAAAATATTAATCGAACAAATATTATTTTAATATTCAAGGTTCGTTTAATATTAAGCGGGAATGACAATTCGAGCTAAATGAATCAGGTTTATCACATAATATATTATATATATATATGATAGGTATGTGATAAAATAATGAATAATATTGACACATTTTAATTAATCATAATTATTTATTTAGTGGACTTTATTTTACACGGGGTCCGGGGAACCCATCTGAGTATTTTTTATCATCCACCATAAATATGTTGAGAGAGGATCAAGCTCATAACTATTCATGGCATGAAAACAAAATCCTCTCTCTCCTTGGAAGATTAGATACATAATTAAACATCATAAAACCAAAACAGAAAAATCTATTATTTAATCTTCATAATGTGCTCCTAACTCCCTTTTATCCCTTATATCTTTATAGGATAACATGGGGAATACATAAAAAAAGGTATGATATAAAAATCCCAATAAGGGAATAAACATTAGAATAAACATATTGCATGGGTTAGAATACATAACATGATAACATAAAAGGCATAGAACATGAAGAAACATAAGGAAGTATAACTTGTATAACATGGAAAAATATAATCATAACATCATAGGAATGTGAAAACAATATATAAAATTACATAAACATGAGTCAAGGCTAACTTTCAAGACATGGCAGGCAAAGACCCATAAAGGAATCAAGTTTACTCCCTATCCCAACATGACATCTCATGAGACTAAACATTACCAAATGCATTAAATCACTATCTGGGTTCACCCATCATAACATTTTTATGAATATTTGTTCCACATGAATAATTATTCATAAGGAATCAAACATAAACATAAGGGTTATCCATTAAAAGAATTGAGTATCATAATCATGCCAAAAGGAATAACATAAGGGAGTATCATAATGGTGTCCATAAAAGAAAGGATTTAATTCATACATGGACATTAATAAGGGAAAATAGACATATATTATGATAAGTGATGTCAAAATTAAGTGAATACATGTAAAAATAGTGTTTAAGAAACTTTATAAATAAAACATTTTAGTATGGTTTAAGGAAATTTTTAAAGATTCTTTAAAACAGACAAGGAATAATTGTTTGTATTAAAAAAAATGAAACAAGATAGTTATTAATGGTAAAATGAGTTATTTTAGAAAAATAATTGTGTCTTAAATCATATTATGTAGATCACTTGAAAATGGGTAAGAAATTGGGAACTTCCCTTGAAACGAGTTTTCTTATCGGGAAGAATTGAGAAGAGAACCTTTTTAATACATGTATTTACCCATAAAAGAAGAATGATATAATATAGATACATGATTTTGGAACATATAAAGAGTATGTATAATAATTTCATGAAAATAAATAAGAATTACATTGAGGTAAAGAGAGATAAAGAGTAACTCGAAGGAAAATTGGAGGTTCAAAAAGAATCCCTTACCTTATGTCTGAAACTGTTTTTCACGTGATCTTAATGTCCTAGATAATCAAATTAAATAAATTATTTAATTTATTAAGAACCTTTTATTGATTAATTTTATTTATTATAATATTATTATGTTCATTAATGGATTTTTTATGAGTTATAAGGTACAATTTTATCATTTAGGAGCATTCATTTCCTTGGTTTTCATGATCAGTTACTTGTATACATGTATGAAAAATCATGTAAAATGAGAATATTTTTATAGAATTGAAATTATATGTTATTAATTAAATTAAATAATATTAAATGATCTTATAAATCATTTGGTTATATGTAATGATGATTAATCATTAGATAATTGGTTAATGATAATCATTTAGGTTACTTTTGGTGGTTTTTGATCACACAGTATATATGTTATTTATAGAACATAAATAGGGATATAAAATAAATTTTAAAATATTTATAAACCATTATAATGGTTTTAAGACCATAATTTAAGGTAGTAAATGAATTTGAAAACTCTTCGTCCTTAAATATGATAAATTAACACATCACGAGCAATGTTTTCATTTTTATAACAAAAAAGGAGGGGAGAGAATTGATAATGGATTATCCCATAAAAATAATAAAATTGAAGTATATATGAGTTAATGGAGTCACCATTACACTTGGATAAGTGGAGGTGAGGAGAGAATAAGAAAATAAAAGAACTTGAAAAGAAATTAAAAGAAAAGAAAGAGGATTTTACCTCTTGAATTATCCTCCTTGAGAACCTCCTTATGGAAATTGGTTTTGGTATTTTGTTAAGACAAAAGGATTTTGGACATGAGGAAGGGGTTTAAGAATAGTATTGGGTATAATTTGGACAAGTATCAAAGCTTTATAGTTGTGAGGAGAAGAGGTGGTGAGGGGTGGTGTTTATAGGGTATGAGAGTGGTGTTTTCTCATTATTTTATTCTTTTTATCAGGAAAAGGAATAGTGATTATTATTATGATTAAATATAGTAATTATTTCATGTGATTTCGAACTAATGATCACTTACATGATCCATGACTCAAGAATGACTCAAAAATTCATTTATTTACTTATAATGTAAATTACTGTATTTCAGAGAAAGATTGAGCCTTGGAGCGGCGTCGGAACTCTCCACGCAGAACCTAGGATTTTCTCCCATTTTGATATTCCTTCCCCCCTCAGGCCGGGGTTTGCTCGTGGTGGTGGTGGTTTCGACTCGGAGTGGGCTTCATTGCTGGACGATGATGTCTCTTCTCGGAGGAGGTTCGACGGTTGGCTCGACTCGATTCTTCTGGCGATGACGACAACATCCTGGCGTCCCTTCCTCTCGGTGGAGCTTTGGCGGTCAACTCGGTGGTTCTCCTTCTATTGGCATCGAGGATTGGGGTGGCCCATTCTTATTTCGGGTGGTCGGATCATCCAGTGCACACAGGCGATGGAGAGGGCTGGGCTCTTGGTTGTCTGGCTTGACCAAGGTTCTTCCCTCTTCCGCTTGGCTGGCTGCTTGGATGTCCGATTGTCTGGAGGGATGAGGGTTTACTTCCAGCATTTTCGGCATAGCTTAGGGTCAGATCTGCAGCACTCCGGAGGGGGGAGGTCTCCAATCTCTACTCCGCTTCAGCGGAAGGTTCTCGGGATCTAGGGTTTTAACCCATGTGATTCCTCTACATCTATTGCGACATCTTTGGTGTTCTGGTGCCTTTGCAGGTGTACAATGGTGTTGGGGTGGGCTTCGTCGTGGCTTGCTGTTTTGATCTGGCTTCGGCAGATCTTGATGTGGCCTTGATTCAGTGTGGCGAGGTGATGTGGTGGCGGCGGATCAGTGATCATTCCACGGTGTTGAACGAGGGCCTTTGGTGGTCACTGGGGGTGACATTGACTTTGGACTGTTTTATGTTTTCTTGGCTTTTTTTGCATAGGATTTGGATTTGGATCAAAATTTGGTTGTGTAATGGGTTATGTCCCGCTGGACTTTTGAGCCACTATATTTGTAGTCCTTGTGCCAAATCTACGGGTTTGCTATTGGATTTCGGGTTCCCCTTTTCCCTTAAAAGTTTTTGTGTTTTCTTTTCTTTTTAATAAAGGGGTTCGCCCCCAACTTTCCTAATTTAAATTACTGTATTTCATTATTGACAAAAAATTCAACTATTTTACAAAAATATAAAAAATTCACCCTAACCATTTTTTGACATTTAGAATTCAAAAACTGACTAAATTTTATGATTTTTTTTCTAAATATGAAAATTTTAATTTTTAATTAAAATCATCATTTATTTGGAAAATACGAATTTTAAAATTATAACTGATTTTAAAATACTTTGAAAAATTAATTAAGGTCTCATAAAATTATCTTATAATAATAATACTACAAAATATTAGTTTATGAATATAATTTTTTGAAAATAAATTTTCTTTTAAATGATTAAATTAATCATAAAATTTTAATTAAATAATTATGACTTACAAAAACACCAACACTTAATTTATCATTTTTAAAAAATTTATTTACTTATTCTAAGATATAGATATATCATATTTTTATTTATAAGATGCTCAAATTTTATTTATACTTTTATAGGTGATGTTACTATTCTATTGGCTAGTTTACTATTCATAAGGGTCACATTACTATTCTAAAGGCCAAGTTACTATTTCATCGGTATAGGTTCCTTAACTTCTAGAAATACCTCTTATTTAATTAATTATTCATTTATAAAATTTTTATTGTGTTTTTATGTGATGTTTATGAGGTTTATACAATATGAAATAATTATAAGAAGGGAATTTTCATTGATAAAATTTTAGGTTGTTATATACATGCCTACGAAATAATATGGTATCATCCCCATCCACAGTCCAACCTGAAGATTTATCATCATATGAAATTCTTTCCCATAGGATAAGGCCTTCAGGATTTGATAGCTGTCTCATTCTTACCCATTCCAGAAGAGTAGAAGTCATTACTAAGTCTGAAAGGATAGTCTAACCATGGTCCTGCTGAACCTCAACTTTCATCTCTAATAATAAGTACATAAGATTCCATTCTTCATTGGTGTAATGACTCATATTTTTTTTGTATATTTTTTTTAAATATTATATGGATTAATTTCTAGACCAGGTGATAAGATGACATGCAATTCCAAGACCCGATGTTTCTGAAATAAATGTTTGAAATATATTAAAATATTAAATAGCACACGCACATGGTTTTATATAAAAAGAGGAATGAATTTTAAATAGTTTCCCAAATCAGAAATTTGAGGGCATCATTGAGTTTAGAAAAACTGCATAACCTTAGAAGTGACCTAACATTGGTCTGTGTGGGTCGATTGTGGAAAGTCATCATGTGCGCTTAAATGAATAAAATAAATTAAGAAAAAATTATTTTATTTTATTTCATCGAAGAAACGACACAAAAATTGGATTATCTTTAAATGAATCAATTTTTCAGAGATCCAGAGTTATCCTAATAATGCTGGAATCCTTTAGAGACATTGGAGAGATAGATTTGGAGAATTATATTGAGTTGGCGATGATGAAATCTCAGATCCAAGATCGGCGTACACCAATCTTATCATATCTCACCAAAAACGATGACGTGATGACCGTTCTTCATCAATGAGAAATTCGAATTTAGGTAGTATGTGTTATTTTTATTTCCTTTCCCCGTTCTTGATTTATACAATGAACATGGACTAATCCACGAATAGATTAGCCTACAGATTGATCGTATTTGCGGGATGAATTATTTTGCGGGATTTATCGAGAGTTGATTCTTGAGATTTTGTTTTAATTCATGACTGTTCTAATGGATACGAACCAATATCAACAAGAACATTGATCAGGTTTTATCCTTCTTGATTTGATTGTACTTTTCTCCCTCGATTCATCGTTCTTCGCGCGTTCTTCATTCTTCCCCATATTTGAACCCCTTTGTGAACAATAGATTATTTCACCTTAAATTCTTGGTGAAATGATCCGAAATTGTAGATTTAGTATCAAGATGACTCGATAGAGGTGTGATAGTGGGTGTGATGGTGGATTGAATGAAGGTGGGTGCTGAATCTACATTCTTCGGAAATAATGAATAACATCCATGATTACATTTTCTAAGCCGATTGATGGCCCAAATCCCATCTATTTGGCCTTAGGATGACCAGAAGAGCTTGGATCTGGAGTTTCGAGGCGAACAGATCACCAGAACGGAATCTGAGTGATTGACGGTGTGAGCGGGAGGAAGAAGATGAGTTTTTGAAAAAACCCAATACACACGATGTGTAGTCTCTGACTACACGACGTCTAGTCCCCAGTTGAATGACTTTGCGTGCACATAGGAAGTACATGGACATGAGGTAGAGTACACAGGTTACCTACATGGTGTGTACTCCCCCACACGACATGTAGTAGACCACATACATGAGCTACCCTATGTATTGGTACACAAGTAGAGACACACGGGCTGACTCCATGTACTGGCACACGGTCAAAGTACACAGGCAGACCCCAGATGCAAGGACATGGAATTTAATCCATTCTACACGTTGTGTACCCCTATTCTATATGACATGTTTAGAATGACATGAGCCATTGTACACAGGAAGTACCCGAGGTCAAGGGACATGGTGTGTAACCCTACTACACGTCATGTACCCCTTATTACATAGCTTGACACACTTGTCCTCCATATCTTGGAAAAGTTTCATTAGGGTTAGTTCCCTTATTTGTTTTCCCGAGGGTTGGTATGAATTGTTTCCTACTCCTAGGAATATGATCCCTTCAACATGAATTCCTAGATAGAGTTTCTGGAATCCCCTGAGAGGTATGGAGTATGATCATATATTCATTTCTTTGTTCCCTAGGTGGAATTATTGGTATCAATGTTACCAACACAATTTGGGCACTGATCCTATACTTAGCTGGTTAATCCATATTGAGTTTTTGGTATCACACCATGGCCCTGATTGTGATCCTTATCTATTGTATCATATCCTATTCAAATCTATCAGATTTTATCTTTATCATGACGATTCCTTATGAGAAGTACCTCTCAGACAGACGTCATTAGTGCTATCAAAATCATGAGTTTGTTCTCCCAGATGAGTGCTTCGTGGAATCTTCGAACTGAATTCCTAGTGCTGTTTTACAGTGGTTGTGACTTACCTCTAGACTGTCTGTCTTGGTTGAGTATATCTGGATATTCTTATTATATGTGCTGTAGACATATACCTTTATAGAGATGACCATATATTCCCTTTATTATATTGTTTTTTTATTTCAGTGCCCTGTTGAGTATTATTATACTCATACCTGCATGAGATTTTCTCACACATGTCAGTGTCTTGTGCAGATGATCGGCCTTTTAAAGGATTTCTAGGTAGGCCAGGACCAAACGGTGCTTTGTAAGACTAGAAAAACTGAGTTGTGTTCTTGAAAATTTTAGACAGCAGTCCCAGTACCTTTATCTTGCAGGTTGGACTTGTTGTTATAGAATTCTTATGGTGGGATTGTATTTGGACCTATTTACTTTAATTATCTTTCTATTGTACTCTGGTTGTGGGATATAGTGGTATGCATTCATTTTTTACTTTGTGATTTTTACTTTTTATCATTTTGTTGGCTTGGAGATGTGTGTGTGTACAAGTACATATGAAATTCCTTCCATGCTAGTGATATGCCTACTTGGTGCTAGTCACCATCCCCTGGCCTATTGGAGGTAGGCTTGGGGAGTTGTGACATGAACCCCACTGGGATGAGTTATGACAGAGTTTTATTAGAGGTGGTTGGTTCTACTTTAGGACCAAGAGTCTATGATATTGGTTTGGGGAAACAATGTTAAGTGTTTCAAGTTTGGATTTCAGGTTAGGGAATCTAGTGCTAGTGCGGAGGCCAACGTATCCATACACCATGACTCTAATAAACTTCTTTTCAACTCGGTACATGAGAACACTGGTTGCCCGAAAAATAATGGTACATTCATCATATAATAATGGGTTTTGGTTTCCATGTACTTCTTGAGTCATCTCTTGAGTTATACTCATTGACCGTGGTACATATTGTTTATTATAGGATGCCTCCATGATGTATACCAGCTAGGATTTAGAAACTTGATCACTAGGATGACCTCATCAGTGAAGAGGCTTCAATATAGGGACTGGTTCCCCAGATGTTACCTCTAGGTGGTGCACCATCCACACCACCACCTATAGATCAACACGTGGTACCTGAAGTACCAACGGATGTGGAGAACAGGCTGAGCACACTTCACAAGTTTTAGCGGTAGAGACCCCTCATGTTTTGAGGTTATCTCAACCCATAGGCATATAAGTATTGGATTGAGGCGGTGACCTAAGTTTTCCATCTAGTTAGGAAATCAAAAGATCAAATGGTGGTCCTAGCAGCAAGCCTTCTCGGTAGGATGGTGGTGGAGTTTGGCTATCCAGACTTACGGTGAGGTGAATCTTTTGTGGAGAGAGTTTTAGAACCTCTTTAAAGAGGAGTTATCACCAGTTATGTTGAGATATGTGCATATCCAGAAGATTATTCATCTATAATAGGGCATCATGATAGTAGCTGATTATTCATTGAGGTTTACCAACCTTTCTAGGTACTCGATGGATATGGTTCAAGATTATTACTTCAGGGATATGACCATCGAATGAGGTCTCTATAGATACATATGAGATAGATTTATCCCTTTGTGCATTCTTATATATAATGGGGTGCTTGAGAGGGATTTGATGGTTGAAAACTTCTTTACTAAGAAGATACAACCAGTGATAGTCAGCGGTGGGATGGTAGGAGCAGTGACCTCCAAGTAGGGATCCGACATCAGTCTTAGGGACCTATACATGGGATAAATTTTATGAGGAGGTCTTAGGATAGAGGATCTAAATTTCAGGGCTCAAAGGTTGGGTCTGGTAATCCTAGAGAGAGGTGGATCTATTCATGTGATGGTAGGAGAAATATCACTTGAGATTTTCCAACCCGCTATGCTGCTGATAGGAAGACTATGGATGGTCCACCAAGGAAGATACAATGACAGGAACATGTAGATCTACAGGGTGGAGGACATGTGCAAGGAGTTGGGAGAGAAGTAGGAGGTGGTCTATGTTTCTAATTGTTACCACCACCACCCCCAGGTGGTCCGTTCCAGGCTTAGGGAGCTGGAGGATATGGGTGAGGAAAGCTACCTGCTGTTAAGCCTTATGACCTAGGGGATCTAGGAATGATTTGAGGTATGATATGTGTATTTTCTAATTTAGCTATAGTACTGATAGACATAGTTTCTAGTCATTCCTTTCTCACCACATATCTTGTACGAGACCTATAGATTCCAGTTGGACCATTGACTTAACCCTTATGCTTGGAGACACCTATTGGAGAAGACTCAGTGATCACACACCTATGAAGACAGTGTAACCTGAACCTTGGAGGTGAGAGTTTTGGTTGGAACCTCTTGGTGGTAGCATCGAGCCCTTATGATGTCATTCTTGGTATGAATTTGTTATCTACATTCCATTCCCATATTGAATATTTTAGGTGAAGGGTGCGGTGTGTCTATAGTGATGGAACGAGGTTCACCTTTATTGGTGAAAAGAAAAACCAAGAAGTATAGGATGGAATCATGCATAGGAGGGTGTGTCTAATTACTCATTAGTTAAATAGCTTAAACCTTAGTACAGTGGATGTTATGAGTTTCCAGTTTCCTACAGTAGTGGCAGATTATGGGGACGTCTTTCCTGAAGATGTCTCAAGTTTACCTCCCTCCTGGTAGATAGACTTCTGTATTGATTTACACCTTGGAAAGACATAGATATCTATACCATCATATTGGATGGCTCCCGTAGAGCTTCATGAGATGAGGGTACAGTTGGAGGAATTGTATAATAAGAGCTTTGTGAGAACCATTGTTTCACCCTGGGCATCCACAGTGTTGTTTTACAAGAAGGAAAATGAGAGATTGAGGTTATGTGTGGATTTACGATGATTGAACTAGGTGAACTTGAAGAGAAAGTATCCACTGCCAAGGATTGATGACCTCTTTGATCATATGAAAGGTGTGAAATGGTTCTCAAAGATTGACCTCAGATCAGGCTATCACCAACTACAAGTACAGGATGGGGATATACTGAAGAAAACATTCAGATGTTGTTATGGACACTTTGAGTACTTGGTGATGCTGTTTGGTGTGATGAATTACCCAATAATGTTCATCGGACTCATAAACCAGATCTTTCATCCTTAGACCAGTTCATGGTAGTCTTCATTGATGATATCAATGTGTACTCTGTATCCTAGGAGGAGCACATGAGACACTTAAGGATAATTATGGATGTAATCTGAGAGCACTAAATTTATGGAAGTCTCTCAAATTTTTAGTTTTGGATTCATGCAGTCCACTTTCTGGGGCACGTTATCTTAGATGATGGGGTGGCAGTGGACCTGGCCAAGGTCGAGGCAGTGTTAGCATGGGAGCTACCCAAGAGCATGTCATAGGTGCATATCTTCCTTGGGCTAGTAGGATATTACTAGAGATTCAGACCTGATTTATCCAGTATATCAGCACCTATGAATACTTTGACTCGAAAAGGGTAGCCTTTCATGTAGACAGAGAATTTCTATAATTCTTTTCAGCATCTGAGGTAGAGTTTGAAGAGTGACATGATCTTGATATTTTCATAGGATGGTGTCGAGTACATAGTATTTTGGGATGCATCAGGAACTGGGCTTGGTTGTGTCCTAATTCATAGAAAAGCGATGATTACCAATGGTTCACGCCAGTTGATACCACATGAGCAGAACTACATGACCCATAATCTTGAGTTATTAGTGGTAGTCTTCACATTGAAGATGTGGAAACACTACGTGATGGGAGAGTGGTTTATCATCTACTCCGATCATAAGAGACTCAAGTATATATTCTCTCAGAAGGATCTAGACTTGATATAGAGGCGATGGGTAGAGTTCCTTTAGGATTATGACTTTGAGATTGTCTATACTCCTGGGAAGGGAAATTTGGTAGTAGAAACTCTTAGTAGGAGATCTAGTTCATAGTTTCTGAATGAGGCGTCATGGTAGTTGGCCTCATTACAGTTATCCTTAGTGGATGTAGATGGAGTAGCTTACCTCCATTCGATGGTTTTCATCCCTCCACTCTTATAGAAAGTCATGGAGGAACAACTTGGGGATACCGACTGTTAGACCCTATGTGCTTAGATATCCACAATTCATGCTCTAGATGGATATTCAAAAGGTAGAAAACACATCATTATTTTCATAAGATGCACGATGATACTCATGAAATTATGGGAAGAAGTTCTGAGGGAGTTTCATACGTACCCTTTGGCGGTACATCCCGGGGTGTAAAAGATGTATCAGGACCTACAACATTAATTTTGGTGGTCAGGAATGAAGAAATGAGTTGCAGAGTTTTTCTCTTGATGCCTTAATAGCAAGTGAAGGCTAATCACCAAGTTCCAACAGGTTTAGCTCAACCCCTTGAGGTTCCATAATGGAATTGGGACGAGATATCGATGGAATTCATAAAGGGTTTAACATGTACATATAGGTTACATGATTTCATCTGGGTGATCATTGACCAACTCACTAAGTCGACCCACTTCATAGCTATCCAAGAGTAGAGTTTAGTAGAGAGATCGAGACACCTCTACATTCAAGAGATAGTTCAACTCCATAGAGTTACATCGAAAATTGTTTTAGATCATGATGCACGATTTACATCCCAGTCATGGAAGGGATTACATGAGGTATTTGGGACCCAATTTCACTTAAGCATAGTGTTTCACCCACAAGCTGACAACCAAACTAAGCAGACCATTCATGTTTTGGAAGACATGATGCAATATTGCATGCTATATTTTGTCGTAGTTGGTAGGATCACCTACTATTGGTGGATTTTGAGTACAAGAATAGCTACCATTCCACCATTGGTATGGAACCATTCAAGGATTTATGCCCTGTATGTCACCACTTTACTGGATTAACCTAGGAGATTCAACACTCATGGGTCCGGAGTTGGTACAAGCTACTATAGATAAGGTGAAAATCATCCAGAAGTAAATAAAGACTACACATAGACATTATAAGTCTTATGCTGATTGGAAATAGAGGACTTTGGAATTTGAGGAAGGAGACCATGTGTTCCTACGAGTCTCACCTCGATACAGATTACGAAGATTTGGCTGGGAAAACAAGCTATCTTTGAGGTTTATCAACCCTTTCCAGTTACTGTGTAGAGTTGGTGAGGTGGGGTACCTCTTAACACTATCATCATAGTTATAATGGGTACACATCGTCTTCCATGTGTGATAGTTGCGGAGGTACGTGCACTAACCATCGCACATTATCGAATGGGGAGAGATGGACATCGAGGATGGAGTGACTTTCATTGAGTATCCATTGGATATCAAGGATTAGCAGGAGAATATCCTTTATGTGCGATTGATTCCTTTGGTTCATGTCTGGTGGTAGCACGAGAATCTCTAGGAGATAAATTAGGGGCGTGAGGCTCAAATTCTTGCTCAATACCCTCATATTTTTGAGTAGGCTTTGTTTTGGCTTTTCAAGGATGAAAATACACAAGGTGTGGAGAATTTAATGACTCATAGTTTCCATGTATTATTTTTAAATATTATATGGATTAATTTCAAGACCAAGAGCTGAGATGATGTGTGATTCCAAGACCTAGTGTGTTTGGAATAAATGTTTGAAATATATTAAAATATTAAATTGCACACACATGCAGTTTTCCTAAAAAAATGAAATAACTTTTAAAAGGGTTCCTGGATCAAAAATCTAAGGGTACCATTGAGTTCAGAACAATGACTTTACCCTAGGAATGAACTAACATTGGTTGGCATAGGTCTATTTTGGAAAGTTGTCATAGGTGCTTAAACGGATAAAATAAATTAAGAAAAATTTATTTTATTTTATTTCATTGATGAAGCAATGAAATGATAGGTTTATCTTTAAATGAATCCCTTTTTCAAATATCCAAGGTTAGCCTCATAACCCTAGAATCCTCTGGATACATTGGAGAGAGAGATCTATAGAATTATCTCGAGTATGTGATGATAGAATCTCGAATCCAAGATCAGAACACATCAATCTTGTCAAATCTCGCCAATGATGACGACATGATGACTGTTCTTTATCAATGAGAGATCCAAATCCAGGTAGGATGCATTATTTTGATTTAATTTCCCCGTTCTTGATTACTATGAAAAAAACGGACTAATCCACGATCAAATTATCCCACAAATTGATTATATTTGCGAGATGGGTTAATTTTTGGGATTTATCAGTAGTTGATTCTTGAGATTTTTTTTTGGATTTGTTACCGTTTTAATGGATATGAACCAAGATCGACACAAACATCAATCAAGGTTTATCCATCTCAATTTTATTGTAATTTTCTCCCCCAATTCACCATTCTTTATGTGCTCTTCATTCTTCCCAATCTTTGAACCCCTTTGTAAAAAATCGATCATTGCACCTTAGATTCTTGAAAAAACAATCTAAAACCATAGATCCGACATCAGGACGACTTGAAGAATGTGTGATGGTTGGTATAGTGGTGGATCAGAAGATGGTGGGTGTCAGATTTGCATTCTTCAGAAATAATGAAGAACACCCATGATTGAATTTTCCAAGCTGATTGAAGGCACGAATCCCATTGATTCAGACTTAGGATGACCAGACGAGCTTTTATCTAAAGTTTTGTGCTGAACGGATCATCATAACAGAATCTGGGTGATCGACAGCACGAGCGGGAGGAAGAAGATGAGTTTCTAGAAAAACTTAATACACACAGTGTGTAGTCTCTGACTACATGGCATGTAGTCCTTAGTTGAAGAACTCGATGTGTACATGGGAAGTACATGGACATGAGGTGGAGTACAGGGGTTGCCTACATGGTGTGTACTCCCCCACATAGCATGGCCTGAACCAAGTACATTTTCTACCCTATGTAGTCATACATGGGTAGAGACACATGGGATGACGCCATGTATTGGAACATGACCGGAGTACATAGAAGAACCTCGGATGCAAGGACAGGACGTGTAATCCATCCTACATGCCATTTACCCCTATTCTACATGACATGGTTAAAATGACATGTGCCGTTGTACACAGGTAGTACCCAGGGTCAAGGGACAGGACATGTGACCCTACTACACGCTGTGTACCCCTTCTTACATAGCTTGAGCCACTTGTCGTCTGTATCTTGGAAAAGTTTCATTAGGGTTCGTTCCCTTATTTTTTCCCTTGAAGGTTGGTACAAATCGTTTCCTACTCCTAGGAATGCAATCCCTTTAGTAGGAATTCTCATATAGAGTTGTTGGAATCCCCCGAGAGGCCCAAATCAGGATCCTTTATTCATTTCTTCCTGCCATAGGTGGAGTTATTGGTATTGACATGACCAATACTATTCAGGTACTGATCCTATACTTAATAGGTTAATATAGATTGAGTTATTGGTATCAAACCATGGCCCTGACTGTGATCCTAATCTGTTCTATTGTATCCTCTTCAGATCTATCAGCGTGTATCTTTATCATGATGGTTCCTTACGAGAAGTACCTCTTGGATAAATGTCATCAATTCTATCAAACTCAGGAGTGAGTCCTCATGAATGAGTGCTTCATGGAATATTCAAGATTAATTACTAGTTCTGGTATATAGTGGGTGTGACGTACCTCTATACTGTGTGTCTTAATTGAGTATATCTGAATATTCTTGTTATATGTGCTGTACAAATATACCTATGTATAGATGACTGTATCTTCCCTTTGTTATATTATTTTGTGGTTTCAAGGAGTCCTATTGAGTATTGTTATACTCACCCCTGCACGATTTTTACCTGCACGTGTCATTTCTTGTGCATAAAATCAACCTTTTGATGCATTCCTAGGAAGAACAGGACCAGACAGTGCTTTGTGAGACTAGAAATACTGAGGTGTGTTCCTGAAGCTTTCATAAAATAGTCCTAGTACCTTTTTCTTATAGGTTGGACTTATAGTTATAGACTTTTTATGGCAGGCTTGTATTTGGACTTATTTACTTTACATTTCTTTCTGTCGTACTTTGGTTGTGGGATATAGTGGTATTAATGCATTGTTTACTTAGTGGTTTTTACTTTTCAGCATTTTGTGGGTTTGGATATGTGTGCATGTATACAGGTACATAGGCAATGCCTCCCATGTTAGTGATATTCCTACTCGATGCTATTCACTAGCCCCTAGTCTATTGGAGACAAGCTTGGGGAGTCGCAGCATGAGCTCCACTAGGATTGGTCATGAAAATTGGATTCCAAAACCTCTTGTGTCTGAGTCTTCCAGACTAGAGCACATGCCATTGAATTATCCTTTTGAGGCATGTAGGCAAGATTGAAATCAAATGACTGTAGTTATTCAACCCACCTGTGTTTCTTGAGATTTAGATCCCACGATGTAAAAATGCACTTGAGGCTTTTATTGATT
This sequence comes from Viscum album, assembly GCA_963277665.1. NCBI lineage: Eukaryota > Viridiplantae > Streptophyta > Magnoliopsida > Santalales > Viscaceae > Viscum > Viscum album. The sequence continues at coordinate 1,464,300,657 of OY728139.1, forward strand.
GTGAATACCAGAAAACACTCCAAGTAAATAGTGTCTCCAATAGCATAATTCATGAACTAAATTAGCGATCTTGTGCATCGAGTAATTCCAATCCTGAGGCCTCAACTAATAAGATTTGTACGCGACAAATCACTTGTCCTGATTTGGAACATCTAAAATCCCAATACTTGATGCATCACAATATACAATATAGCTCCTACATTGATCTGAATGAATTAGTATCGACACTGAATTCAATGTTCCCTTCAACTCCTTAAAGGATTCTTCGCAAGCTTATAATCATATGAATTTCACACCCTTTTTATTAAGCCCATAAGTGGCGTTGTATGGCGTGATAAATCCTGGATGAATCATCTGTAATACCCAGCTGGCCCCAAAAAACTCTGAATGTCAAAGAAATAATTGGGATGCTTCTAGGAAACTACAAATCTCACTTTATCTGGGTCTAATTAAACTCCTAACTCTGAGATGATATGACCCAAGAAGTGGACTTTATCGATCCAGAAGTGGCATTTACAATACTTAGCATAGAACTGATGCTCTCTTAGTGAATTCAACACAAACTCAAGATGGGTTACATGGTCATGTATAGATCATGAATACACCAATATATCATCAAAAAATAAAACCAAAAATGAATCTATATATAGGTGGAAGATCCGATTCATGAGATCCATAAATACTGAGGGTGCATTTATGTGTCCAAAAAACATAACCAGGTACTCATAGAGACCACACATGCTCCTGAAATCTTGAGAGGTATGTATGAAGTCTTTAAATGAACCTGATGATATCCCGAACCTAGATATATCTTTTAAAACAATTTATCTATTAAAATATTATCAAATAGGTTATCTATTATAGGTGGCGGATACCGGTTCTTTACTATGACCTGGTTCAACTGATCGTAATCCACACAAAGCTTGAGGGTACCATCAACCTTCTTAGTGAAAATAATTAGTGAACCCCAAGGATAAGTACTGGGGTGTATAAAACCTTTAGCCTCCTGATCCTCCAATTGCTTCTTGAGTTCCATGAACTCCTTAGGTGACATCCTATAAGGAGGAATTGTCATTGGTGTTTCTCCTGGAACTAACTCAGTAATAAAATCTACCTCTCACACTAAAGGTAGACCAAAGAAGTTGTTAGAAAATACATCTCTAAAATGATCCACTACTGGAAGAAAGGCAGCATGTTGTAACCCTTGATCATCGAGGAAATGACTAACGATCTGAGTTTTCACATTACCCAGCCTCTACTGCTCGAGTCCCACTTGTGTTGCACTAAAATACCATTCACCCCTATCCACATGCTTACCGCCCTCTGGTGATGTAAACATCACCCTATTATGATAGAAGTAAATATGGTATAAGTAGGGTACTAATTAGTCCATCCTAATGATTACATCGAATCCCATCATGTTGAGGACATACAAATTCCATATGAAAAGGTAACCACCTATCTCAAAGGGTTAGTCCCTACAATGATGAACTCCCTCAGATCAGATATCTAACGATGTTTCTAGCATCATAACACATGAAAGTGCTCAATCTAAAGGACCAAACTTCCCATTATAGTCTTAGATATAAATGAGTGAGATAAGCCTTTGTCAAATAAAGAATACACTAATGTGGAGGATACCAAAACAGTACCTCATACCGTATAAGGTTACACACTCTGCTTCTACGACATAGGCTAGACTACATGTAACTGGCATGTACTGTGACCCTGAGTCACAACATGACTACCCTGAGCAAGCCCTCTCTGTTGGCACTGAGAATCATAAGCATGACTACTTCTACCTCGACTTCCACCTCAACCTGATCATCCAGTGGTATTCCAGCTACCTACATGACATGATCCTCCCGACCCTACTCCTAAAAAAGGAGTAGGTGTAAATCCTTAATCACTATGAACTGGAGGTAAATTCCTATAGAAACATTGGAGATAGCGCATCCTACCATGGACTCTGCACTAGACTAAATCTCATGTATGCTAAGTCTTGATGTATCTTGGATTCCTGCAAAGGTGGTGGATAAGAAAACTATATGTGCGAGGAACCTAATTGCTACTACCTCTATGAGTAGTCTCAAAACACCTCTTTTTCCCAGAAGAAGAACCACCAGAAGCCCTAGGTTACAAACTTCCATGACTCACACCATTAATATCCCTTAAGTTATGCTCTATAATAAGATTTTGTTTAATTATTTATAAAATTATAATCAACCTAAAGACGTTGACCTGTGATCGAATGACGTAAAACAACCATCCTCAAATTGCCTAACAGTTATAAGATCATTATAATCTAGAGTAGGAGAAAACTACTGCAGCTCTATGAAATGAGTAGAGTATTCCGTAATTGACATGTTTCCCTACTACAGATTCTTAAACTTTCTAGATATGTCAGCCCTCAGAGTATGTGGAAATAAATAGTCGTAGAAGACCGTTTGGAAGTCATCCCAGACCATATCTTGATGACAATCTTCCTGGGTGATAACATCCCACCACCGCTTGGCTGAGTCATGTAGCATATAAGTATATATATTGGCTATCCACTATGGAGTCATATCTAGATGCTCTATTAAAGATAATATCTCCTCGATCCAAGACTCCACAACATGAGGTCCTCTATCCCCCAAGAAGGTGCGGGGATGCTGCTGTTGAAACTCATGAGTCAAATCTTCCATGCTCAGAGCAGGTCAAACTACAACTTTCATAGAATAAATAATATTCAAATAACCCTCTCATAACTAGGAATTAGTGCCCATAGCTGAAACTAGAAGAGGAGAAACATTTGGCTCTACAGGAGGAATCATTGGCAGCTCACAACCCGCCACCTTATAAACATGATCATCGCTGCCTTCAGGGTGCACGACTGGAGAAAGTCATGGAGGTATGACACTACAATGCCAAACAAATTCCTCAAAATAGACTTGATCAAGTATAAAAACTATAGATGGAAAACTTGTATAGTTATAAAGCCTTCATATAGAAACAAACATGCCTCTATGCCTACTTCAAAAGTCAGATATAAATGGTAGAATAGACCATAAGAACACAAGATACACCCACTACCCACTACTAAGGCTAGGTTCGGGTCTAAGTATCTATATTATATATATATAGGGTGTATGTTTCAAATTTCAAATCATATTAATTCTGAAATTTTTATTGTTCAAAAATTTAAACATCTTTAACAAAAATTATTGAATCACATGGTTTTCAATTTTACGATCCATAAGGGCCAACACTACTTATAAATAAAAACATGGCATCCACTTGACCCACATTATAACACATTCCAGCTCATGCGAACAATGGTCCATATCTCAACGTTCCATAATTGAATGATTATGGTGTCCGCTTTACCCTATTCAGGAAAACACTGTTAGGATAAGGCAGACACTTTAAGTATTAATTATGTTTTCCAATCCCTACAAGAAGTGTCTACACAATTCAATACATACCCAAGGAAAAATCAATACTCAACAAGAAAATTAATGATAAAATTAAACATGGCATGAAAAAATGCATTCCATATTTCTCCTAGTGTGCGTATAATAATGTATGGTATAATGAAAAGTCCTTATTTAATCAAGCATCGTAAAGAAATCATAATTTCAATAACATCAATATCAATAACATCAGAAACCAAGTGTGTCACCCAATGGTGAAATCATATAAAAAATAAATAGAAAAATAATAATAATAATTATAATTTGGAAAACTCAGGCTTTACCCCGAATATGGGTTCTCAATGCCCAAGCACGACTTATGACCAAGTTCCAAGCATTCCCTATCTCTAATCTATTGTCTCTAAATAGTAAAGAAAGAAAGTAACCCTCTCTGATACCACTTTGTAACATAACAACCTGAGATCCACTTAACCCATGTCCTAAGCTGGTGGGTCACATGGAATCAATCACGCCTCCCCGTATAACTGAGGATTCCAACTAGTAGTGAGGGATCTAGGCTCTAAACAAGCCCCATACATTCCCATGACCTCCTTGGTTTGATTAGGATTAAATATTAGGTATTTTTAAGAAATTAAAATTGAAAAACTAATGATCCATACCTTCATTGAAAAGATAGGTTGTTACAACCTACCCTCTTTAAATAAACTTGTCCCCGATTTGGCCTTCTAAGGGTAAAAATGTATTTTCAGAAAATAGTTCCAGCCACTGAGCTCGTATATCAACTTCCCACTCCTAGGGATCATCCTATACATGATCGTGCCTCCATAGAAACTATACCAGATGAACAGACCTTACCTCAGAGTGTCTTTATCCTACAATCAACAATATTCACTAGATACTCCTTGAAGGAAGAATCTACATCCATATCAACCTCATCAAGTTGAAATTCATGTGATGAGCCTAGATAGTATTAGAGAAGCTGAGATATATGAAATAAATCACACATAGACCGATATCTATAAGGAATATCCAATTTTCAATCCACTAGGACAATATTTTTCACAACCTTTAAGGGTCCAACAAACCTCGATGAAATCTTACCCTACTTCCAAATACGTTTATTCCCTAAGATGGGTGAGACTCTCAAGAAAAATTGGTCTCTGACCTCGAACATGATAGGTCGCCGACATCTGTTGGCATACGACTGCTATCTAGACCGAGCTATCATCATGCACTTTTGGATTAGTTGGGCCTACTCTATAGTATCCTGTACGATATGTTTACCAAGTATAGCTGCTTCCCCAGCTTCTACAAGCATAGAGGTGAGCGTAAATTCTTACTATATAAGGCTTCATAGGGATCCATCTCAATGGTAGCCTGAAAGATTTTATTCTAAGAAAACTTAATGAGGAGAATGTGTTCCTACCAGGAACCCCCGAATCCAAGTACATATGCAAGAATCATGTCCTATATCACCCAGATAGTATGATCCAACTTTCCATTGTTCTATGGGTGATAAACCATGCTCAGAAGTACCGGAGTACCCAAGACTTCTGCAACCCCTACCAAAACCGTGATACGAAACGAGAATCTCTATCAGAAATGATAGATAGAGGATCTTCATGAAGACATACAACCTCTATCACATACAACCTTCCTAGATCATCTACCATGAAGGTCTCTTTTATAGGTAATAAGTGTGAAACCTTCTTCAAACTATCAATGATAACCCACACTGTATCATTTCCATGAGGTGATTTGGGTAAACTAGTCATGAAATCTATAAATACATCATCCCATTTCCTCTTAGGAATATACAATGTCTGCAAAATCCCTAGTGGTAACTGGTGCTCCGCCTTCACCTACTGATAGGTGGAATACTAAGTGATGAAGTTGAAAATATAACGTTTCATACCAGGCCACCAATATTGGAGACGTAAGTATCGATACATTTTGGTGACACTAATGTGAACCACCCATGCTGAGGCATGGAATTCTCACACAAGCTCCTTTATGATTTCTTCTGGGACCTATACACACCCATGTAATAGTAAGGTATCATCCCTATACAGGGTCCAACCTAAATATATATCATCATATGAAACACTTACCCTTAGGACAAGGCCCTTAGGATCAGATAACTATCATATTCTCACTCATTCCAAAAGAGAAGATTTCACTGCCAAAGATGACAGGATAGTATGACCATGGTCATCCTAAACCTTAATGTGAATATATGAGAATAATTCCAAAATCTTCCATTCTACATTGGATTCCTGAACTGCCTATATCTGGGTCTTTTGTCTCAGAGCATCGTGCACTAAATTTACCTTCCCAGGCGTGTAGGAAAGATTGAAGTCAAACAACTGTAGGTACTCAACCCACCCACACTATATAAAATTAAGATCTTACCATGAAAATATGTACTTAAGGATTTAGTGATCAGTGTATACCAAAAAAATCTCTCCAAGTACATAGTGTCTCCAACAACATATGGAATGAACTACAAACACGAGCTCAAGGTCATGCATCGGGTAATTACACTCGTGAGGACTCAACTAATGAGACCCATACACAACTACTTGCTAATCCTACATCAGAAAAAATCCAATCCTGATACCTAATGTGTCATAGTATATAGTATAGATCCTTCCTATATCTAGCATAATCAGTATCAGTGCTGAAGTCAAACAATCCTTCAACTCCTGAAAGGAAGTGCCAAAAGCTTCTAAACAAAGGAATTTTACACCCTTCTTTTTCATGCCCATAAAGCACACTGTAAGGCATGAGAAATCTTGGATGAAGAATATGTAATAACCAGATATACCTAGGAAAATATGAATGTCAAATATGTTCTTGAGATATTCCTATGAAACTACATCTCTCACTTTCGATGGGTATACTAAAACTCCTAAATCTGAGATGATGTGACCTAGGAAGTAGACTTTTTCGATCCAAAAGTAGCATTTACTAAGATTTTCATAGATCTAGTTCTCTCTTAGTGTATTCATCATGATCTATAGATGGGTTGCATGGACTTGTCTAGAGCATGAATACACTAAGATATCTTCGACAAAGACAACCAAAAATGAATCCAGATATGGGTGGAAAACCTGATTCATAAGAGCCATAAAGACCACATGTGCATTTTTAGGTCCGAATTGCATAACCAGGTACTTGCAGAGACCATACCTACTCCTGAAAATTGTGATAGATATGTTTGAATTCCTAACACACACCATATGATAGCCCAAACTTAGATATATCTTTGAAAACACTTTCTCTCCTCAGATCTGATCAAAGAGGTCATCTATTCTAGGTAGTGGATACTGATTCGTTACTGTAAACTAGTTTAAACAATGGTAATCCATGCAGAGCTTGAGGTTACCATATGCCTTCTTAGAAAAGTGGACTGGTGAACCACAAAGAGAAGTGTTGGGGAATATAAATCCTTTAAATTCTAGACCCTCAAACTAGTTCTTAAGTTCCATAAGCTTCTTAGGTTCCATCTTATATTGAGGAATGGTCACTGGTGATGCTCCTGGTACTAGATCAATATTAAAATCTACCTATCACATCGTAGGTACACCATAGAATTCCTTAGGAAATAATTCCCTAAAATGATCCACTATAGGAGAACAAATAGTGGGTTATAACCCCTATTAATTGAGGAAAATACTAGCAATCTAATCTATCACATTACCCAGCCTCCGCTACTTGGGTCCAGCTCGAGTCGCACTGAAATCCCATTCTCTCTTATGCATGTTCCTAATGCCTTCTGGTGATGTAAAAGTCAGCCTATGATGATAAAAGTCTATATGGGTTATGTAGATAACTAAACAGTCCATCCAAATTATTACATAAAATCTCTTCATGTTGAGGACATAAATATTCCACATGAAAAGGTAACCACCTATCTTAAGAGGAAAATTATTACAAGAGAGTAATCCCTCAAATCAGTTACCTAATAGGGTGTATAGTCTCATAACACCATAGAAGTTCTCAAACTCAATGACCAGACTCTCAGTGATTTCCTCAAATATAAAAGAGTGAGATGCCCCTATGTCAAATAAAGAAAACACTAAATTAGAGTCTACTAGAATAGTACCTCAAACTGTAGAAGTTTTGGTGATCTAATCCTATGGCGTAGGTTGTAATACATGAAACTAGCCTGTACCATGACCCTGAGTCACTTCCTAACTACCCTGAGTAAGCCCACTCTACTGGTGCTGAGAATCATAAGTATGAATACCTCTTCCTCAACCAGCACCTCGGCCTGACCAGCTGGTGGTATTCTAGCTACCTACTTGTTGTGATCTTACTGGCCTCACTATTTTCCAAGGAGTAGGTGCATATCCCCGTTCACTAGGAACTTTCAAAAAATTCCTAAAGAAATGATGAATATAGACCATCCTTCCACAAACTCTTCACTTCACTATATCATGTAAGTATTGAGGATTCGTGTGTTCGGGTTTCCCACATTGGTGAAAAATAAAGAAGCTATCAATGTGAGGGGCTTGAATGCTACTATCCCCGTAAGAAAACTTTAAGGGATGCTTTCACCTACAAGAAGAACCACTGATAGCTATAGGTTCTGAACCAACCTAAATAACACCATAAACTTCCCTCAAATTCCTCTTTGTAATAAAGGCTTGGTTGATGATTTCAGAAATAGTTGTCAACTTGAACACATTGACCTAAGACCAGATGGCATAAACCAACCCATCCTCAAATCACCTAGAGGTTGTAAGATCATCAAAAACCAGAGTAGGTTAGAACTGTTGTAGATCAGTGAAACATGAAGATTATTCCATAACTGAAATACTCATATAATGCAGGTTCATGGATTCTCTAGCTCTATCATCTCTTAGAGTCTAGGGAAATAAGTGGTCGTATAAGATGGTCTGAAAATCATCCCAGACAATATCACAATGTCGATCTTCAGGGGTGATTACATCCCACCACCGCTTGGCTAATTCTCATAACATATATGCAACTAACTTGACCCTCAACTCTAGAGGAATCTCCGGATGTTTGAATATAGACATGATAGATTCGATCCATGAATCAGTAGAGTGAGGTCTGCCATACCCTAAAAAGGTTGGAGGCTGCTGCTGCTCAAACTCAAGAGACAACTCTGCCATGCTTGGGGCATGTATAACTACAAATTACATAGAATGAAACATACAAAGAAAACCCTCTCATAACTAGCCATCGATGCCCATATCTAGAATATGAAGAGGATCCATAGGTGGATATATAGGAGGAATCATTGGCAGATATCTACCCACCACCTCTAGAGCATGGTCTTCACCACCTTCAGGGAGTATGATTGGAGAACGTCATGGCAGCATGATACTAAAATTCCAAATTCACACCTTAGAAGATATTTAATCAATTGAGGAGATTTAATGTAAGAAACTAGGATAGGTAATAAACATTCCTATAGTAAATACAACACTTATCTGCCCGCTCCAAAAGCCAGGTCTAGATAGTAGAAGAGACCATAACAGGCCATAAGAATGTAAGATATACCCACTACCCACTACTAAGGCCAAGTTTGTGTCTAAGTCTCTATTTCACATGTATAGGATAATTGGTTTCACTTTAGATGTCATATTCATTTTGAATTTATGCTTGATCAATTGTGAACATTAATTTAAAATGGTTTAATTAGATGGTATACCACTTTCGATCCATAAGGTCCCATACTCCTTATGAACCAAAATATGATATCTATTCAAATCACACCATAACACATTCCATCCCATGTGATGAATGGTCCATGGATCAATATTCCATAAATGACTACTTAAGTTGTCTGATTTAACCTATTTAGGAAAACACTATTAGTTTAAGGTAGGAAGATTAAGTATAAATTATGTTTTCCAATCCCAAAAATATTTTTCATCACAATTCAATATAATCAAGGCACTAATAATATGAAACAACAAAATTCATGATGAAAATAGACATTAAATAGAAAAATGCATGTCATATTCATCCTTGTGTGCATGATAATGATACATGTAACCATTATCCTTTCCCTCATATCATCAGGATAAGGATGAAATAAATCCTCAATCAGAATAATAATAGTAACTATAACACAACATGTGCATCACCCAATGGTGAAATTATATCAATAGTAATAGGAAAAATAAGAACAATAATTATAATTTAGGAAACTCATCCTTTACCCTGCACATGGGTTTGCGATGCCCAAGAATAGCTTATAAACAAGTTCCAAGAATTCCCAATATAAAATATATTGTCATCAAATATTAAAGTAAGAAAAAAATAGTTCAGATATAACTTTGTGACATACTGACTCGGGATCCACTTAACCCGTGTCCTAATTCGGTGGGTCACATGGCCTCAAGCATGCCTCCCCATACTCCAGAGGCTGCCAACTAGTAGCGAGGGTATAAAGGTAGTACAACGGAAAAACTATACCCTCTTATTAGAATGGAACAACAAAAATAACCAATAAACATACAACAATAGCGGAAGTGTATATAACAAACAATGAGAGTCAATAAATAGCAGAAGCATAAATAAACAGAATAGAATAAATAAGCAAATGAAAAAGCATAAATAACTAAATAATTGATAATATAATCAAAAGCCTCTAAGGTAGTGTATGATACATGGATGTATATAATGATGATAAAAAAAGTAAAAGACATATATAATCATGCTATACAATAGTACAAAAAGACAAAAAGGACAAAAGATGCTCCACAAGAATCTTGAGAAAAAGTTTGGTCCTCTGCTCCTAATCTCTAACTATAAGAAAATTCATATCAATAACCTATATAAGGGATCATTCCCTTATCCACACCCTCATATAGATAATCTTCTCGAGTACCAAAGACAACCTAAGTAGGGTGTGAGATACAAATCTCAGTAGGACACCACCAACAATGTCTATGTCTAATCCAAGTAGTGCTTGTAACTAAACAATGTGTAGGTATAAAAAAATAGAAACAACACTGGAATAAATAAACAGACCACTTTGGTTCCTATAGGAGACCTGGCGGGTCTACCTGCTTCAGTTCATGGCTAGAATAGAAGTCTAAACAATCAATATATATATAGTAGTAATATATATATAAAATATAATTATATATATTGTATCCACCTATATTAATCAATTACATGCAAATTTAAGTGGCCATATACTTGTAATACTAGTGATGGATGGACGAGGGTGTAACTCAAACTTCCATGACCAGTATAATGATCTTATAAGCTCAAGAAATAGGGTATATGGCCTACATCCCAAGAAGAGTGTGACATGTCCCGAAACAACACTTGGGATGGTGAACAAGCCATCATGTCATCACTCAAAGAAAGGGGAATGGTGTGTAAATCCCAACATCCTACTAGTATCACTGGTGTGAGATGCCATACTCAACACCCAATGTAAGGGAGTGTGATTTTCCACCATGCTCAATAGTCCCTTACCCTCGTATCATAGCCTCTGTAAAGGGGTATCATTTGTAATAAAAGGCATGAGGAAAAAAATATCATTAAACTTATTTATCAATACTATAAATATAAATAAGGAATATTCATATTTATAACATAACACATGAGGAATTACCACTCATATGTCTCAATATCAAAGTTCAATTCCATTTAAAACAATACAATTCATATTAAGAATTTTATAAAGCATAAATAAAGGGCATGGACTTACCATCCCTTAAGGTAATTACATTAAAAACCAATTGATTCATTTACTCAATGAATATATTACCATCTTGTATAAGCCAACCCATGTAATCAATTCAATTTAACTCATTCGATTTATGAAAACATGTGAAAACCATTTATAAGATTAAATTGGAAACTTAGAGGGTGACATGGGAAACAAATCAATTGAAAACTTGGGAAATTCACACTATAAGTTGGAAAAACACCTAAGAGTTGATTTTGGTTCCATTTAAAACTCATGTCTCAAGGGAAATTTAATTTAAAATCTAATATGGAAGGTACAAGGGAGTTCCGCCATTTTAAGACAATTATCCATAATGGACAATTTCATTTGGCACATCCATCGAGTGTCTATAACTGAGGGAATCAACCTATAAACTACCAAACAAGGATCAAAAGTTATATAATAGGGTAAAATGATCAATTCAACATGAATAACTCAATATAGAGGGGATGCTCATAAAAAACTATCCTGTGACACAATGACTTAATTATAAAACATAAAAAATAAAAGGGAGAACGATGTGACCACCTACCTAAAGGCCCTAGAAAAATCCTTGATCAATATCAACCTCATATTCATATAAGTTTGGAAAATATCTGAGAAAAATTCCAATGCCCCGAAAATAGGGGAAATGATCTTTCATCTAAACAAAATGATGGTATCGAAGGAAAATTTGATCTGGAGTTAAGATACTATGGGAGATTACCAAGATGGATAAAATGCTTTCAACAGATCATGAATCAAACTTCATATGGGAGATCCAGCTCAATTCCTAGACCGAGCTATTATTGAGCTCAAAATAAGAGGAGACCCATGTTCATCCACTAGAAGAAGAAAGGGAAAAAGGAAATAATGTTAAAACTTAAGTGAGGGGGAAAAATGTAATTTCACCTCAAAATAAAAAGGCACATGGTTTAGCCGCACAGTTTGGCCAAACCATGAAAAAACCATGATCATTTCACTGCTACTCTGGGGAACACTAGATGGTATAACTAATCCTACAAAATGTCTCTATCACATATTTGTATCTGGCTACATGGCCATGCGCCCTAGGGTACACAATTTTAGAAAAACCGTGCTGCCCAGTTCCTTCTTCCCATTTAGGGGATCCGGGCTCTGAATGAGCCCTTGATGTGCCTGTGACCTCCTTGTATTGATTATGATTCAATATTAGGACCTTTTAATGAATTAAAATTGAAAAAATAATGATCTATACCTTCATTTAAATGATGGTTTGTTACAGTAATATTGTCTCGATCCAGAACTAACTTGTTGAGGGGATCACTCATCCTATGATCTGAATGGGATACTGTGGATGGACTAAGGTAATGCACCCACACTAATACTGAATCTGGAATGAGGGGATTAAGGGATCTAACCTGACCCTAAAGGAGTACACAACATGTACAAGGGGGAAACAACGTTTCTCACTAATTCTGGTGCTTCCTATTTTTACATTCCCTCACCATGTCCATGAATTATGACTTGTGTCCATGTACTTAGCCCATTCCCATGTACTATGTCTATGCTTGAGTACACTGTATGTGTCCATGATTATTCACATTGGGAGGCACACACCAGGTCACCGAATTAAGGATCAAACAACATGTGGGAAAAGGCACACAACTGTGTGATATTTATCTTCATGTGTAGACCCTATCCAACACAAAAGACGGTCCACACGACATGTGTTCTTCCAAAATACACAACGAATTTCATAGAATCTCTTGGTATTCATGCATATACACCTGCATCACCTCATATTTCATTATAGACACTATTTTTTCCCAAAAGGTCTAGATCAAAGTTGACCAATCCCAAGTCATCATCGGTGGCCAGATTCTGACCACCCTTTGATCGAAAAATTCCTTTTCATCTCCATATCGGAGAACCTGTATAGTCTGACTCATGAAAACTCCATCACCCACACCATCATTGAATATTAATTGTCTTAATCACATCTTCATCACACCTTTAATCCAAATACCTAATCCACAATAATGATCTGGTGTTCCAAATATTGATTACACAATGTTTGGTTCATGGGTATCATCGAATCATCATCCAATAAAAAAATCAATGATGAGATTTTAAATAATAGAGTGAGAAAAAATGAAACAAAAATTTAAGAAATGAATGTTTGATGTTTTTTAGTTTTCTTTCTTTCATTGGTATAGAATTTGATGAATGGGTAATAAAAACAAGGATCAAACATTTCCTAAATCTAAGAATAAAATTAATCAATTGCAAACCAACAAAAAATTTCCACAATTTAATTTATAAAAGAATTAATTCACACTCTCCACAGAGGAATCAAGAATGAGGATTAAACTAATAAAATAAAATTTACTACCTTGAATCAAATCGATTGTTGATGAAGACATTATCACATGAGAGGTTGTTGAAGAAATCTAGTACATTCACTATCATCTTCAAAATTATCCTTGATCACACCCGAATATTCTCCCTATAGTAGCTCTCCTCCATTATCTAGGGTTACATGAATAACCCTATAAATTGTCATAATGGGGTTATAAATAGATTATTTTCTAGTTTTAAACATTAATTATATCATAAATAAATAAATAAATTTTATTTATTTATTTTCTTTAATATCCACTAGAAACTGCACTCTTTCGAAAAGTACAATGTTGACCAAACTTAAGTCATTCCTAGGGTAAAACTCAAATTATAGATTTAAATATAGTCTTGGTTTTCCCACAAGAGAATCCGTTTAGGAGATAATCCACTATTTATGATAAAATATGTGCACATGATATATTATATTTAATATTTCTAATATATCAATACTGAGGCTCGACAAGGCGCAAAACTCTCTGCTGACTCCACACCTTACTCTGAAAATATTATTTAAAATATTCCAAAAATACCGTACAACCAAAACAGAGTCTTTATATTGTCTGTACCTCAGGGATTTTCATCTAAACAATTAAAATCCAACTCAATCAAGTGAGGGTACTAATATCACATTTGGTTCTCCCACTCTTAGGATCTCTCATGGAGGTTCCCTTACTTCTATTGAACCCACACTAAGGGAATCACTTACCCATAGAGGATCTTCTCTTTTAGTTCCTTGATCACCACTGGGTACCTTGTGAAGGTAGCTATATACTCATTGTAAATCACACCCCAGTTGATAATGTGTGATGGTTCATGCACATATCTCCTCAATAGAAATACATGGAATACATCATGAACCTAGTATAATTGTGATGGTAAGGATAAGAAGTACACCACCTCACTAAGATAGTGTAGTATTTGGAAAGGGAAAATGAATTTCAGATATAGATTTCTGCCTCATCCAAATCTCTATGGTCCTCATCAAGGTGAGACCTTCAGGAACACATTGTATACCTCTTAGAACTCAAAAGGCATCTATCATCAGTTGTCATAAGACATATGATAGATCTTGGCAGTCCTCATCTGCTCCTAGATTATCTGCACCTTCTTTTTCATCACTCACACCAACTCCAAGACCATAAGCATTTTCTCATATAGCTTATCCCTGCACAATAGTGACCTAAAGGGTCTCCCATACAAGTCCTCAAATGGTGCCATAATAATGGTTGAATGATAACTGTTGTTATAAAGAAACTCCACCAAGAATAGATAATCCACCTAGCTAAGGCCAAAATCCAACATGCAATTCTGAAGCATGTCCTATAGAAATGGAATGGTTTTCTCTATCTAGCCATTTTTCTGGGGGTAGAACACCATTATCATCCACAATAGAGTCCCAAAATCCTTCTATAAACCTATAAAAAATAATTTTGTGAAGAAAAAATTATAGTGTGAAAAAATATTCAAGAGAACTCCATGAAGCTAGACTATATCCTACAACTAAAGGCATCCCAAATTCCCTACTGAACTCTACTATCAGATGACTAATAAGTGGTCTGACTTGGTGAGTCAGTCTACGATCACCCAGATAGCACCATAACCTCTTTATAATTGCATAATTCCCCTAAAAAAATACATGGAGATACCATTCCACTTAGAGAATGATGCATATAGGGGTTGAAATAAATCCGCTGGTACCTAATTATTGAACTTCACTTGTTGGAAATTAAGTCATCGAGAGATGAACTCAGCTATGCTTCACTTCATTTGGAGCCACCAAAAATGATTCTGAAGACCCTGAAACATCGTTTCCACTCTTGGATTCACCACTAAGGGGGATGTATGAAACTTTCTCATCACCTACTTCTGTAGCATGATTGGTATGATCATATGTGGTCAGAAAAGGATGATGTGATCCACACCTTTATAAAATACACCATGTATTTTGAATATATAGTCATGAAATAACTCACAATTGATATCCAAAAAATGTGATTCCCTGAATCACTAGATAATTGGTGGGGCCACAACCATCAATCGGAGATATGATTCCCCACCCTTATCCACAAGAGTCAACTACAAAGAGGAAAACTACTCTGTTACCATACTCAAAAATGCTGAATGATATTTATTGCTGAGATCATCAACTACCACATTCCTTTTCTCAAGAGTATAGACTATCTCAAAATTTTAGTCCTACAAGAACTTCAGTCATTTCTTCTTCCTTAGGTTATGATCCTTCTATGAGAAGATATACCTGAGACTCTTATGGTCAGATAGATGACGAATTTCTGTCCCATAAAATAGTGTCTTCAAGTCTTTAGGGCGAACACCACTACTGCCAGCTCCAAAACATGGGTTGTGTAGTTCTTCTCATGCAGTATCAATTGGAGGGATTGATAAATAATAAATAATTTCCTCTACATCAAAACACATACAAGCCTATATATGGAGGCATTGAAAAACACCACGTACTCAACAACATCCTTTGTAAGTATCCAAATGTGGGAAATCATAAACCTCTGATGCAACTCCTAAAAATCCTAATGACGCTCCTACTTACACACAAAATCATACTACTATCGGGTCAAGTTAGTGAGAGGTGTCACAACCCTATATAAATCATAAAATAATCTATGATAATATCTTGACAACCCAAGGAATCTTTGCATCTTAGTCATACTCTTTGGTGCCTCCCACTAGAACTGACTCGATCTTTGATGGGTCCAATGCTGCTCCCTCTTCTGAGATGACATGTCCCAGGAAGTAGACCCCTCAAATATATCACTGACACTTCAATATCATCCCATAATGTGATTGATCCTGAAATATGCCCAAAACCATCCTCAAATTCCTTGTGTGATACTCCTATGATGTTGAGTAAATGAGGATGTCATTAATGAAGGCTACCATGAACTAATCTGAGAAGGGATGAAATATCTAGTTCATGAGTCCCATAAACACTGTTGGGGAGTTCTTCAGGCTGAAGGGCATTACCAAGTACTCATAGTGACCATTGAAACATTGAAATTTCATCTTCAGTATATCCTCCTCTCAAAATAGAAGCTGGTGATAACCTAACCTGAGGTCAAACTTCCATCCGCCTTCTTGGTGAACAACACTAAGGCTGCCTACGGGGAACACACTAGGTCTAAAAAATCTCTTCCTTTGTAAATACTCCAACTGAACCTTCATCTATCGCAACACCATGGGAAAAATCCTATTTACTAGTGCATATATCAGGGTAATACTTGGGTACAAGTCTATGAAAAATTTGATCTCTCGATGGAGAGGTAAGCTCGAAATTTTATTAGGGAATACATCCTCACACTCCTACACCACTGCAAGAAATTGAAATCTCATAGTGTCTACTGCTCTAAGGGTCATACTATCCAACTGATGAGAAATCAGGTGTATCCTCCTATGTAAGATCTCATCCTTCTCTTCTTGGGATTCATTCTCACCAACAAAGTAAAATCTCATCCCATCAACCCAGAGTCATCGCATCCTTTTCCTGAAATAATCAATATATGCATGGACTTTAGAGAGATAGTACATACCTATAATGATATCATAAGGATTCATCATCGCTATGAAGAGATAACATATTAAGATCTCACCTCTAAGATTCAAGTCACACTATCAATAGAAGTGTGTTATCACTGAATCTCCCATAGTAGGAGTCTATAATTGAAATGTTTGATCCAAAGGATCCACTGGAATCTCTAGGTATTGAACAAGGGATGAAATAAGGAAGGAATAACTTGTGCATATGTATATCAAAACTATAGATAAAGTATATAAGACACATATTGTACCAATGATCATACCCAAAGCCTCTGGTTTATAATCCTACACTACCTACAACTATACACATCCATGATCAATATCTCTCTGATCCTGGTGTGGAACACCTGGGGGTGGTAAAACTATCAATGAATCTTAATGTCGTACACCTCCCATTGCTCTGTAATATCTTCTTCCACATCCACCACCCTACATAACTCCTTGCTTAAGTTGTTTCCTCTCCCTTTGTGGACCATCAACCATATCCCCAACTACTGCATGGTAGGTTAGGAAATACCATGTGATACATCCTCACCCATCATAGGAGAAGCACCACCTCTCCCTCAGATTTCAAGAATATATCTGAGATCCCTTAGCAACCGACCCTCTATCCTGAGGGTGACTCCAAAGACACCTTATGTGATTGGAACCATTCAAGGATTTGTACCCTGTAGGTCACCACTTTGCTAGAATGACCTAGAAGATTCAACATTCATGGGTATGAAGTTAGTGAGAGCTAATATAAAGAAGGTGAAAATCATCCAGGAGTAGATAAAGACTGCACATAGCCATTATAAGGCTTATGCTAATAGGAAACAAGGGACTTTGGAATTCGAGGAAGGAGACCATGTGGTCCTACAGGTCTCACCTCGATGCAGATTACAAAGATTTGGCTAGGACAACAAGATATATCCAAGGTTTATCAAACCTTTCCAGTTACTGTATAGAGTTGGTGAGGTGGGGTACCTCTTAGCACTACCATCATAGTTAGAATGGGTACATGACATCTTCCATGTGTGACAGTTGAGGAGGTATGTGCACGACCTATCATACGTTATCGAATGGGGGCGAGATGGACATAGAGGATGGAGTGACTTTCATTGTGTACCCATTGGAGATCAAGGATCAGTAGGATAATATCCTTCAAGTGCGATTGATTCATTTAGTGCGTGTCTAGTGGTAGAATGGGAATCTCTAGGAGAGAACTTAGGGGCGAGAGGCTCAAATTCGTGCTCAGTACCCTCATATTTTTGAGTAGGCTTTGTTTTGGATTTTTAGGGATGAAAATACCCAAGGTGTGGAGAATTTAATGACTTATATTTTCCATGTATTATTTTTAAATATTATATGGATTAATTTCAAGACCAGACATTGAGATGACGTGTGATTCCAAGACCTGGTGTATTCGGAATAAATGTTTGAAATATATTAAAATATTTAATAGAACACACATGTAGTTTTCCTAAAAAAGTGAAATAAATTATAAAAGGATTCTTGGATAAAAAATATAAGGGTACCATTGAGTTCAGAACAATGAATTTACCCTAGGTGTGAACTAACATTGGTCGACATAGGTCGATTGTGGAAAGTTGTCACAGGTGCTTAAATGAATAAAATAAATTAAGAAGAATTTATTTTATTTTATTTCGTTGACCCAACAATGAAATGGTAGGTTTAGATTTAAATGAATCCATTTTTTAAAGATCCAAGGTTATCATCATAACCCTAGAATCCTCTAGATACATTGGAGAGAGAGATCTATAGAATTATCTCAAGTAGGCGATGCTGAAATCTCAGATCCAAGATCGGTACACACCAATCTTGTCAAATCTTGCCAATGATGATGACGTGATGACCGTTATTCATCAGCGAGTGATCCAAATCCAGGTAGGATGCATTATTTTTATTTCCTTTCCCCATTCTTGATTCCTATGAAAAACACAGACTAATCCATGATCAGATTATCCCACAGATCGATTGTATTTGTGGGATGGGTTATTTTTTGGGATTTATTAGGAGTTGATTCTTGAGATTTTTTTGGATTTGTTACTATTCTAATGGATATGAACCAAGATTGACACAAACATAGATCAAGGTTCATCCCTCTCAATTTGATTGTACTTTTCTCCCCCGATTCACCATTATTTGTGTGTTCTTCATTCTTCCCTAGATTTGAACCCCTTTGTAAAAAATCAATCACCGCACCTTAGATTCTTGGAACTACAATATAAAACCATAGATCCAATATCGGGACGACTCGAAGAAAGTGTGATGGTTGGTACAGTGGTAGATCGAAAGATGGTGGGTGTCCGATTCACATTCTTCAGAAATAATTAAGAAAACCCATGATTGCGTTTTTCAAGTCGATTGAAGGAACAAATCCCGCTGATTAGGACTTAGGATGAATAGAAGATCTTTTATCTGAAGTTTTGTGGAGAACAGATCATCAGAAAAGAATCTGGGTGATCAACAGCACGAGCAGGAGGAAGAAGATGATTTTTTGGAAAAACCTAATACACACAGTGTGTAGTCTCTGAATACATGGCGTGTAGTCCCTAGTTTAACAAATCGATGTGTACATGGGAAGTACATGGACATGAGGTGGAGTACAAGGGTTACCTACACGGTGTGTACTCCCCCACACAGCATGGCCTGAACCAAGTACATGGGTTACCCTGTGTACTCGTACATGGGAAGAGACACACGGGATGACACCATGTATTGGAACATGGCTGGAGTACATGGGAGAACCTTGGATGCAAGGAAAGGATGTGTAATCCCTTCTATATGCCATTTACCCCTCTTCTACAAGACATGGTTAGAATGACATGTTCCATTGTACATAGGCAGTACCCAGGGTCAAGGGACACGATGTTTAACCCTACTACACGCCGTGTACCCCTTCTTCCATAGCTTGAGCCACTTGTTGGCTGTATATTGGAAAATTTTCATTAGGGTTCTTTCCCTTCTTTGTTTCTCTGAAGGTTGGTACAAATCATTTCCTACTCCTAGGACTGCAATCCCTTCAGTAGGAATTCCTGCATAAAGTTGTTGGAATCCCCCGAGAGGCCCAAAGCAGGATCCTTTATTCATTTCTTCCTACCCTAGGTGGAGTTATTGGTATTGACATGACCAATACTATTCAGGTACCGATTTTCTACTTAGTAGGTTAATACATATTGAGTTCTTGGTATCACACCATAGCCCTGACTGTGATCCTAATCTATTGTATTATATCCTCTTCAGATCTATCAGCATGTATCTTTCTCATGATGGTTCCTTACGAGAAGTACCTATTGGATAGACTTCATCAATTCTATCAAACTCAGTATTGCATTTTACCGAATGAGTGCTTCATGGAATATTGAAGCTTAATTCCTAGTGCTGGTATATAGTGGTTGTGAATTACCTCTAGACTATGTGTCTTAATTGAGTATATCTAGATATTCTTGTTATATGTGATGTACAAATATACCTATGTATATATGACTGTATCTTCCCTTTATTATATCATTTTGTGGTTTTGAGGCATCCTACTGAGTATTGTTATACTCACCCCTGCATGGGTTTTACCTACACGTGTCATGTCTTGTGCAGAAAATCAACCTTTTGATGGATTCCTAGGCATAACAGGACCAGATGGTGCTTTGTGAGACTGGAAAGACTGAGGTGTGTTCCTGAAGCTTTAAGAAAACAGTCCTAGTACCTTTTTCTTACATGTTGGACTTGTAGTTAAATATTTTTTATAGTGGGCTTGTATTTGGACTTATTTACTTTACTTTACTTTTTGTCATACTTTGGTTGTGGGATATAGTCGTATTCATGAATTGTTTACTTAGTGGTTTTTACTTTTCAGAATTTTGTGGGTTTCGAGATATGTGCATGCATACAGGTACATAGGCAATGCCTCCCATGTTAGTGATATGCCTACTCGGTGCTAGTCACTAGCTCCTAGTCTATTGGAGACAATCTTGGGGAGTCACAGTACAAGCCCCACTAGGATGGGTCATGAAAATTAGATTCCTAAATCGCTTGTGTTTGAGTCTTCTAGATTATAGAAAAGGCCACTGAATTCCCCTTTCCAGGCATGTAGTTAAGATCGAAATAAAATGATTGTAGTTATTTAACCCACCTATGTTTCTTGAGATTTAGATCCCACAGTGTAGAGATGTACTTGAGGCTTTTGTTTGATTGTGAATACCACAAAACACTCTCCAAGTAAATAGTGTCTCCAACAATATAAATCACGAACTAAAGTAGGAATCTTGTGCATCGAGTAATTCCACTCACGAGGCCTCAACTAATAAGATCCGTACGCAACAAATCACTTTTCCTGAATTAGAAAATCTAAAATCCTAATACTTGATGCATCACAATATAAAATATAGCTCCTGTATGGATCTGGATGAAATAGTATCTATGCTGAATTTAATATCCCCTTCAACTCCTAAAAGTATTCTTCACAAGATTCTAATCATATGAATTCCAAACCCTTCATTATCAAGCCCATAAGTGACGTTATAAGGCGTGATGAATCCTGGATGAAGCGTCTGTAATACCCAACTATCCCCAAAAAACTCTGAATGTCACAGACATTATTGGGATGCTCCTAGGAAACTACAACTCTCACTTTATCTGGATCTACTTAAACTCCTGACTCTGAGATGATATGACCCAAGAAGTGGACTTTATCGATCCAAAAGTGGCATTTACAATACTTAGCATAGAACTGATGCTCTCTTAGTGAATTCAACATGATGTCAATATGGGTTACATGGTCATGTATAGAGCATGAATACACTAATATATCTTCAAAAAATAAAACCAAAAATGAATATTGATATAGGTAGAATATATGATTAATGAGATCTATAAATATTGTAGGGGCATATATGAGTCCAAAAAACATAACTAGTTACTCATAGAGACCACACCTACTCCTGAAATCTGTGAGAGGTATGTATGAAGTCTTGACATGAACCTGATGATATCCTGACCTTATATTTATCTTTTAAAACACTTTCTCTCCTAAAAGATGATCAAAGAGCTCATCTATTATAGGTAGTGGATATTAATTCTTTACTATGAGTTGGTTCAACCGATCATAATCCACACAAAGCTTGAGGGTACTATCAACCTTCTTAGTGAAAAGAATTAGTGAACCCAAAGGATAAGTACTGGGGTATATAAAACCTTTAGCCTCCTAATCCTCCAATTGCTTCTTGAGTTCCAGGATCTCCTTAGGTGCCATCCTATAAGGAGGAATGGTCATTGGTGTTTCTCCTATAACTAACTCAATAGTAAATTCTACCTCTCACACTAAAGGTAGACCAAATAATTCGTTAGAAAATACATCTCTGAAATAATCCACTACCGGAAGAAAGGTATCATGTTGTAACCTTGATTATCGAGGAAAAGACTAACAATCTGAGTTGTCACATTACCTATCCTCTACTGCTCGAGTCCCGCTTGTGTCGCACTAAAATCCCATTCACCCCTATCCACATGCTTACCACCCTCTGGGGATGTAAACATCACCCTATGATGATAGAAGTAAATATGGTATCAGTAGGGTACTAATCAGTCCATCCTAATGATTACATCAAATCCCATAATGTCAAGGATGTACAGATTCCATATGAAAAGGTAACCGCCTATCTCAAAGGGTTAGTCCCTACAATGATGAACTCCCTCAGATCAGATATCTAAAGATGTGTCTAGCATCATAACAAATGAAAGTGATCAATCTCAAGGCCCAAACTTCCCATTATAGTCTCAGATATAAATGAGTGAGATGAGCCTATGTCCAATAGAGTAGACACTAAAGTGAAGGCTACTAGAATAGTACCTCATATAGTACATGGTTCGACAATCTGTTCCTGTGACATAGGCTGGACTACATGTAACTGGCATGTATCACGACCCTGAGTCACCGCATGACTACCCTAAAAAATCCCACTCTGTTGGCACTGAGAATCATAATTCTAACTACTTCTACCACAAATTCCACCTCAACCTGATTAGCCAATGGTATTCTAGCTACCTACATGACGTGATCCTGCCGACCCTACTCTTGAAAAAGGATTAGGTTTAAATCCCTACTCACTAAGAACTGGAGGGAAATTCTTATAGAAACATTGGAGATGGCCCATCCTACCCTGGAATCTGCACTCGACTGGATCTCATGGACGCTAATTCTGGATGTGTCTTGGATTCACAAACTGGTGGTGGATAATAAAAATATATATATGAGGAACCTAATTGTTGCTACCTCTGTGAGTAGTCTCAAAACACCTCTTTTTCCTAGAAGAAGAACCACTGGAAGCCCTAGGTTCCAAACCGCCCTGACTCACACCCTCAACACCCCTTAAGTTCTTCTCTATAATAAGAGTTTGGTTAATGATTTCTAAAATTGTAATCAACCTAAAGATGTTGAACTATGATCAAATGACGTAAACCAACCCATCCTCAAATCGCCTAATAATTATAAGATCATCAGAATCTAGAGTAGGAGAGAAATAATGGAGCTCTATGAAATAGGAAGAGTATTCCATAATTGACATGTTTCCCCACTATAGATTCATAAACTCTCTAGATATGTCATAACTCAGAGTATGGGGAAAGAAATAGTCATAGAAGATTGTCTGGAAGTCAGCCTAGACCATATCATGATGCCAATCTTCCTAGGTGATAACATCCCATGACCGCTTGGATGAGTCATGTAGCATATACTTATCTATATTTACTATCCACTATGGAGGAATATCTAGATGTTCGATTATAGATAAGATCTCCTCTAGCCAAGACTCCATAACATGAGGTACTTCTTCCCCCAAGAAGGTGGGAGGATGCTGCTGTTGAAACTCATGAGTCAACTCTGCCATGCTTGGAGTAGGTCGAACTAAAACTTGAATAGAATAAAGAATATTCAAAGAAGCCTCTAAAAACTAAGCATCAATGCCCATATATGAAACTATAATAGGAGACATAGGTGTCTCTACAGGAGGAATCACTGGAGTCTCACCGCCCGCCACCTTAGAAACATGATCATCGCTGCCTTCAGGGTGCACAATCGGAGGACGTCATGGTGACATGACACTACAATGCCCAACAAATGCCTCAGAAGAGACTTGAGAAAGTATAAAAACTATATATGGAAAACTATGGTAGTTATAAATCCTTCATATAGAAAAAAACATGCCTCTCTTCCTACTTCAAAAGTTATATCTAGATGGTAGAATAGACCATAGGAACACAAGAGACACCCACTACCCACTACTAAGGCTGGGTTCGGGTCTAAGTCTCTATATTATATATATATATATATATATAGGGTGTATGTTTCATATTGGGAATCATATTAATTTTGAAATTTTGATTGTTCAAAAATTTAAATATCTTTAACAAAAATGGTTTAATCACATGGTTTTCCATTTTACGATCCATAAGGGCCTACAATACTTATGAATCAAAACATGTCATCCACTTGACCCACATTATAACACATTCCAGCTAATGAGAATAATGGTCCATAGCTCAACGTTCCATAATTGAATGATTAAGGTGTCTACTTTACCCTATTCAGGAAAACGCTATTAGGCTAAGGATGACACTTTAAGTATTAATTATATTTTCCAATCCCTACAAGAAGTGTCTACACAGTTCAATATACACCCAAGGCACAATAAATATTCAACAGAAAATGAATGCTAAAATTAAACATGGCATGGAAAAATGCATGCCATATTTCTCCTAGTGTGCCTATAGTAATACATGGTATAATGAAAATTCTTCATTTAACCAGGAATAGTAAAGAAATTATAATTTCAATAACGTCAATATCAATAGCATCAGAAACCAAGTGCATCACCCAATGGTGAAATCATATCAACAATAAATAGAAAAATAATAATAATAATTATAATTTGGGAAACTCATAATTTACCCCGAATATGGGTTCACGATGCCCAATCATGACTTATGACCAAGTTCCAAGAATTACCTATCTCCAATCTATTATCTCTAAATAGTAAAGAAAGAAAGTAACCCACTCTGATACCAATTTGTAACATACCAACCCGAGATCCACTTAACTGATGTCCTGAGCCGGTGGGTCACATGGAATCAAGCACGCCTCCCCATATACCCGAGGATACCAAATAGTAGTGAGGGATCTATCCTCTGAATAAGCCTCATACATGCTCGTGACCTCCTTGGATTGATTAGGATTAAATATTAGGGATTTTTAAGAAATTAAAATTGAAAAACTAATGATCCATACCTTCATTGAAAAGATAGGTTGTTATAACCTACCCTCTTTAAATAAACTTGTCCCCAAGTTGGACTTCCGAGGGTAAAAAGGTATTGTCAGAAAAGTGTTCCAGCCACTAAGATCATATATCAACTTCACACCCCTAGGGCTCATCCTATACATGATCGTGCCTCCATAGAAACTGTACCAAATGAACATACCTTCCTCAGAGTCTCTTTATCCTATGATCAACAATATTCACTAGATACTCCTTGAAGGAAGCATCTACATCCTGCTCAACCTCATTAGGTTGAAAGACATGTGATGGGCCTAGACAGTATCGGTGAAGATCAGATACATGAAAGACATCACGCATAGACCAATATCTCTGAGGAATCTCCAATTTGAAAGCCACTAGGATGATATTTTTCACAACCTTTAAGGGTCCAACAAACCTTGATGAAATCTCACCCTACTTGCAAATATGTTTATGCCCTAACCTGGGTGAGACTCTAAAAGAAAATTGGTCTCTAACCTCGAACATGATAGGTCACCAATGTCTATTGGAATACCACTTCCATATGGATTGAGCTATCATCATGAATTTTCGAATTAGTTGGGCATGATCTATAGTCTCCTATATGATATGTGGCCCAAGAATAGCTGCTTCCTCAGCTTCTACAAGCATAGAGATGTGTGTAAAGTCCTAATATATAAGGCTTCATAGGGATCCATCTCAATGGTAGCCTAAAAGATGTTATTATAAGAGAAATTAATGAGGAGAATTTGTTCCTCCCAAGAACCCCTAAATCCAAGGACACATGCACGAATCATGTCCTCTATCACCAGGATAGTATGCTCTATCTGTACATGGGTCTGTGGGTGATAGAACGTGCTCAGAAGTACCTGCATACAACCTTCCTAGATCATCTACCATGAAGGTATCTTGCATAGGTAATAAGTGTGAAACCTTCTTCAAACGATCAATGATAACCCACACTGTATCATTTACATAAGGTGATATGGGTAAACTAGTCACGAAATCTATAAATAAATCATCCCATTTCCTCTTAGAAATAGAAAATGTCTCCAAAATCCCTAGTGTTAACTAGTGCTCCGCCTTTACCTACTGAAAAGTGGAATACTGAGTGATGAAGTTGAAAATTTCACGTTTCATACCAGGCCACCAATATTGGAGACGTAACTCTTGATACATTTTGGTGACACCGAGGTGAACTGCCCATTCTGAGGAATGGAATTCTCACATCAGCTCCTCTCTGATGTCTTCTGGGACCTATACACACCCATGGAATAGTAAGGTATCATCCCCATACAGGGTCCAACCTAAATATGTATCATCATATGAAACACTTTCCTTTTGGACGAGGCCCTTCGGATTAGATAACTACCTTATTCTCACGTATTCCAAAAGAGAAGATGTCACTGAAAAAGCTGATAGGATAGTCTGAACATGGTCATCCTAAACCTCAATGTGCATATCTGAGAATAATTCCATAAGATTCCATTCTCTATTGGATTATGGAACTGCCTGTATCTGAGTCTTTTGGATCAGAGAATCATCCACTAAATTTCACTTTCTAGGCATGTAATAAAGATTGAAGTCAAAAAAATGTAGGTACTCAACCCATCCACACTATCTAAGATTAATATATTACCATGAAAATATGTACTTAAATATTTAGTGATTAGTTTATACCAAAAAAATCTCTCCAAGTAAATAGTGTATCTAAAAATACATGGAATGAACTATAAACACTAGCTCAAGGTCATGCGTTGGGTAATTACACTCGTGAGGACTCAACTTATGAGACCCGTACGTGACGACTTTCCCATCCTACATCAGAAAAAATTCAATCCTGATACCTGATGTGTCATAGTATATAGTATAGATCCTTCCTATATCTAGCATAATCAGTATCAGTGCTGAAGTCAAAAAATCCTTCAACTCTTGAAAGTAAGTCTCAAAAGCTTCTAACCAAAGGAATTTCACACCCTTCTTTTTCATGCCCATAAAGGACATTGTAAGGAATGAGTAATATTGGATGAATCATATGTAATACCTATATATCCCTAGGAAATTATGAATATAAAATATGTTCTTGATATGTTCCTAGGAAACTACATCTCTCACTTTCTATGGGTATACTAAAACTCCTAAATCTGAGATGATGTGACCTAGGAAGTATACTTTTTCATTCCAAAAGTATCATTTACTAAGATTTTCATAGATCTAGTGCTCTCTTAGTGTATTCACCATGATCTCCATATGGGTTGCATGGTCATGTCTAGAGCATGAATACACTAAGATATCTTTGACAAAGACAACCAAAAATGAATCCAGATATGGGTGGAAAACCCGATTCATAAGAGCCATAAAGACCACATGTGCGTTTGTAGGTCCGAACAGCATAGCTAGGTATTTTTAGAGACCATACCGACTCCTAAAAATTTTGAGAGGTATGTTCGAAGTCCTAACACACACCCGATTATATCCCAAACTCATATCTATCTTTGAAAACTCTTTCTCTCCTCAGATCTGATCAAAGTGGTCATCTATTCTAGGTAGTGGATACCGATTATTTACTCTAAACTGGTTTAAACAATGGTAATCCATGTATATATTGAGGTTACCATATGCCTTCTTAGAAAAGAGGACCAGTGAACCACAAAGAG
Source organism: Viscum album (assembly GCA_963277665.1). Taxonomy (NCBI): domain Eukaryota; kingdom Viridiplantae; phylum Streptophyta; class Magnoliopsida; order Santalales; family Viscaceae; genus Viscum; species Viscum album. Next base: position 1,464,328,672 of record OY728139.1, read on the forward strand.
AATCACTAGGGAATATAAATCCTTTAGATTCTAGACCCTCAAACTACTTCTTAAGTTCCATAAGCTCCTTAGGCTCCATCCTATATTGAGGAATGGTCAATGGTGATGCTCCTGGTACTATATCAATAGTAAACTCTACCTATCACATTGTAGGTACACCGTATAATTCCTTAGGAAAGAGGTCCCTAAAATGCTCCACTATAGGAGGAAAAATAGTGGGTTATAACCCCTATTAATTGAGGAAAATACTAGCTATCTAAGTTGTCACATTACCCAGCCTCTGCTTCTTAGGTCCAACTCGAGTCTCACTGAAATCCCATTCTCTCTTATACATGTTCTTAATGCCTTCCGGTGATGTAAAAGTCACCTTACGATGATAAAAGTCTATATGGGTTCTGTAGAGAACTAACCAGTCCATCTAAATGATTACATCAAATCTCTTCATGTTGAGGACATAAAGATTCCACCTGAAAAGGTAACCACCTATCTTAAGAGGAAAATTCTTACAATAGATAAATCCCTCATATCAGTTATCTAATAGGGTGTCTAGTTTCATAACTTCATAGAAGTGATCAATCTCAATGACCAAACTTTCATTGATTTCCTCAAATATAAAAGAGTGAGATGTCCCTATGTCAAATAAAGATAATACTAAATTAGAGGCTACTAGAATAGTACCTCAAACTGTAGAAGTTTTGGTGATCTAATCCTTTGGCGTAGGTTGTACTGCATGCAACTAGCCTATACCATGACCCCGAGTCACTTCCTAACTACCCTGAGTAAGCCCACTCTACTTGTGCTGAGAATCATAAGTATGAATACCTCTTCCTCAACCACCACCTCAGCCTGATCAGCTGGTGGTATTCTAGCTTCCTACTTATCGTGATATTATTGTCCCCACTCTTGACCAAGGAGTAGGTGCATATCCTCATTCACTAGGAACTTTCAAAAAAGACCTAAATAAATGATGGATATAGGACATCCTTCCATAGCCTCTACACTCCACTATATCATATAAGCACTGAGGATTCGTGTGTCCTGGTTTTCCACACTAGTGAAAAATCAAGAAGCTATCAACGTGAGGGGCTTGGCTGCTACTATCCCTGTAAGAAACCTTGAAAGGATGCTTACTCCTAGAAGAATAACCACTGATAAATCTAGGTGCAGAACCAACCTAACTAACACCATAAACTTCCCTCAAATTCCTCTTTGTAATAAAGGCTTGGTTGATGATTTCAGAAATAGTTGTCAACTTGAACACATTGACCTACAACCAGATGGCATAAACCAACCCATCCTCAAATCACTTAGCGGTTGTAAGATCATAAAAAACCAGAGTAGGATAGAACTGTTGTAGATCAGTGAAACATGAAGAGTATTCCATAACTGACATACTCATATGATGCAGGTTCATGAATTCTCTAAATCTATAATCTCTCAGAGTATAGGGAAAGAAGTGGATGTAGAAGATGGTCTGAAAATCATCCCAGACCATATCACGATTTCTATCTTCCTGGGTGATTACTTCCCACCAACGCTTGGATAATTCTCCTAAAATATATGAAACTAACTTGACCCTCAATTCTAAAGGAATATTCAGATGTTTGAAGATAGATAAGATAGCTTGGATCCATTAATCAGTAGAGTGAGGTCGGCTATACCCTGAAAAGGTTGGAGGATGCTGCTTCTCAAACTCATGAGACAGCTCTGCCATGCTTGGGGAATGTCTAACTACACATTTCATAGAATGAAACATATAAAGAAAAACCTCTCAGAACTGGCCATTGGTGCCCATACCTAGAATAGGAAGAGGATCCATATGTGGATCTATAGGAGGAATCATTGGCAGATATCTACCCACCACCTCTAGAGAATGGTCTTCACCACCTTTAGGGAGTATGATAGGAGAACGTCATGGCAGCATGTTACTACAATGCCAAATGCACACCTTAGAAGATATTTAAGCAATTGAGGAGATTTCATGTAAGAAACTAGGATGGTAATAATCCTTCCTATAGCAAAGACAACACTTATCTTCCTACTACAAAAGCTAGTTCTAGACAGTAGAAGTGACCATAACAGGCCATAAGAATGTAAGAGATACCCACTACCCACTACTAAGGCCGAGTTTTTGTCTAAGTGTCTATTTCACATGTATAGGATAATCAGTTTCACTTTAGATGTCATATTCATTTTGAATTTGTTCTTGATCAATTGTGAACATTAATTTAAAATGGTTGAATTAGATGGTATACCACTTTCAATCCATAAGGGCCCATACTTCTTATGAACCAAAATATGATATCTTTTCAACTCACACTATAACACGTTCCACCCCATGTGATGGGTGGTCCATGGATCAAAATTCCATAATTGAATGCTTAAGTTGTCTGATTTAACCTATTTAGGAAAACACTATTAGGTTAAGGTAGGAACTTTAAGTATAAATTATGTTTTCCAATACCTAAAATATTTGTCAGCACAATTCAATATAATCAAGGCACTAATAATATGCAACAGGAAAATGCATGAGGAAAATAGACATGACATAGAAAAATGCATGTCATATTAGTCCTTGTGTGCATAATAATGATTCATGTAACAATTATCCTTTCCCTCATATCATCAGGACAAGGATGAAATAAATCCTCAATCATAACAATAATAGTAACCATAACACAACATGTGAATCACCCAAAGGTGAAATTATATCAACAATAATAGGAAAAAAAGAACAATAATTATAATTTATGAAACTCGGCCTTTACCCTGAAAATGGGTTTGCGATGCCCAAGAATTGATTATGACCAAGTTCCAAGCGTTCCCATTATAAAATCTATTGTCATCAAATAGTAAAGTAAGAAAAGAAACAACTCTGATATAACTTTGTGACATCCTGACCTGGGATCCACTTAACCCGTGTCCTAATTTGGTGGGTCACATGGCCTCAAGCACGACTCCCCATACTCCAGAGGCTGCTAACTAGTAGCGAGGGTGTAATGGTGGTATAATGGAAAAACTATACCCTCTTATCAGAATGGAACAACAAAAATAACCAATAAACATACAACAATAGAGGAAGTGTATATAATAAACAATGAGTGTCAATAAACACTAGTAGCGTAAATAAACAGAATAGAATAAATAATCAAATGCAAAAGTGTAAATAACAGAACAAATGATAATATAATCAAAATCCTCTAAGGTAGTGTATGATACATGTATGCATGTAATGATGATACAAAAAGGAAAAGACATATACAATCATTCTATACAATAGTACAAAAAGACAAAAAAGAAAAAAGTTTCTCCACAAGCATCTCGAGAAAAAGTTTGGTCCTCTGATCCTAATCTACAACTATAAGAAAAATCATATAAACAACCTATAGAAGGGATCATTACCTTATCCATACCCTCATATAGATAATCTTCTCAGGTACCAAAGACAACCTAAGTAGGGTGTGAGATAAAAATCTCAGTAGGACACCACGAACATTGTCTATGTCTAATCTGAGTAGTGCTTGTAACTAAACAATGTGTAGGTATAGAAAAATAATAGAAAAAACACTGGAATAAATAAACAGACCGCTTAGGTTCCTATAAGATACCTGGAAGGTCTACCTAATTCAGTTCATGGATGGAATGGAAGTCTAAACAATCACTATATATATATATATTAGTAATATATATATATATAATATAATTATATATATTGTATCCACCTATATGAATCAATTACATGAAAATGTAAGTGGCCATATACCTGTAATACTAGTGATGGATAGATGAGGGTGTAACTCAAACTTCCATGACTAGTATAATGAGCCTATAAGCTCAAGAAATAGGGTACATGGCCTACATCCCAAGAAGTGTATGACATGTCATGAAACAACACTTGGGATGGTGAACGATCCATCATGTCATCACTCAAAAAAATAGGCGTGGTGTGTAAATGCGAACATCCTACTAGTATCACGGGTCTGAGATGCCATACTCAACATCCAATGTAAGGGAGTGTGATTCTCCACCATTCTCAATGGTCCCTTACCATTGTATCATAGCCTCTATAAAGGGGTATCATTTATAATATAAGGCATGAGAAAAAACATCTCATTAAACTTATTTATCATTCCTATAAATATAAATAATGAATATTCATATTTATAAAATAACACATGAGGCATTACCACTCATATGTCTTAATATCCAAGTTCAATTCCATTTAAAACAATACAATTCATATTAATCATTTTATAAAGCATAAAGAAAGGGATGGAATTACCATCCCTTAAGGCCATTACATTCAAAACCACTTGATTCCTTTACTCAATGAGGATCTTAGCATCTTGAATAATCCAACCCATGTAATTATTTCAATTTAACTCATTCGATTTACTAAAACATGTGAAAACCATTTATAATATTAAATGGGAAACTTAGAGGGTGACCCGAGAAACAAGTCAATTGAAAACTTGGGAAATTCAAACTATAAGTTGGAAAAACACCTAAGAGGGGATTTTGGTTCCATTTAAAACTCATGTCTCAAGGGAAATTTAATTTAAAATCTAATATGGAAGGTACAAGGGAGTTATGAAATTTTAAGACAATTATCCATAATGGCCAATTTCATTTGGCACATCTATGGGGTGTCCATAACTGAGAGATTCAACCTATAAACTACCAAACAAGGATCAACAGATATATAATAGGGAACAATGATCATTTTAACATGAATAACTCAATATAGAGGGTATGCTCAGCAAAAACTGGCGTGTGAAACAATGACTTAATTACGAAACATCAAAACTCAAATGGAGAACGATGTGACCACCTACCTAAAGGCCCTAGACAAATCCTTGCTCAATATTAGCCTCATATTCATAGAAGTTTGGAAAATATATGAGAAAAATTCCAATGCCACGAAAATAGGGGAAATGATCTTGCATCTAAATAACATGATGGATTCAAAGGAAAAATTGATCAAGAGTTAAGATACTATGGGAAATTACCGAGATGGATCCAATGCTTTCAACAGATCATGAATCAAACTTCATATGGGAGATCTATCTCAATTCCTAGACTGAGGTGTTCTTGAGCTCAAAATATGAGGATACCCATGTTCATCCACTAGAAGAATAAAGGGAAAAAGGAAATAAGGTTACAACTTAAGTGAGGGAAAAAAATGTAATTTCACCTCAAAATACAAAGGCACATGGTTTAGCCATAGAGTTTATCCAAACCATGTAAAAAATGTCATCAGTTCACTGCTACTATAGAGAACACTGCATGGTTTGACTAATCATGAAAAATGGATCTATCCCATATCTGTATCCAGCAACACAACCATGCACCCTGGGTTGCACAATTTTAGAAAAACCATACTGCCCAATTCCTTCTTCCCATTTAGGGGATCCAGGATCTGAATGAGCCCATGATGTGGTTGTGACCTCTTTGTATTGATTAAGATTCAATATTAGGGCTTTTTAGGGAATTAAAATTGAAAAAATAATGATCTATACCTTCATTGAAATGATGGGTTGCTATAGTCATACTGTCTCTTTCCAGAACTAACTTGTTGAGGGGATCACTCATCCTATGATCTTGATGGCATACCAGGGATAGACTAAGGTAAAGCACCCACACTGATACTAAATATGGACCTAGAGGATTAAGGGCTCCAACTTGACCCTAAAGGACTAAACGACATGTACAAGGGACAGATGACGTTTCTCGCTAATTCTAGTGCTTCCTGTTTTTCCATTCCCTCACCATGTCCGTGTATTCTGACCTATATCCATGTACTCGGCCCATGTACATGTACTATGTCCATGCTTGAGTACACTGGCAGTGTCCATGATTGTGCACACTAGGAGGCACACACCAGGTCACCAAATTAAGGACCACACAACATGTGGGAAAAGGCACACAACTGTGTGATATTTATCTCCACGTGTAGACCCTATCCACCACAAAAGGGTGTCCACACGACATGTGTTCTTCCAAACTACACACTGAATTTCATAGAATCTCTAGGTATTAATGCATATACACCTGCATCACATCATATTTCATTCTGGACACTATTTTTTCCTGCAAGGTCTGGATCAAAGTTAACCAGTCCCAAGTCATCATCAGTGGATAGATTCTGACCACCCTTTGATCAAAAAATTCTTTTTCATATCCATATCAGAGAACCTGTATAGTCAGACTCATGAAAACTTTATCACCCACACCATCATCGAATATTAATTGTCTTCATCACATCTTCATCACACCTTTAATCCCAATACCTAACCCACAACAATGATCTATTGTGCCAAAGATTGATTACACAATGTTTAGTTCATGGGAATCATCGAATCATCATCCAATCAAAAAATCAATGATGTGATTTTAAATAATATAGTGAGAAAAACATGAAACAAAAATTTAAGAAATGAATGTTTGATATTGTTCATTTTTCTTTCATTAATTAGTATAGAATTTGATGAATGGGTAGTAAAAACAAGGATAAAACAGTTCCTAAATCTAGGAATAAAATTAATCAATCGCAAACCAACGAATTTTTTCCACAATTTAATTTATAAAAGAATTAATTCACACTCTACATGGAGGAATCAAGAATCAGGATTAAACCAATAAAATAAAATTTAATACCTTGAATCAAATTGATTGTTGATGAAGATGTTCTCACATGAGTGGTTGTTGATGAAATCTAGTGCATTCACCATCGTCTTCACAAATCTCCTTGATCACACCCGAATATTCTCCCTGCAGTATCTCTCCTCCAATCTCTAGGGTTATATGGATAACCCTATAAATTTTCATAATGGGGTTATAAATAGATTATTTTCTAGGTTTAAACATTAATTATATCATAAATAAATAAATTAAATAAATAAATTTATTTTCTTTAATATCCACCATAAACTGAAATCTTTCAGAAAGTCCAATGTCAACCAAACATAAGTCATTCTTAGGGTAAAACTCAAATTATAGATTTAAAGATAGTCTTGGTTTTCCCACACGAGACTCCGTTTAGGAGATAATCCACTATTTATGAAAAAATATGTGCACATGATATATTATATTTAATATTTCTAATATATAAATACTGAGGCTCCATGAGGCACAAGACTCTCTGCCGACTCCACACCTTACTCTGAAAATATTATTTAAAATATTCCAAAAATACCATACAACCAAAACAGATTCTTTACATTGTCTGTACCTCAGGTATTTTCATCTCAAAAATTAAAATCCAACTCAATCAAGTGAGGGTATTGAGATAACATTTGGTTTTCCCACTCTCAGGATCTCTTATAGAGGTTCCCATACTTCTATCGAACCCAAACTAAGGGAATCACCTACCCATAAATGATCTTCTCTTTCAGTTCTTTGATCACCACTGGGTACCCTATGAACGTAGCTATATCCTCATTGTATATCACACCCTAGTTGATAATGTGTGATGGTTAATGCACATATCTCCTCAATAGAAACACATGGAATACATTATGCACCTGGTATAATTGCGATGGTAAGGCTAAGCCATACGCCACCTCACTAAGCCTGTGCAGTATTTAGATAGGGACAATGAATCTCAGATATAGATTTCTGCCTCATCCAAATCTCTATGGTCCTTGTCAAGGTGAGACCTTCAAGAACCCATGGTATCCCTCTTAGAATACAAAAGGCATCCATCGCCAGTTTTCATAAGACATGTGATAGATCTTGGTAGTCCTTATCTGCTCCTAGATGATCTTCACCTTCTTTTTCATCACTCACACCAACTCTATGACCATAAGAATTTTATCATATGGCTTATCCCAGAACAACAGTGACCTAAAGGGTCTCCCATACAAGGCCTCAAATAGTTCCATAATAATGGTTGAATGATAACTGTTGTTATATAGAAACTCCAACAAGAATAGATGATCCACCTAGCTGAGGCCAAAATCCAACATGCAAGCCCGAAGCATGTCATATAGAAACTGAATGGTTTTATCTATCTAGCCATTTTTATGGGAGTGGAACACCATTCTCATCCACAATCGAGTCCCAAAATCCTCCTATAAACCTATAAAAAACATTTTTGTGAAGAAAAAATTATATTGTGAAAAAATATTTGAGGGAACTCCATGAATCCAGACTATCTCCTACAACTAAAGGCATCACAAATTCCCCACTGAACTCTACTATCGGATGACTAATAAGTGGTCCAACTTGGTGAGTCAGTCTACGATCACCCAGATAGCACCATGACCTCTTTATAATTGCATAAGTCTCCTAAAAAATCCATGGAGATACCATTCCACTTCCAGAATGACCCCTATAGGGGTTGAAGTAAATCTTTTGGTACCTAATTATTGAACTTCACTTGTTGGAAAGTAAGTCACCGAGTTATGAACTCGGCTATTATTTGCTTCATTTTGAGCCACAAAAAATGATGTTGAAGGTCTTGAAACATCGTTTCCACTCTTGGATACACCACTAAGGGGGATGTATGAATATTTCTCATCACCTACTCTTCTAGCGTGATTGTTACCATCATATATGCTTAGAAAAGGATAATGTGATCCCCATATTTATAAAATCCACCATGTATTTTGAATATATAGTCATGAAATAACTCACAATTTATATCCCCAAAATGTGATTCCCTGACCCACTAGATAAGTGGTGGGGTTACAACCATCAACTGAAGATATTTCACCCCACCCTTATCCACAAGAGTCAAATACAAAGAGGAAAACTGCTTCATTAACATACTCAACAACCCTGAATGATATTTCCTACTGAGATCATCAACTACCAGATTACTTTTCTCAAGAGTATAGGCTATCTCAAAATCGTAGTCCTGTAAGAACTCCAGTCATTTCCTCTTCCTTAGGTTAAGATCCTTTCATGAGAAGATATACTTGAGACTCTTATGGTCAGAATAGATGATAAATTTCTATCCCATAAAATAGTGTCTTCAAGTCTTCAGGGCGAACACCACTACCGCTAGCTCCAAACCATGGGTTGTGTAGTTCTTCTCATGCAGTATCAATTTGTGGGACTCATAAATAATCAATACTTTCCTCTACATCAAAACAAATCCAAGCCTATATATGGAGGAATTGAAAAACAACACGTACTCAAAAACTTCCTCTGTAAGTCTCAAAATCTTGGAACTCGCCAACCTGTGACGCAACTCCTAAAAAGCCTACTGAAACTCCTACTTCCACACAAAATCATACCCATTTCGGGTCAAGGTAGTGAGAGGTGTCACAAACCTATAGAAATCAGACAAGAATCTATGATAATAGCTTGACAACCCAAGGAATCTCTACATCTTAGTCACACTATTGGGTGTCTCCCACTAGAACTGACTCAATCTTTGATGGGTTTAATGCTGCTTCCTCTTCTGAGATGACATGTCCCAAGAAGTATACCCCTCAAATATATAACTGACACTTCAAGATCATCCCATAAAGGGATTGATCCCGAAATATTCCCAAAACCATCCTCAAATTTCTTGTGTGATCCTCCTCTGATGTTGAGTAAATGAGGATGTCATTAATGAAGACTACCATGAACCTATCCGAGAAGGGATGAAATATCTAGTTCATGAGTCCCATAAACACTATTGGGGAGTTATTCAGGTTTAAGGGAATTACCAAGTACTCATAGTGACCATTGAAACATTGAAATTTCATTTTCATTATATCCTCCTCTCAAAATAGAAGCTGGTTATAACATAACCTGAGGTCAAACTTTCATCCGCCTTCTTGGTGAACAATACTGAGGCTACCCAGGGGGACACACTGGGTCTAAAAAATCTCTTCCTTTGTAAATAATCCAAATGAACCTTCATCTATCACAACACCATGGGGGAAATCCTATTTACTAGTGCATATATTGGGGTAATCCTTGGGTACAAGTCTGTGAAAAATTTGATCTCTCTATAGATAGGTAAGCCCGACATTTACTTATGGAAGACATCCTAATACTCCTCCACCACTGCAAGAAATTGAAAGCTCATAGTGTTTACTGCTCTAAGGGTCATACTATCCAACAGATAAGAAATCAGGTGTATCATCCTATGTAAGATATCATCCTTCTCTTCTTGGGATTCCTTCTCACTAACAAAGTAAAATCTCATCCCATCAACCAAGAGGCATCACATACTTTTCCTGAAATATTCAATATATGCATGGACTTCAAAGAGATAGTACATACCTAGAATGTTATCATAAGGCTTCATCATCACTATTAAGAGATAAAGTATTAAGATATTCCCTCTAAGAGTCAAGTCACACTATAAAAAAAAGTGTGTTATAACTGAATCTCCCATGGTAGGAGTCTATAATTGAAATGTTTGAGCCAACAGCTCCACTGGAATCTCTAGGTCCTAAACAAGGGATGCAATAAGGAAGGAATAAATTGTGCATATGTATATAAAAACTATAGATAAAGTATAGACGACAAATATTGTACCTATGATCATAACCAGAGCCTCTGGGTCATAATGCTCCACTGCCTACAACCACACACATCCCTGATCACCAGCTCTATGATCCTAGTGTGGAAAACCTGGGTGTGGTAAAACTGTCAATGAATCTTAATGTAATCCACCTCCCATTGCTCTGTAATCTCTTCTTACACATCCACCACCCTACATAACTCCCTTCTTAAGCTGCTGACTCTCCATTGGTGGCCCATAAACCATATCCCCAATTAATGCATGGTAGGTCAGGAAATACCATGTGATATGGCCTCACCCATCATAGGAGAAGCACCGCCTCTCCCTCGGCTAACAATAATATCTCTGAGATCCCTGAGAAACTTACCCTTTATCCTGAGGTTGCCTCCAAAGACACCTTATGTGATTGGATCCATGATTATGATGTCAAGTACCATCTATTAATGTCTCAGTTCTGGGGTGTATACCATCAGAACCAATGGTCGACAAATTCTCTACTATGATTCTCTCTACAACCAAGTAATACTCTAGCACTCCAATATAATAAGGGATGCAAATAGATACCACTACACCTCAGATATCTTGATGAAGGACACACTAAAAGGTCCATTATTAAAAGTATCCATCATGAACCATATCCATGGAATACCATAAGAGGTTGGTGAACCTCAATTCATACTCTGTGACTGACATGCTGCCCTGCTAGAGCTCTAGAATCCCTTGGATATGCACTGCCAACATGTTCACTAGATAAAAATACTCTCTAAAAAGGTGACCAAACTTTGTGTAAGAAATATTTAAATAATTATTCATATGAAACATAAATCACCACCATCATCCTATTAGGACATGAATAAGGCTCACCTCTATAACCACCATCTTATGAGGAGGGGTCCTCATAAAGAGAAAAACCCACTCTACTACATTGAGCTAGTACTCAGCTACCTAGGGGTCTGGATCACCCTGAAACTTGATTAGCATCAGTCTTTGGAACTTGAAAAGTGAACTTAGACCACACATGTCATCTTTTGGTACTTCTATAATAACTATATTCATGATGGGTGGATGTACTATCGAAAATACACTTGGAAGAAGCACCTCCTGCACAAGTCCCTAGACTAAATCCTCATCGCTAAGAGGATCATTATCATGATACTATTGTGTAATCCTAGATGGATATTATCATGAAACCATCATAAAATAGTTAATATGCACCATGATCAAAAGATAATATCTGGGGAGATGACTCAAGAAGGACATGGAAAACAAAACCCATTCCTATATGATGCATGTACCAATATTTTCCCTCCAACCAATTCCTACACATACCAATCCAAAAATAAGGTTATTAGAGTCTTGGTGAATGGATACATTGGTAATTGTGATATCATTGGTTTCCCTATCTTGAGATCAAAAATCAAGAAACTTTAACACTATCACCCTAGTTTCCAAACCAATCCTCATAGTTAGACTATCTCCAAACTTTGGTCTCAATATAACCCATGCTCTGATTCCACTCTATCATGACCTGACACATCAAGGCTCACATAGCCAATGGTAAGCTGAGAGTGACACTCAAGGACCTCCTCGAATAGGATAAGGGTTGGTGACTTGCATCAAGTAGGCATATCACACACCTAAGAGGCATTATACTAAGGTATTTTTACACACATTCACATATCCATAAACCAGTATGATGTAAAAATGATAAAAATTTGATAATAAAAATGAATTCATAACAACTAATCCCACATAAGAGTATGAATGGAGTATGGAAATGAAGAATATCTAAAAATATCCCACTAAAACTGTAAAAATATCCCAACCTACTAACAAGATGAAACTCCCACAACTGTCCATGGTTTGTATGGCACAACTAAGCTCTAATTTTTCCTATTCCTCCTAGGACTCCGTTAAAAGGCCTATCATTTAAATAATACATAACACTTGTGAGCAGATAACATGCATGGGTGAGTATAAACATACCAAGTAGGACACCTCTAAATAACTAAACAAATCATCAAATAGATTCATCTCAAATCCAAAATAAGGCGATTTGACCCGAAGTAAAGATAAAATCCTAGATATGATCATAGATAGACACCAAGTATCAAAGTAAGGTCACATATTTACTATCATCCTAGGATTTTTCTCAGGGATCAATGATCATATTTATCTAAGGGGACTCACTTCTCGAGTCTCATAGATACTGACAACACTTATTCAATAGGTTACAATCACCGAGCCTTGCTATTCATGATATGAACTAAAACTCAAAATATGTTGATACATAGGTAGGTGATCACGCCCAGAGTCTATGGGGAATACCTAACCCTATTTAAAATAATCCACTAGGAAGGGGATCACATTCCCTAGATATTAGAAACAATATATCTGACCCAAACTAGGTAAGAATGATAGAGGATCACACCCTAGTCCACATGAAGGGATACCCGAATACATCTAGAACTTTATCATAGAGGGGGTCGCTCCTCCTATGATCAGGACAAGATACCATACTGTACCCTATTAGGGATGGACTAAGGGAATGAAACCACATTGAAATTGAAACTAAACTGAGGGGATTAAGGGATATTAACTACCCTAGAAGAAGTACAAGACATATGAAAGGGACACACAATGTGTCCTACTAAGTCTGGTCCTTCTTGTGTATACATACCCTCACCATGTCTGTGTACTCTAGATTGTGTCTATGTACTTGGTCCATGTCTATGTACTATGGTTGTGCCCAAGTACACCGTTCTTGTTCGTGGTCGTGAAACCTGGGGGGTACACACCAGGTTACCAACTTAAGAATCACACAACATGCGGAAAAAGGTATATGGATGTGTGATATTTATCTTCATGCATAAACCATATCAAACATGGAAGGGGTCTACATGGTGTGAATTCTCCCAAACTATACACCGTATAGATCAACATTTTACAAAAAACTCTTAGTCTTCATGCGTATCCTCCTGCATCGCCTCCTCATTTGATCCATCCATAATTTTTGTTGTCAAGGTCTGGATCTGGGTTGATCGATCCTATATTTTCATTAGTGGCTGGATTTTAGCCACCCTTTGATAGAAAAATGCATTCCAACACCATCCCAAATCACCCACATAGACTAAATCATTAAAAATCCATCACCCACACTATTATTGAATCTCTACCGTCACCTTAAATTCTCCATAACACCTTTTATACCAATGATAAACCTGTGACAATGATCTGTTGCACCAAATATCGATTTCACAACATTGGGTTCTCAGGTATAGTCGAATCATTGGCCAATCAAAATATTGATGAAGAATGTTCGAATAATAGAGGGAGAAAAGATAAAAAACAACAGTAAGAAATTAAAATTGTTTATTTTTGAGTTTGTACTTCTTTCATTGGCATATAATTCAAAAAATCTTGAAGAAATATAAGGATAAATAATTCCTAAATCTAGGAATAAAAGTAATCAACCATAAAAAAAATGATCTACGATTTCAGTTCTAAAAGAATTAATTCATGCTCACCATGGAGGAATAGATAATGGGGATTAAACCAAAAAAATCAAACATCTTACTTCTTATTAGATCAATCGTTGATAAAACACTCTCACATGGGAGGTTGTCGACAAAATACAATGTGTTCATTTTCATCTCTGTAAATATCCCCGATCACACTCAAAGTTTCTCCCTATTCTAGCTCTCCACTAGTATCTAGGGTTATGAGGATAACACTAGAGATTTTCATAATGAGGTTATAAATAGAGTGTTTTATAGGTTTAAACATTAACTAGATCATAAGTAAGTAAGTAAATAAATAAATAAATTTTATTTATTTATTTTATCTAATATCTGCTAGCAACTGAACTCTATCGAAATGTCCAACTCCGACCAAACTTAAGTTGCCCCTAGGGTAAAACCCAAGTTTAAAATTTAAATATGGTCTCAGGTTTCCTATCCGAGACTCTGTTTAAGAGATAATACTTTATTTCCAAAAAACTACACACACATGATATATTATATTTAATATTTCTAATATATCAATATTGAGGCTCTATGGGGCTTATAACGCAGTGCTGAATCCATACCTTACTCCACAAATATTATTTATAATATTCCAAAGCATTTTAAAAACAAAAAATAATTTGTTACAATTTTATTGGGGATCTAAGGATCTTTCTTCACATGATCGATCCTTTTCTAACTAAGACACCTTTTTCCTACCTTTCTCTCCATTCTCTTCCCTATTCTCTTCCTCTTTGAAATCCTTGGTGATGTGATCATATATCTCTCCTTATTCTTATGTAGTGATGATTGCAGATATATTTAAGGTAGGGGACTCAAAATATCTCTTCTTATATTATGTGTTAAATTTTGAATTATCATAATTTTTACTTGGATAAATGGTCAAAATTGATCTAATGAATATAATAATTGGACTAAAGAAATTCAAAAAGGGAGATGTGATTTTATTTAGCTTTATGTGATTTCTAGGATATTTATTGTATGATACCACTTGTTTGATTGATTAGAATATTTATATGATATTATTATTTTTATTGAAATGATTCATCATATTCATAACTGAATAATAATTTTAAGATAAAAAAAGAAATGAATATGAAAATATAGAATCAATACATGGAAATGTTTGCGTAAATTTTTTGAATAAGTTTTGAAGCATGAATTTATATGGTCATTTATTTTATTAATGTTATTATTAGAGTAGTTTAGTGATGTTTGATCTCTATGGTATATTGGAGTGATGATGTGTTGTGGTGGTGGTGGTTTGACATTATTGATATGGAAAAAAATGATGATGTTATGAAAGTGGTGGAATTGATGTTGAGGTGATTATTATAAGATAGGGTGGTTATTATAGTTGTGATATGGTAGTGATGATGTTGTGGTGGTTGGTTCATTCTTTGGTTCTACAATTTCTAGAGGTTGTGGTTGTAACATAATTTCCTGAGAATGTGGATGGAGTTAAAATTAATTTAAATGATTAATGGGAATGGGTTGTGATAATACAAATGGTTTTGTGGCAAATGAATAAATTAGTGAAAAAATAAAAGAAACAATTAATTGAAAGTGGAATATATTATAGTGAAATTATGATGTGTTATAAATAATGAAGTTTTTAATATATGATATGAGGTAAATTTAATTATTAAATTTGAAATAGTAGTAATTATGTGAAATTATAAAGGATGGAAATATATGAGGCATAATGAATGTAATGTGGGTGGTAAATGTTAATGTGATTAATAATAAAGTGGGAATTGAATATATAAAGAAGTTAATAAGTTATAAAATATAAATTGGTTGGTATTTTAATAATGTTAAATTGATTATGAGATATTAAATAAAATGAATATGCTTTGTTGTGAAAGTAGTGAGGTGGTTTAGTGGTGGAGTTAGCAAGATGTGGCAATGATGTTATGCAGTAATGATAATTATGGATTTAATGTCATGAATTAGTTACATGACCTTTTGTTGGGTATGTGTGTTATTATATATTCATTATAGTTTTATTATTTCTAATGTAACACCACACGAGTAAGGTAATACTATTGATACCCATATAAGGATTTGGGTTTCAAATGCTTTCCCTAATATAAAAGATATAGGTGATTAAGATGGATGACTACTATTACTTCCCCACTCTCTCTTCTATACACTGTACAAGTTGTGATGGATTGAGGTTATATAGTTATGATGTGTGTGGATGGTGGGGGCATGCATGGAAGGAGGAAGGAACATAATTGATGTCTTTTATGATTATTCACTCTACTGTAATGTGATGTGATATGTGGATGTGGATATAATGTGATGAGGCTATGTTATGTGATTATGTGGTTGTGGATTTTATTTGGATATATAGTTTTATTCTTATGTGATTATGTTGATATTAAGGGTATATGAGAACTAGGATGTATGCTGCTAGGGAGTAAGGTCGACTAGTTCAGTGGGGAAGTGAATGTGGGGTACCTTCACACATATATTTTATTAATATTATATTACCACACTTGTATTTATATTTGGATGAGTGAGCCTTGGTGAGAATGATAAACTAGATGATTTGATATAGGTAACAAGTTGGTTTCACTATTAATTCACTGAGTCATTTGTATACTTCTTCCATATTTTCACAAGATATTTTTTAGAGGACCCTACATAGTATACTCGTATGCTCACACACACACACACACACACACACACACACACACACATATATATATATCCTATTTTTATAGGTTTTCAGGAGGTAGTTGGTGATTTGGCTGAACATTGGTGTGGAGGTGTCTGGTGTTCATAGAGTCTCTATCATATGAGTTTCTCATATGGTATTCCTTTAAATACTTGTTTAACATATGACATTACATGTTTTGTGGGTTGATTTTATTTATATTATACAAATTTTATTAGTGGGTATATCTTATGTTTTTGGGATTATGAGGTCACATTTGGTGTTATTTTCCAACCTGTGACCTATTAGAGGTGACTTTTGGGGGTCATATTATTCTTCACTATCATATTAGGAGGGGTTCCAGCATGAGAGGGTTATGAAAATCTCAATATTAAAACACATACACAATACCAAGATCCAAATTTTTAGTTTCATTAAATATTATCTATATATCCATATTATTTCACAATACAACATACATTTCTTCCATAAAGTTCACACACAAATTCCCCCTATATAAAATTTTCTTGGGTAAATAAGGAAATATAAGAAAAGAGTGAGCTTAAATGCATAGTAAGGGGTAAAAAATCATCAATAGTAAACATAAGATTTTTCAATAGATCATAAACAAGAGATATATATGATCAGGATAGAAATTTCATGATTAATGGAATAATATTATGAATTCATTAGAAGTGATATTGGTCAAATGATGCATAAAAATGCTGAAATGAGCATAAAATATCCATGGATTACATAACAATGAAAATAAATAATAACATAGATAAAAATAATAGATATCATAATTATTTAATGCATAATTTTAGATATCATAATGATACCTTCGAGGCCTTGTTCCAATACATCATAAATAAAGTCTAAGGACACTCTTATTACCCTATGTTAGTTTTTTCTTATGAGAACTATCAATTTAACAAAGGGAAATATAATTTTAGTCCCCAACCATTACATAATAAATAAATTCATCATATGAAAAGAATGAATAAATAATAAAATACATAATTTTCCCTAAGGATCCTCTTACATTTGCAATTAATCAATAATTATATGTATATAAATAATGAAAATATATATTATCAAGTCTTCCCAAGTCAATGGAATAATATTAATATCTAGGTGAATATCTATTAATCAAATTAAATAAGTATAGGGTATTCACACTTTATAGAATAAAGGGGTACATGGTCAAGTCAATAGTTTTCCTTAGTCGATCAAATAGTATGACTATCTAGGTGAATACCCTTAAATTAAAATAAGAAATCATAAGATATTCATAATAGAAAGGTATCATAAGGAAGGTTTTCTTTTTGAATAGATAAATATATTTCAAGTAAAATACAATGATGGATCAATCCACTCATATTGATTTTATTTAAATAATACAATGAATACATAAGAATTTGGATAATAAATAAAGGATTTATTTTTCCATTGCAAATCTTTTGAAAAGGTATAATGAGAGAAAATATAACACAAGAAACTTTTAAATGGTGGAATTTAAAAAGGATATTTAAATAAATGAAATTTTTTTTAGAGTAATATAAAATTTTTTAGAAGATTTAATAAAATAATTCCTTAGTTTTTATGAAACGTTGAGATATTGACAGATAATGAAAATAAGAAATTAAATATAATTTAAAAAAATGATATAAATATAAAATTATTTATATAAAAATATGGTTTAAATATTTTTTGAATATATGATAATTTCACTAAAAATAAAACTTAATAATAAAATAAGATAAATTGAATATAAATCATGAAAAGAGTTTTCTTATATTTCTCTAATATTGTCATAAAATCAATGATATAAGTCACTTTAAAATTCATTTTCACAGGGTGAAAAAAAGACTTTTAAATCTTTATTATAAAAATAAAACATTAAAAAAAGGAATATTGAAATGAAATAAAGTTAAAGTAGGAGAAAATTTTAGATAAAGATATAAAATTTTACAAGATTAGTAAGAAATACATTTTAACAATTTCACATCCTTTTAAAATACCCACATCAATAAAAGAGAAAATAGATTTTCCTTCTAAATAGAAATAAAGATAAATATAGGATGTGTAGAATAAATTACATATTTAAATTTAAATATAATAAAAATAAATATTTATTATTGGAAATAATATATATATGGAAGATAAATATCTAAAATGGAGAGTTAAAATTTTCTTTTGCAATGTCACATTTTATGTGGTAAGAATCCATCATAAAGGATATTATGGGAAGGAAAGGTAAATTATCCTAGAAAATATTACGAAATATAATATAAGAGAGTTAAAGGATAAAATATACCCAACTTAGAATAATAATTAAGAGCATAACTTATTGAATTGATATTAAGTTCAAGAACCCCTTACAACTTTGGTAATGTATAAATCAAAATCCAATGAAAGAGAGATCATGAAATGGAATTTTAAATACCATTAATTAATATTTTTAAAAATATTCAAAGACATTTATTAAAAAAAATACAGGTTGCTACATTCTCACAACCTTTATGTATTTTCACTTTGAAAAGAGAAACTCAATCAAAGAGGTGAGGGTATTGGGCTTGCATCTAACTATCGTTCTCCCATGATCTCTCCTGAAGATTTTAATGCTACCATAAGAAGTGAATAAAAGGAATTTCTCACCCATAAAGGATTATTTTCTATTGATCCTTGATAACCACTAGGGTTTTCATGAAGGTGGTTTCATAGTGAATTATGATAAAATATTTCTATGGGGGTATTACATACAATATATAAAATAAAATTAATGGAGAATATAAAACATATCTCAACAAAAATAATTTGAAATGAGAATTCCCTTACCCTAACTCTGAGATTTCTCTAATGCACTATTTCTCCTTATATAATCAACTTACACTTATTAATCATATATATCAGAACCTTATTTATATTTATTTCCTCAATTTTTGATAACTTATTCGTCTATTATTTTTTTTATCAATTATTCATCGTATATATTTTTCATTGGGTGTTAATAGTTCCAATATATTCTCAAAATTTCTTAGTACAGTGGTCTTGGTCACCATTCCTTATTTAAAAGTTCATCATCCCTATAATAGTCAAGTTAATTAAATCATAATTTTGAAATTATTTCTTAAAGTTCCATG
The DNA here is from genome assembly GCA_963277665.1 of Viscum album. NCBI lineage: Eukaryota > Viridiplantae > Streptophyta > Magnoliopsida > Santalales > Viscaceae > Viscum > Viscum album. The sequence continues at coordinate 1,464,348,475 of OY728139.1, forward strand.
TTCATTCTATATATTTTATGGGTATGGTTTACAAGAAAAAAACCATAACTCTCTCATTTCGAGTAACTTTACCGATCACAAAAAGTTACTTTATATCAAATATGAATTTGTGTCTTAGCATTACCAAAAAAAGCCAAATTAAATTATAATTCATGTTTCATTAACCCTATATAATTATAATTAAAAAATAGAGTATCATCATTCATGTAGGTGGTTGAACCGACCAAAACATGAGCGTGCTATAAATAATGAATGGTTATAAACTCATCAATATTTCATTATTATACCATTATTACTAAATTATATTTATTTAAATATAAATTTTTAAAGTAATAAATTAGAATTAGGAAGAAGTAGAAGAAAAAGATAAACAAAGTTGGAAGTTTCAATGATGCTACCTAATTTAAATAGGTTGATTCCTCACTTAGTGGATTTCTTTATTTTGAAATATTGTATCGGGGGGATTCAAAAAATGAGGAAGGATTTTAGGGGAATGAATTTTGGAATAGTAATGGTAGATAACTGAACGGTTTAGAATGTAAAGAGGGAGGTTCCTATAATAGATGAAAATGAGAGAAATTTCATTGGGACCAGGATGACTCCATTCTATATCAGTGAGATCTCCTAAGTGCTCTCCTACTCATTATAGGGTTTCCCCCCTCTGGTGATGGAGCATCATCTTCTGAACTTAGTCTCTTTCTTCTTTGTTTTCCATTACTTCTGTTTTCTCTTTGTCTTGTTTTTTGGTTTCTTTATAGGTTCTTCATTTTGGATGGGATTCTCTTCTTCAACATCCTAGGTTTCTGGAGTGCTTCTTCAATGGTGAGTTGACTTTCTCTTGGCCTCCTTCTCTCTCTTCCCATAATTAACCTATTAGGGTTTCTATTTCCTATTCGTTCCTTATATATGCTTGTGACTCCTACATTTGGGCCTTTGACTGCGAACCACGACTGCTTTTCTGACCAGATTCTCCATGTTGGACCCTATTTTTGGTTCTATTTAGAATTATTCATGGTGTTTTGGGATGTTATGGTTTTTTAAAGAAATGGTTCACTATTGAGGCCCTTATTCGGTTCATACTTTTCTATTTCGATCTATATGGGGTTTGGTTTGGTGGTTTTTCTTTTCATCCTCGATGCAGACAACATTGATTGGTGATGGCGTTTTTTCTCATTGGAAATGGTGTTTTGTTTTTTCTAGTTCTTTTTGTGATGGTTGTATTTTTTTTTGGTTCGGACTTTTTATAAATTGAGGCTCACTCTCACAACCTTCATCTAATCAAATATTTCCTAGCTTCAAGGTCCAATGCTCTCATCTGATTCAGTCTAGTGAGATGGTCCATAAGGAGGCTTTTTGAGGTGTTGTTTGAGTGGATAAAGACATCCTAAGAGGTGCTTTGGCATGATATTTTTCTTCTTCAGATCTTTGTGTGATATTCCCTTTTATGATGGACAATAACGCATCTCTAGGGTGGCAGTAATGTCTCCCTTGATGCTGGTTTTTTTTATTTTCTGGTGGTTTATCTGGGTTGGGTTGGTTCTCTGTGATATTGTGAAAGTGGCATGGTTGGGTCTATATGGTGATTTTCTTTATGGTCATTTCCTTACTGGTGACTCATTTTTTAGTTCATTGATGAGGGTACTAATGTTCTGTGGTGCTCATTTGTGTATTTTTTCGACGATGATGATTATTATTAGCAATGACGATGATGGATTTTGATGATCATTCCTTGATAGTGATCTGGTATGATGATTAGTTTGATTTGTGTTAGGGTACATAACATTAGGTGGGATGTGGCCTAAGGAGGTGATGATAATTGCAGTTTAAATTTTGAATTTTCAAATTTGAGTTTTGAATTTTGAATCTAGTTTTTTTTGTTGTATGAATGGTAGTGTATGGTTTTGTAATGTTCCCACTTAACTAAAAAGTGATTTTTCAAAATAATAATAAAATGGATTTAGGGGGCCTATATGTACCCAATCAGTAAGAGGGGGGAGAAGGTCAAACTTGGAATCACATGGGAGTTAGTCAAGTCGGTGTTATATGTGTACTAAAATGTAAATTCATAAGATGCATGGACACTTGAATATGATGCATGTAGTATATATATAATATATAATATTGTATATATATAGTGTCTATTTAATACATTAATATGATACATGTATATTTTCATGCATATGATGCATGTATAATGTTTATATATATATATTATATTAAATATACATGATATTCATATAGAAAAATTTGCATGAGATTCATGAATTATCTCTCTCTCATAAAATTTCATTTGTTTTGAACCAAAGGTTGGTTCATAAAATATTTTCACATTCATTGAAGTGTTCAATGAATGAAACACTCATAACATTATCACATAAGATATGTTATAAAGGAGTTGATTCAAGGTTTAGCTATATCAGAGATATGATTTATTCAATTGGGTGGGGGTGTGTGTATTGATTGTTTTTGAATAGTGATGTGATCATATTTTTCATGAATTTTTTTCTATAGAAAAATCACTTCTTACCAAGCTATATTTTCTCCCCCAAGAAGGCCCTAGCACCCCTTCATACATTTGGGTATCCTTACAATATGATCATGGGTCCTTCGGTTGGTGTATCACATCATAGGTACGATTATTTTTTTTCATTACTCCTTATGATCTTCCTCAATTATTCTTTTGAGATCAAGGAATATGGGTACTATAACTTAAGTTTATCAGGTACTTTTTTTACCTATATTTTTTGGATAATTTACAAGTTTTATATCTTGGAGATAGATCCTTTTATTTTTGGGTTGTTTTCCAATTCTAATCATCATTAGATGATAAAACAAAACCAATCAATGGTATCAGATCCAAGTTTAATCAAAATTTAAATGTGTTTGAAATACCATTTTTTGAATACCGACAAGTTTCAATATTTCATAAAAATGGTTGTAGTGTTTCAGACCTTTACATGAGATACGTAAGGGTAATACTAGATTTACCCTTACTCAAGCTTTCACATAAAAGTAATTCGAGACTTAACTTTACGTGAAGGGTTTACATAAATGTAGTATGGGACCTACCCTTAGATGAATTATTCACATAAATGCAGTTTGATTCTTACCTCCATGTTAATAAGTTCATGTAAAGAAAATCTACAACTTACCATTATGTAAATTATTTCATGTAAAGGTAAAATATATGTACCCTTATGTAGTATTTATTGTGTAAAGGTCATATGATTCTACCCTTCTATAGATAGTCTATGTAAGGGTGGTGGGAATTTACCCTCACACATAATATGGATTTTTCATCAGGGTAAGCAGAAATGTTTTAAATTTTTTTTATGACCTTGAATTTTTTTTATTGTATATAAATTTTTTATAAGTCATGATAAAAAGTTATTATGATAATATTTTAGTTTTATAAGGAATAAATCAATTAATTAATAATAAATTATTTATAATTAATTAAATAAATATTTATGAAATATTTTTTCTAAATATTTAACGTTAACATTAAAATAAATTTTTACAAAATTACATAGAATTATTTGTATTTTAAGAATAAAAGGGTTTATTTAAAAATCACAAGATTTAATTTATAAAGTTTTTATAAATTACAAAATAGGAAAAAATATAAGATTTTATATTTATAATTATGAAATATTCATAATTAATTAAATTTTAAGTGTTCAAATGAAAGGGTCCCTATTTGGTTATTATTTAGACCACATAAAAATGTTTTGATGAAAGGTTTAAATAATGAAAATTTTATATGATATTTAGATTATTTAAAAGGTTTAAATAATAGAAATTTAATCATAAATTATTTATAATTCATGAAATATAATATAAAAATTCCATATAATATAAAATGTAAAATATTTCTTATTGAAAAAATATAGATTGTTTATATTCAAAATTATAGAATTTATATAATTTTTAGATAATTTATAAAATGTTTATATTTAGCTTTTATTTATGAATTTTTCCTAATAATTTTTTTCATGTAAATTATTTATATTTTATTCCATGATTTATTCAGTTTTAGTAAATTGTTTATTGAATTTGAATATTATGCATGCTTCAATATAACTGTTAAACTACTTATAGGTGATAGAGACTTGCATTATATGCTAGGTATGAATCAATAAAATGTAGTTCCAATTTACCTTCAACTCAGTTTTTAATTTGAGTTATGAGATTGAGAATATTTTTTGAATATATTCTGTGCATATTAGGTGTTAGAATTATCATGAATTGAATTATCTCTTGAGTAAAGTCTCCCTTGGGAGAGGGACTTGGGGTCAGACCATCTACTAGTATGGAGGATATGCCTTGCCTATAAAGTTAAATGAGGCTACTATCTGTCACTTCCAGCTTACTCATATGGAGATTATCAAAAGTATATAATTTTATATCTTTACATGAAGCGTTCATATACCATGTACGTATGATGAATTCATATATGTATGAATAAATTTAATTCTATTTTTGGGAGAATTTATCAAATTTTTGGGTTGTTTAAAGAGTTATACAATAATGTGGTCTGAAAACATTAATTTGGTAGATAAAATAGGGATTCCAAAAAATAAATCGTTAGAATTGTGTATACAAAAAATAGAATAAAACATGAGAAGATAAAGATTGAATTAGATTAAATAGTTATGAATTTAATATGAATACTTTTTATATTAAATTGGTGATACTAAAAAGGAAATCCCCATAAATACTAAGTGTGAGATTCCTTCCAAAGTGACACTTGTAAAGACCTCAATAATCCAACTAGGAAGGTCATGCCATAGTTGGGTGCTCATGGATTATCTTGAGTAAGGTAAGAAAGTAATGGGTGATATTGGAACATCCTTGGGTAGGTCATTCCATATATGATTTCCCTTGGATTAACCTTTGTTAATCCTATTTTTGGAATTTTCTTTAGGTTACACTAGTCAGTAGACCCTAATAGGATTATGTTATCCAAGGAATAGAGTTGATATTATCCACATGATGGATATGGAAAAAGCATTGTCCACTCAACTATCCAAGATTTGTAACTATTATGATTAAGATTATGCTCCACCTAAATAACTGAGTAGTGAGAGAAACATCATAGTGGACTCACTGCTTAGTGAAATATGGATCCTGGCACACTAAATGGATATGATGTTTGGGGTCATCATTTTTAGTGGGATCACTATCATTAAAAGTACCTACTGAAAAGAAATAATACTTGATACTCACACACTGATTTATCCTTGTTGTATATTATGAAATACTTATTAATAATAATTTTGAGATCAATTATGGGTACAACCTATAAGTAATGGGTAACATTAGAACACCCTTGGGTAGGTCATTCCATAGCTAGGTACCCTTGGATTAACCTTTTTAAATCCCTTTTTTGGAATTTTCTTTGGGTCACACTAATCAGGAGACCCTAATAGGATTAAGTTATCCAAGGAATAGACTTGAGATTATCCATATGATGGATATGTACAAAGTGTTGTCCACTCAAATATCCAATATGCGTAACTATTATGATTGGGATGATGCTCCACCTAAATAACTTGGTGGTGAGAGAATCATCCTAGCAGACTCATTGCTTAATGAAATATGGACCTTGGACCATTAAATGGATATGATGTTTCATGTCATAATTTTTAGTGGGATAAATATCATTAAAATTACCTACTAAAAATAAATAATACATGATACTCACCCACTGATTTTTACTTATTGTAGATTATGACATACTTAATAATAATAATTTTGAGACCAATTTTGGGAATAACCTATAAAACACATAAATATTGGTATCTAGGATTGAGAAGTTTTATCAGGGAGAAACATTTATAGTACCTGAATGTGAATGTTATAGAGATAAATTCCACCAACTTTTACTCATGGGAATTAGATACCGAGTGCGTGTCACATATGTATGCTGACAAACACAAACTCAAAGATAAGAGGGAATTGATTAATGGTGAAGTATATATTTGTGTATGTAATGGATCCAAAGTTGTTGCATCAGAATTCATCACTTATGATCTAAGTCAACCTAATGGATTAGTACTAGAATTGAAAAACTATTATTATGTTCCCACTATAAACAAGAATTTGATTTATGTATCTTGTTTGGATAAGATGGTATTTTCATTCATTATTAAAAACAAGAGTTGTTATATATATAAGAATGAAATGTTTTATGGTGTTGATAATATAATTAATGGTTTATATATTCTAGATATAGATAATACTTCTTATAACATTTAGAATAAGAAGGTTGGGTTTGATTATAATCCCACCTACCATTGTAATTTTCATCATATAAATGAGAAATAGATCCAAATACCTCGTAGAGATGGATTTTTGGAATCATTTAATTATGAATAATTTGATACATGTGAATCTTGTTTACTGGAAAAAATGACCTAGACAACTTTTGGGATAAAAGGTGAAAGGGCTAGTGGAATATTGGATCTCATACATAGTGATGTATCTGGATCATTGAGTACTCAATCAAGTGGCAGTTTTAGGTATTTCTTTTTTACTTTTATAGAAGATTTTAGTTGGTATGGTTATGTGTTTTTGATGAAGCACAAGTATGAAACTTTTGAATTGAGTTTTATAATGAAGTAAAAAAATAAACTAGGAAAAAGTATTAAGATTATTAGATCAGATAAGGGTGATTGATACTTGTTTAACACCCCAAGATTCTAGAATATATTTTTCTTTAAATAAATTTAATTTCTTTGATTGTTGTGCTATAAGAAACATCGAGTCTAAACGAACCACAATATACTATTGAAATATTATTATTTAAATGTGACCATTATAACCTAGCCATTAAATTTGAAGGTATAAATTGGTATAACTAAATTTTGAAAAATATTTTTAAAGGTTTTATATATTTTAAATTCATAGATAAATAAGTACTCAATTTTCAGTGAAATCATTTTACGTTTTGAAAATATATTTTATTAAAAAATGGCTTTCATTGACTTTTGTGAAAAATTAACATAATTAATTTTACCACTTTTAGAAAATTTATTTGAAAAAATGGAAACCATTTTTAAAATAGGATTATAAAAATTAACTTGGGGTGAAATTTTGGTATTTTTCTGAAATGATTATTTTTTTTGTGAATAGTAAAAAATACTGATTTTTCAAATAATGTCATATATTTTCATTGAAAAAGCCCCATAATATTTTGAAGTTTATTAAAAATTAATATAAGTATCATTTAGTAATAAATAATATAATTATTTACATAATAATCAATATTATACTTGACATTAGTATAAAAATTCTCTTACACTTAAAAATGCATTTTTTCCGAGAAAACCTTTTTTCGTCATGCTTTGTGGGATTATTATAGAATTAATTTTTACCAATTATAGAGATTTAATTAAGTAAAATGGATTATATATTTTTAATCATAATAATTAATATTATTTTATAAGGTAAAATTAATTTTTGTTTATAATTAATAGTAAAAATAGTAAAACTTTATCACCTCGGTAAAAGGGTAAATCGGGTTAACCATGGTTAAAAATAAGTAAAAATGGAACCATTTTTCATGTTAATTATTATTTTTTGTAGTTATTTACACCCTTAACACATTAATATCTATATTTAATCATTTATGAGACACTTTTACATGAAAATGGCCTATATAATATTTTAAGTAAAGAAAAATACAAAATATCACTCTCTTGTTTTTAAATTTCTCTTATATGTTTACATAGGGATAAAAATAAGATGTGAATGAATAATAAAGTTTATTTTTAGAATAATTAAATTAATTTAATGATGTTAATTTATTTATAATTTTTAGTTATTTTATAATTACTATAAATTCTTACACAACACTAACACATTATTTATTCAATTAATAGAAAAATAAAACATTTTTTTTGTTAAAACTCTAAAAATAATATTTGTGGGTGAGTTATAGTGACCCAATAATTTTTTAGATAAATATAAAATTTTAAGTATGTGATAAAGTATTATATTATAATTAATTTTATGTCATGATATTTTAAAATTCAAATTAAATGAATAGTTCAAAAAATGACATTAATGATTTCTTATAATAAATGATATTTTATTAATTGATTTCAAATTCATAAAAACCCTATATTTGGGAAATTTATTGTGAAATAGTTTAAAATATAAACCATTTTACATTTATGGTCTAATTTTATTTTTATAGTAACTATTTTTACCCATAAAGAGTAAAAAACATTAATATCACTGTAATTGTCAAAAGGGTTAACGGAGGATTAAAACAAAAAGATAATGGTAAAAACATAATATAAATCTATAAAAATTATAATTAATTATATTATTTCAAATAATAGCCATATTATATTATAATATTATTAATTTGGATCTATTTGAACATTAATATTAATTTATATTAATTTAATACATTAAGAAATCCCAAGAGTACCCCTCCCCTCTCTTATAAAAGGGGACCCGATCTCCTCTTTTATTCACACAAATTTTTTTTTCCAAGACCTACCCAAATAAATTCCTTAAATTCATACCCACATCCTATATTCCTTATTTTGATAATAAAACCATCCTAGTAAATTTTTTGGTTTAAACCTTAAGAGGTTGTCTGAAGAAGAGGTATAGTTCTTAATCAAGTATTTTCGTTTTATTTCTTCTTATAACTCCTTAAAACCTCCTTAAAACATGATTAAATAATAAAAAAATTATATTACATATAATTATACGTTTTATGTTTATATAATGACCTATATCCATATCCTATTCCATAAAATGGGATACAAAACCATTGTTCATGTGAATGGTGGACTACCACCTCACGGACCGATGTAATTCATTTTCCATCACCGCCTCTCATGTTTACTTATAATGATGTATTTAATGAATACATATTATATTAAATAAATATTTATCATTCTTAAAATATAATATATCATCTAATTTCTTACCATTCCATCCATTGAAAAATGATAATGTCATTCGCGCGTATGCATGGAATACCACCTCCATGAAGTGATGTTGTCTGTTTTCCATAAACACATAACATGAATGATATATATAAGTTTATTTAAAGAAATAATATGGTATGTATTATATAATTATCATTATGAAAATATAAAATAATACTTATGTTCTTTCCATCATAATCATTGAAAAATGGAAAATTTACTCACGTGTACGTATAACTTATGGTCTCCATTATTGTAAAATAGTTCATTTTTCATAACTATAATTCATGATTAGATTTAAAAGTATAGTTTATATATAAAAATGATAATTATTATGGATATGATGGAACAATTTCCAGTTTTACCATACTCAAACTACCACTAGGTAACATTAAAGTCAAATCCCCTTGGATGAAATAATTCAAGTTATAATTTAAAATACCATGAATTATGAAGGATTGATGATATAACATGTAAAAGTGGTAGTATATACCCCATATAAAATAAATTAGGTGTATTAGAATAAAATATGCCTCAATTAAGGAAAATTGATATGAAATATATTACAAAGATCATATCATTGGAGTAAGAATTTAATCAATGAAGTGATTATATGTAACAAATGTAAATCCAAATAATAATAATAATAATAATAAAATCATAGGTCATTTCACAAATAATAATTTCATAACATAGTTAATGAAGTAGATTTATATCTAAATTAATGGAAATTGAGTTAAGAAACCCTTTATCACTTAGTAACTTTCAAGTGAAATCCCCTTGGATTAAATAATTAAAAATATAACTTAAAATACCATAAATTATGAAGGATTCAAGATATGAATTATAAAAGGGGAATTATATACACTATATAAAATAAATTAGGTGATTGATAATAAAATATTCCATAATAAAGGAAAATTTAAATGAAATCCATTACAAATATCATATCAATGGAGTGAGAATTTAATCAATGAATTGGTTATATGTAAAAAATGTAAATTCATACAAAATAAGTGGAAATAAAAAATAATACAATCAAAGGAAATTTCACACATAATCATGTTATAATATAGTGAATGCAGTAGAGGTATAACAAAATTAATGTAAATTGAGTTAAGAAACCATTTACAACTTGGTAACTTTCAAGTAAAATCCCCTTAGATGAAATAATTCAAATTATAACTTAAAAAACCATGAAGTATGAAGGATTCATGATATGAATTATAAAATGGGTAGCATATAAAATATATAAAATACATAATTTTTTTTGTATTTATACTTTTTTTGTGTGGACTTATATTTGTCTCACATAATCACTTCATTGATCAATTCTAACTTCAACAAAACGACCTTTATAAGGGTTTCACATCTCAATTTTGTGTTCGTGATACATATGTTATATTCACCACTTGATTATTTCATGTGATGTATATAACAAACCTTTGATCTGATATATCATGATTCTATTTATATTCATGACATTTAAAGATTCATTTAAAGTTATTTTTTATGGGGATTATGATTCAAAAGTTACCAAAGCGGTAAGGGTTTATTTCACAATCTCATCATCATTCAATATTTTTTAGGTTTAAGTCTCTACTGGAGGAATTATATGATATATATATCTTAAACCCAATATATTTTATTCTCTTATGGTTATTTTTGAAAACAATAGGCTTTTCTTTCATTTTCACTTTTAAGTAATCAAGTGATCAAAAGAATGTTTTTAAGAAAAAATGATTTTGTTTTCTATTCTATCGAGAATATTTTTCTTCCATGTCTATGTTTTCCTTAAAATATTTTAAAAAATATTTTTAATATTATTGAATAATTTATTAAAGAAATTTTACCTATATTTTAATTTTTACAAAATGGTTTAAATGGAATCTTCTTATCATTTTCTGAATGAGGTACTTTTTGTCTTTTTACTGAAAACGTGAAAGGAATATTTGTTTTAACAAATAATGAATGAATTTAGTTTCCTACCATCATGAATAATCACTAATTTTAAGCTTACTTTAAAAGTTTCCATGTTTTTTTTTCAGAAAAAAATGTTTTACTACTATTCTGGAAATTTTTAGTTTTTTAAAGCGTGTTTCAAAGTGAAAAGGTTATTTTCCCCAAGAATATTTTGGTGATATTTTTATGGTAATTATATTAATCAATTAAATCAAAAATTTATTTTAATTATTACCCACTAGGGATATATTAGAATTATACCATAATTATTCTTTCTTTGGACGGTTTATGATTAGTTTGAATGGGGGAAATATTAACATTTTGTATGAAATTTTTTATATACGAATGTTTATGTTGACTATGTATTTAATTTTTATTCAACCCCTTATTATGATGAATGAATTGGATTGAGTAAGTGATGAGTGATTCCCATTATATCCCCTAGATGCATCGATAGGTCTCACGAGACAAACTAGTTTGGGTATTTGGTTGAGGCCTTACCCATTTATGTATGATATTCTAGAATGTGGCTTTGATAGTAAGTTTATGATATTTGACATTATAAATTCCATCATTACGAGATTAGTTATTGATTTATATGTGATTATTTGAATATTTATGTTATCCATGGATAAGTTTCAAGCTAACATGATTAGTTATATGACATTATCTGATCATTATTTATTACTTCTATGTTATTCTTTGTGCTCAAGATATTGATCAAATGACATGTGTTTTATGTTATTTACCTTTATATATTGATTATTACTTATTTATTCTATGATAACTTATGTTGTATATAGATCTTATTGAGAATCTGATCTCACCCTTATTTTCCTTCCATTACCTAGGATATGAAGAAGGAATCTTTGAATGAGTTCAAGGGTACTGAATATTTAATTCCACTATATTGTATTTTTATGTTTTTAAATGTAAAGTGATATTCAATTATATCACTATTTTACCAAGACTTCTAAACTATTTGGTCCTTTAGGATGTGATCTATTATATATTATGTCAATTTAATAAAGTAACCACCAACTATGGGCTACTGGGGTTGAGGTATTTACAGTTGATATGAGAGTATGTTTTATAGAAACCTGGAGAAATAGATTTTGGAAAACATATATTTGGGAAGATAACCTTATGATTGTATTTTAAGATAATTATAATAATAGGATAACATCCTAAAGTTTTGGTAAATTTTTGATTATGTTGTTTTCCTAGAAATATATCCATGTTTGGATACTACAAGTGGATATAGTTTTGGAACAGATGCTTCTGGTATTAATAACCCTAAAAATAGTTGGTTGAGTATATATTGGATATCATTCTAGTACATGTTGAGTATTACCTTACCAAACACATAATTTTACATTCCTAGGGGACATTCTTGGGTTAATTCACATTTTATTTATGAACCAATGAGAGAATAGAACATATGGAAACCTATGATATTTCATAGTGATATGGGATAGAACTAAAGTGTCTTGGGTTGATAAGTCTAAGGTTGATCATAAGTTCAAAGGAACATATACCCCTTTTGAGGCTTTACCATCACTAATACTCTTTTTTATTTTTATTAAATTAATTTTAAAGGATAAGTGATAATCAGATCAATATCTCTAACAAATCTCTATATCCATGAAAATAAACAAACTCAAATATAAAAGACCATGAAACTCATATTGGGTTAAAAATCCATCACCAAACACAACCAAAAATGAAACTACTCACTGATCCCTCCAATAAAATTTGAATTATTTCCTAGAAGACATCAAAACATCCTAAGTCACCACTAAGGCTACACCGATCCACCACCAAGCCAACAAACTTGCATGACACCATGATGGGACAGAAACCACACCTAAATAAGGGTAAGTAATAAACCATTCAGGAACAGAACTAACCCAAAATAGTAAATGAATTCCCATCCCAGTTCAAAATTAAGGTGATATAATCTTGTAACATAATAATACTCTATATGATAGGGAATTTATTCCACTTAGGATACTCATATAACAAATCCTCAAGTAAGGAAGTCATCATATACTAACTCTTAATAAACTCCTCAATATAGATATTCCTTCTATTAAATCATATAAGTAAAATGTAGGACTAAGTATTAATCCATGTAATTTTTTTCTTATTTCCATCTTTCAAAACTCTTTCCTTCAACTGCTTTTGGTATTCCTTGGAAGAATTGATAGTGAAATTGTATTCCATCATTTTTTTCTTACTGTGCATGAGGAAGATCATAGCAGGAGGTTTGGAAATCAATGGTTCTTCTAAAGGGAGAAGTGACCCTCCACTCTCTAGAATGTCAAATTTTTTGTCTCTATCCTTTAAATATCCTTCCAAGTTCAAACCATTATTTTCTTCCACCAGTGATTTTTCCATAGAAGCCTCATATGGTGGGGGAATCTCTTGATAAGTGGGAATTTTATTGAGTTCTATACCACCCGTAAGACCTTTTATAGAAATATGGATAGTTTTTTTAACAAAAATACCCTTACCATCAGATAAAATTACTATAAGTTTCATAATATAATATTAGCCTTTGAAATCCTTAGTTTTCTTCTCTTTAGTAACTAGGTGATCACTAAATTCAATGGCCCTTTTATTGACTTCCTTCCTTCTGTTCTGGTAGGAAAATATAGGTTTCTCATCCTTTTCACAATCTGATAAAGTTTGAGAATTATTAGAAGTTTCATTTACTCCTTCCCGAATATCTAAATATTTCTCATTTTAACATTTGGTTTAACATGAAAAATTATTTGGGAAGAATAAAATTTAAATTTTGGGGATGTATGTTAAAAGGTATTAGATCACCATTGGTTTTAAAATATTCTTTAATTTTGAGGTCATTGAGGTTAATTGAGATGTAGGGTTATTTATTTGTGGAATAATGTATGTTTAACCTTTGGTGTTATTTTGGAAATTTTGAAGTAAAATGTATTATTTCTTCATATGAAGGTTTATACATTTTTGATACTATCTTAACTTGTCATAGGAATTTTAGTTTTGGTTAATATTTAAAGTTAGGAGGAATATATTTTTTTCTTTTATGGATAATGTGATCTATTAGAAGTTGATTTTAGTACTTTAGGCATGAAAAATTTATCTTGAATACTCATTGTTTAGAGAAAAAGGTGATATCCTGGTGGAAACTGATTAAAGGATGAAATTATACTTATCAAGTAAGTATATTTACTTATTTTTTAGTCTATATTGTAAATTAATTCCTCAAATCTAGGAAAATGATCTTGAAATAAATTTTTTTCCTATTACATTCATTTTGGATAAATCAATGGTCCTTTTCACAGCTTATTGATTTATGGTTTTGTGGGTGTTACCTTTCTTATGATCATTCAATTTCTTATGATCAATGCTCTATGTCAATCTTCATCATTATTAGGAAATTTATTTTTCCTCTCTGTCTATATATTCACTTCACACTAATGTTATCCTATTTGGAAATCTAGTTATATGTTATTCTAGATGACCATCTTATTTACATTTCCCTCTTTCTAAGAGGAAGTTTCATTAACCCTTCTTATGATGTGGGGTTTCAATGAAGGTATTTTCAAATATTAAAAATTTGATGAATAAGATAAAATTGTGAGAGTAAAATTTATTTTAGGGGGTATAATTTAGCACTCCAAGATTCTATAATATATTTATCTTTAAGTAAATTTAATTTCTTTGATAGTTTTCATTACACGCAACACTGAGTTTAAATGAACCATGATATACTATTAAAATATTATCATTTAAACATGACCATTATAACATAGACATTAAAATAAGAGGTATTAATAGGAATAACTAAATTATATAAAATTTTTATAAATTGTTTATATATTTTGAATTCATTGATAAATAATTACTTTATTTTCAGTGAAATCATTTTATGCTTTAAAAATACATTTTCTTCAAAAATAGTTTTTATTGTTTTTTTAGAAAACAATATAATTAATTTTTGACACTTTTATAAAATTTATTTGAGAAAATTAAAACCCCATTTTAAATCATCATATTAAAATTAAATTAGGGTGACATTTTGGGATTTTTCCAAAAATGATTAATTTTTTCATGAATAGTAAAAAATACTGATTTTTCAAATAGTGTCATTTTATTTCATTGAAAAAGCCCCATAATATTTTTAAGTTGATCCTAAATTAATAAAATTATCATTTAGTTATAAATAATCTAATTAATTAAATAAAAAACAACATTATACTTGATCTTAGTATAAAAATACCTTTAGACTTAAAAAGTCATTTGTTCTAGAAAACCATTTTTATTACACTTCACTAGATTACTATAATATAAATTTATGACATTAATATAGATTTAATTTTTTAAAATGGATTTATTTTTTAAATCAACATAAAATATATTATTTCATGAGGTCAACTTAATTTTTGTTCATAATAAATAGTAGAAATTTATCACCTTAGTAAAAGGGTAAATTAGGTTAACCAAGGTTAAAACTAAGTAAAAAGTCCACCATTTTTCATCTTAATTATTACTGTTTGTAGTTATTTATTACCTTATCAAATTATTCTTGATATTTAATTATTTATGAGACACTTTTCCATGAAGATGACCTCTCTAATATTTTATATAAAAAAAATACAAAATGTTACTCTCTTATTTTTAAATTTCTCTTATATGTTCACATAAGGATAAAAATAAGTTGTTAATGAATCATAAATGTTATTTTTATAATAATAAAATTATTTTCGTGATGGAAATTTATTTCTAATTTTTATTAATTATATAAATACCTTAAATGATTATGCAATGCTAACACAATATTTATTTAATTTATAGAAAAATAAAATAAATTATTTAAAAAACGTTAATAATAATATTTTTTTGGTGAGTTACAGAGAAACATGAATTTTTTAGATAAATTCAAAATGTCAGGGATGTTATAAATTATTATATTCAAATTACTTTACAATTATTATATTTTCAAATTCAAATTAAATGAATAGTTCCAAAAATGATATTAATAATATTTTATTTAAAACAACTAAAAATAATATATTAGGATAAGTGATTGGTATATGTTTAAAATATAAAAAATGGTATATTTATGATCCAATTTACCTTTTATAGTAACTATTTTGACCCCCAAATATTAAAAAACATTGATATCACTGTAATTGTCAAAAGGGTAACAGGGGGGGGGTTAAAACATAATATAAACATGTCAAAAAAATTTATATTAAATGGTTTCAAATAATCATCATATTATATTCTAATATTATCAATTTGGAGTCATTTGAATATGAAAATTAATTTTTATTACTTTAATACTTTAATAAATTCTAAGAGTACCCCTCCCCTCTCTTATAAAAGGGAACCCCCTCTCCTCTTTTGTTCACACTTCAAAAACATTTTGTTTTATCCAATTCCTACCTAAATACATTACTTAAATAAATTTATACTTTATAAATGCATTTTTTTAACATAAAACCAACACAGGAAATATTTTGGTGTAAACCTTAAGAAGTTATCTAAAGAGGTATTGTTCTTAACCAAGCATTTTCATTTTATTTCATCTTCTACATCAATAAAACATTCCTTAAACATGATTAAATAATAAAAATAGTATATTTCATATTATAATCTGTTATAATTATTTAATTACCTATATCCATATACTTTTCCATATAATGGTAAATTAAACCATCGTTCGTGTGTATGGAGTACTACTGCATCGTGAACCGATGTAATTAGTTTTCCATAACCGTCTCTCATAGCTGGTTATAATGATGTATTTAATGTATATATATGATATTTATGACATATTTATCATTTTAAAATGATAATATATCATATAATTTCACTATGCTGTATTTTTATGTTTTCAAATGTAATGTGAGATTCAATTATGTCTCTAGTTTACCATGAATGCTAAATTATTTGGCCCTTTAGGATGTGATCTATTATATCTTATGCCAATTTAATATAGTAACCAATGAATCCGGGATACTAGGGTCAAGGTCTTTATAGTTGGTATCAGATTATGTTTAATGTAAACCTTGAGAACTAGATTTAGGAAAACATATATTTGGGAACAAAACCCTATGACTAAATTTGAAGATTATTCTAAGTATAGGATAACATCCTAAAGTTTTGGTAAATTTATGATTATGTGGTTTTCATAGAAATAAATCCATGTATGGATAATACAAGTGTACATGGTTTTGGAACAGATGCATCTAGCGATAATAACCCCAAAAATAATCAATTGAGTATATCTTGGCTATCATTTTGTTTCATGGTGAGTATGCCCTTACTACACACCTAATTTGACATTACTAGGAGATATTCTTGGGTCAATTCACATTTTATTTATGTTCCAATGATAGAATAGAACACATGGAAACCTATGATATTCCATATTAGTATGGGATACACCTAAAGTGTATTAGTTTGATAAGTTGATGTTTGATCATAAGTTTAAAGGCATATATACCCCTTTTGAGGATTTAACACCACCAATACTCCTTTTTTTATTTTCATTAAATATATTTTAAGGTATAAGTGAGAAATAGAATAGTATCTCTACCAGAGAAACTCCATGATGGGATAGAAGCCACACCCAAATATAGGGAAGTAATAAACCAGTTAGGAACATGATTAACCCAAAATAGTAAATACATTCCCATCCCAGTTCAAAGTTAATGTGATAGAATCTTGTAAACTAAGAATACTCCAAATGATACGGAATTTATTCTACTTAGGATCCTAATATAACAGCTCTTCAAGTAAGGAATCTATCATATACCAACTCTTAATGAACTCCTCCATATAGATCTTCCTTTAATTAAATCCTCGAAGTAAAATATGGGTCTAAGTATTAATCCATGTCATTTTATTCTTAGTTCCATCTTTCAAAACTCTTGCCTTCATCTTATTTCAGTCTTCCTTGGAAGAATTGAAAGTGAAATAATCTTCCAAATTTTTTTCCTTGAAGTACATGAGGAAGATCGTAGTAGGAGGTTTGGAAACCACTAGTTCTTATGAAGGGTAAAGTAACCCTCTACTCTCAGGAATTTCAATTTTTTGTCTCTCTCCTTTAAAGATCCATCCATGTTCAAACCATTATTTTATTCCACTGGTGAGTTTTATATAGAATTCTTCTATGGAGGGGTAATCTCTTGATAAGTGGGAATTTTATTGAGTTCTATACCCTATGTAAGACCTTATATGGAAACATGGATAGGTTTTTTTTTAAAAAATAACCTTACTATCAGATCAAGTTACTATAGGTTTCAAAAGATATGAGTATTCTTTGTAAGCCTTAGTTTTCTTCTCTTCAGTAACTAGGTGATCAATGAATTCAATGGACCTTTCTTTCCTTTATTCCTTCCATATTGGTAGGAAAATATAGGCTTCTCATCCTATTCATAATCTGATGAAGTCTGAGAATTCTTAGAAGGTTTAACTTGTCCTTGAATCTCTAAAGATTTCTCCTTTTAACATTTGGTTTAACATGAAAGATTATTTTGGAAGAATAAAATTAAATTTTTGGGGATGTAAGTTAAAAGGTATGAGATCACCATTGGTTTTAAAAAATTCTTTAATGTCAAGGTTATTGAGGTTAATTGGGATGTAGGGTTATTTATTTTTGGAATAACGTATGTTTAACCTTTGGTGTTATTTTGGAAATTTTGAAGTAAAATATATTATTTATTCACATAATGGTTTATTCATTTTGGATATTATCTTACCTTGTAGTATCCATTTTAGTTTTGGTTAATATTTAAAGTCATGAGGTATATATATTTTTTCATTTTATCGATTATGTGATCTATTATAAGTTGATTTTAGTGCTTTAGGAATGAAAATTTTATCTTAAATACTCATTGTTTTTTGGAAAAAAGGTGATATCATGGTGGAAACTTATTAAAGGATGAAATTATACTTATAAAGTAAGTATATTTCCTTATTTTTTTAGTATATATTGTAAATTCATTCCTCAAATATAGGAAAATAATCTTGAAATAAAAATGTTTTCCAATTACATTCATTCTGGATAAATCAATGTTCTTTTTCACAACTTATTTATTTATGGTTTTGTGGGCGTTAACTTTCTTATGATTATTCTATTTCTTATAATTAATGTTCTCTATCACTCTCCATCATTATTAGGAAATTTATTTTTCCTTTATGTTCATATATTCACTTCCCACTAATTTTATCCGATTTGTAAATCTATTTATATGTTATTCCAGATGACCATCATATTTCTCTTTCCCTCTTTCTAAGAGGAAGTTTAATTAACCATTCTTATGATGAAGGTTTTCAATGAAGGTATTTTCAAATATTAAAAATTTTATATCTGAGATAAAATTTTGAGAGAAAAATTTATTTAAGGGGGTAGAATGTAATACCCAAAGATTCTAGATTATATTTATCTTTAAGTAAATTTAATTTCTTTGATAGATTATGTTACACAGAACACTAAGTTTAAACGAACCATAATATACTATTAAAATATTATTATTTAAACATGACCATTATAACCAATCTGTTAAAATTAGAGGTATGAATAGGAATAACTAAATTATATAAAATATTTATAAAAGTTTTATATATTTTAAATTCATCGATAAATAAGTACTTTATTTTCGGTGAAATCATTTTTCGCTTTAAAAATATATTTTCTTCAAAAATGAATTTTATTACTTTTTGTGGTAAAAAATATAATGAATTTTTAAAACTTTTAGAAACTTTATTCAAAAAAACTATCAAAACTTTTTAAATTATCTTATCAAAATTAACTTAGGGTGAAATTTTGGGATTTTTCTAAAATGATTAATTTTTTTGTGAATAATAAATATTACCGATTTTTCAAATACCACTATTTTATTTCATTTAAAAAGACCCATAATATTTTGAAGTTGATAATAAATTAATAAAATTCTTCTTTATTTATAAATAATCTAATTAATTAAATAATAATCAATATTATACTTGATCTTAGTATAAAAATACTTTTAGACTTAAAAAGTCATTTGTTTCAGAAAACCATTTTTTTACGCTTTGTAGGAATATTATAAAATAAATTTATGACATTTATAGAGAATTATTTTTTTAAAGTGGATTTATTTTTTTAATCAATATAATTAATATTTTTTGATAAGGCCAACTTAATTTTTTGTTATAATGAATAGTAAAAATTTATCACCACGGTAAAAGGGTAAATCAGGTTAACCTAGGTAAAAAATAAGTGAAAAGTCCACCATTTTTTATCTTAATTCTTATTGGTTGAATTTATTTATACCCTTATAACCTTAGTCTTGATATTTAATTATTTATGAGACACTTTTACTTGAAAATGACATATATAATATTTTAAGTAAATAAAAACACAAAATGTCACTCTCTTATTTTTAAATTTATATTATATGTTCACATAAGGATAAAAATAAGTTGATAATGAATAATAAAGGTTATTTTTAGAATAATGAAATTATTTTCATTTTGGTAATTTATTTATAATTTTTATTTATTATATAATTACCTTAAATACATATACAACACCGACACAATATTTATTCAATTAATAGAAAAATAAAATAAATTATTTAAAAAAATTTAATAGTGATATATTTTTGGTGAGTTATAGTGAAAAATTATTTTTTTATATAAATTAAATATTTTAGGAATGTGAAAAATGACTATATTCAAATTGATTTACTGTCATTATATATTAAAAGTCAAATTAAATGAATAGATCCAAAAATGATATTAATGATATTTTATTTAAAATTACTAAAAATGATATCTTAGTCTAAGTGATTGGGATAGGTTTAAAATATAAGACATGGTACATTTATGATCAAATTTCCCTTTTATGGTTACTATTTAACCCCTAAATAGTAAAAAATATTGATATCACCGTAATTGTCAAAAGAGTTAACAGGGGGGGTTAAGACATAATCTAAACTTGTCAAAAATTTATTATATTATAGGGTTTCAAATAATCCTCATATTATATTATAATATTATAAATTTTGAGTCATTTGAAAATTAAAATTAATTTATATAAATTTAATTAGAAATTCTAAGAGTACCCCCTCTTTTAAAAGGGGACCTCCTCTCCTCTTTTGTTCACACTTCAAAAACATTTTGGTTTATCCAATACCTACAAAAATACCTTACTTAAATAACTTACTATATACTAGAGGAATTTTTTTAACATAAAACCAATCTAGGAAATATTTTGGTGTAAACCTTAAGAAGTTGTCCGAAGAAGAGGTATAGTTCTTAACCAAGCATTTTCATTTTATTTCATCTTCTACCTTGATCAAACCTTATTCAAACATATTTAAATAATAAAAATAGTATTTTATTTGTACTGAGTTTTTTTATAATTATGTCATGTCCTATATCTATCTCCTCTTCTATGAAATGAGAAATTAAACCATCGTTCGTGTATACGAAGGACTACCACGTCGTGAACCGATGTAATTCATTTTCCAACACTGCCTCTCATAGCTGGTTATAATGATGTATTTAATGTATATATATGATATTTATGACATATTTATCATTTTTAAATGATAATATATCATTTAATTTCACTATATTGTATTTTTATGTTTTCAAATGTAATATGAGATTCAATTATGTCTCTAGTTTACCAAGACTACTAATCTATTTGGTCCGTTAGGATGCACTTATATCTTATACTCATGTAATAAAGTAACCACCGAATATAGGCTACTAGGGTTGAGGTATTTACAGTTGGTATCAAATAAAGTTCATTAGAAACCTTTAGAATTAGGTTTAGGAAAACATATATTTGGGAATATAACCCTATAATTGAATTTGAGGATAATTCTAAGTATAAGATAGCATCCTAAAGTTTTGGTAAATTTGTGATCATTTGGTTTTACAAGAAATAAATCAATTTCAAGATACTACAAGTGGACATGGTTTTGGAATAGATGCATATAGCGGTAATAACCCTAAAAATATTTTGTTGAGTATATCTTGGCTATCATAATGGTGCATGGTGAGTATGCCCTTTCTGCGCACCTAATTTGACATTCTTGGGAGATTTGGTTGGGTTGATTTGCATTTTATTTTTGAACCAATGATAGAATAGAACATATGGAAATATATGATATTTAATAGTGATATGGGATATACCTAAAGTGTCTTAGGTTAATAAGTCTAAGGTTGATCATAAGTTTAAAGACATAGATACACCTTTTGAGGATTTACCACCACCAATACTCTTTTTTTATTTTAATTAAATAAATTTTAAAGGATAAGTGAGAACCAGAATAATATCTCTACCAGATCCCTATATTCCATACAAAGAAACAAACTCGACTATAAAAGACCATGAAAACTCACGCTAGGTAAAACCTCCATTACTAAAGACAACCAACAATGAAGTTACTCACTAACGCCACCATCAAAATTTGAACTTTTTCCTAGAAGACATCAAAAAAACCTAAGTCACCACTAAGGACACACCGAGCCACCAAAAAGATAACAAACATGCATGACTCCATGATGGGATAGAAATAACACCCAAATAAGGGGAAGTAATAAACTATTCCACTTAGTATAATAGATCCTCAAGTAAGGAATCCATAATATCCCAACTCTTATTGAACTCCTCCATATATATCTTCCTTTCATTAAATCCTCGAAGTAAAATGTATCCTGAGTATTAATCCATGTCATTTTTTCTTAGTTCCAATTTTCTCAACTATTTCCTTCTTCTGATTTTGGTCTTCCTTGGAAGAATTGATAGTGAAACTATATTCCACCATTTTTTCCATGCAGTGCATTAGGAAGATCATAGAAGTAGTTTTTGAAACCACTGGTTCCTATGAAGGGTGAAGTGGCCCTCCACTGTTGATAATTTCAAAAAATAAATCTCTCTCCTTTAAAGATCCTTCGAAGTTCAAACCATTATTTTCTTACACTAGTGAGTTTTCCATGGAAGACTTATATGGAGGGGGGATCTCCTGATAAGTTGGAATTTTATTGAGTTCTGTACCATCTGTAATTTTTTATGGAAATCTAGATAAGTTTTTCAATACAAATACCCTTACTAGCGGATCAAGTTATTATAGGTTTTAGAAGAAACAAGTATTCTTTGCATCCTTAGTTTTCTTCTCTTATTAAGTAGGTCATCAATGAATTCAATGGACCTTTTATTTCTTTTATCCATTAAATTCTAGTAGGAAAATGTGGTATTATCATCCTATTCATAATCTGATGAATTTTGAGAATTATTATAAGGTTCAACTTCTCCTATAATCTCTAAATATTACTCCTTTTAATATTTGGTTTAACATGAAAGATTATTTTGGAATAATACAATTAAATTTTTGGGGATGTAAGTTAAAAGGTATGAGATCACTGTTGGTTTTAAAACATTATTTTACGTTGAGTTTATTGAGGCTAATTAGGATGTAGGGTTATTTATTTTTGGAATAATGTATGTTTAACCTTTGATATTATTTTTTTAAATCTTGAAGTAAAATATATTATTTATTTATATGACGGTTTATACATTTTGGATATTATCTTAGTTTGTCGTAGATATTTTAGTTTTGGTTAATACTTAAATTCAGTAGGAATAGATTTTTATGCTTTTATAGATTATTGGATATATTTTAAGTTTATTTTAGTTCTTTAGGCATGAAAAATTTATCTTGAATACTCATTTTTGGAGAAAAAGGTGATATCGTGGTGGAAACTGATTAAAGAATGAAATTATACTTATAAAGTTAGTATATTTCTATATATTTTTAGTCAAGACTATAAAGTAATTCCTCAAATCTAGGAAAATGATCTTGAAATAAAAATGTTTTCCTATTAAATTCATTTCGGATAAATAAATGGTCTTTTTCATAGCATATTAATTTATGGTTTTTTGGGCGTTAACTTTATTATGATCATTCAATTTCTAGTGATCAATGTTATCTGTGACTCTCCATAATTATTAGGAATTGTTTCCTCTATTTACATATATTCAATTCCCACTAATGTTATCCTATTTTGAAATCTAGTTATATGTTATTCCAGATTACTATCATATTTCTCTTTCCATCTTTCTAAGAAAAAGTTTTATTAACCCTTCTTACAATATGGGTTTTCAATGAAGGTATTTTAAAAGATTAAAAATTTTATGACTGAGATAAAATTGTGAGTGAAAAAATTATTTAAGGGGGTAGAATTTAACTCCCCAATATTCTAGAATATATTTATCTTTAAGTTAATTTAATTTATTTGATAGCTTTCATTACACACAATATCGAGTTTAAAAAAACTATAATATACCGTTAAAATATTATTATTTAAACATGACCCTTATAACTATAACGTCCCGGACCTGGGTTCCACGTAATGGGTGCCCTGAGCCCAGTTCGCCACGTGACCTCAAGCGCATTTTCCCAAATGCCAGAGGCTGCCGACTAGCAGCGAGGACCCATGTCTGATAGTGGGGAAACTATGCCCTCATTTGTCAAAGTGTAGCGCAAAAGAATACAAAATAAACATATAATGATAGCAGAAGCAGTAAACATACACAACTAAATAACTATATAAGTGGATGTAACTAACAATATATAAGTGATGATGCCACATATTTCAAGTTCTAAGAAAGCATCCAGAACATGTTACATATCAATGCAGTACAACAAATACAATGTACAACAAAACAAGAAAAACAGCTGGCAGCGGCATCGCGAGCCTAGGCTCGGTCCCATGCCCTCCTACTCCTCAGCAATAGTCAAGTACCTTTACAGTGACCCTTGATCCTATCTACATCTGAAGCAACATAATCTGTTTGGGTTGAAAAGCATGACTCAAACAGGGTGTGATAAATATATCTCAGTAGGCACCCACCAAAGGCCCGTGCTCAACTGTGTGTAAAACATGCAACAAGTGTGCAGTAGTAAAATGCAATAAACTAAGCAGTACTCAAAAGTAACTAACTTAACAGTTAAATTTCCATTTTATTAATCATTTAATTCCTTTAATTTAGTGACATTCTTGTGCTCAATAGCACCAAGCCCTCAGGCCAACCAGAACGGTGCCCTCCGGCTAAAATAGTAAACCACGCCCTCAGGCTTTCCCTCAGGCCATACAGAATCGCACCCACAGGTATTTCCCTCAGGAGTAACAGAAATTCTCACCCTCAGGCATATGAAGTGTTGCCCTCAGGCACAGAAGTCAAACCCTCAGGCACTAAAGGTTGTCCTCATGCAAAATAGGATGTTGCCCTTAGGCTAATACAATCATGCCCTCAGGCTAATGTAGTCACACCCTCAGGCTAATCACAACAACGCCCTTAGGTTAAAAAGGTAACCGGACCATTCCCAACATATTACAATGCAGTAAAAAAGCAATTCCTCTCAAGGAAATTCTAAAATTACTACATTAAAGGCATACCCTCGGGTATCCTGGACAAACGACTAAACAGTGGAACGCACCCCGGGGTGGTTCGGGATCCAAGAAACAATCCCAACCGGAATTTTATTATCACAATTTAATCACATATTCAATTCTAGGCATTAAATATAGCAACGAACTCAGCCACACGACACCCCAACATGGGTTCGTGGCACAAAATGCACAAAAACGCACGACAGTTGGAAAATAAACACAAAGCTGCCTACCTTATTCACCAACGAACATTATACCTGAACTCCGACTCCAGAAACGCCCAAGAACGGCATAGATCTGACTAAGAACAAAACCCATTCAAATGTAAATAACTTACGTTAGGAGAATAATTGGTAAGAACGGTACCATGAGAGGAGAGGGCTTACCCGTGCGGTTCCAACGGGATCATCCAAGGTGAAAAATGATTCCAGACGAACCCCTGGCGGATCTTCAAAGATCTGGCCTCCTCCTTTGGCTCCAAAAAGATTTAAGAGTCTCCTCTTCTAAATGAGGAGGCTACTACCTGTTTTAAGCCAAAAAAACAAAGTACAAGGCGTGTACTTCTTAGTACACGGCGTGTACTCCTTTCATTTAACTATTCCTCTGGAAGCACCACCACACTGTTCATCCGTCGACCTGAGTACACGACATGTACTCCCAAGTAGACGGTGTGTACTATCACCCAGCTGGCGACGACTCCACCGCCTTACTATTTAAGCCTGCCAACTGACTACACGGCGTGTAAGTACCACTACACGGTGTGTAGTCGGTTCCTACACCCCTCATCGCTAGCATGGCTACATGCCCCGTGTACTCATCCCAACATGGGCAAAAGTACACGACGTGTGGATAAAGTACACGGCGTGTAGTTCCAAAATTTAGGATTTTCCCCCATTTTCCATATTTTCCCAAAAAGACTTAAGGAAAAGGAAAAGAAGAAGCCTGTACCTCAAAAAAAAAAAAGAACCGGGTTCTTACAAACTTCCCACCTTATAGAAAATCGTCCCCGAATTGACCTTCCAAGGGTGGCTCAGAACAGCTCTGGCCATTGAGCATGTACGTCGACCTCCCTCTCCCAGGTCTCGTCCTACACTTGGCCATGCTGCCATAAAACTCGTACGAGAGGAACTGACCGGCCTCGAAGAACCTTCGTGCTCCTGTCAACGATACGGACCAGATGCTCCTCAAAGGACACATCAGGCTGAAGCTCAACCTCCTCTGGCTGAAAGGTGTGAGACGGGTCTGAATGGTAACGACGCAACTGAGACATGTGGAAGACGTCGTGCATGGCTCGGTACCGCTGCGGTAACTGAAACCGATAGGCAACCATCCTGACTCTATCCAAAATCTCAAATGGCCCCACATACCTCGGTGAAGTTTTACCCTGTCTCCTGATCCGCTTGTGTCCCAGCCTTGGCGAAACATGTAGAAAAACCTGATCCCCGACCACGAACTCCAAAGGCCATCTACGAAGACTAGCGTAAGACTTCTGACGATACTGCATGGTATCCATCCGCTTCCGAATCAACTGGACCTGCTCAGATGTCTCCTGTACGAGTTGTGACCCCAGTAAAGCTGCCTCACCTGCCTCTAACCATCACAAAGGTGATCGACATGACCTACCATATAAATCCTCATATGGTGCCATCTCAATAGTCGCCTAAAAACTATTGTTATAGGAAAACTCGACCAAGGGTATATGATTCTCCCAAGAGCCCCCAAATTCTAGGACGCATGCGCGCAGCATGTCCTCTAGCACCCTTATCGTCCGCTCTGACTTCCCATCTGTCTGAGGGTGGTATGCTGTACTTAGAAGCACCTGTGTACCCAATGCCCTCTGAAAACTCTGCCAGAAACGAGAGGTAAAGTGGGCATCCCTATCTGAAACGATAAAACGAGGGACCCCATGAAGATGTACGATCTCTCAGATATATAGCCTTCTGAGATCGTCCACACCGAAGGTATCCTTGATCGGCAAGAAGTGAGCTACCTTCGTGAGTCTATCCACGACAACCCACACGACATCATTGCCTCGAGGTGACCTCGGCAAACCTGTCACGAAATCAATCGCGACATCATCCCATTTCCACTATGGAATGGGAAACTGCTGTAACAGCCCAGCTGGCCTCTGTTGCACTGCCTTCACCTGCTGACAGGTGGAACACCTTGTAACAAAACCAATTATCTCCCTCTTCATACCTGACCACCAGTACTGACGCCTCAAGTCACGGTACATCTTGGTAACCTCAGGATGAACTGACCAAGCTGAAGCATGAAACTCCTGCATTAGCTCCTCGCGTATATCCCCTGGAACCCATACACGTCCATGGAAATGCAAAACCTCATCATTGCCTATCGTCCAACCGGGAGGAGGGTCTTCACTTGCCACTGAATCCCGTAGAATTAGGCCTTCTGAATCCGATAGTTGTCTCATCCTTACTCTGTCCTGGAGGGTAGAAGTCACAGCTAGCGAGGAAAGATAAGCCTGCCCCTGACTGTCGTGCACCTCTAGATGCATCTCAGAGAACAAATCCATGAGCTCCCACTCACCACTGGCCTCTTGTACTGCCTGTATCTAAGTCTTCCTACTCAGTGCATCATCTACTACATTTCCTTTACCAGGTGTGTAGGAAAGCTCAAAATCGAAGGACTGTAGGAACTTAACCCACCTTCTCTTCCTCAGATTTAGGTCACGCTGAGTAAAGATATATTTGAGGATTTTGTGGTCTGTGAAAACCACAAACGCTCTCCCAACAGATAATGTCTCCAACAGCGCAACGCATACACAACCGCAGCCAACTCGAGATCATGCGTTGGGTAATTCCTCTCATGCGACCTCAACTGCCGAGACCTGTACGCAACAACTCGGTCTCCCTGCATCAAAATTGCTCCCAGCCCAATCCCTGATGCATCAGAGTAAACTGTATAGCTCTTCCCCTACTCTGGGAGTATCAGGATCGGTGCTGATGTCAACCTTCCCTTCAGGTCCTGAAAAGTTGTCTCACAAGATTCTGACCAACCGAACTTCACACCCTTCTTAGTCAGACCAGTCAACAGTGCTGATAAGCGGGAGAAGTCCTGTATGAAGCGTCTGTAGTAACCAACCAGCCCTAAGAAACTCCATATATCAAACACATTCTTAGGCTTCTCCCAGGAAACTGCTGCTCTCACCATCTCTGGGTCTACTGCAACTCCTTCCTCTGAGATAATGTGACCCGGGAAGTGAATCTGGTCCATCCAAAAGTGGAACTTTGAGAGCTTAGCATATAGTCGATGCTCTCTTAGTATACTCAATACAATCTCAAGATGGGTGGCATGGTCGTGTCGAGTGTGAGATTACACCAAGATGTCGTCCACGAATACTACCAGAAATGAATCAAGATACGGATGAAACACACGATTCATCAGAGCCATGAAAACTGTTGGCGTGTTCGTGAGTCCGAACGGCATAACCGTATAATCATATAGACCATACCTACTTCTGAAAGCTATGAGAGGTATTTTTGATGGTCTAACGCGTAGCTGATGATATCCGGATCTCAAGTCAATCTTCGAGAACACTCGTTCTCCACGAAGCTGATCAAACAGATCATCTATCCTCGGCAAGGGATGTCGGTTCTTAACCGTCAACTGGTTTAGCTTCTGATAATCCACACAAAGTCTGAGGGTACCATCTGCCTTCTTCGCAAAAAGGACCAGATAACCCCAATGAGAAGTACTGGGTCGGATAAAACCCTTCGCCTGAAGCTCCTCTAACTGCCTCTTGAGCTCCTGCAACTCAGGCGTGGCCATCCTATAAGGAGGAATAGATACCAGTGCTGCTCCTGGAACAAGCTCGATAGAGAAATCCACCTCATGCACCAGAGGTAGACTTGAAAAGTCGTCCGGGAAGACATCCCTAAAACGATCAACAACTGGAGGGAAATCCGTCTGACAAGTCCCCTGATCATCCAGATATAAGCTCGCAATCTGGGCTGTGACTCCACCTCGCCCATGATTCTCTGGTCCAGCTTGACTTGCATGAACATCCCATTCGCCCTTGTATAAAAACTCTCTGCCCTCTGGTGATGTGAAACGCACCCTGTGACGATAGAAGTCTACAAAGGCTCTAAAGGGAACCAACCAGTCCATCCCGATAATGACATCATAGCTCATCATCTCCAAGACATAGAGGTCCCAAAGGAAATGACACCCTCCAACCTCAAGGGGGCACTCCTTACATTGACGCACACTAGCCGTCCTAGTCCCCAACGGAGTTTCTAGCATCAAGATATCAGAAGAAGTAGAAACACCGAGCCCAAGTCTCTCCACAATGGGTACAGATATGAAACTATTTGTAACACCTGTATCAAAAAGTACTGAAGACAAGACAGAAGCTAATAGAATAGTACCTCTGACTGTAGAAGGTCTGGGATCCTGCTCCTGGTGGGTCTGTTGCACTGCATATGTCTGCCCAGTGCCGCGGCCCTGTGACACAGCCTGGCTACCCTGAGTTGTCCTGCCCTGCTACCTCTGCGATCCTGGCGTCTGGCTACCACGGACACGACCACCATCCCTGCCTGCATGCCCTGACGTATTCCAGTTCCCTGACTGGTAAGAAGCCACTGGTCCTGCTCCCGCGTGCGGAGTCTGCACAGAACTCCTCTCACTAGCCACTGGTAGCACCGCCCTGCAAAAGCGCTGCAGATGACCCATATTTCCGCAAGCTCGTCACTCCACTGGGTATCGGGGACACTGTAGCCTCTTGTGCCCCTCTCTGCCACACTGGTAGCACCTGATCGGGCCACCTGAAGAAGCTGCCTGGCTGGTACTGCCACCCTGAGAAAAGTCCATCTGTCTCTTTCTCTTACCAGCAGAAATAGTACCAGTAACTGGTGCTGAACCTCCCTGTCCCACACCACTTGATTCCCGCGGGTTCTTCACTGTAATCAGTGCCTAATTCACAATCACGTGTACAGTAGGAAACCTAAAAACATTTACTAATGCTCGGATGTCATACCAAAGAGAATCCTCAAAACGTCTGGCTCTCAACGTCTCATCACCCACCAGCACAGGTGCAAAACGCTAAAGATCTGTAAAACGAGCAGAATAGTCCATCACTGACATAGATCCCTACTGCAGATTCATGAACTCTCGAGCTCTATCTTCCCTCAGCGTCTTGGGAAAGAAGAAGTCATAGAAGACTACCTGAAAATCTTCCCACACTATGTCCCTGTGATGCTCTGTCTAGGTGGTAACATCCCACCACCTCTTGGCGGAATCACGCAGCATGTAAGTCGCGAGCTTGACCCTCCGCCCTGGAGGCATCTCAAGATGCTTGAAAATAGTCTACATTAATCCTAGCCAAGACTCTGCAGCGTGTGGTCCGACATCCCCTGGAAATGTAGGCAGATTTTGCTGCTGAAAGATACGCGTCAGTTCAGACATAGATGTGGCAGCCCGCGGTGCTCCCTGAAAGGTCTGCATGAACTGCAGTAAGCCTTCAAAGAACTGCGCCTCCGCACCTGTGTCTGGTATAACATCTGGCGCCGCATCTGGCTCTGCTGGTGGATCAACTGGTATCCCATGGCCCACCATCTCCGGAGTATAATCATTGCCGCTTTCCTGAAGAACAAATCGCGGTCGTCTCTGCGGCATGACACTATAAGGTAAAAAGCAAACCTCAGATTCAAGATTATTAAGACTGAAAGCGAAGGAACCACAAAGGAACAAGAGGAAGAAAACATGTCAAAATTTTCAAAACAAGACTACACGGCGTGTACAATGACTACACGGCGTGTACTTGACTTTCCTTCCCCTGCCTGGGTCCTTCTACACGGCTAAGCCACACGACTTCCATTTAACAAAACTACATGGTGTGTATAATATCTACACGGCTTGTACGGTGTTATTTTCCAACATCCCGTGTCATCTGTGACACGGCTGACTACTCGGCTTAACTCCACACGGTGTGTTACACCTGTACACGGCGTGTACATCACCCCATTTCCCAGCCACACAGCTAACTCCACACGGTCTTTCCTCGGACAAGACTACACGGCATGTCCCATATGTACACGGAGTCTTCAGGGAGAGGTGAAACTGACCCGTGTTGTTAGTTACACGGCCGAGTCCCCAGGTCACACTACACAGAGTGTCTATAATTGACACGGCGTGTTCTGTCAAGGAGTTCACCGACTCGTGTTGTTAGTTACACGACCGGACTCCGGGTCACACTACATGGCGTGTCCAAAAACTACACGACGTGTTTTACCCAAGGCCTTCCCTACCCCATGTCACCGCCCACACAGTTTGTGACACGGGAAGAGACTACACGGTGTGTACTCAGGGTCCACGGCGTGTACTCAAAAAGTTCATTTTTCTTCCTGAACAAAAGAGCATACACGGCGTGTATAAAAATACTACACGGCATGTATACTAGTTTTCCAGACAATATGCCTAAGAAACTTCCCCGGAACCCAGAAAATACCGTAAAACAACACCTAAGTGTCAAATTCCGACCCGTGGGGGCCTATACTTCCCATGAATCAAAGTTTTACATCTTATCTGTGTTATAAAAAATAAAAAGTCAATGGTACACCAAATTCTGATTAATGGGGGCCCATACTCCCAAAAAACCAAAGTTTGGTGTCCATTCTATAAACAGCTCGCACAAAAGTTACCCTATCAAACAGCAGGTATTTTATCAGTGCAGCTATCATAACAGCATGCTTTTCTAGCACAACAACTATCACAACAACATGCAATTTTCTAATGCTCCTACATGGCATGGAAACTATGCATGGCATGTGATTCTAGAATGTTCCTAAATGATGCATGAGATGGAATACCCTCATCTCATCGGGTTGCAACAAAATAAAACCCATAGAAAAAATATAAACTGCACAATCTCTAAGTGTATCACCCAACGGTGAAAACATATCAACCGTAAAATTGCAAAATCAAAAGAATGTAAAATACGAGGTAGACTGGATTTTCCCTGTACATGGGTTAGCTATGCCCGGGCACAGATTATTACGAACTACCGTTCCGTCCTATCCCTGACTATGGCTCCAAATAGTAAGTCAAAGAAAAGAAATCCCTCTGATACCACTTTGTAATGTCCCGGACCCGGGTGCCACGCAATGGGTACCCCGAGCCCGGTTCGCCACATGACCTCAAGCGCATTTACCCAAAAGCCAGAGGATGCTGACTAGCAGTGAGGGCCCATTTCTGATAGTGGGGAAACTATGCCCTCATTTGTCAAAGTGTTGCGCAGCGGAATACAAAATAAACATACAATGACAGTGGAAGCAGTAAACATACACAACTGAATAACTACAGTAGTGGATATAACCAACAGTATATAAGTGATGATGATATATGTTTCAAGTTCTAAGAAATCATCCAGAACATGTTACACATCAATGCAGTACAACAAATAAAGAGTACAACAAAACAAGAAAAACAGTTGTCAGCGGCATCGCGAGCCTAGGCTTGGTCCCATGCCCTCCTACTCCTCAGCAACAGTCAAGTACCTGTATAGGGACTCTTTCCCCTATCTATACCTGAAGCAACGTAATCTGTTTGGGCCGAAAAGCATGAACCAAACAGGGTGTGAGAAATATATCTCAGTAGGCACCCACCAAAGGCCTGTGCTCAACTGTGTGTAAAACATGCAACAAGTGTGCAGTAGCAAAATGCAATAAACTAAGCAGTACTCAAAAGTAACTAACTTAACAGTTAAATTTCCATTTTATTAATCATTTAATTCCTTTAATTTAGTAACATTCTTGTGCTCAATATCACCAAGACCTTAGGCCAACCAGAACCGCGCCCTCAGGCTAAAATAGTAAACCACGCCCTCGGGCTTTCCCTCAGGCCATACAGAATCCCACCCGCAGGTATTTCCCTCAGGCGTAACAGAAATTCTCACCCTCAAGCATACGAAGTGTCGCCCTAAGACACAGAAGTCAATCCCTCAGGCACGAAAGGTTACCCTCAGGAGAAATAGGATGTTTCCCTCATGCTAATACAATCACGCCCTCAGGCTAATGCAGTCACGCCCTGAGGCTAATCACAACAACGCCCTCAGGCTAAACAGGTAACCGGGCCATTCCCAACATATCACAATGCAGTAAACAAGCAATTACTCTCAAGAAAATTCTACAATTACTACATTAAAGGAATACCCTCGGGTATCCTGGCCAAACGGCTAAACAGTGGAACACACCCCCGGGGTGGTTCCGGATCCAAGCAACGATCCCAACCGGCATTTTATTATCACGATTTAATCACCTATGCAATTCTAGGCATTAAATATAGCAACAAACTCAGCCACACGACACCCCAACATGGGTTTGTGGCACAAAACGCACCAAAACGCATGACAGTTGGAAAATAAACTCAAAGATGCCTACCTTATTCGCCAACGAATGTCGCCGACTCCAGAAACGCCCAAGAACGGCGTAGATCTGACGAATAACAAAACCCATTCAAACGTAAATAACTTACGTTAGGAGAAGAATTAGCAAGAACGGTACCAGGAGAGGAGAGGGCTTACCCGTGCGGTTCCAACGGGATCGTCCGAGGTGGAAACTAATTCCAGAAGAACCCCCGACGGATCTTCAAAGATCTGGCATCCTCTTTTGGCTCCAAAACAGTTCAAGAGTCTCCTCTGTCAATTGAGGAGGCTACTGCCTGTTTTAAGCCAAAAAAACAAAGTACACAACATGTAGTTCTGATTACACGATGTGTACTCCTTTTATTTAATTGTTCCTCTGGCGTTTGGGGAAATGCGCTTGAGGTCACGTGGCGAACCGGGCTCGGGGCACCCGTTGCGTGGCACCCGGGTCCAGGACGTTACAATAACATATGCGTTAAAATTAGAGATATGAATAAGAATAAATAAATTATATAAAATATTTATAAAAGTTTTATATATTTTAAATTAATTAAAAAATAAGTACTTGATTTTTGGTGAAGTCAATTTATGGTTTAAAAATACATTTTTTTAAAAAATGGGTTTTATTACTTTTTGTGATCAAACAATATAATTAATTTATGCCAATTTTAGAAAATTTACTCAAAAAAATTAAACCACTTTTCAAATAATCATATCAAAATTAACTTAGGGTTAAATTTTGTGATTTTTCTAAAATGATTAATTTTTCAGTGAATAGTAAAAAATACTGATTTTTCAAATACTGTCATTTTATTTCATTGAAAAGGCCCCATAATTTTTTGAAGTTGATCCTAAATTAATAAAATTATATTTTAGTTATAAATAATATAATTAATTAAATAATAAATAATATTATACTTGATCTTACTATAAAAATACTTTTAGACTTAAAAAGTCATTTTTTTTTCAAAAAACCATTTTTCGTTACACTTTGTCGGATTATTATAAAATAAATTTATGAAATATTTAGAGATTGAATTTTATAAAATGGATTTATTTTTTAATCAACATAATTAATATTATTTGATAAGGTCTACTTAATGTTTGGTCATAATGAATAATAAAAATTTACAACCTTATTAAAAGGGTAAATTGGGTTAACCTAGGTTAAAACTAAGTGAAGAGTCCACTATTTTTCATCTTAATTATTATTTTTTGTAGTTATTTAGAACCTTATCGCATTAGTCTTGATATTTAATTATTTATGAGACACTTTTCCATAATATTTTAAGAAAATAAAAATACAAAATGTTCCTCTCTTATTTTTAAATTTCTATTATAAGTTTATATAAGGATAAAAATAAGTTGTGAATGAATAATAAATTTTATTTTGAGATTAATGAAATTATTTTCATGATGGAAATTTATTTCTAATTTTTATTGATTATATAATTACCTTAAATTCTTATGCAACGCCGACACAATATTTATTTAATTAGTAGAAAAAGAAAATAAATTATTTAAAAACCTATAATAGTAATATTTTTGGTGATTTATAGTGAAACATGATTTTTTATATAAATTTAATATGTTAGGGATGTTAGAAATGATTATATTCAAATTAATTTACTGTCATTATATTTTCAAAGTCAAATTAAATGAATAGTTCCAAAAATGATTTTAATGATATTTTATTTAAAATTCCTAAAAATAATATCTTAGTATATGTGATTAGTATAGGTTCAAAATATCAAACATGGTCTATTTATGATCCAATTTCCCTTTTATAGTTTCTATTTTGACCCCCAAATAGTAAAAAACATTGATATCACTGTAATTTTCTAAAGGGTTAACAGGGGTAAAACATAATCTAAACTTGCCCAAAATTTATTATGTTATATGGGTTCAACTCATACTCATATTATATTCTAATATTATCAATTTTTATTCATTTTAATATAAAAATTAATTTATATTAATTTAATACTTTAAAAAATTCTAAGAGTACCCCTCCCCTCTCTTATAAAAGGGAACCTCCTCTCTTTTTTTGTTCACACTTCAAAAACATTTTAGTTTATCCAATACCTACCCAACTAATTTACTTAAATAACTTCCTATATCCTAGAATAATTTTTTTGAACATAAAACTTACCTAGTAAAGCTTTTGGTGTAAACCTTAAGAAGTTGTCCGGAGAAGAGGTATAATTATTAACCAAGCATTTTCATTTTATTTCATATTATAACTAGATCAAAAATTATTTAAAGATGATTAAATAATAACAAAAGAATATTACATATACTTATTTTTATTATTATTATGTAAATACCTATTTCTATATCCTCTTCCATTAAATGGGAAATTAAACCACCATTCGCGTGTACGGAGGACTACTGCGTCATGAACTGATGCAATTCATTTTCCATCATTGCCTATCACAACTAGTTATAATGATTGATTTAATTTATATATATATATATGATATTTATTACATATTTATCATTTATAAATGATAATATATCATACAATTTCTTATCTTTCCATCCATTTAAAAATGATAGTGTTGTTTGTGCATACGTGTGGACTACCACCTTTATGAAGTGATGAGATTAATTTTCCATAACCACATAAAATGGATGATATATATAAGTTTATTTAAAAAAATAATAATATTGTATTTATGATATAATGGTAATTATGTAATGATAAAATAATACTTATGTTCTTTCCATCATGATCTTTGAAAAATGAAATGTTACTCATAGGTACGTGCACCTTACTGTCTCCATGACTGCAATGTAGTTTTGTTTTCATAACTATCTTTCAGGGTTGGTATTAAAATTATAATTCATGTATAAAAATGATAATTATTTCATTATTATTATTTTGGATATGATGGAACAATTACCTATTTTACTATATTCAGCCTAGCGAAGTCATTTTGGACATATGAACCGATTATCATCAAAACGTCAAATGTGAACTTAATTGACTAAGTAATTAAATATAACATGGAAATAAATAAAATAAAAGGAATAATAAACTTTAAAATTGTTCTTAATAAATCAAATAATTAACATAAGTTTATTATTTAGCAAGATAAATAAGTCACACGATGAGTCATACTTGAGGTAAGAAATATTGTTTCAATTTTCCTTTATTGAGGCATATTTTATTGTCAAGCACCTAATTTATTTTATATGGTGTATATAATACCCTTTTACATGTCATATCATGAATCATTTATAATTCATGGTATTTTAAGTTACAATTTGAATTATTTCATCAAATTGGTTTTCAATTGAAAGTCACTAAGTGGTAAAGGGTTTCTTAACTCAATTTTCATTCATTGGGTTATACCTCTACTTAATTGACTATATTATGATATGATTAATTATGAAATGAAAGATGATTTTATTATATTTTATTTCCACTTTTTTTGTGGATTTATTTTTTTACATATAATCACTTAAATGAATAAATTATCACTCCGATGATATGATCTTTATAAGGGATTTCATTTCAATTTTCCTTCATTGAGGCATATTTTATTAGCATGAAGCTAATTTTTTTATACAGTGTATATATTACCCCTTTTATATGTAATATCATGAATCCTTCATAATTTATGGTATTTTAAGTTACAATTTCAATTATTTCATCTAATAGGATTTTACTTGAAAGTTACCAAGTGGTAAAAGTTTTCTTAGCTCAATTTTCATTCATTAGGTTATACCTTTACTTCATTGACTAGGTTTTGACATAATTATGTGTAAAATGTCCTATAATTATATTATTCTTTATTTTATTTTTTTTGATTTTCATTTGTTACATATATCACTTCATTGATTAAATTATCACTCCAATGATATGATATTTGTAAGGGATCTTGTCTCAATTTTCCATCATTGAGGAATATTTTAATTTTATGCACTTAATTTGTTTTATATGGTGTATATACTACTACTTTTACATGTAATATCACTAATACTTTAAAATTAATGGTATTTTAAGTTAAAATTTTAATTATTTCATCCAATGGAATTTTAATAAAAAGTTACTAAGTGGTAAAGGGATTCTTAACTAAATCTCCATTCATTTGGTTATACCTCTACTTCATTGAAAATGTTATGACATGATTATGTGTAAAATGACCTTATATTTTATTTTTTTTTTCACTTT
Source organism: Viscum album (assembly GCA_963277665.1). Taxonomy (NCBI): domain Eukaryota; kingdom Viridiplantae; phylum Streptophyta; class Magnoliopsida; order Santalales; family Viscaceae; genus Viscum; species Viscum album. Next base: position 1,464,386,399 of record OY728139.1, read on the forward strand.
CACTTCTTTTTTTGGATTTACATTTGTGACTGATAATCAATTTATTGATCAATTCTCACTTCAACAATAAAAGATTTACAAGGGTTTCTCATCTCACATATGTTTCTGTGAGTCATATACCATATTAACCACTTACTTCTTTCATGCGGTGTATATAATTTTCATATGGTATGATATATATTTATTCCATTTATTTTAATGGTATTTAATTATTAATATAAAATTATTTATTTAATGGTGATTATGGTTTAAAATTCACCAAATCGGAAAGGGTTTGTTTTATAATCTCATCATTATTCAATATTGTTTATTTTTAAGTCTCCATTGGGGGAATTATATGATTTTTATATATTAAACCCAATATATTTTATTATCCTCTGGTTATTTTTGAAAATTTTATGTTTTACTTTCATTTTTATCTTTTGAAGTACTTAAGTGACTGAAAATAATGCTTTTAAAGAAAACCTTATTTATTTTATATTTAGTTAGTAATATTTTTCTTCTATGACCATATTTTCCTTAAAATGTTATAAAAAATGTTTTTACTGTTCTCCAATAATTTATTAAAGGCATTTTTACCCATGTTTTATTTTTTAAAAAATCTTTCAAATAGAATCTTCTTTTCATTTTCCAAACGAGGCATTTTTTTATTTTTACCAAAAATGTGAAAGGATTATTTTTTAACATACTCGACATGAAAAAAAGTCCCCACCTTTATGAACAATCAACAATTTGAATCTTCCTTTACAAATTTCTATGAATATTTGAAAAGAAAATGTTTTTCTTATTATATTAATTTTTTTTTATAAATTAATTTTAATGTGAAAAGTTTATTTTACTCAATAATGTTTTAATGATATTTTTATGGAATTTATATTCCTCAAATACAATAACACTTTATTTTAATTATTTTCGACTGGGGATATGTTTTAATGATACCATCATTTTAATAACCCATACTTTTCATATATAGATATTTCATATTTTTTAATGAATGTTAATTACACGACATAACGATCCATGGTAGAATCATATTGGTCTAGTTACTTTGTAAAGTTGTATATAAAAGCAACCCGTTCTTAAGAGATTTACATAACCTCACACTTAATTATTCATAATTAGAACCCTTCTTTGAAATATCATACTCAATTACTTTATTCATAATCTGGGTAAAGGAAACATAATAAAGGGTGATATCAGATGCTCAAAAAAGGAAAATAAGAGAGATATCAACATAACATGAGTGTAATGGTATGAGAATATGAGAATAAAATTTTAAAAACCAAACCCTATATATTATAGATAAAAATCCTGATTCATGGTATAATTCTTAGTAGTTTATAAGACATGAATCATAAAGGAATCAAGTAACATGAACCAAAAGAGAATAAAATTGAAATAATATAAAACACCTTGATATTTTAGAAAAATAAAAAATATGTTAGATAGCATACAATATGCACAACACCGAACTTAAACGAACCACAAAATATTATTATTTACATATGACCCTATAGCCTAACTGTTAAATTGATGATATGAATAGGAATAACTAATATATATATATATATATATATGGACCCCCTACTCAATATAAATGTTTTTATAAATTTTTATTAAATAATTACTCAAGTTTTAATAAAGTTGTTTTATTCATAAAAAATATGTTTTCTTCAAAAATGAATTTTTATTACTTTTTATGAGAAAATATTATAATTAATTTTTAGAAATTTTATAAAATGTATTTAATAAAATGAAATTCTTTTTTGAAATCATAATATCAAAATTCACTTAGTGTTAAATTTTGGGATTATTCAGAAAAAATTGATTTTTCAGTGAATAGTGAAAAATATTGATTTTTGTAAAACTCTCATTTATTTTCAATAAATTAAGTAATTTAAAAGTAAAATTATGCTATTAATTTGATTTAAAGTAAGTTAATTATAATTTGGTTAAATGTTTTTCAATTAATTTCAATTTAATCATCTTTATACTTTATTTTTATAAGTTTATTTTTGGGTTTAAAAACATATTTTTCTGAAAAATTGTTTTAAAGTGAAAAATCTATCTCTTTTTTAATTAATTAAAATTAACCCTAATTAATAATTATTTAAATTAAAGGTAAATATTATATATATATTAATTTTAATTCATATAATTATTATTAATATTCATATATTTAATATAAAACTATCTTTTTCTTGAAAAATGCACTTCTTGAAAAACAACTTTTTCAGTGCTTTTGTGGGTTTAATTTTAAATTAATTTCTAGAAATTCCTTGAATTTAATTTGATAAAATGTATTATATATTTGGAATAAAAATAATTTATATTATATAATAAGGTCAAATTAATTTTTGGTTGCAAATATTATTAAAAAAAATTATTGTGGTTAAGGTTAAAACAAGGTTTTGCGCGCTACAAACACATGTGTTAAAATTAATTTTCGGAAAAAATATAATATTTATTTAATAAATTTTATTTAATATATATAATAATTTCATCCAAATTATATAATAATGTTCATTTTAAATTTATTCTTAATGGGTAAATTACCTAGGAAAATAAAAAGAGACTAGTTACCATGGTGAAAATAAAAGGGTAAAAGTGAGTAAACTTAGAGGTTAAGGGAAAAAATGTTTAAAAAATGTGTATTTTTTTGTTGGATGTGTTTATAAACCATATAATCCCTCCAAAAATTTATTTATAAAACTTTTAGGAACATGGAATGAGTGTGACTTCCCATTATTGAATAGTTTCGGTTACTTACAAAAATGTTACGGCTCCTAAATTATTAAAGGGGACCTGCTACCCTAACTTATTCACCACTAATAATCCGTTTGGATTTAATAAAGCATGAAACAATCTCTCTAAAAAATCCTTATATAAAGTATAGAGCATATGTTTATCCAAAAATACCAATCTTAAGGTCCTTAATAAGAGATAAAAAGGTGGTTTTTCCAAGTGAAGGTAATTGTCTTCACTAAACTCTTTATTTTTAATTCTTCACTTACCAAATTCATTCATTTAATAATAATTAAAATATAATAACACCATTATATAAAATATAATGATATTTTATTATGTTTATGTTATAACCTATATCCATTTTATCATCCATCAAATGGGAAACAAAACTGTTGATCGTGTGTATAAAGGATTACTGCATCATAAACCAATATAATTCGTTTTTCATCATCACCTCTCAAAGCTTGTTATAATGATCAAATAAAAATATATATATGATATTTTTAAAATAATTATACTGATTTAATTATTATATCACATATACATTCTTACTTTCCATTCTGTGGGGGATATGATAACACCGCACGTGTGTATGACAGACATCCGCCTCGTGAAGTGATGTGATTCGTTTTTCACCAACACTTTACATGGAAGGTAATAAGGATAATGTTAGTAAATATATGTGATATAAATTATATAATTATGATATTAATGAAATATTTATAATTATTAAAAGATAATATATCATTTTCTTTCTTACACTAAAAAATGATAACGTCGTTCGTGCATACGTGTGGACTACCACCTCCATAAAGCGATGCAATTATTTTTTCATCACAAAATCATATAGATGATATATATAAGTATATTTAAAGAAATTATATGGTATTTATGATATTATTATCATTCTATAATTATAAAATATTACTTACCTTCTTTCCATAATAATTTTTGAAAAATGGAAATGCTACTCATGCGCACGTACAACCTACCATATCCATGATCGTAAAGTAGTTCATTTTTCACAACCATATGTCATGATTGGTTTTAAAAGTATAATTTATTTATAAAAAAATATAATTATTTCATGATTATTATTATATATATGTTTAAATAATGACCTCTTTTACCATAATCAATCTACCAAAGTTATTTTTGACATATAAGCCGAAATACCGTCAAAACTTTCAAAGTGAACTTAAATTATTAACTAATTGTTTATAGCATGGTAAGAGATAAAATAAAAGGAATGATAAACTTGAAAAAATTTATTAAGTAAGTAAATAATTATCATATGTTTATTATTTAGGAATATAAAGAACTTACAAGATGATTTTGACTTAAGGTTAGGGACACTTTAACTTAAAACATCATTTTAAATGTTTTAAAGATTTATTTTATAAATATTTTTCTTCCATGTATATATTTTTAAAATTAATTTATGGATGATTTTATATGGAAATAAAATATTTATAAAAGAAATTTTATGTCTCTTTGGACAACATATTTTCCCGCCACCATAACCATTATTTGAAGTTTGTATTCCTTTACACGATTTCATGTTTTATCTAAAAAAAATATCTTTACATTTTTCTTGGTATTTGGATATTGAAAATTTGGTTTTAAAATAATTTTTTTTTAATATTTAAAAGAGTTTTTCATATGGGTTTAAAATAGTTTTTCAAGGGTTTAATGATGAAATGTTTCAAGATTAATTTTTTTTATTCATGTTATGGTCCCTTTAAATTGTTTATATGATGGTTAAAGCCCCATTATAGCTCACAGGTGAGCCTGATATAGCTTATACGATGGGTAAGTCTAGATAGAACTCTAATGAATTGTGTAATGATTATGTTATTAGGAGAATTATATTTGAACTTGACCATATGTTAATTCTAATTTTTAAGGTTTCTATGAAGATGTTATACCAAGGAACCTACATGAATTTTATATGTTTGCTAATGAGTTTTCATTGAAATTTATTTTTTTCCAAAGGTAAGATAAATTATCTTTTTAAAAATAAAGATAACGCCCTTTCTGGGTAAAAAAGTTTGTTTATTAATAAAATGTTTTCATGGGTTTTCATGTTTTTCACTAGACTTACACATTTCTTCTTTTTTATGTCCCTTATCAAGATTTTTTATAGTCATATTACATTTATAAAATTTTTTTCATAGGTTTTAAGGATAGGTAAGGGAAAATAATAAGTCAAGATAAAAGCTGTGAAGATTTTTCCTGAAAAGAAATCATATTTTATTTTAAATTTTTTAAATTTTGGAAAAAATGGATACTAATTAGATGTATTCACTTTGTACGTATATGGGTTTTTTATGTAAAAATTATGATATAACACTCTAAAAATATAAACCTAAAACATCTTTGGGAATGTAAGAATGTGAATTCTTATTTAAAGTCACTAGAATATGTAATGTTTAAGGCTGGTTCCTTATAGTTGGTATGAGAGAAAAGGTTTAGATAAATTTATAGGTTAGGATGTTATTTTAAGTTTAAGTTAAAGATCTACTATAAAAAAGGTTATTATGCTAAGGATAATTAGTATAATTTTGGATAAATGGAAAGAGTTGAATAAAGTATGAAATGGTTAATGATATCTTAGTATTTATCTGCCACATAATATGGTTTATTATGATTTATTTGATAAAATTACATTTTTTTTGTTTTTATAAATGGATGGATCCCGTAAGAACAAAATTAATAATGTATGTGAAGGAAAATGTGGTGGTTTTCTGAATAAGAAATAAAGAAGAATGGGAGTTATAGTGAAAACTCTTATGGTTCTTCTTAACTTTCTATCACAAGTTATGATTGAGAACTTGGACCTAGGTGAGTTAACTAATGCACCAAACAATTGAAAAATAGGTTTCCATAGAAGTTTAACTGATAAAGATCATAAAGGTAAAAAGATTCAACAACCAATGTATTAATAATGTGGGAAGAAGCACCTTGGAAAATATCTTAATAGAATCAGAATATGTTTTGTATATGATAAATGGGGTAATAAATCAATAATATTCTAAGAAAAAAGGAATCATTTAGTTAATTCCATAAAGGGGAATAAAATTATTCCCAAGGTGTCAATTGAATGTTTTAAATGTTGGGAGTTTGGACATTATAAAAATTGATTTCCTATGGGAAAATCTCAAGAATGATATCAAAAAGACTGTATAAATAAATTCCTAGCAATGCATAATTCCATTATAGTTGAAGACATGGAAACTGCAAATAACATATGAAAGGTATATATTACATCCTAGATTATGTTTTCAAATTGTTTAATCTTGGTACATGATTCATATTTTTTTTAGGAAGTAAGTATTGAGGAATAAGATGGAAAAGTATAGTTAATGAATTATAAAGAATGTTGAGTGATTAAGGTGCCTACATCAAGGGATTCAAGAGTTATGATGTAGTGGTAGATTTAAGGATGATCATAAGTTTAAATGAATTAATAATCTTTTGATGTTTTATGTGCTGTGATTAATTTTTGAGATATTTAATTAGTTTTTATAGATTATTAAGGCATATATAACCCTTACGTTTAACATGTGAAAAATATATTTGAGGGAAAATTCTCTTTTCATTTTGTGGAAATAAGTTTAATGGTATTTATAAACTTTAGCGTTTATATGATCCTTAATGTTAATATTATTCTTTATGATGTTCATCATATTTATAGGAAAGTTATAATAATTATATGGTTTATTAAAAGGAAAATATATAGGTTGGGTGAAAACCATCACATCCGATAAGGCCGTGAGGCTTGAACCCACAACCAAAGGGCTACAAGGGGAAACACATACCATTGGCCAGTGTGATGTATTGGTCAGTAAGAGATTATTATTTTTTCCACTCAAATGGTTTAACGAATAATGATTAAGTTTATTTTGGGAGAATATTTTTTACCATATGGATAACCATGTGATTAAAAAGTGATTTGGTGATTAGTAGATTGATTTTATTTCAGAAGAAGTTCATGCTTTTGGGAACCTTATATGATTAAGGTAAATAGAACATTATAGGATCTTATTTTAGGAATAATGGTTGAATTATCTTTTTTACTGTATATTTTTGGAAATTAAAGTTATTTATGGAAATGATTAACATATATTGGATATTATATGATTATGGCATACACATTTTTGTTATGAGACTTTAAAAGTGACTGGTGTTATTTAGTGATAATTGTAAAATAAATCTTTGAAGAATACGTGATCAAAACATTTTTATTTTTGGTTTTCAATCTTAGTAAGGAATATTTTTTAGAATTTTGAATATAGTTATTTATCTAATGATCAAATATAAAATTTGGGTGTTATTATTGACACCTTGGTGATTAATGTTGTATTTTATCATATGAAGGTTTATTCATTTTGGGAATTATCTTACCTTTTTCTAATCATTTTGGTTTTGGTTAATGTCTAAATATAAAAGGAGTAATTTTTTATCCTATTGTGGTTATATGATCCTTTAAAAGTTTATTTTAATTCTTTAGGCCTGGAAAATTCATCATGAATACTCATCATTTGGAGTAAAAGATGATAATGTGGTTGAAGATGATTAAAGGACGAAATTCAACTTGTCAAGTAAGTATATTTCCTTATGTTATTAGTATATATAGTAAGTAATTACTAAAACCTTAGAAATAGAACTTGAAAATGAAAATGTTATTCTATTACATTCATTTCTGAAGAAATTATGGTTATTTTCACACCTCTTTGGTTTATGGTTTTATAAATGTTGAATTTTTTATGATCATTCACTTTCTTGTGATAAATGGTATTTATCACTCTCCATAACTATTTATGAATTGAATTTTTTTATATGTCTAAAATTTCACATCCCATTAATGCTTTCCTACTTGGAAACCTAGTTATGTGTTATTCTAGGTGACCTTCATATTTTCTTTTCTCTCTTATCAAGAGGAAGTTTCAATAACCCCTTTTATGATGTGGGATTTCAAGAAAGGTATTTTCAAATATAAAACCTTTGATTAAAAATATCAAGTTAAAGTTGATATGATGCAATTTATTAATGGGGGTGGGTATGTAATACCTTGAGATTTTGGAAAAATAAAACTATTTTAGATAGTGTATAAGATACAAAACACTGAACTTAAATAAACCATGAAATATTGTTATTTAAATATGACCGTTATAAATTATCCATTAAATTGGTATTATGAATAATAATAAATAATTTATGAAATATATATATATAAATTTCAAACTCAATATAAATTTTTTGATAAATTTTTAGTAAATAATTACTCAATTTTAAGTAAATCTATCTTATTCATAAAAAAATATGTTTTCTCCAAAAATGATTTTTATTGTTTTTTAAGATAAAATATTAGAATTAATTTTCAGTAAAATTAAAAAATTTATTTGATAAAATTTACTTAATTTTTTAAATCATTATACCAGAATTAACTTAGGTTGAAATTTTTTGATTCTCAGAAAGTATTGATTTTTTAGTGAATAGTGAAAAATACTGATTTTTGTAAAACTCTCATTTATTTTTAATAAATTAAGTAATTTTAAAGTCCTATTATGGTTTGTATTTGATTTAAAGTAACATAAGTTTTATTTAGTTATATTTAATTAGATTAATTTTATTTTAATTATCTTTATACTATATTTTAGTATAAATTTATTTTTGGGTTTAAAAATGATTTTTTTCCTGAAAACTATTTTATAGTGCATAATGTTTCTCATTTTTAATTAACTAAAATTACCTCTAATGAGGAATGATTTAAATTAAATTTATAGATTATATATCTATAAATATTAATTTAAATTCTTATAATTATTATTAATAGTACTAGAGTTAATATAAAATCATATTTTTCTTGAAAAATACATTTCTTGAAAAAATGATTTTCATCATGTTTGTGGATTTGATTTTAAATTAAATTTCACCACTTAAATGAATTTAGTTTGATAAAATTGATTAAATATTTTTAATTATAATAATTTATATTATATAATAATATCAAATTAATTTTTGGTCTCAAATACTAGTAAAAAAATAAAAAATAATCATTATTGTTAAGGTTAAAATTGGGTTTTGCACGTTACGTACACATGTGTTAAAATTAATTTTCAAAACAAATAGGATATGTATTTAATATATTATATTTAATATTGATAATAATTGGGTCCAAGTTATCTAATAAGTCTCATTTTAATTTAATTATTAACTGATGATTTTCTAAGCTAAATAAAAAGAGACTAGTCACCGTGGTGAAAAATAAAAGGGTAAAAGTGAGGAAACTTAGAGGTTGAGAATCATCATGTTTAAAAAATGTGATTTTTTTGGAGGTGTGTTTGAAATATATCATCTCTAAACTCTTTTATTTATCAAATTTTGAGGCAAATGGCATGCGTATAACTTTCTATTATTGAATAGTTTTTCATATTTACAAAAATGCCACTCCTCATAAATTATAAAAGGTGACCTCCTTACCTCACTTATTCACACTACATAATCCATTTTTCTCAAAAAAAACAAGACAAAATATCTCCCCAACATACTTATACACGTTCTAGATCTTATGGTATTCCCAAAATACCAATCCTATGGTCCTTAATAAGAGATCCAAATGAGTTTTTTCTAAGAGAAGGTAATTGTATTCACTAAACTCTTTATTTTTAATTCTTATCTTACCACCTTCATTATTTTCCTAATAATTAAAATATAATGAAAAATTATATATAATATAATAATATTTTATTATGTTTATTTAATATTATATATATTTCTCCTCCTCCATCAAATGGGAAACGAAATTGTTGATCGTGTGTACAGAGGTCTACCGCCTCACGAACCGTTGTAATTCGTTTTTCATAATCACCTATCATAGATTGATATAATGATAGATTTAAAGTATATATATGATATATGTAAAATAATTATAATTATATAATTATGATATCACATATAACTTCTTACTTTTAATTTCGTGGGGGATACGATAATGTCATTTATGTGTACGTCAGACTACTGCCTCACGAAGCGATGTGATTCATTTTTCACTAATGCTTTTCATGGAAGGTATTAAGGATAAATTTAATGAATAAATTTGATATAAATTAAACTATTATTATATTAATAACATATTTATAATTATGAAAATATAATACATAATTTTGTTTCTTACACTAAAAAATGATAACGTCGTTCGTACGTACGTATGGACTACCACCTCTACGAAGCGGTGAAATTCTTTTTCCATCAAAAAATCACATGGATGATATATATAAGTATATTAAAATAAATAATATGGTATTTATGATATTATTATAAATATGTAAAGATAAATTATTACTTACCTTATTTCCATAATGATCATTGAAAAAATGGAAACGTTACTCATGCGTACGTATGACCTACAGTATCCATGATCGTAACAAAGTTAATTTTTCATAACCATATTTCATAATTGGTTTTAAAATTATAATTGATGTATAAAAATGATAATTATTTTGGGATTGTTATTATGTATATGTTTAAATAATGAACTTGTTGATCATATTTAACCTACCAAATTTCTTTTTGATATATAAGATGAATACCATCAAAAATTTCAAAGTGAACTTAAATGATTAACTAATTGTGTATAACAAGGTAAGTGATAAAATAAAATGAATAATAAACTTGAAAAAATTTATTAATAAATTAAATAATTAACATAAGTTTATTATTCTTGAGTATAAAGAGCTTTCAATATGATTTGGACTCAAGGTAAGGGACACTTTAACTTAAAACCTTATTTTAAATGTTTGAAAATATTTAATTTATAAATATTTTTCTTCCATGTCCATATTTTTAAAATTATTTTATGGATGTTTTTATATGAACATAAAATATTTATAAAGGAAATTTTATGTCTATTTTTACTTTATTTAAAAGGTTTTCGAAAAGGAATATTTTTACAGAATGTCCGACTTTCTTTACAAAATACAAAAGAAATGTTCTATTTTAACATATACAGTGACAAAAAAATTTCCCGACACCATAACTATTATTTTAAGTTTGTATTCTTTTAAAATATTTCATGTTTTATTCAAATAAAAACTATATTTCGTTTTTTGGGTATTTTGGTATTAAAAATGGGATTTTAAAAGAAAATGGTATTTTGATATCCGAAAGAGTTTTTCATATGGGTTTAAAAGAGTTTTACAAAGGTTTTACGATGAAAAGATTCAAGATTAAATTGTTTTTTTCATGATATGGTCTCTGTAAATTGTTTATACAATGGTTTGAGACCCATTATAGCTCACAGGTGAGCCTGATATAGCTTATACAATGGGTATGATTTTCTAGCTCTCTAATATAGTGGGTAATGATTATGTTATCAGAGAATTATATTGGAAGTTATTCATATGGTTATTAACATTTGTAAGGCTTCTGTATGGGTTCTATAAAGATGATGTCCTAAGGAACCTATATGAATTTTATATGTTTTCTAATGATTTTTCATGGAAATTTTTTGTTTTAAAAAATTTATATAAATTATCTTTTTAAAAAGAAATATGATGACCTTTCCAGGTAAAAATATATGTTTTTTAAGAAAAAGGTTTTAATGGGTTTTCATGGTTTTCACTATACTAATTTATTTATTACATTTATATCCCTTACTGATCTTTTTTTTATCATCCCATGTTTTTAAAATGTTTTTTATAAGGTTTAAGGATGGGTAAGGGAAAAGAATAAGTTATGATTAAAGTCGTGAAATTTTTTCATGTAAAGAAATCATGTTTTATTTTAAAAGTTTTACATTGTGGAAAAAATGGATAATGATTAGAAGTGTCCACATTGTATATATATGGGTTTGTTTTGAAAGTTTTATGACCTAAATATCTAAAAATATAAACCTAAAATATCTTTAGGAATTCAAGAAAGTAAATTCTAGTTTAAAGTCACTAGAATATGTAACCTTTAAGGCCATTTCATTGAATAAGACATGAGTTTGTGGCATATAAATAATAATTGAAAATAATTTTATTTATATTTAAGTCTCATTACCATGACTATCATAGTGTATTGGGTTCACTTCCAAACCCATTTTATTAATCAAGGTTCACTCCCATGACTATCATATCAGATTGGGTTCACTCCCCAAACCATCATAATAGTCAAGGTTCACTCCCAAGAGTATCATAGTGGATTGAGTTAACTCCCCAAACCATCATAGTAGTCAGGGTTCACTCCAAAGACTATCATAGTAGATATATTCCCTTACTGAACTAGGTTCACTCACCATTCCAATTATGTTTATCTCATGAGATATTAATATTTACCTAATACATTAGAGGGTTATATAATTTTGGTCCCACCCATTACATAATTAAAATCATACGTATGTGTTCCAAAATATCATAAAACATTCATAATATTAGTACCCATTAAAATAAATGGGTTTCCTAAATATTTCATCATAACATATCCCATATAAAAGAAACATGTTTTATGAACATTTCAGCTTTTCATTGTAGCGTGACTAATGGAAAAGAAATGGGTTTCATAAAAATACCATTATCATAATAATAAACCATACATAGGAAGAATAAGGATGGTATTATTGGATCATATCCCCAAAAAATCATAATTGAAATCAAGTGTTGTTTTCTTTTATGAATAGAAATACCATTACAAGATCATTAGAACATTCTTAAGGAAAATACCCTTCAACTTTGAAAAGAACTTTTAAAAAGATAAAAATTTCCAAAATATTAGGGAAAAATTTTTATTTGAAAATAACCTTATAAACTTTTAAATTAAGATTAAAATAATTATTCAGATATGATGGAAGGAAACTATGTTCATTCCATATAACTTAAAAGAAAACATTACTTTCACATTTTTTGTAAAAAGTCAAAAAGTATCACATTTGGAAAACAATAAGAAGATTACTTTAAAAACATTTTTTAAAAAGTAAAAAATTAGTGAAAATGAATTTAAAAAATCATAGGATAATTTTATTAACCTTATTTAATTTTTTTTGAAAACATTGATATGGAATAAAAAGGTTTTTCGACTCAAGAGAGAAATAAATTCAAATTTCCTTAAAAAAATATTTTCAGTCTATTTAAAACTAAAGGTGAGGAAAATTAATGTAAAACATGTATTTTAAAGAAATAAATAGATAATAATGAAATTCATGAGTCTCTTGGGAGGTATATCATAATATTTTATCATTATAAACGTAATCATAAACAATCTTGATGACCAATGAGATTGTGACTTAAATCCCTTACCAATTTGGTAATATTTGAATCGTATTCCCCATTAATGAAATAAACTTGGATGGAAATGTAAATTATCATAAATTTCATAATAATAATTATAAATTATATTCATGGTTATTATATACACTGCATAAAAGAAACAAGTGGTGAATATGGCATGCGTCTCACAGAAATAACACTAAGATGAAAATACCTTACCTCAGGTATAGATTCCTTCATATGTGTTTTAAACTCATGTATATTAAATATATGTTTATTATGAATATATTAAAGAACCATTATAATATATATCATAATATATATGTTTTACTTATACCTTTTTATCACCCATTTATTAAAAATTCTTTATTAAAATCATGGTTTTTGGAGACATCTGCTTCGTTTTTCATGTATGTTTTGGTTTGGTAGTTTTGGTCCATATAATTTTACCATGGTTAAATATTATCCATAATATTAATAATAATATAAATATAATATATATTCATTATATATATATATATATTTAGATTCATCCATTAAATTAGAGATAGAAAAATGAATCACACTGTTCATAGAGATGGTAGGTTGTATGTATGCATGGATGTTGTCTTTACTTTTCAAAGGATGGAAAGAAATAAAGGTAAATAATAATTAAAATTTATATAATCATTATTATATCATATATATATATATATTATATTCATTAAATCTACCCTTATTACTATCCATGTAAAACTGAAATGAAAAACGAATTACATCGCTTCGTGGAGGCAGTAGTTCGCATATACGCATGAGCGACATTATTATTTTTCAAAGGATTGGAAGGTAATAAGGTATATGTGATATTATAATTATATAAGTATAATTATTTTATAATTATAATATATAAACTTTAAAACAATCATAATAACCATCCATGAAATATGGTGATGGAAAATGAACTGTATTGCTAAGTGGAGATGATAGGTACATACACACAAGCGATACTTTCACTCACCATCCATGAAATATGGTGATGGAAAATGAACTGTATTGCTAAGTGGAGATGATAGGTACATACACACAAGCGATACTTTCACTCCCCATTTTATGAGAAAGAGGGTGGGTATTGGTCATTTCATAATCATAATAAAATTTTAGTAAATTTATGAAAATTAATATTTTATTTTATTAAAAATACCAGATATTCGTTCATAACTTTCTTTTGTTCCTATGTGGACACATAAGAGACATTTAAAACTAAGAGAGTGACTTTTTGTAACTTTAATTACTTTAAATATTATATAGAAAATTTTCATGGAAAAGTTCCCATTAAAAAATAAATTTTAAGACTAAGGTGATAAGGGTATAATTTAACTCATCCAATAATAGTTAATATGAGAAATTACGTCTTTATCACTTAGTTTTAACCTAGATTAACCCAATTGACCCTTTACCAATGTGATAAATTTTAGCATAGTTACTATTCATATTGATAAAAAATAAAAGGGAAATATTTACCAAATTTGAAAATCTCAATTAAAAATATTAAATATATTTTATCAAATTCAATACTTATAAGTGGAATAAATTAATTTTAAAAATAAGTGTTTAAAAACGTGATAAAACCCATTTTTTAGAAAAATAAAATTTTAAGCATAAAAGTTGGTTTATTCTTATCCAATACTTAGAAAAATATTAAATTAATGTTAAAACATTTTATTATATATATAATATATAAATTCCATTAAAATAATTCACCAATAGTGATTAATTTAATTTATTAAGATAAAAATACATTGGATGCATAAAATTAGTTTTTCGTAAAAATATTTCTTTTCCTTTCAAATGATTTTTTTATTTCCAATAAATTTATAACCAATGAATTTATGTTATACATGTGTAAACCATCCATTTTTTATTATTTATTTATTCTTATTAATACCCACCAATCTAATGACTAGGTGATAACTATCACATTAAATAATAATATTTTAATAGTATATCACGATTCGTTTAAACTTGTTATTGCATGTAATAAAAGCTATAACATAAATACAATTATTTAAAGAGAAAAATATTCTAAATTTGTGAGGTTTTACATGATACCCCACTTAAAATTAATTCCTCCCCAAAAATTTAGTACTCTAATACGAAAAAATGAGGATATCTTTGTTTCATCACATCCTCAGGTTCATATATAACTTCTTAAAATTTATGATTCCTCTAGAGAAATTTCACCTGGTGAGTATTCTTATTTCATATGAATTTATCTCTATGATCCATGATTTATAATAGTTATTATTTTTAATAAATATCATGTTCCAATAGTGTGACATTGAAGTTTAGTACATGTGATGGATCAAGTATGTACTTCCTCAGGACTAATACATGGAAAACATTATAAACTTGAGAGAGGTTTGGTAGAAGCACCAAGTGATAGGTTACCATTACTAATCGATCAAGAATCCCAAAAGGGAAAACATACACATGGATTAGCTATACCTTATTTCCAAATATCATAATTTTCTTCCATGTAGAAATTCATAGAAAGTTATTCTCACCAGCTTCAAATTCCAAATCAACTCGATGACTATCAGCATAACTTTTTTTATCAACTCTGAGCTGCCTTGATGTGATTTTGAACTTATATAACATTATTTTCCATTTCCTCAACTATAAATGGTCCCAAAATATTTATTTCTCTAACTTCATCTCAGTAGGTTTGAGTTTTACACTTATTTCCATAGAGCGTTTCATAAGGAGCCATATGAATACTTGAGTGAAAGATATTTTTGTAAGAAAACTAGATTAGAGGAAGGTGTTGATCCCAAATACTTTTAAAATCCATAGAAAAAGATCTAAAAATATCCTCTAGGGTTTGAATTTTTATCTTTGGTTAACCATCTGTCTGAGGATGATACACCATACTGAAACTCAACTCTGTATCTAGATCCTATTGAAGACTTTACCAGAACATCGAGGTAAACCTCATATCCAGATCATATATAATAGAATATGGTACTCCATGAAATATTACCACTTATTTAATATATATCCAATAAATATTATCTATAGATAAGTATTCTATAATGGTAATCAAGTGTACTAAATTTTTAAGGCGATCAACTATAACCCAAATGGAATTATGGCCCTTAAAAGTTTTGGGGAGTCCAATGAAAAAGTACATGGTGATGTTTTCCCATTTCTAGTCTGGTATGGGTAACAGTTATAACATCCCCTTAGACTTATATCTCCCAAACTTAACATTCTGACAAACCAAGAATCGAGATACATACTCTACAATATATCTCTTCATGCTATCCCACCAAAAATAATCTTTCAGATATCTATACATATTTTTACTTCCAGGATGAATAAAGAACGATGAACTATGAGCCTCATCCAATAAATACTTCTTATGTATATATACAACTTCCTTTTGTGCCTCTTTAATATTAAATTGGATAGATGGTTGAACACTCATTTGGGAAATATAAGATTTCCCCACTTCCTTCAATATTTCAAGACCTATCCTTTGAAAATCCAAAAATATTAGTTCTTTTTTTATCCTTATCATAGATAAGATAACATGATACTTTAAAATTTTAGAATCTTACACCTTATTTTCTTTCCTAGGGTGTTAATGTATTGAGAAATCAAAATCTTTAATCAACACCAACCATATTCTCTGGAAAATATTCAAGTATTTCCATGTGAAAATATACTTTAAACTTTTATTATCAGTATATATATCATAACTCTCTCTATAAATAAAACTCCTCCATACTATTAATGAAAAAAAATTATAGCTAACTTCAAATCATTATATGTGTAATTTTTATCACGAACCTTCAATTGGCATGAGGTATAAGCTATCAGTATATCATTCTACATGAAAATTCATCCCAATACCTCCTACGATGCATAACTATAGATTAAAAACCCTTCTACACTATAGGGTAAAGAAAGAATAGTTGAAATGAATAACCTTACCTTTATATCCTTAAAATTTTATTCACATTCATCATTATGAATATACTTTTCCCCATTCCAAGTTAACTTGGTGATTGGATTAGACATCCAATATAAATTCACCACATATCACTGACAATATCCATCCAAACCAAGAAAACTATGGATCTTAGTCACAGTGGTTGGTCTGGGATATAGTTTAATAAATTCTTCCTTTGAAAGATCTATTGATATACCCTTACTTTATATTATATGACCCAAAAAAATAAACTTTTAAAATATAAAATTTACACTTGGTAAATTTTATACAAAGATTCTAATTCATTAGGGTCTTCCGCACATTTCTCAAATGATCTTCATTCCATTCCTTGCTTTTTTATATATAATAATATAATCTATAAAGACTACCAAAAATTGATCAAGGTAATATTTAAATACTCTATTCATTAAATCAATTAATATAGCAGGGGTATTAGTAATACCAAATAAAATTATTATAAATTTATAGTGCCCATACCTTGTATGGAATGTTGTCTTGGGAATATCCTACTTCTTGACCCTCAATTGATAATATCCTAAATGAACATAAATCTTAAAAAATTATTGAGATCTATATAATTGATTAGAAAAGTCATCAATATGGGTTATAGGATACTTTTTCTTGATTGTGATATTTTTTGTCCTAGATAATCAATGCAGAGTCTCATTGATCCATATTTACTATTTAAAAAATGAACAGGTTCACCCCAAGGTGAAAAACTTGGATGAATAAATATATTTTCAATATTCTTATAGATTTTATTATTCAATTCTTACAACTCAATCAAGTACAATCTATATAGAGTATTTAAAATAGGTGTTGAACAAGGTATGAGTTTTATTGAGAACTCAACTTCATGATTAAATGGAAGATCTTACAATTATTTTGGAAATACATAAATAAAATCTCATTTAATAGTCATATCATCTATATTGAGTTCTTCCCTAACCATATAAGATAAACTCCCATTTTTAATATAAATCAAAACCCATTAAATGAATGTGATTTGACTCATAAGTTTATATTTTTCACCACACTAATAAATGATCATAGGTTGGTTCAGAATATCAAATGTTACTTCCCTTCCTCACCAATTGATGTGAGATTTATATAAATAAAACCAATATATTCCCAAAATAACATCAAATTCAACTAGAGGGAGAATAAAAATATTTATAATATGTATGTTCCCACAAAATTCAACTGGAGAAGAATCATAGAATTTTGATGCGATCATCATATCATTAGGGGTTTTCACTTATAATTGGATATCTAATCCTTGAGGTGTTACTGTGATAAACTTATAGAATTATTCAAATATAAAATTATTGGTATATCAAGAATCAAATAATACATTAATACTTCTAGAGTGGATGGTAAATGTACCTTTAACCACTTGATCATCATACTCCATATATCGAATAGTGATCACATGATATTTCTCTTTATCTCTAGGCTTAATAGGTTGATGAAATCGATCATCAACATTAACCTTTGTGTTTGAGAGTTGGTTAGCATAATTACCATACTCATTGTATTTGAAACACTGAATTGTGGGTGGTGGATTCTGTGGTGACTTTTCATTATTTATTTCATTGAATGATGTCTTCACATAACTTCGAAATTCGATTTCTAGATGAACTTCATTTCCACACTTAAAACATTTACTAATCCCCTTAAGAAAATTTCCACCATTTTCTTTCCACACTTCACACATAAAGAAAAGATCATCATCTTCTCGCTATGAATTTTAGAATTTCCTTTTAATTCATTCTTTATTTTCTTATCAAAAACATGATATTGATGGGTAAATCCAATATCTATTTCCACATTGATAGTACATTGAATGATTTCTTCATAGATACTAAAGTATCTTATGGATAATTCCATTTAGAGACTTGGTTTTAAGCCACCTAAGAATCAATAAACCTTAATTTTAGGTTGGTTGATAATACTAAAAGTGTAGCTTGAAATTGTCATAAGTTTTCCTTATAAGTTCCAACAGATTCATCATCCTTTGGATTAGGCTCAAGTAATTTCTTCTCTATTTTTATATGAAGAATACAAGTAAATTACTTATTGAAAAATAAGATCTTAAACTCATACAACTCTATGAAGTCAATCTCTTCATATTTCCTTATATTATTGATAATATTTCACCATTGATCCACTTTTTATTCCAAATGATATAAAAACAAAATGATTTTTTCATTATCCAAAAACTGTAGGATGGAAAATATATTTTTATTGGTACTCACCCACTTCTCAGTGACTATTAGATCATTGGAACCACTAAAATAAGGTAGACATTACCTCATGAAAAAATCAATAGAACGTTGTTCTCTCCTTTTCTCTTTTGGAAGTTAATCATGATTCATAGATTGGGAAAGTAGTATGAGCATAGAAATTATATTTTTCATTCTATATCCCATAAAATTTGGTTGATTAGGAGGAAAATCATTGCGTTGTATCTCACATTAAACATTAACATGATTCCTTTGGATTTCATCCATTGACTAAAACAAAAAATCATAGTGTGAGAAACAATAACCATAGTGGAAAACCACATAATCATGAAATATAATTTATAATATGTATAAATCAATTCATCTTATTTTAAATATATATTACCTTAGGCTTAACCTAGGTTATCCATGATCATTATCAAAACTTTAGGATATTATCTTATACTTAGATATATCTCTTGGGTTCTTACTAAAGTTTTCTCATCCTAGTTTCCAAAGGTTAAAAAAACCTTTCTATGATACCAACTATAGTGACCCATATTTTTTATATAGAGAAATTTCATCTTTTTAGATGAATATTTATTAAATAAAATAATTATACATGAAATAATCATATATTTATAGTGAATTTGAAAACTTAGATACAAAAACAACTAATTAATAAGATATCTACAACATATCCCACTTAGTTATTCATAACTATCATCATTCTTAGACATATCAAACGAAATACCTTTCTTCATAACTTTGGGAAAGGAAACATAATAAAGGGTGAGATCAAATACCTAGAAAGGGTAAAAAAGGGAGATATTAATATAATATGAGCATAAGGGTATGAGAACATTAGAATAACATTTGAAAAACCATACCCTATATAAAATAGATCAAAATTTTGATTCATTAAATAAAGGTTTTTAGTTCATAAGACATGAATCATAAAGGAATCAAAAAACATGAACCATTTTAGAACAACATTACCAAAATACATGAGTTTTTGGAATATATATAAGCATAGAAAATCACTTCCTTAATAGTCAAGGATCATTTCCAATACTATCATAGTGGATTGGGTTTACTCCCCAAACCACCATAATAGTCAATGTTCACTCCTAAGAGTATCCTAGTGGATTGGGTTCACTCTCCAAACCATCATAGTAGTCAAGGTTAACTCGCAAGACTATTATAGTGTATTGTATTCACTCCCAAAACCATAATAGTAGTCAATTTTTACTCCCAATAATATCATACTGGGCAGAGTCCCTTACTGAACTGAGTTCACTCCCCATTCTAGTCCTATTTATCTTATGAGATATCAATATTTACTCAATGCATTAGAGAGATATATAATTTTGGGACCACCAATCACATAATGAAAATAATACATATGTGTGCCAAAATATTATAATACATTAATCATATTATAACCCATGAAAATAAATGGGTTTTATAAATATTTCATTATATCATAACCCATGAGAGAGAAACAAGTTTTATAAAAATTTCATCTTTTCATCATAACATAACTTGAAGAAAAGAAAAAAGTTTCATAAAAATAAGGTTATTATAATCATAAAACATATAGATGAAGAAAAAGGATGGTATCCTTGGATCATATTCCTAGTAAATATTAAGTGAAATCAAGGGTTGTTATCTTTGATGAATAGAAATACCATTACAATATAATTAATACATTCTTGAGAAAAATTCCCTTCTCACATTGAAAATCACTTTTCAATAACGAAAAATTTATAGAATATTCAAGAAATTTTTTTATTTTAAAATATAAATGTAAAATTTTAAATTAATATTCAAATAATTTTGTGGTCATGATAGAATAAAATTCCATTCATAATTTATAAGTTAAAATAAAACATTCCACTCACATTTTTGTAAAAAGTAAAAAATTACCTCATTTAGAAAACAAAAAGAATTTTACTTTTAAACAATTTTTCAAAAATTAAAAATGGGTAAAAAATAATTTAAAAAATTATATAATAATATTAAAAACTTTACTTAATATTTTTATAAAACATGGATATGGAAGAAAAAGGTTTTTTGATTGAAGAGAGATAAAATTAATTTTCCTTAAAAACATATTTTCAGCCTCTTGAGAACTTATGGTGAGGAAAATAAAAGGAAAACATTTATTTTAAATAAATAACGTTAGGATAATAAAATTCATAATTTTATTTGGATTTATATCATAATATTTCATCATTTGAAACTTAATCATAAACAATCCCGATAAACTATAAGATTGTGACATAAATCCCTTACCTATTTGGTAATATTTGAGTTATATTACTTATGAAAGAAATAAAATTATATGGATATGTAAATCTACATAAATTTCATAATAATAATAAAAAAAATACATTTATGGGTAGTTTATACAACATATAAAAGAAACAAGTTGTTAATATGACATGTGTCTCACAAAAATAAAAGTGAGACGAAAACCCCTTACCTCAGATCCAACTTACTTAATACATGTTCAAAACTCCTTTATAATAAATATAGGTTTATTAAACATATATTTTATAAGAATATTCATATATATATATATAAAACCATATATTATTTACTTATAACTTTTTATCATCTTTTTATTAATAATTCTTTATTAAAACCACTATTTTGGGTGATATCTGCTTCGTTTTTCATATATGTTTTGGTTCAGTAGTTTTAGTCTATGTAATTTTATCATGGTTAAATCATCTCAAAAATTCTAAAAATGATATAAATATCATATATTATAATTATATACATATTTATAGTCATTTATAAAATTAGATATAGAAAAATAAATCACACCTTTCCTGGAGATGGTGAGTCGTACGTACGCATGAACGCTATCTTCACTTTTCAAAAGATAGATTGAAAGGAAGGTAAATAATAATTCAAATTTTTAGAATAATTATTATAATATATATATATATATATTATATTCATTAAATCTATCATTATTACCATCTAAGTAAAATGGAAATGAAAAACGAATCACTTCACTTTGTGGAAGTGGTAGTCCACATGTACGCACGAGCGACATTATCGTTTTCCAACAGATTAGAAGGTAAGAAGGTATATGTAATATTATAATTAAATAATCATACTTATTTCATAATAATAATATAGAAAAATTAAACACATAATAATAACCATCCATGAAATATGTTGATGGAAAATAAATTGTATCGTTACATGGAGATGATAAGTTGTATGTACGCATGAGCGATACTTTCACTTCCCATTTGATGGGAAAGAGGATGGGTATTTATGATTTAATAATCATAATAATTTTTTAGTATATTAATTATATTTTAGTTCTTATTTTATGATAATTAAAATATATTTATAGGATGTAAAGAATAAGTAAAAATAAAGTGATCAGTTAAGTTGATTACCTCTTCTTCGAAAGAAATATTTTAGATCTCTTCTTAAGGATCATAGGGTTGGTATTTTGAGAAGAAAAAAACCTCTATAATTTAGATAATTAATTTTAAAATGTATTTTTGTAGAGTATGGTCTATATAAAACTATCAAAGTAGCATGGAGAATATAAAGGAGAGGTGACCTTTTATAATTGAGGGGAGGGTCACTCTTGGGATTTCTTAAAAGATTAAAGTATAATAAAGTCATTATCTAGCCCAAATGACACCAAAAGGACATGTATTAAAATTAAGGTTATTATGGAGTTTTAATATCATCAAAAAAATAAAATTTGTAAAGGTTTAAGTGGTGTTTTAAACCTTATCTTTTGGTTTAACCCCTTAGTTAACATATTTTATCATTAACCATAGTAAAAACGTTTTCACTCCTAAAGGGTTATAATTTTAATTATAAGATAAATATTGGATCATAAATAGAAAATGTATGAGATTTTTTACCATATATTATCCTAATTTTCCTCTTTTATATTTTTTTTATAATTTTTAAGTAATTTAATAAAATACTGCATCATTAATGTCAATTTTGACACTATTCATTAAATTTGAATTAAAAGATATAAATAAAAAGTTTGAATTCAAATATAGTACTTTAACACAACATTAACATTTCATATTAATCTATAAAATTAAATTAACACTATAAATAACTGAAATTATATTACCTTTAATATTTTTAAAATCATTTATTTTATTTTTCTAATAATTGAATAAATACCACATCGACATTGCATAAGAATTTAAGGACATTATATAATTTATAAAAACTAAAAATCAAATTTTAATCATTAAAATAATTTCATTAATATAAAAATAGACTTTTATATTAATTAATAACTTTATATTTTCTCTATGTGGACACATAAGAGATATTTAAAACTATGAGAGAGTGACATTTGGTAACTTTCTTCCCTTTAAATATTATATAAGTCATTTTCATTGAAAAGTTTCCATTAAAAAAATAAATTCATAGAATAAGGTGATAATATTAGAATTAAATTCATCCAATAATAGTTAATATGAATAATTATTTCCTTATCACTTAGTTTTAGCCTAGATTATCTTGATTTACCCTTTATCGAGGTGATAAATTTTACCATGAAAACTATTCCTTCTGACCAAAAATAAAAGGGGTTTATTTAAAAATTTGAACCTAATAATTAAAAATATAGAATCAATTTTATCTAATTCAAAAACTATAAGTTTCAAAAGTTAATTTTAATAATAATCATGCAAAAATGCGATGAAAACCGCTTTTTAGAAAAATACATTTTTAAGCATAAAAATTGGATTATTATTATTTCATGCTTAGAAAATTTTTAAATGGATGTTAAAAAATTTGAATGAATATATAATATATAAATTTAATTATAATAATTCAAAAATAGTGATTAATTTAATTTATTAAGATAAAAATACATTGCACACATAATTTTTTTTTTATAAAAAATATTTCTTTTCATTTAATTTTTTTTATTTTCATTTCCAATCAACTGATAACCAATAAATTTATGTTATACATGTGTAAACCATAATTTTTACATAATTTAGTTAGTCTTATTAATACCCACAAATCTAAAGGATATGCGATAATTGTCATATTAAATAATAATATTTTAATAGTATATGGTGATTCATTTAAACTCGGTGTTTCATATAACACAATATATCTGAGAAATAAAATTATTTAAAAAGAAATATCTTCTATATTATTGGAGTTTTACTTTATACCACCTTAAAACTAATTCCCACCTCAAAATTTTTCACTCAGATACAAATAAATGAGGATATCGTTTTTTATCACATCTTTAGTTTCCCATGTAGCTTCTTCAAGTTTTTGATTCCTCCAAAGAACTTTCACTAGGTGAGTATTCTTCTTTTGTAGAACTTTATCTCTATTATATAAGATTTATAATAGTTTTTATACATAATAAATATAATGTTCCAATGGTACAACCTACGAGTTCATTACAAGTGATAGATTAGGTATGTGATTCCTTATGAGAGATACATGAAATACATTATGAACTTGAGAGAGGTTCGTTGGAAGCATCTAGTGATAAGATACCATCCCTAATCGATTAAGAATATCAAAATGGAAAATATACATAGGGAAAATATTTTCCTTATTTAAGAATATCATAACCTTATTATATGGATAAATTAATATAAAAAACTTCTCACCAACTTCAAATTCTAGATCATGCTGATGTTTCTTAGCATAAATTTTCTGTTGACTATGAGCTTCCTTGATGTGATGATGAATGGATATAAATTTCTCTACCATTTATTCAGCTATATGAAGACCAAAAATCTTTCTTTCTCTAATTTTATCCCAGAAGGTTGGAGTTATTCACTTTTCACTATAGAGAGATTCATAAGGACCCATCTGAATTCTTGAGTGAAACCTATTATTATAAGAAAAGTTGACTAGAGGAAAGTGTTGATACTAAATACCTTTAAAATCCATAGAATAATATCTCAACATATCCTATAGGGTTTTAATTTTTCACTTAGACTAACCATATGTTTTAGGATGATATGTTGTACCAAAACTCAATTATGTATCTAGAGCTTGATAAAGACTTCGCCTAAACTTCGATGTAAACCTTAGATCCCAATTAGATACAATAGAATGTGGTACTCCATGTATCCTTACCACAAATTTAATTTATATCCTGGATATATAATCCATAAATAATTCTTCTCTGATGGAAATGAAGTGTATTGACTTCTTAAGGTGATCAACTATAAACCAAATGGCATTGTGGACCTTAGATGTTTTGGGGAGTCCAATAACAAAGTCCATGGTAATTTTTTCTCATTTCCATTTAGGTATGAGTAATGGTTTTAACATTACATTAGAATTATATTTTTTAGCCTTAACTTACTAACATACCAAGCAATGAGAT
The DNA here is from genome assembly GCA_963277665.1 of Viscum album. NCBI lineage: Eukaryota > Viridiplantae > Streptophyta > Magnoliopsida > Santalales > Viscaceae > Viscum > Viscum album. The sequence goes on from OY728139.1 coordinate 1,464,411,995, forward strand.
ACATAGTTTGTAATACCTCTCTTCATGTTATTCTACTAGAAAAAATCTTTCAGATATCTATACCTCTTTGTACATCTAGGATGAATTGAGAATGATAAACTAAAAGACTAATCTAATAAATACTTATTTAATGGATCTCGCTTCATGATCCTACGTTGGTCCTTCGATCTACATATGAACTGGGATCTGCCTTCCATGGAGGTTTGGGTAAGCTTTCCTAAACTCCCCTTAACCTTTCAGAATCCGTTGATTATACACATGTTGGGTAATATGGTCGATAGATACCTCTGTTCTGATAGACGTACCGAGGTTGTTTGTCATCCTGTTAACCCTTGGGTGTGTGTCGAACTGGATGCATCTCTCATTCCCTTTGAGTTCATTTGGATCACGGTTGGCGAGGAGTACCGTTGCAAAAACCGGGTTGTGTATGAGAACTTGACCAACTTCTATGTTTCTTGAAAGAGGTTGGGTCACAACGATGAGTCCTGTCAAGGCGGATCTCATTTCCAATCGATGATGGTTCGTAGTAGTGGGAAGAATACTTTTGTGAGCAATGTGGAGGGTTTATAGAGCAAGGAGCTGGACCAGTGTGTGAAGGGGGATCTGGCTCAGACTTCTGAAGGACCTACCGTTGGAGGGAGAGGCTCTCGGATGACTGTATCAGATGGGGAGGCCTCTACACCTGGACCTCAGAAGGTCTCCTTTGATGAGGGTGTAATTGCTAGATCTTCTTGCACTGGTAGGTCTCAGGAGAAGGAGAAGAATGTTGGGCCCGCTGTTTCTTTTGAATCAAAACAGGTGGGCACTGTTCTAGGATCTAAATTTGTGGAGGTGTCTAACAGGGACAGGGCTAAGGCTATTAATCATCTTGATTCTCTGGCCAGACCTTTTGTACCTATAAGTAGCAGGTTTGAAGGACTTTTTTTGAACCGACTAATTGAGGGCCGAGAAGAGGAGGACTGTGCTGGAGATGATGGGGAGGCAGAGGCCTTGGGAGACCTACATACCGTTTTCCTGGAGCAAGATCCTGTTTCAGGCCATGGGGAAGTCACAAATAATATTGCAAGGCCTCATCTATTATTGGAAGGTATTGACTAGAGGCTCGGAGATGGAAGCAGTAAGAATTTCTATGTGCCTTTGGTTCAAGCCGGTCAAGTGCAGAAAGACATTGGTAGAGGTATTGACTTGGAGGGTTATGTAGCTGAGGGTAAGGGGATGGATCTAGATTCTATGGATGGGGAAGATGATATCTCTACTGATCAGGGGCCAAGGCATATTTTGGAGGTCATCGGGTCTCCTTTGAGAGAGTAGGCTGGGGAAGGAAGGGAGATGTTTAAGAGAGGAAAGGAAAACCTGAGTCCTTTCAATCGTTCATTCAGTGAAATTGTTCAAAGTGGGACTCAGAAGATGTTTGCTGGCGGAAAATCATTATCTGTAACACTGGGAAAGAGGCCAAGGAATAATTATTCCTATCTTCCGCAGCCGATGCAGACAAGGTATGCCTCCGAACAGAATGGTGGAGTGGTTCTTGCGGTAAATAAGGGCAGCAGAGTTAAGAAGGCACCCCCGAATATGCATGTTCTTGATAATCTTAGGAATCGAGTACAAAGTGCAGGTTTTTGGAGACATCCAGAGTGGGAATCGGCTACTGGGGAAGAATAATCCTACTTGGGATGTGGGGAAGACTATGGGTACTATGATATGTAACTCTTTGTTTTCCTCTTGTTGTTTCTGCTTGATTGTCTTTGTTTTTCATTGGATGTGGGGCACCAGGCACCTTAAACCGGCTTTATGAAATGAAAAAAATGATTTTCCATTCATTCACATATTCCTTATATGCCTCTTTAATCTTCACTTGGATAAATGGTTGAAAACTCATTTGGGAAAGATAAGATTTATCCCCTTCCCTAAATATTTCAAGACCCATCCTTTGAAAATCAATAAATATTGGATCTTTTGTGATCCTCATCATAGATAATCTAGCACGATCCTTTCAAATTAGATCATATACCACCTTTTTCACTTTATCTATGTGGTAATACATTGATTAGTTGTAATATTTAATTAGCTCCAACCATCTTCTCAGGGACATATTCAACTCTTTCTATATGAAAATATACTTTAAAATTTTATGACTAGTATATATATCAAAACTTTCTCCATAAAGATAATTCTTTATATATTTAATGAAAAAATCACCACAGTTAACTCTAAATCATGATCTGGGTAATTTCTCTCAAGAACCTTCAATTGGAATGAGGTATAAGCTATCACTATATCATTCAGCATGATAACTCATCCCAATCCCTTATTCTATGTGTTAGTATAGATTAAAAACTATTCTGCACTATAGGGTAATGTAAGAACAGGTGAACTAACTAACCTTCTGTTTAGTTCCTTTAAATTTTCTTCACATTTATCAGTCCAAATGAAATTAGGTCCCTTATGAGTTAACTTGGTGTGTGGATTAGGAAACCATGAGAAATTACATATAAATCACCAATAATATCTAGCCAAACCAAGAATACTAAGGATCTTAGTCAAAGTGGTTGGTCTATTCCATTATTCAAAAACTTATATGTTTGAAGGTTCTATTTGTATACCCTAACTTGATATTATATGACCTAAGAATGAAACTTTCCAAACATAAAACTCACACTCAGTAAATTTTTCTTAAAGATTCTCAATCCTCAAGGTCTTAAACATAATTCTAAAATGATATTCATGATTATACTTGATCTTTGAATATATAATAATATGTTATATAAAGACCACCACAAACTAATCAAAGTAATATTTAAAGACTCTATTAATTAAATCCATAAAGATATCAGTGGAATTAGTAAGAACAAATGACATCATTATAAATTAATAGTTTCCATAACTTGTATTGAATTTTGTATTGGAAATATTCTCCTTCTTGAACCTTAATTGATGATATCCAGAATGAAGTTCAATCTTATAAAAGTATTGATCTTCACTCATTTGATAAAACAAGTCATCAAAATAGGGTAGAGGTCACTTGTTCTTAAATTGTGATCTTATTAAATCCATGATAATCAATATAGAGTCACATTTATCTATATTTCTTCTTAAAAAAAGAACATATTCACCCCAAGGTGACACACTTGGATGAATAAATCCATAGTTAAGATTCTCATGGAGTTTCTTATTCAATTATTGAAACTCAATCGGGGCCATTCTATGTAGAGTATTTGAAATAGGTGTAGAACTAGGTATGAGTTATATTGAGAACTCAACTTCCTAATTTAGTGGAATATTAGGAAATTATTTTGGAAAGACACCAACAAACTCCTGTATAATATGCTTATCATTATTTTTAAGTTTCTCTTCAACCATCTGATAAAAACACCCATTTTGAATTGAAATAAAGATCTATAAAATGGATGTGATTTCCATGAGATGCTCATATTTATCATCATACTGATATATGATAATAGAGTTGTTTATAATATAAAACATGAATTACCTTACTTGGAAATTGATGTGGTATTTATGTAAATAAATCCATTCAATGCCCAAAATAACATCAAATTCAACTAGAGGGAGAATAAAAAGATTTACAGGAAGTATATTCCTAAAAATTTAAACTAGATAAGAATCATAGACATGATTTATGGTCACCATACCATTAAAGGGTTTCACTACTAATTCAACATCTAATTATAGAGGTGGTACAATTATACACTTAGTAAATTCTTTATATATAAAAGAGTGGTATGATCCAAAACAAAAAAAAGACAATAATAGTTATAAAGTGGATTGTTAGTGTACCTTTTACCACTTCATTATCACACTCTACATATCCAACAATGATTGTGTGAGATTTCACTTTGTATCTAGGCCTAAGAGTATGTTGACATTGATCATCATTATTAACCTTTATGTTTGAGTATTGGTTATCATAATTCCCATACACCTTTCATTTGAAACACTAAAGTGTAGGTGTTTTATTTTATGGTTCCTTTTAGTTTTTATATTAATTGAATGGTATCTTTACATCACTTCAAAATTATATTTCTTGATGAACTTAATTTACACACTTAAAACATTTACCAATCCACTTAAGGAAATTTACACTATGTTTCCTTCCACACATCAAGCAAAAAAGGAAAAATCATCTTCTTCTCACCATGTTTTTTATAACTTCATTTGAATTCATCTTTATTTTATTATCAAAACCATGATATTTATGGATAAAAACAATCTATATTTACACCTTGATAACAAATTGAACAATTTATTCATAGATACTAAATTATCTTACGGCCAACACTCTTTGAAGACTTGGTTTTAATCCATTGAAGAATTGATCAACCATACTTTCTGGTTAGATGATAATACTAGAAGCATACCTCAAATGAATTATAAAATTTTCCTCATAGGTACCAACAAATTCATCATCCTTCTACTTAATCTTAAGGAATTACTTCTCTATTTTCACATGAAGAATATAAGTAAAGTACTTATTAAAAAATAGTCACTTAAACTCATCCCAATAAATGGAGAAAATATATTCCCATTGCCTCATATTCTTGATAAGTGTACTCTATTGATTAACTTCACCTTCCAAATTATAGAAAACCAAAATGATTTTTTCATGCTCTAAACACTAAAGGAAAAAAATATCTTTTTATTGGTACTAATCCATCGCTCGGTGACTATTGGATCAGTGTAACCACTAAAAGAAGGCGTACATTTCCTTATGAATGAATCAATAAAATGTTTTCCACTCATTTTCTATTTTGTAAGTTTATCATGATTCATATCTTGAGAAATTCATGTGATCATAATAATAAAAATTTTCAATCTAGATCCTATAACATTTGGTTGATCAGGAGGAAAATCATTGCATTGTCTATTACATTCAGTGTTGACATGATTCTTTCAGGTTCCATCCATTGAATAAAATAAAAAATTATAGTTTGAGAAATAATAATCATAGTGTAAAACCACATAATCATGAAAAATAATTTATAGGATGTTTAAATTGAGATGCCTTCTTTTAAATAAATGATACCTTAGGTTTAACCTAAGTCATCCATGATCATTATCAAAACATTAGGATATTATCATATATTTAGATATATCCCTAAGGTTATTACTAGTGTTTTCTCATCCTAGTTTCCAAAGGTTGACTAAACCTTTCTCTAATACCAACTATAACAACCCATACTTTACATACATAGATATTTCATCTTTTTAGATAAATATTCATTATATAACATAAAGATCCACACCATAATCGTATAGGTCTAGTTCCTTTAGAAACTTAGACAAAATACTAGTTCATAAGATATTTACACCATATCCTACTTTTTTATTCATAACTAGAACCCTTGTTAGACATATCATACTTAATACCTTTCTTTATAACCCGAGGAAAGGAAATATAAGAAAGGGTGAGCTCAGATTCTCAATAATGGTAGAAAAGGGATATATAAACATATCATGAGAATAAGGTTATGATAACATGATCATAACATTTGAAAAACCATACCCTTCATATCATAGATAAAAATATTGAGTTATGAACTAAATCTTGGTAGTTCATAAGACATGAATTATAAAGGAATAAAAGAACATGAGCCATGAGAGCATAACATTTTCATAAGACATGAGTTTGTGGAATACATATAAGCATAGAAAATCATTTCTTTAGAAGCCAAGGATAATTTTCAAGACTATCATAGTGGATTGGGATCACTCCCAAAACCATCATAATATTCATGGTTCATTCCCAAGACTATCATAGTGGATTGAGTTCACTCTAAAAACCATCATAGTAGTTCGGGTTCACTCCCAAGACTATCATAGTGGATTATGTTCACTCACCAAACCATCATAGTTTAAGGGTTCACTCCCAAGACTATAATAGTTTATTAGGTTCACTCCCTAAACCATCATAGTAGTCAAGGTTCACTACCAAGATTATAATAATGGAAAAATTCCCTTACTAAACAGGGTTCACTCTCCATTACAGTCCTATTTATCTTATGAGATATCAATCTTTACCTAATGAAATGTATGGATATATAATTATGGTCCCACCCATAACATAATGAAAATCATAAATATGTGTGCCAGAATATCATAAGACATTCATCATATCATAACCCACAAAAAGAAATGGGTTTCGTAAACATATCATCATAACTAAACTTACCAAAAAGATGCGAGCATGAGTTGGTTTCCCAACCCATGCCCCAAAAGTTTATTAAAAATAAAAATCCAATAGCAAGGTGAATACATGAGGTGCAATGTTTTTGCACCAACTGGAATTCAGATGATTACAAAATAAATGATAAACAAGAGAAAGCACCTGCCATCCATTTTGGGTTTGTTTTAACCAGCATCGTCCAAGCTCAATCCCTTCAGAGAGGCGTGCCTTAGTCTCCTGCCACCGCCGATGTTACAGCAGCTGCTTCACCAGAGAAATTCAGATCTGAAATTTCTGCACAATAAACAGGTATTGTATCGCATGAAACTCAAAATGATATAATGAGTATTTCCCTTCATTCTAGGAATTCCAATCTGAAAATTCTGCACAAAAACCAGGTATTTGTATCTCATGAAACTAACAATGCTGCTAGTCCAGTAGGACTATAGGCATTCAAATCTGAAAATTCTGCACAAAAACCAGGTATTCATATCTCCTGAAACTTCAGCAGCACAAAAAAAAGCTGCTCTACACTAGATCAGCAGGTGCATCCGCAGCGATCCAACATAATGAGACAGCGCTATTCCCACCGAAGCTGAGAATAATCAAATTCAGGGTTCCGATCGAGCTCAAATTCCACCCTATCAAACATACGCTCCCTCGTAATGAGATAATCATCGACAGATATTTCTTTATTACAATATTTTCTATAAGATAACCTTGCTTGCTCCTCAATCCATGTGTAGAAATCCTCCTTGTATCCTTCCTTAATAACCCGAGTGCAATTTCTAAGCTTAACTCTATCCGCGCGATCCTCAATACAAGAGTAGGAGTCCTCTTCTTCTGTGGAGGAGTCCCCTTCATTATGGGATTCCGGTGCAGAGGTACTCTTGCTGACAACCGGCTGTGCAGGAATGTTAATTTCCTCCACTCGAGGCCCTGACGATCTAGTAACAATGGTCCTCTCCAACTTGGAGTAATCAATTCGCTTTCGAGTCTTCTTAGGGTGCTGAGTGATAAAACCATCAGGATCAACAATAGCTTTCTTACCTTTTTTGGCACTTGAGCGCAGGTATTCCTCCTCAATTCTATCCGCTTGCTCACTATCATGATGATTGGACTCACCAGAAACAGAATGCATCTCTTGTGCTTGCTCATTAGAGGTTGGAACAACTCCTGGGGTGTCAGTGCACATCTTAACTTCATTGACCATGTCCACAAAACCAGAAGGAGCAGAATTTTTGTCGCAAACCGGCTGTGCGGAACAGGATGCCGGAGGACCCTTAGAATTAGAAGGCTCAGTCTGTTCAGCATGAGGCCTATCCTTCTCAATCCAGACTAAATTCCCTTCATTCGGAAAGTGTTTCCCAAGTTTCTGACTATTCATGGGATCCTTCCCAGAACCACACTCACTAAGAGAGTGGCCAATTTGCATACAATTGGAGCAGTAGCTCGGTAAAGATTCATAAACCACTTCCTGAAAAAAACCTACATCCCCATTCTGTATCCAAATAGCAGAGGGCAATTTCTGCGAAATATCAACCTCCACACACACGCGGGCAACCGAAGGCCTTGAGAGCTTCTGAGTCGCGGAATCCATCTTAATGGGATTACCGATGAGCTTAGCAATCGGGAATAAAGAAATTTGCTTGAAAAGATGCATCGGCAAACCAGGAAATCCTATCCAAACAGGTGCAAGCGGTGATTCAGAGAAGCAATCAAAAGAAATCATTCCTTTCATATTTGTGTAAAAAGTCAAAAATTACCTTGTTTGGAAAATTATAATAAGAATAGTTTTAATTTTTTTGTAAAAAGTAAAAGATGGGTAAAAATGAATTTAAAAAACCATATTATAATAGTAAAAACCTTCTTTATAAAATTTTTATAAAACATGTTTATGGAAGAAAGTGGTATTTTAACTAAAGAGAGAAATAAATTCGATTTTCCTTAAAAAAATATTTTCGATCTCTTGAAAACTTAAGGTGAGAAAAATGAAAGTAAAACATGTATATTAAAGAAATAACTATTGTAAAATAAAATTAATGTTTTTCTTAGGTGGTAGATCATAATATTTCATCATCAAAAACTTAATCATAAACAATCCTCATAAATAATGATATTTTTCACATAAATCATTTACCTATTTGGTAATATTTGAATCATAAACCCCGTGAAAGAAAAAACCTTATATAGATTTGTAAATCCCAAAAAATTTCATAATAATAATTATAAACTACATTCTTGGGTAGTATATACACCACATAAAAGAAACAAGTAGTGTATATGGTTTCTGTCTCACAAAAATAAAAGTGAGACAAAAATCCCTTACCGCATGTCTGACTTCCTTCTTACATGTTCAAACCTCCTATATAATAAATATAGGTTTATTAAACATCTATTATTGAACCATAATCATATATATCATACCATATGTGATTTACTTATAATTGTTTTCACCGGTTTATTAAAAAATTCTTTATTAAAATCATTATTCTGGGTGATATATGCTTCATTTTTCATGTATGTTTTGGTTTGGTAGTTTTCATCCATATAATTTGTCATGGTTCCATAATATATATAATTTTAATCATGATATAAGTATCATATATTTTCATTATATATATATTTATATTCATCCATAAAATTATATATAGAAAAATGAATAACAATATTAATGGAGAAGGTATGTCTTACGTACGCATGAACCATATCTTCACTTTTTGACGGATGTAACAAAATAAATGTAAATAATAATAAAAATTTAAATAAAAATTATTATATCATATATATATATATATATTATATTCATTAAATATATCCTTATTACCATCCAATTAAAATTTAAATGAAAAACGAATCACATCGCTTTGTGGAGGTGGTAGTCCACACATACGCACGAGCGAAGTTATCATTTTAAAATGGATTGGAAAGTAAGATGGTAGATGTGATATTATAATTATAGATTTATAATTATGTATTAAGTATCATATATTAACTTTAAACCCACTATAATAACCATAAATTAAATATGGTGTAACAAAAAATCTCAGGTCAACTAGACAAGTTACCTAAGAGGGTCCGCCACCAGGTGATGTGCAACAATGATAGAAAAGTATAATGTGTAACTAAATATAAAATAGAGTAAAACATAGAAGAAAATAATAAATTTCCCTGAGATAAAAAATCCATGGAAAACCAGCTAAACTAAAAATTTAAAACAATACAAGGCCAACAAGTCCCCATGTGACCAATCGTCACCTCCAGAAAATTATTCTATGAAGACAATGAAAACAAGAGAAACCAACATTATACACAAATCCCTTCACTTTAAGAAAGTCCTAAAAAATATCTAAAACCTATAAAAGGGAAAAGTAGGGTGTGAGCACAAAGTGCGGTTGGATTTCACAAAAGAATCTATACAATTTCTAATATCAATAATTCATTAACTCTATCTTTTAAAAAAACTCCAATTTATAAATAATTTTCATAAAATAAAACCATTTTTTAAATAATAATTTTGATTTCATAAAGATATACAATATTCAACAAATACAAGAATATTTCAACTAGGAAATAAAACGGGTAATCATAGGTAAAAACCAACTATGGATACACCATACGATAAGCATGCGACAAAATAACCATGAAAATACCATAATATGATAAAACAATAATAAATTAAAAATAACACAATTTGGGATCTAAACTATTAGGATATGTACTATACATGAAAGAAAATACCTAATCTAGGCCTAAGGTGGATCCAACTGATATAACCTATAATGTAATTACACACACTAAAGTGGCATAAAACCTCTAGTGGCATTACACACACTAAAGTAGAATGTTTATTCCCATTACACCCAAGGTTACCCAATGTGCTATGTTTTCCAAAATCCATTTATAATCCTGACTCACAATTTATAGAAAATTTTCATAGTAAATAAAATCCACTTTCATGGTTGAAAACCCATTTTTAACCAAAAACACAATTTAAGAATTTTACCAAACACATGATGTGTACAAATATATTTTAAAGAAAAAACCATTTAAAAACATGAATCTCTTATAATAAAATCATTAAAATCACACATCAATCAATTTAATTGAATAATCCAAAGGAATTTATAATAACATAAAGTAATTTATGTGTTGTTTCTAAAGTTAGACCCATTTAAAAACATAAATATCTTCGAATAAAACCATTAAAATCACACATCAATCAATTTCATGGAATAACCCAAATTAATTTACAATAAAATAAAGAAATTCATTTTCTAGAACCTTTTTATAGAGACACCTACCTCAAAATAGATGGAAAACTAATTTTATTTGAAAATAGAGATCACTGAAGAGTAGATCGGGCCCTCAAAATCCTAGATCCATAAGAAACAACATTAATCCTCCATTAACACTACTACAAAAATGGGCTTTAACAGCACTAAAAATGGGCTTTAACAGCTCTAAAAAAGCGCTGTAAAGATTAGCACTGATAAAGGGGGGTACCCTTTATCAGTTCTTACTGAGTGCTGATAAAGGGGTACTTTAACAGCGCTAAAAAACACTAATAAAGCAAAAACTTTATCAGCACTAAAAATGCACTGATAAAGGTAGACTTTATCAGTGTTAAAGGAGCGCTGATAAAACAACCCTTTATCAGCACTAAAAGAGTGGTGATAAATGAGTGTTTTATCAGCACTCCTTTAGCACTGATAAATTGATCCTTTATCAGCGCTTCCTCAGTGCTGATAAAGGTGTAGTTTATCAGCGCTTTTTTAGTGCTGATAAAATCACCATTTATCAGCACTAAAAAAGTGCTGATAAATGCCATGTCTGCTGCTACAAAATAATCTGCAGTAGTACACCTGAACACCTGCAAAAAAATCAGCATCTCAATAAGCTAATTAAAGCAAGTATACCCATACAAAATTAACACATAAATCATAAGCTAATTAGACCAAGTATACCCATACAACAAGTATACCCGTACACAGAAGAAAGAAGCTGATTCAACATCCAAGCCTTCTCCACATCTTCCACCATCAGAGTTTTCATGTTGTCTTCCCCTTTGTATAGTAGCTTTCCCATAATCTTTATATATATACTAATATATTATATCCCCTTTCTCTTTTTAATTCATTTTATCTCTGTTATACATTCCCATTCTTCTTTATATTTATTCGTATCACAATTTAGATTCGTTAGAAGGTTATCATTGGTTTTTGGAGTTCCCCATCATTATTCTAGGAATATGAGGCCCTCATTCATAGGTTTCTATAATTTTCTCCAAGGAAATGGGATGTATATTTTAGAAATCACATGGATATCGAGTATTTTATATTATATTGAAACAGATTTTACAGAATGGATAGAAACCAGGGGGAATACCCGTTATGTAATCTGATTCACATCATGAATGCCTCTTCCTGGAGTTGGTAAATCAACATCCCCCTTGATAAAAACTCTTTCATCCAAAAAAACACGCAAATTCCATATTCAAAACCTCACTAGGGTGGATAGTATCTACAATGTAGAATAATTTATGTTATCATTCTTCATTTACCCCTGGCCCACCAGAAAGAATAATTTTGTGGACCCCTTATCCTTGAAAAACGCAACACTAACACATTTTTAACCTATATGGAATAATTTAAACAATATATCAGAGATTCTTATCGTAAACTTTGGTTAAAATTATCCACAATTTTTTATGTAATTTATATAGTGTATCCACAATCTTCGATTCAAGCCCCATGATTGTGATGACACAATGGTCAAGCCCGCGATGTAGTGGGTGTTAATTATCCAATGCCACATATTCTTCTCTAAAGATTCCATAGTGATACTATGACACAACAAAACCAGAAATGGTGTCACCATGGATATGAAATTTTTTTTATTTCTACATCATAGTTGTCTAATTTAGTTCATGTTATCATTCATGGATTTTTCACAATATATGAAATTCATGGGGGTCATCCCAGTCTCTAGATGTCATCCATGACATCTCCTGACATTGATAATATAATTTTGGCTAGATGATGAGATATCTCATTAGAATATATGTAAAACTAAACTGAGATACCCTGGTGGCATAGTGATTTTGAGGGTGGTAGGCTATGACAGTTGCATCAAGGGAATGTATGATTAAGGGAACATGAGTGGTCAGTGTTGAAAGGATTTTTTTGTAATTTACAATCCCCTAATCTCACCTCATCCAACATATGATAATTAAATGGGATCCCACTTCCATATACTTGTTCCCCTGACTTTATATTTATAATCATGTCATATTATAGTTAGTGGAATCATACAACCTCACAATACGACCCACACAAGTGATATCCCTCATCCATTAGTGCACATAATATCCTAATGTCCCAATATTCTCTTCTACTCATCCACCTACCTCTATGTTCACAATTAAATATATTTTCTTCCACAATCCATCCATGTTGGATACCATTTATGGAATTTAATGCCCCATAATCCTAATGTATTTTCTATGTGGCTTGAACCCTTTTGGTTTGGGGATAACATGGGTTGGAAAAATTATTTACCTAAAAATATATAAAACAATTAATTAAGATTCTTACATGTCACCAAGGACCCTTGGATTGTTCCCATAAAATATCAAGGAAATCCGAATGTGTTTGGTCGGATTTTCATAGGTCAGTTGTTGTTTTCAATTAAAATTGTGTCCATTTTAAACAAAAGAGAGAGCCTTTGAGTGCTAGAGGCCACACTGTGCCTTATATTGAGGAGGGTATGACTCGTACACATCACAAAGGACTCGTGTATCATTCTACTAAAGAATCAACACAATCCGAATGTGTTTGGTCAGATTTCCGTAGGTCAGTTGTTGTTTTCAATTAAAATCGTGTCCATTTTTAAAAAAAGAGAGACCCTTTGAGTGGTACCAGCCACAAAATGCCTCATATTGAGGTGGGGGTGACTCTTAGATGTCACAAAGGACCTGTGGATCATTATCCTAAAGTATCAAGGCAATCCAAATGTGTTTGGTCGGATTTCCATTGGTTAGTTGTTTTTTTCAATTAAAATTGTGTCCATTTTAAACAAAAGAGAGACCCTTTGAGTGATAGCAGCCACACCATGCCTCGGATTGAGGTGGGGATGACTCATACACATCAAAAAAGACTATTTGATCTTTCTCCTAAAGGATCAACACAATCCGAATGCGTTTGGTCAGATTTTCATAGGTCATTTGTTGTTTTCACTTAAAATCGTGTCCATTTTAAACAAAAGAGAGACCCTTTGAGTTCTAGAGGCCACACTGTCCCTCAGATTGAGGCAGGGTTTAATCGTACATGTCAAAAAGGACCCTTTGATCATTATACTAAAGGATCAAGACAATCCTAATGCATTCGATCAGATTTTCGTACGTCAGTTGTTGTTTTCAATTAAAATTGTGTCTATTTTAAACAAAAGAGAGACCCTTTGAGTGATAGCGGCCACACCGTGCCTTGGATTGTGGCGAGGTTGACTTTTACATATCACAAAGGACCTGTGGATAGTTATCCTAAAGGATCAAGACAATCCGAATTTGTTTGGTCGGATTTTCGTACGTCAGTTGTTGTTTTCACTTAAAATCGTGTCCATTTTAAACAAAATAGAGACCCTTTGAGTTGTACCGGCTACACAATGCCTTGGATTGAGGCAAGGATAACCTGTAAACATCACCAAGGACCCTTGGATCGTTCCCATAAAAGATCAAGGCAATCCAAATGTGTTTGGTCAGATTTTCATAGGTCTGTTGTTGTTTTCAATTAAAATCATGTCCATTTTAGACAAAAGAGAGAACCTTTGAGTGCTAGCGGCTACACCATGACTCGGATTGAGGCTGGGATGACTCGTACATGTCACCAATGAACGTTGGATCATTCTCAAAAAAGATTAAGTAAATTTGAATGCGTTTGTTTGGATTTTCATAGGTTAGTTGTTGTTTTCAATTAAAAATTGTGTCCATTTTAAACAAAAGAGAGACCCTTTGAGTGATAGAGGACACAAAGTGCCTTGTATTGAGATGGGATTGACTTGTACATGTCAAAAAGGACCCGTGGATCGTTCTCCTAAAGGATTAAGACAATCTGAATTCATTTGGTCTGATTTTCGTACATCGATTTTCGTTTTCACTTAAAATCGTGTCCATTTTAAACAAAATAGAGACCCTTTGAGTGGTACCGGACACACCATGCCTCAGATTGAGGTGGGGTTGACTCTTAGATTTTAAAAAGGACCCTTGGATCATTTCCTAAAGGATCAAGGTAATATGAATGCGTTTGGTTGGATTTTCATAGGTCAGTTTTTGTTTTCAATTAAAATTGTGTCCATTTTGAACAAAAGAGAGACCCTTTGAGTGGCACCGGCCACACCGTGCCTCAGATTGAAGTAGTGATGACTCTTACATGTCAAAAAGGACCATTGGATCGTTATCCTAATGGATCAACACAATCCGAATGTGTTTGGTCGGATTTCTGTAGGTCAGTTGTTGTTTTCACTTAAAATCGTGTCCATTTTAAACAAAAGAGAGACCCTTTGAGTGATACCAAACACACCGTTCCACGGATTGAGGCAGGGATGACTCATACATGTCACAAAGGACCATTGTATTGTTCTAATAAAGGATCAACACAATCTGAATGCGTTTGGTCGGATTTCCGTAGGCCAGTTGTTGTTTTCACTTAAAATCGTGTCCATTTTAAACAAAAGAGAGAGCCTTTGAGTGATAACGGCCACAACGTTCCTAGTATTGAGGCAAGGTTGACTCATACACATCAAAAAGGACCCTTTTATTTTTATCCTAAAGGATTAATACAATAAAAATGCGTTTGGTCAGATTTTTGTACGTTAGTTGTTGTTTTCACTTAAAATCGTGTCTGTTTTAAACAAAATAGAGACCCTTTGAGTGGTACCGGACACACCGTGCCTCAGATTGAGGCAGGGATGACTCTTACACATCACCAAGGACCCTTTTATCATTCTCATAAAATATCAAGGCAATCCAAATGTGTTTGGTCATATTTTCATAGGTTAGTTGTTGTTTTCACTTAAAATCGTGTCCATTTTAAACAAAAGAGAGACCCTTTGAGTGATTGAAGCCACACCGTGCCTCATATTTATGTGGGGATTACTCATACACATCAAAAAGGACTATTGGATCGTTCTCCTTAAGGATCAACACAATCCGAATGCGTTTGGTCAGATTTCCGTAGGTCAGTTGTTGTTTTCACTTAAAATAGTGTCCATTTTAAACAAAAGAGAGACCCTTTGAGTGCTAGCGGCCACACCGTGCCTCATATTGAGACAGGGTTAACTCTTACACATCAAAAAGTACTCTTGGATCGTTCTCCTAAAGGATAAAGACAATCCTAATGAATTTTGTCATATTTTCATACGTCAGTTGTTGTTTTCACTTAAAATCGTGTCCATTTTAAACAAAATAGAGACCCTTTGAGTGGTACCGGCCACACTGTGCCTCGGATTGAGGCAGGGTTAACTCATAGACTTCACCAAGGACCTGTGGATCATTCTCCTAAAGTTTCAAGGAAATCCGAATGCGTTTGGTCAGATTTTCATAGGTCATTTGTTGTTTTCAATTAAAATTGTGTCCATTTTAAACAAAAGAGAGACCCTTTTAGTGATAATAGCGACACTAGGACTTGGATTGAGGCAGGGATGGATCATAAACACCAAAAAGGACTATTTTATCCTTATCCTAAAGGATCAACACAATCAAAATTCGTTTGGTTGGATTTTTGTAGGTCAGTTCTTGTTTTCATTTAAAATCGTGTCCATTTTAAACAAAAGAGAGACCCTTTGAGTGATAGCAGCCATACCGTGACTCAGATTGAGGTGGGGATGACTCTTACACATCACAAAGGACCAGTGTATCGTTATCCTAAAGGATCAACACAATCCCAATGTGTTTGGTCAGATTTTCGTTGGTCAGTTGTTGTTTTCACTTGAAATCGTGTCCATTTTAAACAAAAGAGAGACCCTTTGAGTGGTAGCGGCCACACCATGCCTTGGATTGAGGCAGAGTTGACTTTTACACATCAAAAAGGACCCATGTATAATTATCCTAAAGTATCAAAACAATCAGAATGTGTTTGGTTGGATTTTCATACGTCAGTTGTTGTTTTCAATTAAAATTGTGTCCATTTTAAACAAAAGAGAGACCATTTGAGTGCTAGCGGCCACACCGTGCCTCGGATTGAGGTGGGGTTGACTCGTACATGTCACAAAGGACCTTTGGATCATTATCCTAAAGGATCAAGACAATTTGAATGCGTTTGGTTGGATTTTCATACATCAGTTATTGTTTTCACTTAAAATCGTGTCCATTTTAAACAAAATAGAGACCCTTTGAGTGGTACCGTCCACACCATGCCTCGGATTGAGGCGAGGTGGACTCTTAGAAATCACCAAGGACTCTTGGATCATTCTCCTAAATGATCAAGGAAATTGGAATGTGTTTGGTTGTATTTTCATAGGTCAGTTGTTGTTTTCAATTAAAATTGTGTCCATTTTAAACAAAAGAGAGACCATTTGAGTGGTACCGGCCACACCATGCCTTGGATTGAGGCGGGTATGACTCTTAAACATCAAAAAGGACTATTGTATCGTTCTACTAAAGTATAAACACAATCCTAATGCGTTTGGTCAGATTTCTGTAGGTTACTTGTTATTTTCACTTAAAATTGTGTCCATTTTAAACAAAATAGAGACCCTTTGAGTGGTATCGGCCACACTGTGCCTCAGATTGAGGTGGGGTTGACTTGTACATGTCACGAAGGACCCTTAAATTGTTCTCCTAAAGGATCAAGACAATCCGAATTCGTTTGGTCGTATTTTCATTCAGTTTTTGTTTTCACTTAAAATCGTGTCCATTTTAAACAAAATAGAGACCCCTTGTGTGGTACCGGACACACCATGCCTTGGATTGAGGCGAAGATGACTCATACACATCAACAAGGACCCTTGGATCATTATCATAAAATATCAAGGCAATCCGAATGCGTTTGGTCATATTTTCATAGGTGAGTTGTTGTTTTAAATTAAAATTGTGTCCATTTTAAACAAAAGAGATACCCTTTGAGTGATGGTGGCCACACCGTTCCTTGTATTGAGGCAGGGATGACTCGTACATGTCACCATGGACCCTTGGATTGTTATCATAAAAGATCAAGGAAATATGAATGTGTTTGGTCAGATTTTCGTAGGTCAGTTGTTGTTTTCACTTAAAATCGTGTCCATTTTAAACAAAATAGAGACCCTTTGAGTGGTTCAGCATTCTTGCATGTTACTGGTGTATATCATCTGTTAAAATGGGAAAATGACTCATTGGAGAAAGGATGTTTTATTTAATAACAATTACAATTTTCCTATGAACATTTCCATACAACAATGTTTCATCTTTTGATCCCCTTAACCCCTCTCAAAAATGACCACCAATTGTACAAGTCCCTAAGTCAGATATTCATTGTATTTGTGTACAATCTTCTATCAGGTATGTGGTCCACTCATTTCTAAATACATCTATATCATCTTCTGAGTATGAGGATTTTCGGCAGTCAGAGTAGTACTAAAAAATATAAAAATAAATAATTAATAAATAACTTAAATGAACTAGTAGTTGTTTTTGAAAATACCTATTTATGGATGCTAGTTTGTTGATGAAAAACGATCTCTTTCATAAATTTACAAACATAATAACCTAAATCATTATTGTTTGTTTGTTTTTGAAACTGCAAAAAAATTGATCATTAGTAGAATAAGTAACTTGTGTTGAGATGTGTTTGGATAGTGAAATTTTATTATATATACCCTGATATTTTTTCAGACGTAGTACTTGCTCACCTCTTTATGCTTAGCCCTTGTCCTCATTACTTTTTTAGAAAATAACGATACACCACCCTATCATAACATAATCCTTAGTAAAAGATAATATAAATTATATTACTTTATGTTTAGACCTAAAACATAAGATGTAGTGTCTTACAGATTCACAAACTCCATCATGTGTGGTCGGTTTGATGGATATCCTTACTTTGAATCTAGAAAATAAATCTTTGGAATATCCAATTTCACCGCAATTAGCAACCAATGGTGCCTAAAAACACAAAAAGGAATATGTAATAAAAGAAGTGAAAATATAATTGATATGCTTTAATCATAGATTATTACCCCTACATGGTTGGTATTAGGAAAAGTCTGTCATCTGTAATCTTGCTTTCAAATGTTTTCAGCAAGCCGTTCACTATTGCATCCCTTTTTGATGGCTCTATTTTTGTTAGGTGTGTTTATGTGATATGAGGACTAACGAGTCCAAATCTTGGCTCATGAGAAAATTCCTTCAACTGTTTTTCATAAATGCATATGTCAACAATATAAAATGCATTTAGTCATAATTTTCACATTAGATCAGCTTTTAGAAAATCAATTCATGGAAACATACCTCATATATACATTTACAACTGTAACGCCTAGCCAACCGTTTTCAAGGATCTCATTTACATTTTCAGCAGCAATGAAATCTTGACTTTCCTCTCCATATATATTCTCTTTGAAAACCACTATATGAATATTACCATATTTTAGCTTCGTATCCACATGAGTCTTCAATGCTAGTAAATGTGGATAAAGAACAGGTGGTGTTATTGTGCTTTCAGTAGCTCCTTAGGATCGGTTGGTCAATCTTTGAGCCGAAGTTTGTCACCCCCTTACCTTTCTCTGTCTATAACAACAATCATTGGTTCAGACCCTTTTTCATTAATTGTTTAGGGTTTAACTTGAAAAAAAAGGAACTAAATACCTCTTTGTCTGCATGTACTCTTACAAGTTGTGACAGTCATGCAATGAATGTCCCAATAGCCTTTTCAACCGTATAAATATCATCTTCATCAAGTGGAATAGGTATCTCTACATTTGGATCATGAGCTACAGTAATCGTCACTTTCAGATGATCTTTTGGAAGTGGTCTATTATGCAGTGTGGCATCTGGGATATTGAACACTGTAGCCCTCACAACAAGGTGATAGGTGGGTGTTGACAGATATAAATCAAAATCATTATCACCCTATAGAATATTAGTACAGAAAAATTATCAGTGTTTGTCTGATTCACATTTCATGGGAACAATTATTAGAATATTGATTACCACAACTAAGACAGTTCTTTGAGGCGAATGGCTTGCCTCAAAGCTGGTGGGGGGTGGGGCGGGATGTTCACGCACTAGTTGTTCCTGATTTGTGTCTTCCCTTTTCTTCCCACCCATAAAATTTGCTAGAAACTCTCCCTTCCATTTCAATAATTCTTCAAGGGTTGCTATTTTTTGTTCATTTGTTCCAATTTTTCATCTGTATCATCAGTTTTTTTCTTTTTCTCAAAATATACTCGGGGTGTCACCCCAAACCCTGCACCTCTAACACGACCGTATTTTTCTAGATGCTTCAAATTCATCGATAATAGGTCTGTATCCGCTATAGGAGTAGCTGATTCCTGTGAACTGTCGGATATAGGAAAATAACTAATTATTTTTATGTAATATCAATTTAAAACAAATATTTTTATCATTGTTTCATACTTACACATATTTACCACACTTTCTGTGTGTTCTCATCTACTAACTTCCCTTCTTTGTTCACACGTTCCTCCTTCCATAGCACATGATGTGGGATGGAAGTGCATTTGGTTTTAGACTCATCAATATACATATAAACATAGAAAGATAATTATGATTTTTTTTATTGGCACCTAGCAATATTACTATAAATTTAAAATACATACCATTTTCTTTTCTAATGAATCATACCCCATACTTGCTTTACGATAGGGATATGTTGGTTTTGATGCACGTTCCTTATTTTTAGTACAAATTTTCTGTTTCATAAATGAAATATTAACAATCAAAGTGATGAATACAGGTATCCTCAAACAATGTATTATCACCCACAATGTACCTGAAACTTCTCATACCCATGACGGCCAATAAATGAATCCCATGCTTCTTGGGATATCAGGTGAGCGTAGACAATGGGTGGGTGTGGGTTTATTTTACCTTTGGAATCTTTCAGGTGATATCTTGTTAAAATAGTGTGAAAACCTCGATGAATCCTTCCTGCAAGCCTTAGTACATAATCCTTGTGTGAATCGTCTACTATAAATGTACTATGCAAGAGATTGAGAAGAGTAAGACATTGTTTAATTATTTTATTTTCTAGTAAATTAAAGAAATAAATTCATAATGTTACCATAATTTCTTCCCAGATCACAGCCTTCAGCCCGGACACAATATGGTGCCATGAATCTATATCAATCGGAACATGTTGCCGAGTGACAACTCCAATGTAGCTGCTAAACATAGCCTTGTTGGAATTCACATGTTGGCATCATGCATTCCATCCGACTTCAAATTTGATGCCTTTGCTTTTTGTCTTAAGAATTTTGGCTAACACCGTCAAACTATGACGCACCTTTGTTTTCTGCGACATCGGTCCTTCATTCCTGACCATTTCATCGATATCAACATCATCTACATGTTCATCTGAAATGCTATTAACAGCATGTGCTGATGGTTGTTGGACCTCAACACTAGGAGTAGTAGGAGCCGTAGGAGCAGCTGCAGCTGTAGCAGGAGTAGCAGGAGCCACAGGAGCCGCATCAACAACAGCTTGAGAGACTTGTTCAACCTCAAGGTTAGGAGCACCAGAATGTGCAGAAGTCATTATCTGAAAAAGTGGTTTAACAGTTAATTTAGATTACATAAATTCAGTAATGATAAGATAATAACATGAGATAACAAGATCTATATTAGAAACAAAATATAACCTGTTTATTGAACTCTCTTTATTTTTTTCAAAGGTTGAAGGGATTTGACACCTCTATCAATTATCCAAATCCCTTCATTGTGGTCTCCTCTAACATACAAAACATCATCTGCATTGGGACCGCTCCAAAAATATTGTGACGTACCACTAAAAGGATCATCCTCAACTGAATTTTCATCAGAACCTTCAGTAGTTTTGGATGATAACAGAACAATCGACAACTTTCGGTTTGCGGGATCTGGAACATAAAAAACTTGTACTGCTTGTGATGCCATTATAAACTGTTCGTATTTATAACCTTATTTACTAAAATCAACTTTCACAAATCACCATTCATATATTTTAACACCACTATTTTTATTAACCCATTTTCATTGAAAAATCGGCAATTGGAATGTCGTATAATACAACTCCCATATTAGTTTGATAATGCCAAAGTATGACATATTTGCATAAATTGGATTTCTATCCTTACTACTAGAAACATGCATCGCTTCAGCCACTAGTGTAACTCCAATATTTTTCATGGTACTATCCTTATCATGTTCATCTTTATAGAATGTATAACCATTAATTACATAACCACTGTAAGATAATACATACACACTTGGTCCAGCGGCTAGCCATCAAAGTCATTCTGACATTGAATTCGTATTTTCATCCAACTGCTTAAAAATATAGTCCTGAAACCATCCTATAAACTATTGATTATGTGTATCTGATAACCATTTTTCATCCCTTGATGGATTCAACTACCTAATAATTTCTTTGTGAGTTTCAATATATGGAGCAACCTCCCAACTGTTATGCAAAACATAAAGATGGGCCTTCTTCCGATCTGTAATACTAATTTTCACAACTTCTCTTCCAGAAATTCCCTCACCCTCAATGCATCCAGTGTGACGAGATTTAGGGAGACCAATGCTTTCCACATCAGATAGGTATTCAGTACAAAATTCAATGGCTTCCTCAACAATATATCGCTCCACTTACAACCCTCTGGCCGACTTTGATTTTTTACATACCCTTTCAAAATCTTCATATACCGTTCAACAGGATACATCCATCTATAGTGCACATCACCACAAAGTCGAATCTCTATCACCAAGTGAATCGTCAAATGAACCATCATATCAAATAATATTAGCAGGAAGAACATTTCTAATTCACATAATATGATGACAATTTCTTTTTCCATAGCTGGAAATTTTTCCAGGTCTAAAACTTTGCTATATATAGATTTGAAAAATAAACAAAGTTTGGTTAACGTATGATGAATATTCTTGGGAAAAATGCAATGTAAAGCCATAGGAATTAGATCTTGCATCAAAACATGTAAATCATGTGATTTCAAACCTTTTAACATCAAATCATTCATTGACACAATGTTCTTGATATTTTATGAGTACCCCTCTAGAACATTTACATCATTGAAGAAGTTCCAAAACTGATATCTCTCATCCCTAGAAAGAGTATAAGTAGCTAGAGGAAGAAACATTCGATTTTCACCCTTCACGGGAGCCAACTCTTCTCGTATTCCCATGTCAACCATGTCCAAACTTGCCTTAATTCCATCTTTTGTTTTGCCAGGTGCATTTAGCAACGTTCCAATAACACTGTCACATACATTTTTTCCACATGCATCACATCATGAAAATGTCTGACGTACAAACAATTCCAGTATGGTAATTCAAAAAAAACTGATCTCTTTTTCCAACCAATTTTTGTAAGGTTTTTCAGAAATGGTTTACCAAAAACAGTGTTCAGATATTTTACTTTCTCAAACAGCTGATCATCTGTTAGTGGAGACGGTGTTGCACGTTGTTCTGAACTTCCATTGAATGATGTCATCCAAGATTGGTACTTATGTCGATGAGGTAGAAATCTACGATGTCCTAGAAACACATATTTCAATGAATGTTTCAACCTAATTTATTATATATCTTCTTCACACACGGGACACCCTTGAGTTCCTTTAATACTAAATCCTGAGAAATTTCCATAAGCAGGGAAATCATTTATTGTCCCATACACCTGAATCCCACAATAACTTCAAATCCTCGATCAAAGGATCCAAATAAACATCAATATTGTTACCTGGTTTCTTTGGTCCTGATATAAGCATAGATAACATGATGAATTTCTGCTTCGTGCATAACCAGGGTGGCAAGTTATAATTTACCAACATAACAGGCCATGTACTATGAGTGCTGGTTTGAAAACCAAAAGGATTCACTCCATCTGTAGATAACGCATGACGAAGGTTTCTCAGCTCTTTTCCAAATTTAGGATACTCATGATCAATTTTCTTCCATTGAGGAGAGTCATACGGATGATGTAATTTCCCATATTTATTTCTTTTATCTTCATGCCACGACAATTGTCTTGCAGTTTCTTCACTTCGATATAGACGCCTAAACCTTGGAATGATTGGAAAGTTCCATAAACATTTCGTAGGATTTGATTTATCTTTCTTGTATCGAGAAGCACCACACTTTGGGCATTTTGTAAGTGATTTGTTCTCCTTGCAAAACAATATACAGTCTTTCGGGCAGGCATGTATTCTTTCAGAAATCATACCCATCGAGCATAGAATTCATCTAGCTTCATATGTCCAGCTTGGGAGATCATTATATTCAGGGATCATGTCATTGAAGAGAGCAAGTAGTTCCATAAAACTGACATCACTCCATCCGTTTCCTTCTTTCAATTTATACAACTTTATTACAGCTAACAATGTTGTATACTTAGTGCAAGCAACATACAATGGCATCTTTGCACAACTTTTTAACTTCTCAAACAATTTTGGGCAATCACAGAGTTCATCTTCAATTGTCTTTGTAATTTCCTCAATACGATCTTCATCATCATTGACATCTGTAATAACATCCTCCATATGGTCTTCTTCATTATCCATATTTGTATTCATATCTGATGATCCATAAAAATGTAGTTTTATCCCAACCAGTAGCTACATTCGCTTTTTCTCCGTGTTTATTCCAACATTTATAACTCCGATCTATTCTGTGACATATCAAATGTTCTTCCAACTCCTCTGGAATAAATAGTCTAGAATAACAACAACGTAAACACGGACAATGGATTTGAGAAGGATACTTTGCGTGATCCTTTGCAAACTTGATGAACTCTTTCACTCCATTCTTGTACTCTATTGTTAAACGATTAGAATCCATCCAATATTTATTCATCTTTATCATATTTGAATCTCAAGTATTAGTATTTATGGTTCAAGTATATAAAACAAGACTTCCAAATACAGTAGAATAGAACCAATTCCTTATAAAAATAGATATTAATAGATCCTAACCATTAGTATTTATTCATCTTCATTAAATATAATTACTTTAGATTAATTATAGTTTCCTTAAATCACCCCAGACCAAACACAAGAATAATCAAGAATGATACATCTACCACTCCTAGGTCTCTACCCTACATTCAATATCATCATGCCTAAATACCCATATATCCACACATACACATGTCACAAACACATAAAAAACCATATCCACATCAGAACCAAAGTACCAATATGGATTTCAATCAGGTTACTCAACTCAAGTGGTGGTGTGTAAGAAATAATAAGAAAATATAATAAGTATATAGTCACACATAAATCTCAAACTGGTGTTAATAATCTAATAAACCAAAGGTATCATTCCATCTATCAAAATACTCTGAAGGATCCCATATGCGACAGTAGTCCCAGGTGGTGAAGGTTCCTGAGGAGGAAGGGGCAAACACGCACCTATCAGGGTTCGAGGTCAGGTCACTGAGGTTGAAGGTGTCCTGATACTCCTAAAAGGGTTCATTCCATATTTCATAAACCATGACTTGGTACCCTATGATGTTAACCCACTGCTAGTGGAAGTGAAACCGTTCTTGATGATCATTCCAAGAAGAAATGGAAACCAAGAGGTGGGAGTGAATCAAAATACCTCAAGCAAGATGGAAAAACATGGTATTTGAGAATAGTTTAGTGGCTTTAATATTGGATATACACCTATCCAACAGACTCCACAAGCGGTGATGGCCCCTGTAGTTGTTGCACCAGGTGAAACTGTCACCTGAGAAGCTGAGATCAATGAGGCCCTTCCCAGCCATGAACTAAACAAACTCCATGATGGCCTTCCTCTGGAATGGGATTCTACCTTTCTTTTAATTTGGGTTGGAAATGATATTAAAGTCACCCCCAAAAAAATGGATGGTGGCCGAGATCTAAGGTATTTTGTTCAAAAGGAAAATCAACCCCCCTTAATTTTTTAAAATACCAATACCCTAAACCATTTAAAAACAAGACATTTTAATTTATTTTGGAAATCATTCCCAAAAAAATTCAATAAACAAACACATGCAAAACCATTTGGAATTTTATTTAAAGAATCAACTTATCTTTATTTTAAACCATGATTTTCATTTATAATATCAAATCCACCAACGGTAGAAGGAAAACTAATTTATTTCAATGAAAAAGGTTAATTCAAAACAAGATACCATCCATTCCATATATTATTTTCATTAATAGGGTTATTTTGTGATTCAAAATGATCAAAACATGTCTAACAAACTTCAAATGGATAAAATATGTATTCATAAAACACATGAATCCCAAAAATAAGATATATTATAGAAACACCCACTTGGAATATTTGGGATCAAAACACAATGAATCTGAATGAGTCTACTCAAATAAAGAACATTGAATCAAATAAAAGGGATCTCAATAAAAGGTAAAAGAGATACTATAACCATAATTTCCCATAAAAATTATAGGTCTAGTAAATACCAAGGCTTACATAGCCCCCAAGAACAATAAATCAAGTGATGGAGAGAGATTGCAGTTCAAGAAAAGAAATAAATACCAAAAGATGATCACCATTTCGAATGAAACTTAAATCCACCAAGTGATGAGGATAGAAGAGCCAAAATACTGAAAGGGGCTCCCAAGGCTTGAGTGGGTTGAGTTAAACTTGAGGGAGAAGATAAAATAAATAAATGGGGGTATCAAGGTGCAATTACCCTACTAACTTGATGCTTCCTCATATACAATGACACCACTGGCTAGATAGTGGCCCTGACCAGATAGACAATGGTTATAGTATAAATGTTATAACCATAGGTTATCCCACTGTCTAGTCACTAAAGACCCACCAGCTAGTAGATGTCTATAGATTTTTTTTGTATCCATTATGAATCCCATTGCCTAGCCAATTACCCTCACCAGACATTAGGTGGACCACATGAAGCTTTTCAACCTACATGTTCATGTCCACACCTTCTATGACAGTCTAGGACATCCTATGGCCCCTCAAGAAACCCAAAAAAACTCAAAGATCATTACTTTGATGAAAGAGATACTGAGATGTTACAATTCTACCCATCGTTCCGCATTTTATTCGAATAAATATTCTAGTACGAAGGTTAGAAAATGATGAGACAAAAATAAATTCCACACAATAATTATTGTGTGGACAATTCACAAAATATAGGAAGATTCACCGAATAGAGGACCACTACGAAAAAAATTAAAATGATCAGATAAACAATATTCCCAAGAACCCTTAATGTATATCCTCCAAGAACATCATACATCTCCAAATGACACGTCTACATCACTAAGAAGAGAGAAAATACCAATATTGTCCATAGACCTGGAATAGGTCACCCAACCATTTAAATTTTCACTAAAATGGTGGGACATAAGATAGAAATATACTAAGAACACATCCCTTCACCCAAATAAGAGACTACAACCACTAACCATGAAGAACCACTAAGAGCATAATTACAAACCTAAGGAAAGGTACACCCAAAACATACCAATGAATCCAAATGAAACAACACAATCAATATCCATCAATGATTCAACCAACAACAAGAAAGTAAAAAACTAAAAAGGATTTATTCCTCGATCAAGTACTCGATGGAAACCTTGAATTCCCACTATAGAGTGCACCCATCGACGGTCTCATTGAAGTAGACACCAAAACCTCCCAGTGCCTGGTCGATCAAGAGACTTCATAATCCTAGTCATTTGAGTACACACCAAAATCCTATCTATGTCCAACAATAAATAGATCATATAAAATGGTTTTTGCACAAAGATGACAAACTAATCTCTTAAAATATAGACCAACCAACACATAAAGATTGATATCTAACCAAGAATTTGTGAATCAGAGGACAATAAGAAATAATAACCACCTTAATGGTCTCTAACACCCACCCAAAGAAGACAACCATGGAAGGAAACATAAGGGATTTTAAATGGAAATAACCTAAAACATCCGTAGGTTTCCAAAATAGGATGAATCATGTAGCCTACAACCATCACAATCTCAAATATCCATTAAATCTTTCATGCCAAATCAACATATGGTTATGTGTGATGGGAGAGGAGAAAAATATTAAAAAATGATTTGGAAAACATGCCTTAAAGGGAGGTCCGAAAAACCGAAGCTCGAGGGCGTTGCGGGCGGCAGAGGTCCGGAAAACCGAAGATCGAGGGCGGCGGAGGTCCGGAAATGCGAACTCAGTGGGCGGTGGAGGTCCAGAAATGAGAAGCGAGGGCGGAGGAGGTCTGGCAATGCAAACTCAGCAGGTGGCAGAGGGGAGTCGTAGGGTTCAAATACCGTGAGCGCTTTAGGTCGCGATAAAATGAGGGCACTGTGTGACCGACTTTATAAAAAATGGACTAAGTTTTTATTAACGCTGATAATGGTACTCTTTATTAGTGATACAAAAGCACTGATAAAGGGTCGTTTTATCAGTGCTTTGTTTAGTGCTGTAAAAGGTTGCCCTTTATCAGCGGTTTTGCTTAGCACTAATATAAGGGGGCACTTCCCTTGACCATTTTTTTATAGTAGTGTAAAACCATTATATTTGGAATCCACCACCCAATTTTGTTCCAATGAGATATGAGGAGAAAAGATATAGTGAGTAACTCCAAATAATATGGAAAATTGGATAAAATAATCAACTTACCAAAAATAGATCCATCAAGAATTAAGGAATTCCACCATGAATCCAAGGGAGGAAGCCTCTAGAGAGTTGGAGAATGATTAGGTCGAGCCAAAATGGGGTTAGGAGATGATTAGTCATAAAAATTATTAATGAAAGATGACTAATTTTCAAAAAAAAAATAAAGGCCCATAGGGCCACATATGGTTAGGCCACATAGTTAGTCTAAATATGCACCAACCATGTATAACTACTGTCTATTTAAAAGAAAATCTGTATGGTCTCCTATGAAAATCCACATAGTTTGGGAAAATCATCCTAAAATCATGTGACACAACAGGGAAATATCCCAAACCCCTTGTGATTTCCTAGGTGATCCACATGGTTAGTTTAACCATGATAAAATCATAAAAAACATCTTTATAATCTCATAGAGGCATAACACATGGTTAACACTAACTGTGCACCAACCGTGGGCCTGTCCCATCTTCTAAAAAAATCCTCATTTTTTACCCTCATTCCCCAGAAACCACTAGAATTTCATCAAATAAAAAACAAGATTAAATTAAATAATATATGTGATTTGGTGGGCATTATAATTATCCCCACTATTAAAACTTCCTACCCTAGAAAGTGATCAAGATACTATACTCAAAAAAATAGAAGGTCACTGCTGACTCATCAACAACTCCCACTCCCACATATCATGGATATCCCATCTACAATGGAACATTACATAGACCAAGGGGATCATTTTAACATGTATTACCTTATCTTGGAAATATATAATCCGAACTAGATGCTCAACCATAGTGGTTTTGGGATCAATATCAACATCCTCTCATTTGACCATATGAAAAGGATCTAGTTGATACATGAAACATGTTGTGAATTGAAGACAAACAATATGGAATGTATAATCAATACACCACCTTTAAAAGTCGTTCTATGATCTCAAAGGAGCCTATAAACCTTAGTGACAACTTACCCTGCTTACCTAACTGATGGTGTCCTAAGTGAGGTTAATCTCAAAGAAAGAATCGATCACCAAACTCAAACTATAGTGCTCAATGATGAAAGTCCTCATAATATTTCTGATGAATATGTTCCATGAACTATATGTTCTAGATCAACTACACCTTTTCCATAATCTCTTAAACAAGTCTTAGTCCAACAAAAGACTTCTCTCCCAACTCTTACCAGTATAAGGGAGTTCTACATGGAAGCCTATATAATGATTCAAAGGGTACCATATTTATTAACGCCTAATAACTATTTGTATAGGAAAATTTGACCACAGGTAAATTCTTTTCTCAAGAACCTCCAAAACCAAGTATGCATGCCTGGAGAATATACTCAAGAATCTGAATAACACTCTCTATATATCCATATATCTACGGATGATATACCTTGATGAATTTAAACCGGGAACCCATTTACTCCTATAAAAATTTACAGAACCTAGATGCGAACCATGATTCCTTTTCAGAAACAATTGTAGAGGGAGCCCCATGAAGTCTCACAACCTATCAGACATAAAAGTGCCTGATCTATTATATCTTCATCATCTCTTTGATAGGTAGGAAATACACTGATTTCATAAGGTGATCAATGATCACCCAAATTGCATCATTCCCACTAGGATTCCATGGTAAACTAATGAAAAAATACATAGAAACTCCATCCCACTTCTATACCAGAATGGGTAAGGGTTGCAAAAAACCTGGAGGTCTCTTGAACTCTAACTTTATTCTCTAACAAGTCAAGCACTGTGACACAAATTAGGAAATAATCCATCTCATACCCGGATATATATACTGACATTTAAAATCATGATACATCTTAGTAGTCCCGGGGTGTATGGACCAGAAATATCAGTGTCCATTTTCTATCAATTCTTGCCTCAGAGATAAAGTAACAACCAACCTAATTCAGAAATAAAAATCACCACTGTTAGAATGAGACCACTCACAGGAGGTCTCCCCATTATTTAGGATTTCCCTAAATCACTAGAACTAGGTGTCAAGTACTTTCTTGAGTAAAATCCACTCATCAAACAATTAGTTATTATTTATTAAATCCAAGCACACCTTCCCAATGGATTCTTCTACTCCCAAAAACATCTCAGTAAACAAACTCATTAGAGACCACCCCCCACTGATTCCTTTAAGTCTCGAGTCAGTAATTTCCTTCTCAATGCATCAGTGACCACATTCCATTTCCTGGGAGTATATGCAACATCAAAATAAAAAGTATAATGATACTCAACCCAGTGTCACTGTCACAAGTTTATATTCCTATGAGTGAAAATATACGTTAGGATTTTATGATTAGAATATACCATTAAACACTCCCTAAAGAGATAGTGATGCAAAGTTTGAGTGTATTCATAACTAATATCAACTTAAGGTCATGGGTTGGGTAGTTCTTATCATAAGGGAATAACTAGAGAGAGCTGTAGGCCACCACCTATTTCCCCTACATCAAGACACACCCCAAACTTATACCAGAATCATCATAGAAGACATCAAATCCTAAACCCAGTTCTAGAAGAATAAAAACTAGAGATGAAGCTAACATATTCTTTAGTCCCTAAAATTATCTATAATATTATTAAGTACACTTAAAATTTATACCCTTATGGGTTAAATATTTCATCAGAGATGAAATATTGTAGAATTTCTGAATGAACCACATGTAGTAACCAGACAACCCCAAGAATCTTTAGATTTTAAACACATTTCTAGGATGATCCAAGGACATAAATACCTATATCTTTTTAGGATCCATTAATATGCACTTATTATAAATAATATGCACTATAAACTTCACTTCCTAGATCTAAAGTTCACATTTGAAAAATATTACTATATAAATGGTGTTCCCTCAAGGTTCTAAGAATGATATCCAAATGATCTATGTATTCCCCCTTTGACTTATAGTACACAAAAATATCATCTACAAACATGACCATGAAAGAGTACAAGAACTAATGAAATATATTTTTCATCAATGTCACAAATATGGTATGAGTGTTAGTGATACTGAATGGCATAACTAGAAACTTAAAATTCCCATAATAGATCCTAAATGAAGTCTTAGGCAAGCCCTATTCTTAAAATCCCAACTAGTGGTACCCTAAAACAAATTCAATATTTGAAAACCAATGTGCCTCTTTAAGTTGATCAAAGTTATCATCAATAATTATAAATGGATATTTATTCTTAACAATCACCTAGTTTAAATTTTAATAATTCAATAAAAGTATGAGGCCCCAGTCTACCTACTTAGAAAAGAAGACATGTGAATCCCTTGGTGACATAATAGGAAGAAATAATCCATTTTACTCAAGGTTTGTAAGATATAAATTAAGTTATAGTAACTCATAAGGTTCCATAAGATAATATGTCATAGAAATTATCATCATACTAGGGATAAATTCAATCGTAAACTTTAACTCTAACTATGTAATCAAAAAAGAAAAATCATCTCGAAAGACCTTAAGGTACGTAGAAACCATCACAGTAAGTGGAATAATAAAATAAGGATCAACTATATCTAGGAACATCTCTAAAAAATTACATGAGATCACCCCATAAAAAGAAACAACAATCCCAACCCTTCTTGATATAGAATCCCACTCACCATAGAAGACATGAGTGAATCCATTAAGAGATAAAAATTAGAATCGATGATGATAATAGTAAATTTGGGCCTTAAAAATGATCATCAAGTCCATGCCAATAATCAGGTTGAAGATATGAAGATCAGGAACTAAGAAATCACATGCCACATCAAAGTCGACTATCATCACCCAACATGTGGGACATTTTTTTGAACCTCTTTTCCAAAGGAATGGAAAGATCTGAAAATAATGACATAATATAAAAATTTAAGACCAATATGTAAATTATATTTTATGATATAATATAATGATAAGAACCTGTATGAAATAAATCTTGTACCATTGAGTATAAAATAAATACCGTACCTATAACAGTAGCTGACACTGCTTTAGATTCCTCTAGTTCATACTCTACCACATAAATACATCTGTTCTCAGCACCTCCATGAGATTTATTATCCACATGAACATAAAACTTAGATTTAGTATAATACCTACCACCCTTGGAAGCATCAAAACAAACCTACTAACCCTTGGTGAGAGTGGATCTATCCTTACTACCTTGGGATATACTTCCAAAAAAATGCTCTAGATAGACACATTATCTACAATGAAGACAAATATTGGGAGCCTCTAAATAATTAGGATTCATATGATTAGGCCTTCTACACTGATAGTAAACAACCAACTTGTGTCTTTATAGAGTCCCTAAAATTAACCCTAAAGAAAACTAGCTACCTTTTCACTTCCTTTTCTGGCTAGAAGACACATCCTGACCAAAAATTACACCAACCAAAGAACCACCCAAACCTGTTCTCTAATATATGTATAACTCTAACATAGATACTTTATTTACCACCTTAATAAAAGTTGTAAGGAACTTGAGAACCAATATTGACTGAATATTTTCCCTCATTCCCATCTCAAACCTCCAAGCTTTAAGGTAATCATTTGTGAAAAGCTCTGGTTCCAAGTGAACAAATTCAGAAAAGTGGGTGGAATACTCCATAACGGTACACTCCCCTTATTCTAAGGTTAGAAACTTCTTGGTACTTTTCACACATAACATATCAGGATAAAACTACTTTTTGAATACTTTTTTAAAGGAATACCAAGTTAGATCCTCATGAAACATTTATAGCACAATAGATTCCCACCATCTCCTCCAAAATCCATCAAGAATGTATATATAAAAACCCACATTAGTATCCCCATGAGTCTTAAAAATGTTAAATATAATCACAATTTTCTCAATCCAATCCTCAAATTCCTGGGGTCCTTTGTCACCATGGAAGATGAGTAAATTCTATTGAGTAAATTATAAGCCATGGTCTACCACTCATCCTAGGTTCTTGACACCCACCTGACCCAAAAACTAAATGGTACGGAGCATAACTTCCACCAAATATGTTTCTATTAGAGTATTTTATTATGGTACTATATTTACATATTCCTCTCTCAAATTTGGTGGGGATCTCCTAGGAGTCATTGTTTGTTAATTATAGGATAAGGACCAATATCTCAAGAGTAAATTCCTAAATCGTAAGGCTATTCTTTAAAAAAACATATATAAATTCCTTTAGAAATTAATAATTTCAAGAAATCACGGATTCTAAAAACAAAAGGAAACACCTTAAAAAGTAACAAGTCCATTTAAATAAACACCAAATATAGTTTATTCAAACATCCTCAAACACCAAGTCACAATATTGGAAATAATACCTCACCACTCATGGTAACATGGATTTAGTCATGGAAGTGAGTTGGCCATTCCCCTCCTGCACTTACTCTCCAAATTCTAATGGTCCTAACACCAGTCTACCAAAGACTCTAAACTAAACCCAAGAAGTATAAAAATAATTTAGGCTTGGTATTCCCTCTGATACCATTATGTAATGAACCAACCAAGGTCAACTAGAAAAGTCCCCTGAGAGGGTCTAACACCAGTTGAGGTGGAACAAAGAAAGACAAGTCACATATATAAATGAAGATCAAATAGAGTAAAAAGTAGAATAAAAGAATAAATATCCATGAGATATACAAAGAAAATACAAACCAGCTAAACCAGAAAAGTAAAAAAGGATAATACCAACAAGTCCCCATGTGACCAACCATCATCTCTAGAACATCCTACTACAAAGACAATGGAAATAAGAGAAACTGGCATGCTACACAATGCCCTTCCCTTTTCTAGAGTCCTGTAAAAAAACATCTACAATTTCTAAAAGGAAAAATTAAGGTGTAAGAAAAAATCACATTAGGATTTCACAAATAATATATACAAGTCAAATATTAATAATGCATTAGCTATAGCTTTAAAATAAATCCAATTTACAAATAATTTTCATAAAATAAAACCATTTTGTAAATCATCCTTTGGTTTTCATAAAAGTATACCATATTCAAAAAATCCAGGAATATGTCATGTATGAAATGAAATAAGAAATCATAGTTAAAATACAACCATGGATAAACTATAGGATAAACATGTGAGAAAACAAACATGAAAATTCCATCATGTGATAAACCAATCATAAATGAAAAATCACAACATTTAGGATCTAACCTATAGAGATAAACACTATATATGAAAGAAAATACCCAATATAGTCTTAAGTTGGAACTAACTGGTATAACCTCTAGTGGTATTACACACACTAAAGTGACACAAAATCTCTAGTGGAATTACACACACTAAAGTGACAAGTCTATTAATGATGCATCCAAGTTTACCTAATATGCTAATTTTACTAATATCCTTTTAAAATACCTTATCAAAATTTATAAAACATTTTCAAAGAAAATAAAATCAACTTCTATGATTGAAATCCCATTTTTGAACCAAAACTTCCATTGAATCATTTTATCAAACACATGGTGTGCACAAATATGTTTCTAAAGAAAAACCCCTTTAAAAACATGAATATATTCCAATAAAACCATTACAATCATACACCAATAAAATTCTTGGAATAACCCAAATTAATTGAAAATAACATTAAGAAATTCATGATCTAGAACCTTTTTATAGATATTCCTACCTTAAAATATATGGAAAACTAATCTCCTTAAAAAACAGAGATCAGGGAAGAGTATATTAGGTCTTCATAATACTAAATCCATAAGATAAAATATAAATCCTATTTCAAACCCATTATATCCAATATCTATAGCCTAATTGGGTTAGAATAAGATAATAAAAGAATAGATCTGGTGAGTATATATAAATAATATGTGAAACCGAATAAAAAATGCTATATACCTTGAGTATATCAATCAAGAATGAAGGAATTCAACCAAGAAACCAAGGGAGGAAGACTTTATAACACAAGAGAATGATTAGGTTGAGCCAAAAGGGGATTATACATAAAAAATATCAAGGAAATATGGGTAATTTAAAACTTTTTAAAGTCTTGGAGGGCCATACATGGTTAGGTTGCACAGTTAGTATAATCATGTACCAACCATGTGTGGCTACTGTCACTTTAAAAGAAAAGACACATGGTATTCTGGGACAATCCACACCATTTGGTAAAACCATTCTTAAACCATGTGATGCCCCTGGAAAATCACCCATACCCTTCATGGTTTCCTTTTTAGGCCTCACTGTCAGTTTAACCATGTTCAAGCTGTGAAAAACACCTTTGTAATCTCATAGATCCATACAGCATGGTTACTGCATGATTAACACTAACCATGCGCCAAGCATTCATTTGACATGTCTTATCTAAAAATCCTCATTTTTTACCCCCGCTCCATGGAAACCTCTTGTAAAAATTCAATGAAAAATCAAACATAAATTAAATCATACCCATGATTTTTTGGGTGTTACATATGGTGATGGAAAATGAATTGTATCAGTACATGGAGATGGTAATACATACATACGCATGAGAAATACTTTCACTTCCCATTTGATGGGAAAGAGGGTCGGTATTGATGATTTCATAATCATTATAACATTTTATTATATTGAGGATATTTAAGTTATTATTTTATGATAAATATCATAGATTTAGAGGAGGTAAAGAAAAAGTAAAAAGAAAGTGATTGGTTAAGGTGATTACCTCTTCTTTGAAATAAATCATTTAGATCTCATCTTAAGGATCCTAGGGTTTGTCTTTTGGTGATACCAGTGTAACATCCATATTTTTTCCTTATAAGACTTTTTAAAATATTAAGGAATATATTTAGATCTAGGTGATGAGATGGTGTAAGATTATGAGGCTCAGTGAGCCTCTATGTGGATATAATAAAAATATTAAATATATTACATTATGTAAGAATTTTTTTCATAAAAAATAGAATAAATCCTAAATTAGGACTCATATGAGAAACTATATACTCCCATTTATTGAAGAATGTGGTGTTTACCCTAGGAATGACATAACCTTTGTTGGTATTAGAATTTTATTCAAAGTGTTGTCACGAGAACAAATAATAAAATAAATAAATCTATTTGTTGTTTTACCAAAGCAACCTAACAATATCTATAAATAAACTATTATGGAAAATATATAGGGTTATCTACTTAAACCAAGGATATTATAGGGGAAGAGATAATTTGTTGTAGGTGGATCTAGATCAAGGATCAATGATAAATGGATCGAGGTGAATTGAGAGATGGATAGTTAATGTAGTGGGATATTCATCTTCCTCACTAGAGGATGTCTTCTTCACCAATGATTGATCTAACTCTAGGTAGGTAAGTATTTTTCATGGTCTATTTCCACATTCTATTTTCCCAGGATGAACATGAATTGAATCAACTAACCGATTGATTCATGGTTCGATCATGTTGTGGGTTTGGGTTATTTACCCAGGATTTGAGGAATTTATTATTTATTATTTATATTTCTCTTAGTTCATCATTATAATGTAAATGAATCAAGAACAACCCAAAAATTGACAAAGATTCATTACTCATTTTTGTGATTTTTTCATTTCTCCCCCATTTCTTCGAACAGTCACCGCTGGCAACTTTTTGTCCAATGGTTCGATAAATACCCAATA
Organism: Viscum album; assembly: GCA_963277665.1. Classification (NCBI taxonomy): domain Eukaryota; kingdom Viridiplantae; phylum Streptophyta; class Magnoliopsida; order Santalales; family Viscaceae; genus Viscum; species Viscum album. Next base: position 1,464,448,644 of record OY728139.1, read on the forward strand.
TTCAATCATTTTGTAACCATTCTTCAGTGAAATGGATTGATACCATGGTTTTAGGTCCACGATCAAGTTATAAATATAGGTAAAATGATATTGGTTGTTTATTGATGGAGGTTCAATATTATATTGGTGATTATTAATTGTGGTTTGGCCTGTGACATTTGACGTGGTGTGATGAGAACTGATTTCCGATCATCTTGGATGGCCAGAATCTGGCCATTAGTGATAACATGGATTGGTTAAATAGGATCCATGATTATCAATGTGATTTTTAGTGGATATGATGGTGGTAGTGGCAAGATCATACACATGAAGAAAGTTTATAATTTCTAAGAAATTTATGACTAAATGGTGTATCCTCTAGAAGAACACACACTATGTAGTCCCCTCTATGCAGTGGATAGAATTTCCACATAGGAGATAAATATCACACTCCATGTGTTAGGAACACATGCCATGTGACACTTAGATATCCTTATTGGATTGTATAGGTAGTACATGCACAAGAATCAAAATGATGTTACACGATGTGTGTTCAAAGTTACACGTTGTACTCCTTGGAGGGAAGGTGGGAGCCCTTGTTCTTCTTAGTTCATCTTTGGTATGAGCATGGGTATATTTCCTTGAATGGTTTTAGTTTAGACCAATATCAGTTGAGTATTCTACCTTGATCCATGCCTATGAGGGTACAGTGTGGAATTACATCATCGGTATAGGATTGTGATCCCCTCTATGGATTTAGTCTCAAATAGAGTTCATGGTATACCTTTGTGAGACTGGTGTGGGATACTATATCATTCCTTCTATTTCCCTAGACAGGGTTTATGGCATCAGTAAGACCAACTTACACGGGAATCAATCCTCGACTTAGCAGGTTATTTCAGAATGGGGTTGTGACGTCCCCCAGCAGTTTTGGGTGTGATCCCCTATTTGTGTACTAATATTTTCAGAGTTCCTATTAGGGTTATCGGTGTCTCCCAATGGTCTTGGGTATGATCCACTACCTGTTTTTTGAGATCCTTAGAGGTCCAGTGAGTACTCAATTGGAAAGTTTCGGCGAGCATTACCACTTGGATGGATGTAATCAGTGAAACCATGACTAATGGAGTAAGATATACTATATTATTATTACCTTGAAGGCTCAAGGAGAATCCTATGGCTAAAATAATGGTCGTAACCCCTTGAGACCTAGAGTCTATTATTAGTATATCTGTGTTTTTCTATTATCATTATGTCTCATAGATTGATTGACATATCTGTGTATTGATGAGTTGACTACTCTTGATGCTTTATGTTTAGTTATTTTTAGTTTTCCTATTAGTTATTGTTATACTCACCCCTACATAAGATATTCTCACACGTGTCATGTCTTATTCATATTACATACCTTTTAAAGGTGTCCTAGGATGACTTAGAGTAGGTTGAGCATAGTTTGTGTTAGACAGATCAAGGTTCTTACCTGTGTTGCATTTAAAAATAGTTTGATCCTTTTTAGAAGGTTGGAATTTATTTTCAATTTTTAGTGGGATTTTATTTTTATCTTTTGATTTATATTAATTTATCATACTCTAATTGTGGGATATAGACGTCTACATGAATTGGTATCAGTTTCAATTTAATTTCATCATTATATGGTCTTGGAGATGTGTATGTGTGTAAAAGTTCCTTAGGAAAATGCCATCCATATGCATGACATGATTACTTGGTGTTGGTACCCAACCCCTGGCCTATTGGAAGTGGGATTGGGATTGTCATGCTCATATTACCATTGGACAGGCAGAACAGAGTGGGTCAGGTTATGATAGAGTGGTGTCAAAGGTGGTCGGTTTAAACTTAAGACTGGATTTTGGAGTTTTTTTAGTTGTGAGGTTTAGTTTGAAATTTATGAAAACAATTTTAAAGTGTTTTGAGTTCATCTCTTAGACCAGGGAATCCATTGTTGGTGCGACAACTAATGTATCTATTCACCAGGACTCTGGAAACCTTCTTGTTGAATCATTACATGTAAGCACTGGTTATAGGGAGAAAAATTGGTACATGCATCATAAAGGAATGAATTTTAGTTTCCATGTCCTTCTCAAGTTATCTCCCCATATATATTTTTTGTTCATTGTATGTATTGATAAATTTCACGGTGCCTTATTAATAATTTCTAGCCAATATTTTGAGACAGTTTCATGAAGATGACTAGTTGAGTGATGAGGTGTCTATTTAGGGACCCATTCTTAATGTGTTTCCTCTAAGATGTAATATAGTATTTCTATCATCTATTGAGTAGAACATGGACCTAACCCCAATGGTGAAGGTGGATGATCATCCTTATGAAGAGAATTTGATGGATCTAGTAGGATAGGAAAATGGTAATAATAGGCTTATCATGTTGCATGAGTTCTAGAAACTAAGAACAATTAGTTTTTGTAATGACACAGACCTTCAAGATTGTGGAGGATGGGATATAGGAATCATTATAGGTTTTTTATCTTGTGAGGACCCCCAAATGATCGGATGGTTTCATTCACAACTAGTATTATTCATGGAGAAACATTTGGTTTTAGTGCTACTAGTAGATGAAAATACTATATGGAGTGTTCATTATGGTTTCTAGAGTTAGATATCTCCATGGTTTCATGGTGAGATATAACTCCCTTCTTAGGTGGTAGAGTATTGGTATGAATCTGTGGTGCGAAATTCCCACTTAGGTAATACCCCTCTTGATGGTGGATATAGTAGTGAGACTTCTCCAAGGTGGTGTGGGGTGTCTATAGAGCCCTATTTCAGTGTTTTCTAACCTAATTTAATGAAAATATGGTATATTTACACTTACATATCTGAGAAATTTTCTTATGACATGATCTAAAACCGTGCGAGCGAGTCAGTGTCACCCGGATAATGTTAAGGTGTAGCGGGTGAGTTCCTTAGACTTGTGTGTTCAAGGTTTTTTGGTGTGCTATGGTGTCAGAGTGATCCCTGGTTATGGTGAATAGGTAGGAAAGGGAAGTATAGATTTAGGTAGTTGTATTTTGTGGACCAAAATATTTAAGTTTTGTTTGATATGAAAAATGTGTCTTCACTGCTTCAACTGATGTTTTAACAATGAGTTGTAAGCCACATTTCCCCTTCAAAACATCCCATATTTGTGACCTAGTGATACCAGTGGAACCCTCTTTTATCAAACCTTATATTGGAGGCTTCTGCAGATAGAATCAGTGGTATCACAATTTTATTGATAGTGTAACCTAACTCTTCTAGGAGAGAGAGTGAGAGCCTTATGTTGAATCTTTCCATAGTGGCAATGAGGCCCTCTGATATTCTCCTCAATATAGACTATTTATCTACTATCCATACTCAGTTGACTATCACTAGGGAGGGTTTTATTGAATACAATTTGTGGTATGGAATTTTCTTCCTTTGGTTAAGAGTAATATTAGGCATGGAAGGATGAGTTCATGTGTATGAGGATACATCTGATTTCTTTTCAGTTGACTAATATGATCCCTGGAGAAGAAGATTCTATGAGCTTTAGTTTCTTGAGATGTTGGAGGAGTATATGGAAGAATTATATGAGAATGTGTCATGATTAACTACCCATATAATTTTTTTACATAAACTTGGACTAGAGACAGTTTGATATTTGTGCCATCATATTAGATGACCTCATAGAGCTATGAGAGTTAGAGGACCTATAGAGGTATGGATTCATAAGACCTAATGTGTGTTCCTTGGATACCCTTTTTTTCCTCGGAGGATGATAAGAGATTGAGGTTTTTTGTGGATTGATGTTACCTAAACCAATAGAACTTTAGGGAGGAGTACCCACCCATAAGAATTTATAACTTGTTCTTACAGTGGTTAAGGGAGAAGTGGTTCTCAGAGTTTGACCTCATGATAGGTTATCACCAACTCCATGTTTGAGAGGAGGACGTACTAAAGGTTTATTTCTAAATACACTATGGATTATTTGAGTTTATAGTGATAACTTTGGTGCATTAGATTCATTTTAAATTTTTTGTAAGACTCATGAACTATGTCATTTAACTTCTTTTGGTTTCGTTAATGGTAGTTTCATCGATGACATCCTAGTGTACTTGGCGCCTGAGTAAGAGCATGTGAGACACTTGAGGATAGTTTTTTACATGATATAAGAGTACTAGATTAATGGGAAGATCTTGAATTATGGAATCTAGTTTTAGGAGTTTCACTTATTAGGATATATATTCTCATAAATAGGTGCGGTAGTGGACCTAGAAAAGGTTGAGGTAGTGTGATCTTGAGATACAATTGAGAGTGTGGTGGTGATATCTGATACTCACAATGTGGTTTTCCATTTTTTATTATTTATAAAGGTGACATAGATATTAGAATCTTTGAAGTTGACCCTTGAGGGTGAGGATGGTGTGGTATACCTACAATCGATGATTGTTTCCCCTCCACTTCATCAGCGATTTAGTGAGGTATAACTTGGGGATATCGATTGCGAGATCTTTCATGAACCGATATTAACTGAATATATTCTTGATGGATTTTATGAATGTGGGGAGTGTATAAAACTTGATCAAGGATGGATAATGAAACCCATTATGCAGTGAAAGGAGGTGTTGAGGAGGTTTCCTTCCCTTATAAATACATCTATGTGAGATGAGTATGTACCAAGATCATTTACTGTCAAATTTGGTGTCAAAGGATGTGGTAGAGTGTTTTTGAGTTAAAATCTTGGTATCTCTCCTATCAGTAGGTAAAGGATGAGGTTCCTAGATGTATGTGTAAATGGTATGGTATCTTTTTGGTTTTCATGATGGGGATTCCACAATCAGTGAAATTTCATGAACATATTCGAGTGTTCATTGACCAACACCAAGTTGTCCCAACTCCCTAACTATCTAAGACCAGGGTTTAGTGGAGAGTTTGGGATGATTTTGTGTGAATGAGGTATTCTGGATTCATGGAATTTACTCGATTATTGTATTATACCATGTTGATCACTTCACATAATGATTAGGAAGAGGATAAAAGAGGCATTGAGACTTGGTGTTTGTTGAGCGGTGTTTCCACCCCAAGAATATGGATAGGTAAAACTCAAGGTAGGGAATTTTTTTTATTTTATTTCCCTATATGATTTTCCCAAGATGAATATGAATTAAATCAACTAATAGATTGATTCATGGGTTGATCGTGTTTCAAGTGTGGGATTTTTACATGTGATTTGGTAAAATTATTATTTGTTGTTTATGTTGCTCTTTTTTCATAATAGAAAAAATAATAATTGAGGAAAACTTGAATAATGGACAAGGTTCGTTCTTCATTTTGTGATTTCTGAATTTCTCTCTCATTTCTTCACATGATGATCATGGAAACTTTCTTTGTCTAGTGGTTCACTAAATACATGGTATTCGATCTTTGTGCAACCTTTATTCAACATAATTTATTGATACCATGGGTTTGGGTCCACAATTAAGTGAGTTATCGAGGTGAGACGAGAACATAATTCGATCAAAGTAGGATTGAGGATGGATTGGTGATTCTTGGTTGTGGTTTGGTGTGCGGTGTGCAGCATGGTGCGACAAGAACTAATTCATGATCAGTTTGGATGGTTGGAATTCGTCCATCGATAAAGACATGGTTCGATTGACTGAGATCCATGATTATGATCATGGTTGATGGTGGATATGATAGTGGTAGTGGTATGAGTGTACATGTGAAGCCAGTATATAATTTTTGAGAAATTTCTGACCACATTCCATGTACTCTAGAAGAACACACATCGTGAAGCCCCCTCTATATAGAGAATCATGTTTCTTTGCAGTAGATAAATATCACACGCCATGTGGTGGGACTAAATTTTGTGTAACACTTAGTTGGCCAACTCGGTGTGTATAAGGAGTACACACCTAGGAAGTCATGTGGTGTTACACAAAGTGTGTGCTATGTCACACTCTATGTAACCCTTGGTGGATAAATCAATGTGTACAGGGAGTACAAGAACATGATCCCATGTGGACCCACACGCCATGTATGGAGGGGAACACACCATGTAATTCATAAGTTACATGGTCTTAAAAGGTTTACATGACCACAATCCGAATAGATATATACACTCCATGTACCCCTAAGGGACATGCTGTGTATTTTGGGAAATTCATTCCATGTGACCATGAGACACAGGTAGTACCAAGCATAGTGAGACACACTATTTACCCCTATGAGACATTATTTGTACTCCTTAAATAGAAGGTTAGATCCCTTGTTATTCTCTATTCATCTCTGGTATGAGGATGGTTGTATTCCCTCGAATAGGTTTAGTGTAGACTAGTATCAATTGAGTGTGTTCCCTTGGTCTATCCCTATGAGGGTACAGTGTGGAATTATATCCTCAGTATAGTATTATGATCTTCTATATGGATTTAGTATTGAATAAAGTTTTTGGTATCCCTTCACAAGATAAGGGTGAGATACTCTATCATTCCTTATGTTTCACTAGGTGGGGTTTGTGGCATCAACACGACCAACTTAAACGGGCATCAATCCCCTACTAAGAAATTTATTCTAGAATGGGTTTGTGGAATACCCTAGTAGTATTGGGTGTGATAACCTATCACTATATTGAGTTCTTTAGAGTTATAGTTATGGCTATTAGTTTCTCCTAGAGGTCCTGGGTATGATTCCCTACATGTGTCCTAGATGAGTGTTACCTTGAAGCCTCGAGAAGAATCATGTGTCTAGCAGTATGGTTGAGACCCCTTGAGACTTGGATTTTTTTATGTGTACATATGGGTTATTATTATTATTTTTATATATCATATCTTGATTAAAATACCTTTTTATTGATGATTTGACTACTCTTGATGCTTTATGTTTAGTCATTTTGGGGTGTCCTATTAGGTATTGTTATACTCACCCTTGTGTAGGCTCTGCATACACGTGTTATGTATTATGTAGATGACATTCCTTTTGATGGTGTCCTAAAAGGATTGGGAACATGAAGAGCATAGTTTAGGTTATAAATATCGAGGTTTATACTAGTGTTTCATTTGATAGTAGTGACCTCCTTCTGTGTATGTTGGACTTTATTTCCTGTTTTTAGGGGGCTTCTATTTGGCCCTTATACTTTTCAGTACTTTATCATAGTCTGATTTTGGGATATAGATGTATGAAATCATTGGTAATAGTTGTAATTTAATTTCAACATTATATAGGCATGAATGTGTGTGTGTGTGTACAGGTACCTTAGGATAATTCATCTCATATGTGTGATATGCCTACTCGACGATGGTCTCCTTCCCATGGCCTATTGGAGGTGGGCTTGGGGTTGTCATGCTAGGCTTACCATCGAATAGGCAGGCCCTGATGGGTTGGTCCGTGGAAATAAGAACCTCTAGAATGTGTCTAAGGAAGATCAGAAGGTATTTTGGTAGGTTATGGTCAAGTTATAAGGCTCTAAGTAGTCCGAATAAGAGAAAGGATATGTGCCCTTTTATAATTCAGGGGAGGGGCACTCTTAGGATTTATTAAAATATTTAAATATAACAAAGTAATTATCTAGTCTAGACACCTCCAAAAGTTCATGGATTCAAAGATAAGATAGTATGGGGTTGATATCCCATTAACCAATAAAATATGTATAGGTTTATGTAGTTTTTTAAACCTTATCTTTTGGTTTAACCCCTTAGTTAAACTATTTTAACATTAACTATGGAAATAACTTTTTCATTCTTAAAGGGTTATAATTTTAATTATAAGGTAACTACTGAATCATAAATGGAAAAAAGATGAAATTTTCAACCACATATTATCCTAATTGTCCTCTTTCAAGTTTTTTTTTATAATTTTTAAATATTTTAATAAAATATTATATCATTAATGTCAATTTTGACACTATTCATTTAATTTGACTTAAAATACATAAAGAAAAAGTTAGAATTTGAATATAATCCTTTAAAACATCAATAATATGTCATAAAAATTCATTTAAAAATATAAATCACTCAAATTATATTAATTTTAATATTTTTAAAATCATTTATTTTATTTTTCTATTAGTTGAATAAATATTTCATCAGCATCGTATTAGAATTTAAGCTAATTATATAACTCCTAAAAATTTAAGTTTAATTTCCATCATGAAAATAATTTCATTAATCTAAAAATATATGTTTTTATTCATTCATAACTTTATTTTGTCCCTATGTGTACACATAAGAGATATTTAAAACTAAGAGAGTGACATTTTGTAACTTTCTTTCATTTGAATATCATATAAGTCATTTTTATGGAAAAATGCACATTAAAAAATCAATTTCGAGCCTCTAGTTGTGAGAGTTTAATTATCTTCATCCAATAAGAATTAATATGAAAAATTATGGCCTTATCACTTAGTTTTAACCCACATTAACCCAATTTACCCTTTACTATGGTGATAAATTTTACCATAGTTACAATTCATATGGAAAAAAATAAAAGGGGTATATTTACCAAAATTGAACATACTGATTCAAAATATGTAATCAATTTTATCAAATTGAATACCTATAATTGGTATTAATTAATTTTAAAATAATTGCACAAAAATGTGATGAAAACCACTTTTTAGAAAAAATACATTTTTAAGAATAAAACTTGGTTTATTCTTATCCCATGATAAAAAAAATATTAAATGAATGGTAAAACATTTCATTGAATATATAATATAAAAATTTAATTAAAATAATTCACCAATAGTGATTAATTTAATATATTAATATAAAAACAAATTTTGTACATAAAAATAGTTTTTTAGAAAAAAAATTCTTTTCTTTTCAAATGATTTTTTTTTATTTTCATTTCTAATAAATTTATAACCAATGAATTTATGTTATACATGCATAAATTTTTTTTTCATAATTTACTTAGTTATATTCAAACCCACCAATCTAATGTTTAGGTGATAACCTTCACATTAAATAATAATATTTTGATATTATACCACGGTTTGTTTAAACTCAATGTTGTTTATAATGAAAGCTATTAGATGAATAAGATTATTTAAAGAGAAACATATTCTATATTCTCAGAGTGTTATAATCCTTATTACTCTGGATGGTTTATGATCAATTTTATTGGGGGAAATATTAATATTTCCTATGTTAGTTTTTCAATAAGAATGTTTATTTTGATTATGTATTAAATTTTTATTTACCCCATTCATATGTTGAATACATTGGACTAATTTAGTGATCGTAGGGACCAATTATAGTCCCTAAATGCATCAGTAGGTCTTATGAGACAAACTAGTTTGGGAATTTGGATGAGGTGTTACACATTTATGTAATATTTCCTAACATGAGGCCTTGATTGTAAGTTTATGATGTCCGAAATTATACATTCCATAATTATGATATTAGTTATTGATTTCCATGTGATTATTTGAATAGTTATGGACTTTTTGGATAAGTTTCAAGATCATGTGATTAGTTATATAGAATTATTTGATCATCATTTATTCCTAACATATTATTCTTCATGATCAATTTATTGATCAAATGGAATGTGTTTTTAGTTATTTAGCTTTCCAGATTGATTATGAATTATTTATTATATGATAAATTCTATTATATATAACCCTTACTGATCATCTGATCTCTTCCTTATTTTCTTTCCTTTCCCTGGGAAATTAATAAGGAGTCTTTAAATGAGTTCAGGATGAAAAATATTTACATTCACTATGTTTTATTTTTATGTTTTCAAATGTAATGTGAGATTCAAGTATGTATCTAGTTTAACAAGACTACTAAAATATTATGTCCTTTGGGATGTAATCACTTGTATCTTATGATGATGTAATAAAGTAACCATCGGCTCTGGGATATTATGGTTGGGGTATTTACAACATGATCCAAGAATTCATAGTTCATCTGAGATATTATGGAATTGTTTTACAACTCACTCCTCATAGAACAACACAATGGAATAGTTTGTTTAAGATAATTAATCATACCTTGTTGGATATAGTTCAATCGATGGTGAGTTTATGTGACCTTCCAATTTCATTCTAGGTTTATGCTCTGGAAACTAAAATATTATTACTAAACTGCATTCCATCTAAAGCAATCATAAAGACACCATATGAGATATGGCATGGGAAACATCATAGTTTGTATTTTATGAATATTTAGGGATGAAAATCACTCATATAATGATTGGATTATGATAAAAATGACCCTATGTCTTATAAATTCTCATTTATTGGTTATACCAAGGAAAATAAGAGATATTTTTTTTCTATAAATCAACTGCAAAAAGTTTTTGTATCCTGAACTAGTGATTTACTTGTAACAGAATTCATCAATTGAGGATTTAGTGGGAGGAATGTCAAAATTGAAGAAGTTAAAGACCAAAAAATAGAAAGTGTTATTGAGAAAAAAAGTTGATCTCGTTCTACAAAGAGTTGTAGAAGAATAACCAACTCAAGTTACACAAGAACCTCAAAGGTCTGGTAGGATTAATTAGGAACCCAAGATTTATGGATTTCTTATGGATAATTATGATAAAGTAACATTCATATGATATGAACCTACTTCCTACCTTGATTCCATTGAGATTTTTTATTCTAATAAATAGTTAAAATCCATAGAATCTAAGATGGACTCTATGTACAATAATCAATTTTGGGACTTGGTTGATGCATTTGAAGGGGTAATACCCATAGAATACAAGTAGGATTTTTGAAATAAATCTAATATGGATGGAGAATTTTCTACCTTTAAAGCATGAACAATTGAAAAATGTTATAAATAAATTCATGGTATTCAATATGAAGAATCCTTTTCACCTGTAGTGATGATAAATTTCATTATGATTTTCCTTTCCATAATAGCTCATTATGATTATTAGATATATAAAATAGATGTCAGAACCACTTTCCTTAATGAGAATTTAGTTGAGGATGTGTATTTAAAACAACCCAAAGGTTTTTAGTTCCAAACGGGACTGTGAAGGTATGAAAGTTTCAACAGTCCATTTATGTATTAAATAAATATTCTTGGAGTTGGAATATACCATTTGATTATGGAATCAAAGATTTTGGTTTCATCGAGAACTCGTATAATTATTTTGTATATAATCAGGATAGAGGGAGTATAGAATTATTTATAATATTGTCTGTTGATGCTATATTATTTATTAAAAAGGATATCCCAACACTTCATTATGTGAATGTGTGGTTGGGTCAATGTTTCTTAATGAAATACATGGGTGAATAAACCTACACACCGTGTATTAAGATCTATAGAGATAGATATAAAAGGTTACACGGAATAAGTAAAAACACATATATTAGTAAATTTATAAAGCGATTTATAATAGAGAACTAAAAAAATAGGTCTTTACTGGTGTTTCTTTATAAGAATTTTAGGAATATTCAGGATCCTTATAAAGAGTTAAAAAAGATGGATAAGATTCTTTATGTGTCCTCCATATGATCTATCATGAATTCCATGTTATGAACTTGACCCGATGGATATTATGATTTGAGAATAAATATTAGATACTAATACAATCCTGGTGGTAGCCATTATATTTCTATAAATAACATTCTAAAGTACTTGATAAGGTCTAAGGATATGTTCTTAGTCTTTGGAGGATAGGATGGAATTTTTTTAAAGGGTTACATGGATGATAGTTTCCAATACGAAAAAGATGATACAATATTTTGGATTTGTGTTTTTCCTAAATAAAGGACATATTAGTTGGAATAGTTTCAATAAATCCACCATAGTATACTCAACAATATAGGTAGAGTACATCGTTGCATCTGATGCTGTGAAGGAAGTTGTTTGGATTAAAAATTTCATTACTGAACTTGGAGTGGTTCCTAGCATCGAGGGAGAAATTAAGCTATATTGTGACAACAATGGGAATATTTATCATACTAAGGAACCCCATTCTCACCAAAGGATGAAACACATCCTTCATAAATACCATCTCATATGGGTGATCGTTGATAATGTCAATATAAAGATCATTTAGGTTGTTATAGAGGAGAATGTAGTAGATCCATTGATGAAACCAGTATTGCAATGGCATAAGGATCACGTAGAATATTTGTGTGAAATACACATGAGATATTGGTTTTAAAATGTATTATGTTACTATAATAAATTCAATATTCAATTATCATTCATTCACATGTGATAAAATTTATTTTACATGTACAGTCAAATGATAATATTCCCTCAAAGTGTGACTTTGATTTATCCCTATCCAATGATCATTACAGAGTATTATGGGTTTTAATGATATGATAAAGTTATTTTAAATAGATTCTTGTACTAATTACAAGGGTTTTATATGAGGTATGAATAATGGATTCATGAGGTAATAAGGATAAACTTATTACTTGGACTAACCTAAAACAATTATATCTATTGAAATGTCATACAATCATCAATATAATTAAGGGTGTATGATTATTATCAATCATTCATTCCTGAGGTTGGTGAGAGACCTAGCATAAAAACCTTCATACTTTGATACCCTACTAATGAATGTTTGAAAATAACTTAGCTAATATGGGGGTGGTTGGGTATATTTTTGATCATGTCATTGATTGGATAACAACAAAGATGATATTTGTTCACTTATATGACAAGTTAAATACATCTGACACTTAATTGAATTAAATTGAGGAAATTCATGGAAATGCTTCGTTGAGTCACATATTATGTGTTTAGATAATTAGATAAGGGACGTGATATGTTTTCATCTTTAAGATGAATGGCATGTGATGTATTCCTCAACTTGGTCAGTCTTTTTCATAGAATCAAGAAAATATTAGTTGGATGTACTAGATTTACATTTTCCATGTCTAGTGGTTACTTGATGTCATGGAAAAAAGGGATTACATATGTTAGATTAGTTTATAAATTCCTTGTTTTAATGCTCATAAATCCCATTTACTTTATTGATAATTTTTTATGTGTTAAATGGTATAAGCTTTAAAATTATGACATTTTTATAAAATTTTCTCTAAGTATAAGCTTCCAAAGTTAGTTCATGTTTACTACCACCAATATACTTGTACTACATCTAGTATACTTGTGCTAAATCTAGTGGACCTTTGAAACTTCCAAGATTATTCGACTACCATAAAGTAAAATCTTGCTTCCATTAGTTGAAGCTTGCTATTGTCCAAATGATTCTACTACCAGTAGTATAAACCTCTAATGACATACTAGTTCCACTTTCACTAGAAATAATTGGAATTTATTAGTTTTATCTTTCAACTACCAGAGAATTTATACTAACATCAATATATATTTTTTCCACTTGTATATTTCTCCTACCACTTGTTGAATATCTTCTGGCACCAAGCTGAATCGACTACCACCAAGAAAATTAAGCTACCATCTATTGATCTTTTCTTCCATTGATTTATACTTATGGGATTTTCTATAATTAAAATTAAAATTAAATTCAAATATACATTTTATGGAATTTCATTTATTCCAGAGATTTGGTAAGTATGTTGATTTAAGAATGGTTAATCTTAAATGGATACTTAGTAGCATTGAAGACAAAGTAAGACTTTCGAGATTTTTTGTTTAGTACATGGATTTATTTTATTATTATTCTATAATGGTTAATTGGATTTTTCTGAAATTTATAAATCGGAGGATCCCTACATGCATAAATTATTGTTGTATTTCTATATTACTGGTGTTTATTGTGATAAGTGAGCATGCCTTCTTAAGTGTTCCCGTAAAAAAATTGGATTGTATATTCTCTATATAATACTCTATTTTTTATGAAAAAAATAAAAATCTTGTGTAGTTTGTTTAGATTTACTTCAAAGACATATTTAAATACAATCTAGAATAAGAAGAAGATAATTGATGAGCATATAAATCTAAACCGAGAAAGATAAATACAAAATAAATTATATATTATCTCACTCTTCTTCTATGTTTTAATTACTTTTGAGTTATACTTAAATTATCTCTTTTAAATATTGAGAAAAAAATCATGTACTATATTAGGGAGTAATCTGATACTCTCTTCACAGTTCTTTTATATCTACTATCACACTTATAACTATGGAAGAGGTTTTGTGTAACCTAAACTTCCTTGTGATCAGTTGTATCTATAAAACTCAATCCAGGTTGTGGATTTTTTATTGTTTAATAACTGTGTTTGAAAATGGGTGAGCATCAAGTGGATAGGGTTAGGAATCAACTTGATACTGAAACTCTTATATTTATTTTCACCATGTGTTAATTTTTTTTTTCTTAATTTATTTTTGTAAATCAATTTATTTATTCAAAAACTATTTCATAAATTAATATTTTAATAATTATCTTTAATTAGAAATTTCTATACCGTGTTTGATGTATTTAGATTTATTTAAATAGTTAAATTGATTTTAAAATTGTTTTAATTGGTTAGTTATTGAGTCTTTGAGAAATATTTTAAAAAACTATATATTTCTATTATTTTAGTTAACAAGATTTTTTTTAAAATTTAGTGATTTGGTTTTAAATTTTTTTAAATAGAATTTGTTTGGAAGTTAAATTGACCCCATCTTGAGCTGTCAACTAGGACCAACATTTAGTATTAGAGAAGTGTGTTTCTTTCTTATTTTTAGCTTTAAATTTGAATAAGTTTTTTTTAAAAAATATCTAAATTTATATTTATTCTAAATTTATATCTTTATGGATAATACTAGACTTGAGGGAACCACTACAACAAAACTTCATATTTTAATGGAACTAACTATGCTCAATAAAAGATTAAAATAAAAATACATCTTGAAATTATGGTTTTTGATATATGGACTGTAATTGAAGATAAATATGAAAAAAAAGATACCAAAGCTAACTAGAGTGATTCCACTAAGGATGATTACGATTATAAGTGTAATGAAATGAATTATATATATTATAAACTTAGAGAATATGAATTTAATAGAATATTTTCATGTTACATGTCTTTTGAAATTTGGGATACATTATTTGTGTATCATGAAATAACATCTAATATTAAAGAAACGTGTTTTAATACCTATACTATTAAGTATTATACATTAAATATGAATCTTGATGAGTAAATTTCTAATATGTATATTAGATTTAATAAAATTACAAATACAATGCATACATTGGGAAATAATATTGATGACAGGTCTCAAGTACTGAGGATTCTAAGATTCTTACATGACATATGGACATGCACTATTGTATATATTTTGGAATCATGTGATGTGAGGAAGCTACTAATAAAGGAATTGATAGGAAAATTTATGATGTATGAGGAAGACCTTAAAGTTAATGATGAAGATTCTTAACTCAAAAAAATCAATTACATTCATGGAATCTCAGTAAAAATCTAAATAGGTAATCAAGGAAGAGATAACTAGTGGAAGTGATGGTAAATGTGATAGTGGTGAGGAAATGAACCATTTGGAAAGAAGATTCAATAAATTTTATAAGAAGAATAATTTCTTTAATAAATAAAATTTTAAGGTAAAGTATAACATAAAAGGAAACTTGAAGAAAGGTGAAAACTTTAGAGAAGTTACTTACTATGTGTGTAAGAGACAAAGACACATCAAAGTTGATTTTCTGAAGTTGAAATAGAATAAAAATTATTGAGGAAACAGGAAACAAATACAAAAAGGACATGAAGGAAACCTAGAGTGCCTCTTAGGATAGTTAAACTGAATCTGATTTAAGTAGGAAAGAAAATAATTAAATGACTAAAATGTGTTTTATGGGAAAAAATCCGAGGTAAAAAATAATATTCCTATTAGTTATGACCATGAAAATAATGATGAAAATTATTTTCCAATGAATATTTATTTGAATGTTGTAACATGCTAGAATATAACTTTAATAAGCTTAGGGATAAAAATAAAAATTTAAAGAAACAAAATGCTTTATTTTTTATTTCTAAATCTAATCCTACTATTGGAAAGGAAATGAACTAAATTATTATCAATGATAATAATAAATTTAAATTAGTTAATAAAGAAATAAAGAAAGATATTTAAGGGTTTTCAGTAATAACTGAAACCCTCAATAAAATTTTGGGAATTCATACTATACCTAAACCAAGATCTGGTTTTGGTTATCAGCCTAGACAGAAGAGAAAAATCTTTAAAAACTATTTCATTACTATTTCAATTACTATGAACAATTATATAAAAAACTATGTAGTTGAAAATGTAAATCTGGAGTAGTATAGTTTGGAAAAAAGGTATTATTTTTAAAATTATTTCAAATATGTTCATAAATATGGATATAAATCTTTTAAATCGATGTGGATTCATAAGGATTTAATTTATAACCTTTTTAGACCCAAAAATATAGGTAGAAATATCATTTTTATTTGATTTAAGGTAGAACAAATGCTTGAAAATATCCCACAAGAAATAATATCTGGACATTGGGTGTTCTAAAAACGTGATAAGAGACTTATCAAGATTCCATAATTTGACCATAGTGGACGGTGGCCATGTCACCTTTGGTGAAAATTAAAAAGAAAAAATTATTAGACTTGGTAAAGTCGGTAATTCTAAAACCTTTTTTATTTATAAATTTTTATTTATTTATATCTTAAAGTATAATATGATAATTATTTCTTAGTTATGTGATGGTAGTTTCTATGTCAATTTTGAGAATAATTCTTGTAAGATTTATGATTCAGAATTTAATTTATTATTTTCTACTTTCGAGGAATGATAATGTTTATACAGTTGATTTAAATTATTTATTTTCACAAAATATTTCCTGTTTAAATAAATTTCATCAAAAATCTTGGTCGTGGAATAGGATATTATACTATTATAATATATACTCTCTTAGAAAATTAACCAAAAAGGGTTTATTCAAGGATCTACCAAAACTATATTTCCCAAAATACAATGTGTGTAATCCTTTTCAAAAGTGAAAGAAAAATAAAGTTTCTTTTAAACTAAAGAAATAGGTTTATTCCTCTTAATCACTAGAACTAGTTAATATGGACTTATCTGGACCATCTAGAGTTTCAATTTTAGTATCAAAACACTATGCTTATGTAATTGTTGATGATTATTCAAGATTTACAAGGGTATATTTCTTGACTCACAAAAGTGAAGTTTGTAGGTGTTTTTCAGTATGAAAATATATAGAGTATCTTACTGGACTTACTATTAAGAGTGTGATAAGTGATCATGAACATGAGTTTGAAAATGAATATTTTTAATATTTATTCTCACAATATGACTATAATCATAACTTATCTACTCCCTTAACACCTCAATAGAATGGGGTGGTTAAAATAAGAAATATGACCCTTCAAGAAATAGCCTAGAACATGTTTAGTGAATATGACTTACCAGTATATTTTTGTGATGAAGCTATAAATACAACTTGTTATGTAATTAATAGAGTCTTGATAAGACCTCTTTTAAATAGGAATCCATATGAATTATGGAATAGGAGAAAGACTAAGGTAAATTAATTTAAAGTTTTTGGTTTAAAAGTTTATATTCTTAATGAAAAGGATAATTTAGATAAGTTTACATCCAATAGTGACAAGGTAATTTTCCTTGGTTATTCTATATCCATTAAATTGTATATAGTCTTTAATAAAATAAAAAAACTAGTGTAAGAATCTATTCATGCCACATTTGATGATACAGATCCCTATGAACCTAAAGTCTCCATAGAAAATATGGAGGATGATATATCCAATTTAAATATCAATAACACCTCCAAGACCAATGACCATTATCTTGATTTACTTGAAAAATATCCTTACAAGGACCTTTTAAAAGAACCAGACCCTAGGTAAAACCTTGATGGATATAGTATACCTAGAACTATTAGAACCCATAGAGACTATCCTTTAAATGTAGTTGTTGGTGACCTAAATATAGGAAATAAAAATCGATCATCACTTAGAATCCACATTGAACATCGATAATTTTTGTCATATATTGAACCCAATAACATTAATGAGGCAATAAGTGATGAACATTGGGTAATGGATATGCAAGAATATCTAAACCAGTTTGAAATAAATAGAGCATGATAACTAGTTGATATACCCAAAGGATATTTGACCATTAGTACTAAATGGGTATATAGGAACAAGGTTGATGAATCCGATAATTTTATAAGAAATGAAGCTAGGTTAGTTGAAAAAGGTTAAAGTCAATAGGAAGGTGTTGAATATAAGTAAACCTTTTCTTCTGTAGGTAGACTTGAATCCATTAAGATACTTCTTTCTTATGTGACACATATAAATTTCAAATTATATCAAATGTAAGTCAAGAGTTCTTTTCTTAATGATTATATTTTTTAGTATTTTTTTGAATAACCCCATATATGTTCAAATCATCATTTTCTAAATCATGTTTTTAAATTGACAAAAGTACTCTATGGTTTAAAACAATCTCTTAGAGCTTGGTATTATTGGATCAACACTTTTCTTAATTCAATTTTTTTTTCAAAAGGTGTTGATGATCCTACTTTATTTATTAAAATAATTTCAAAGGATGTTTTGGTTGAAAAAATATGTGTTTATGACATTATTTTTAGTTCTTCAAGAAACTTTTTGTGTTTTGAATTTTCGAAACATATGAAAAATGAATTTGAAATGAGTTTAATGGGTGAACTAAAATTATTTCTTGGTTTTCAAATCCTTCAAAATAAAGAAGAAATTATTTAAAAAAAATTAAGTACACTAACGATATTTTAAAAATATTTTTTGAATGGATGAATCAAAAGGATGTTATACTCTAATGAGAACCACTTAAAAATTGGATCTTGATGAAATTGAGAAGTTAGTTGATCAAACCATTTATATAGGTATGATTGGGAGTTTACTTTACTTGATAGCTAGTCAACCTGACATTATTTTTAGTGTTTGAATGTGTAGTCAGTTTCAATAAAACCCTAGGGAATCTCATTTAAATGGTGCCAAAAATATTTTTAAATAACACAAAAGTACAAATGACTTAGGATTATTCCACTATAGAGGATATGTTTTTTATTTAATTAGATATATAGATTCTGATTTTTATGGCTATAAATTTGATATAAAAAGTACATATGGAATATGCCACTTTTTAGGAAAGTATTTAATATCATCATGTAATAAAAGAAATAATTCAAATGTATTATCCATTGCTAAATATGAGTACATATTTGGTGATAGTTGTTGTGAAAAAAATCTATAGACGATGATCACATTACTAGACTATGGATATCAAATTAGGCATGTCCCTATATACCATGATGATACTAGCACTATTAACATTTCTAAAAATCTTGTATCTCATTCTAAGACAAAACACATTGATATAAGTCATCACTTTTTGAGAGATCATTTTTAAAAGGGTGATATAACTCTTGAATTCATTAGAACTGAACATCAACTTACTAATATATTTATAAATCCTTTGAATATTGAGATATTAAGAAATATCAGATATGAGTTAGGTATGATGAATTTATCTTAATGTTTTTCCCTAAATTATTTTGAATATAGTATAATTAAGTCGTGAGTTATATAATATCACTGGATTTCTACCATCTAGACTTTCTACCAGTGTGTGGGCTACCATTCAGGTGATACAATCTGGTGACACCATTATATGATAATGTTGGATGATTTTATTGGATGATTATGTTGGACGATTCCATTAGTTTATTTCACTGGATAATACCATTGAATGATTTTTTTGGATGATTCTATTGGATGGTACCATTATATGATATTGTTGATGTACTTCTATGAATTGTTTTACCTATAACGAACTGACCTAGATTACCCTATAACACTAGCACTCGACCCAATCCATCACATACTTGAAGGGAATTCCTAATCCCCATGGGTTAGTGACTAGAACCTAGGAATCAAACAACAATAGAGGTAATGAGTTTCCCCAACCTCATACTAACTGCATGAAATATATCTATAAAGTGGAACAATATAGTGGAAGGAAACTAAAGGATATATATGCCATAAGAAAAAGAGAAACAATGGTAGTGAAATAGACAGAGTAGCTAAACTAAAAATTCAAGGTATATGTCTAACAAAAAAGGAAAATTAAAATAGAAACCACAGACTTTATGTGATAGGTGGATAACATACCACCATCTCGCCACCAGTTATCTACACCTAGTTGACATAAAACTCATCGCCTCATTTAAGTGCCTTTCCTTTTCTTGAATCAAAACAAAATATTAGGTCTGAACACCACTGAAGGGGTGTGTCGGGTGTGAGCTACACAAGCTTAGTGGGATCCCACCTAGGTGTTCAATATCAAGTCTCTATAGAACAATCCCATATGATCAATTTATAACACATAATGATAAGAAGTAAAGAAGTTTTATATCAAAATCATGATAGATAGTTCCCCTTTTTCTATAGTTCTAAAATAAATCTATGTAAAATAGTTTTAAATAATAAATCCTATAAACCATTTCCATTTTATCAAAAATAGGTATATCAAGTTAAAGAAGAAAAAAAAGACAACATAAAAAGGATAAAAACACCATTTATAAATCATGTTCATGTTATCTAGGACACTCTTACATCGGTCATGAATATTGTACACTACATGTCCAAATTACCCATACATCAGGGTTTTGGGAATAGAGGAACACCCCAGGAAGTGAACCCTATTACAATGTTAATTAAAGTCCAAGATCCAAATGCATCTTTATCTTGGAAGGGAATAACACCCCAAAAATTTATCCTTACTAATTAATATCAAAATATGATCCATAATACCAAAACTCTCAACTAAGTACCCAGGGGTCCCATGTGCGGTATATCAAATAATTTCAATGGGATTACATATTTCACAATACGATTTCAAACACCTTTTTTCATCAAAACCTACTTTGAAAACCCAATTTGCAATCTATTTCAAAATGCTTTGATAATTATCTTTATTTTACCAAAATGAGGAGAAACCATATTTTTATGAAAATATCATTACATACATACAAACTAAATCATTCCATTTAATTTATAAAACCATTTAACAAAATAAGAGCAATCAATGGTTTATATAACATAGGATAGAGATGGAACCACCCACCTCAAACTCGGATAAAAAACTACCAACAACGGGATCCACCAACATCAGAAGGAATGTAGAAAAATAAATAGATCCCTTAGAATTTAGTAACATATCTTAGAATCAAAATATATAACAAAAAGTGTTGGTAGGGAGGTTTGATCACACATACCTCAAGAACCACATACACTGCACCGCAAACAAAGAAAGGACTAGACCCAAGAGGAAGATCACACAATAAATATAGAATAATAGAAAATGATTCAACACATGATCAAAAGATTCTATAAATAAATCCCAACACTGCTTATATGACCAATGGAAATGAAGAAGTATAAAGGTATCTTACTAAGAGAAATGTAGAGAAATAACCACATAGATTGAGTGTCGAACAAAGTGCTCCGAAAGGAGAGGAAACATCCAAAAATGCATGGAAGAATGACTAGGGTTAAATGTATGGATACAAAAGATGAATGAATTAGGATTTAGTATTGTAGTACATAAAAATATTAGGTAATTATGGGTTACATTATAAATCAGGGATTTATGGTGTAAATTCCCTAAGATTCATGTCCACCAAAAATTACATCACCTCAGGTTAAAATAATTCAAGGGACACATTTATGATGAAAATTATTTTTATGGTGTAAAAGGTTTTTACAACCTTAACCAATTTTATGGCTCATATACTGTAAATTATTTTTTCTATAAATATGGGGGTTTTGACGTAAAAGGGTTCTACAGCTAGAACTATCAACAGTTCCCCTGTAGAACCCCCCAAAAACTTCTTCACCCTATGAACCCGAGAAAAAAACTCTTAAAAATAAAATAAAAAATTATTTAAAATATAGGATGATAAAATATCCACACCATAGGACCTTCCATCCATGGGAATTCATGTGGAGGAAAGGTCCTTTGGAAAGAGGTGAGGCCACTGCTCTGTCACTCATGAGTGCTCCAAAGTCTCATGAGAATCTAATCTGTGTCACCATACCAATCTGAATAATAGAATAAAATTCCCATGAAATAACTTCACATGAGAATCAATAATCTCCATTATTTTCTCTATAACTGAATAATATAGCTCTAACATAACCTTTTACCAACTCAAAACATGATAGGGATCATGATGGTACATCCTGAGCTGAGATATGTGGAAAATATCATGTATTCCTATCAACAAAGATGACAATGCCAACCTATAATCAACCCACACAAGATACTCAGTTTCCTCAAATGGTCCAACATATCTCAGAGCTAGCTTCCCCTATTTCCCAATCCAATGTTGAACCATCCGAGGAGAAAGTTTCTAAAAAACCTGGTCATATATAGAAAATTAATAAGGAGAACATCAATAATCTACATATGATTTATATCAAATATATGTGGAAACTAAAAACATATGTATATCCTAAATCCTTTTCAAAATATCCTAAATGATACTCGATCCCATGAAATATTCTTTACCCACATGTCCCCAATAAAGATTTGACCTGGACAGGTGATGTAACACTTTGTTACCTTCTCTCAGGTATTTCCGAATTATTTTCTTGAGCCCCTTTTTGTTTGGGTTCATTTTGGGCCTTTTAATGATGGATATATTTTTTAGGGAAAATGAACTAAGGTTATGGGATGTATTTTTTTTTGATTAATGGATTCTAGGTATAAATATGTAAAAGGATTTAGAGGGTTCACTTTGGGACCAGGTTGAATTGGAATCTTTATGGGTGGTTCTGTAGGGGACTATTGTTTGGAATTGGTTGCAGAAGAAATTTATTCCATAAATCCTTATTTTGTGACATTAACTGATTTCGGGACACAAGTCATGAGAATATATTATGATGTAATCCTATTTACATTATAAAATATGAACTTATTTATTTAGAGTGGATTACACCATAAAATTAGGACTTACACCATGAATTCATCACTTAGTGTGT
Source organism: Viscum album (assembly GCA_963277665.1). Classification (NCBI taxonomy): domain Eukaryota; kingdom Viridiplantae; phylum Streptophyta; class Magnoliopsida; order Santalales; family Viscaceae; genus Viscum; species Viscum album. The sequence goes on from OY728139.1 coordinate 1,464,471,621, forward strand.
TTTTAAACCTGAGACGATTCCTTTTTCGATATATGTACAATGAGATTCATTTACATAAAAAACTCAAGATTTAAAATGTAAATTTCTCATTCCCATCAATTTTATTTTTAATTTTTTCCTGATTTCATTTAGCATTCTACATGAACTCCTCTCAAGAACCCTAGGCTTCCTCCTATGTGAAGTGAGTAATTTTATCCCTTTAAGTCATATCAGTTTGGTGTTTTATCTCCAGTGAGTTTCCTCGATTTGGTTTTCTCATTAATTCCTCCATCCTTCAGTTACAATGGAGTGATATCATTATTTTCTATTGAATCTAATTTTACCTTGACGGTTTGTGATCTAGGATTTCCTTGTTGATATCCTTCGCCTTCGTTCTTCATTAAAATTTTCTATTGCGGGTGTTGATTTGATCACTAATTAAAGGTAGGTGGTTTTATAATATTTTGAACCAGAACTGAAACCTCAAATTGATTTATTGATTTGAAATGAGTTTTAAAATAATTTTAAAAACTCTAATTTGGGATAATTAATGTGTGATTTTTAAAAGGGAATGGAAATTATGCAAAACCCCCAATTTCATTGGAATTGAAATTATTAGGTGGATTTGAGAAAATTTATGGCTTGATTTGGAAATTTATTTGATGTTGAAACTTGAGATAAATGAATTAAATTGAAATGATTTTATAAGGAATGAATTGATGAAAACCTATGATTTGGTTTTGAAATGAGAAAGGTATGTTAGAAAATGAAAATTGGGAAATTTTATTTTGAATTGATTTGAAATGATTGATTTTACCATGATTTATTGATTGATTTACAGAAGAACATGTGGGCCTTTGTAGTTAGTTAGTAATTAAGGAAATCACTCTTGGATATGACCCCCTAGAACTGGATTAATGATGAAAAAACTAACATAAACTTAATGTTACATGATTTTACCTGATGGAGATTTGAGTCCCAACAACCTGAGTCATGGGACATGTGCAAACATTGATCAAAGATCACTAACTGAGTAGTGTGATAATACTATCACCAAAAACTAACATACCATAGGTCTTTTTTACATATTTCTATGAAATTTTTGATTTGATGATTACATTCCATTGATTATTGAATTATTTTTTTCATTCTAACTTATTTATATATAAAAAATTTATAAAATTTTCATTTAAGACTGTTTTGATATATCTACCATCATTTTGATTATAAAAGCATGATTATTTGGAAATATATAAATTCCATTCCATGTCATGTTTTATTTAAATTTAAATCATCATTGGTTTAATTATTATAGAATTGATTATGGAACACTTGGTGAGACCCTACTAGCTTGTTTAGATCACACTCTACATTTTCCTTCAAGTGTTTATAGATTATCTTATACCAATTCTAAGCTAAGGAAAATCAACACTTACAGGTAGTGGATGTTCTTGATCCTTGGGACCCAGAGTGACAGAGGTAGCCAGTGGAGATGTGATCCACCTATTACATGAGATATGTATGATCTTTTTTCCTTGGAAGATATTGTGTCTCTTTATGATATACAGTTAGGTATTTTCTTATCGGTTCAATTTTGGTACTTTATCCCTTTGAATTGTTAAGCATATTGACTTGTATATTTTTACCACTATTTTGTATCAAAAATAATCCCCTCATGTTTCTTTTATGATTCCAGGTGCTAGTAACTAATCCATTTTGATCTAGATACCATTTGGGCCATGTTATAACCATCTCAGGTATCAGGGTACTAGGGTATCTGGTTTGGTTCATGATAAATTGGTACTAGAGATAAGTTAGGTTGTGTACTTTTCCTTGATTTCAGTATGTAGTTGGGTTTTCCTGGTAGATAGAAGGTAGTATTATTGGAACTTAGGAGGTATTTATGAGTGAGTGCATGGAAAACTCTCATCATAACGAGCCTTAAGTCACCATTGGTGTTTCAAAGAATATTATTTGAGGAATAATTTAATATATTTTCTAGTCTTTTCCTTACTTCTAATATATTTATTTAAAAATACAAATCTTTACTTCTTATTGATATAATTGATATTCATATATCTATTATTAGAGTTATTGATATGTGTATCATTGATGATTCTTTCAATGTTGTCTATTTATGTTTTTAATAATCATTCCTATGAGGATATTTTTTAATAGGTTTCTAGAGGAAGTTTCTAGTGAATAATAATAGGCAAATCTTCTAGTTGACTAGAATCTTATTGAGATAGTGGTGTATTCTATCCAATATTTGGGGCAAGTACCTTTACCCATATCTATTTAGGCTATGGTAGTGGAACCTTGAAGGGATGAATTCGAAGATCATGCTCAAGAGTTTCTTTACCAAAAACCACTATCTTTCCAAGTATCTAATGATCCTAAAGAGTTTAACGATTGATTGAAAAATATCGAGCAACATTTTTAATTCTTGGAAACACCTGATTCAATTCAAGCAAAGTGTGCTACCTTCAAGCTTTAATGGCCTAACATTAGATAGTGGGATTAAATGGTGATGATGAAGAAGAATGAGGGTTTAGAGTGGAAATAATTTAGATTCCTTTTCACTAATCAGTTCTATCTTGAGTCGATGGTCTTGGTAAAATCCTTGGAGTTTCTTAACCTTCATCAGGGTGATAGGACCTTGGAACAATGTACAAATCAATTTTATGAGCTTTTTCATTTTTCTCCTGAGATTGTATCCAATGAAAATATAAGGGATTTATAGTTAGATATTGGTCTTTGAACTGATATTTGATCATATATTTTCTTTCTAAATATCACTTCTTATGCTGAGGTACTAGATAGAGCATTGATGGTTGAGCTTGAACTGGCTGGTGAGTCATGGTTGATGGGAGTTTTTTTCTCTCCCAATGGTAGTTTTGTGAGTTCCTTTAATGGAAATTGAAAATGTGAAGAGTATCATGGTGTTTATAGATAGAAGGAATAATCCAAACCTCATGTTGATTCTATAATAGGCCCTTTAAATTTCTTTCAGTGTTGCAAGGTTGGGCATTTGAAATGGGTTTGTACTGAGGTACAAAATATTTGTAGTTATTGTGATCACTCAAGACACCTATAGAAGTAATTACATTTATTTTATTCTATAAATAGTGGAATGGGCTCATCAGATCCAAAAAGTGTTCCAGAGAAATAAAATGCTTCAAGATCCAAGGGGTTTCGGACACAAACATCCAGAAAAAAGATTTTTCACATAGTGGAAGAGTCTCTAGAGGAAGCTGATGTGGGTCCAACAACCATGAGAGGTACCATCACTATAGATTCATCTTTATTATCTTCTTTATTTGATACTGGTATATCTCACTCATTTATATTGACCCATGTTTTGAATATTCAAAACCTTCCTATGAATCTTTTGTCTTATGTGATGGATATTACTATGCCCATCAAAATGAAGATATAGAAGGGTTTTAAGTGTTTTTCTTGTGTCTTATCTATATCAAAGATTGAGTTTACCTGTAATTTTATAGTTCTTTACATGAAACCTCTTGGAATCATTTTTGAGATGGATTGGATTTTTTTATAAGGCCCATATTAACTTATACCTTAAAAAAGTATCCTTTACTATTCTCAGTGGAGTTTGTCATGTCTTTTAGGGAGAATGGGACATAAGGTTGGAGTAGATTCATACATTTTTTTGAGTTGGGAAGGGTGATATTAGTGTTTTGTTTCAACTTGAAGAATGAACATTTAAGTGATGATTTCCCTCCAATTGTTATCAAGTTTCCTGGTGTTTTTCCTTATGATTTATATGGCTTAACAATGGTAAGATAGGTGAATTTTTCTATTGATTTAGTATATGGTAATCATCCAGCGTCTATTCCTTCTTACCATATGACACTAGTGGAGTTGAAAGAGTTAGAATCTTAGTTTTATGATTCATTGTAAAAAGTTACTATACACTCTAGTGTGTCACCTTGGGAAGTCATTGTTCACTTTGTGAATAAATTTGATGTAACACTTATCCTATGTGATTATTACCAGAAACTCTATCGAATTATGATGAAGAACAAGTATTCGTTACCACATATTGATGATCTTTTTGACCATTTGAAAAGGGAAAAGTGGTTCTTGAAGATCAATCTTCGATATGGTTATCACCAATTGAGAATAAAAGAGTGTAACATTCATAAGACCACTTTAAAGAGTAGGTATGACCATTATGAGTATCTTTTTATGCCATTCGGTCTAACCAATTATCCTGTAGTTTTTATAGATTTGATGAATAATATATTTCATGAGTACCTTGACTTTTTCGTAGTGGTATTTTTGGAAAATATCCTAGTTTAATCTTAGAGAGACGAGAACCATGTACATAATTTGAGATTATATGTAACACCCCGACCCCAGTTACCCAGAGTCGGTGCATTATTATTTAACATTGGCATGATCATAAGAAAGATCAAATCTCGAAAGACTGATTGGTTTAGTAGCCTTGGAAACACTAGATATATTCATAAAGTTTTACATTACATCATGAAGTAAAAAACTACTACAACAACATATTGTCTCCATAATCCACACTATTATCCCCTCATAATATCCCTGCAGGTCATTCATAATTTACTTCTTCACTTCCTGGGAAAAATAAAACATAGAAAAGGGGTGAGCTCAAATGCCCAGTAAGGATAACAATATAGCGAAAAATTTCATAAATAAGGATAAATATTTAAGGCAATGTATAACTAAAACAAAAGCATTTTAAACTTGAACTTAAACATAGTATGACAAAAGTAAAATGAAATAATTCCATTTACTTATTCACATGGATATTCTACTAATCTAATAATCACATGCAATATCAATAACCACTTTCATAATGATGGAATGCATAATGCCAGACTATCATAACCACATAGCCAAGGCCTCATGCCAAGACTACAAATAAGATTTTTCCAAGGCCTTGTGCCAAGACACTAGTTTGTCTCATGAGACCTACCGATTCATCTAGGAGCTATATCGGGCTCCACCCGTCACATATTAAGTCCAATGCATTCCCATATGAAAACGTTTAAACAAAACATAAATATTCGTATTAAAACTAGCATAAAAAATGTCAATACTTTCACCATAAACTATGAATGGTATAAAAATAGCGCATCCACAGTCAAACATATCACAAAACCTTCAATACAATATAGAAGTTTTGTATCATAATAAATCAACTTCAAATAAGCGTAAAATCGATCAAAGGATATTGACATAGATGAAATCAAAACTCTTTTTAGAGAAATATCTCTTTCTATTTTTGAAATAATTTAAAAGTCATATATTTATAAAATAAAACATTTTCTTTGAAAATATTCTTATAAGCTTGTAAGGGAAGCTTCTATGATTTTATAACGGTGGAAAATAACCGCACCCTCCATATAAGTTAAAAAAACATTCTTAACTTAATTCTGTCGAAAAGGTTAAAAACACATTGTTTGGAAAACGACGAAAAGATTCCTTTATAAAACTCTTATAAAAAGTCAAACAAGGGTATAAATGACTTTAAACCATATTCTTTTAAATAGTAAAAATGTTTTGAAATACATTTTTAAGAAACATGGATGTGGATGATAAATAGATCCCAGTAGATTATTACTTATAAACAACCTCGGATAATGAAGAGATTGTGAAATAACCCTTACCTTGTACTTTTCCTTGGTTGGGGTAGGTTAACCTCCTGTATAATGGTGAAATAATTGTTATTAAATTATACAAGAATCATATACATTAATATGATATCATATATGATCTTTTAACATTGATTTGTTAATAATATCTTAGTGTTATCGTTGTTTCGGGTGTTAGCTTACTCGTTTTCTTTTATATGTTTTGTTACGTAAGACATGTTTGTAATGGATAGGTTGTATCTTAATCATATCCATAATTATATCAAGTCCTTATATACTATTATTAATCATCAAATGAGAATTATACTTGAATGGATACGATGGAGAATGAATCTCATCGTGTTCGTGGAGACGGTAGTCCGTACATACGCACGAGAGACAATATCATTTTTTGATATTAAAATAATATATAATTGGATAGTATATAATATATAAAGAATTAGTATCATTTTATATTTATTATTTACATGAGTTACACATCATTATTATACCCATCCAAATAATAATATATTGAATAACAATTACACCACGACGTGGAGACGGTAAGCCGTACGTACGCACGTATGGTGACATGTTATTAAATGGGTGGATAGAATATTGAATATGGTTGTACCATATTTATAATAACATCACAGTATATATATGATACTGGAGTTATTATTTTAGAATGGTAACAACAAAGAAAGAAGAAGTGGAAGAAGAAAGGAACTTGGAAAAGGGTGGTGAAATCATTACCTCTTCTTCGGGTTCTTCCTTTTGATTTGATCAAAAGGGATCCTTAAGTTGGCTTTCTGATCAAAATAAGGCCTCTAGGTTTTAGTGAGAGAAGTTGGGAGAGTATTTGGGTAGAGTTTGGACGAACCAAAAGGCTTTGAAGGTGTGAAGAAATGAGAAGGAGGAGTGCCCTTTTATAAGAGGGGTGAGGGGCACCATTGGAAAAGCTAGAAATATTAATTTATAATAAATTCATATTCCGTTTCTAATGGCTAAAAAGTTGATTATTCAAAGATTAAGGTGGGTATAGGTCTAAAACCACTCAAACAATATAATTTAGATAGGTTTGGGTACTTATATTAACCTTATCTTTAAGTATTAACTCTTAGTTAATTAGTTTCACTTTTACAATGTCTCTTTGTATTTTTATATAATATGGTTAATAAACTTACTATATACATCCAAGAGACCCCCAAGTGGTCCCTTAATGATAAAAATATCATTATATAAGTCTCTTGGCCTAACCTTAGATTTTTAGGAATTTAATATCAATTAATAATATAATATTTGTTTTAAAAACTCTTTTATGTCAATTTTGACACTATTCAATAGTTGATTTTTGTGAAACTTATAACAGAATGATTAATTCTAAAAAAGTTAATTAAATCAATCCTAATATGTCATATTATCCTATAAAATTATTTTAATTCATTAAAAGTCTCAAATTATATTTATTTTGGTATTTATAATATCAATTATTTTAATTTTTCACTATTATGGTAATTACTGCATCATCATTGTGTCATAAATAAATTATATTATTTAATGTCTAAAAATTATAAATAAACTATAATTATTTAGGAAATCATTTTATCTTTCTAATGAATATTTATAGTCGAAAATCCAACATATATAACCCTATGTAAAAATTGTTTTTCTAAAAGATATATGCTTGTGTCATTTTTGTACTTATTTTAGCTTAATTAAAATTAAGTGTCCCTATCACCTACAAGTGGCACCATGGGGTCCCAAAATCGACCCAAATATTCCCATGATCGAACATGTATCAACCAATAAGGTTAGGACACGTTTTATGGTAATTTTGTTTTTATTATAATATTAATTTTGAACCCTTATTTACCGGATTTACCCTTAACCATGGTAAATAAAATATTTACCGCAGTAATTATTCAAAATGTCTAAAAATTAGAGTTACCTATTTACACAATTTGAACATCCTGATTCCAAATATGGAATCCATTTTTCTAAATTCAAAATACAGAAGTGGCAGAAATTAATTTAAAATTAATTCCCGCTGTCAAAACAAAAAGCGTGTTTTTAAGAGATAATAAATATCAAAAGATTGACACTTGTTTATGTCTGGTTTAATTGTAAAATTATGTCCAATGACCAAAATTGAATTAAATGGTAAAAATATATTCTGAATATACGTTAAAACCACTCAATTTCATAATTTATCACTATTAATTATTTTGATTAAAAAAGTTGTTTTTAATTAAAATTTAGTAATTTTCACTATTCATTAAAATATTAAAGTTATCCGAAAAGTACCAAAATTTCACCTTAGGATAAATTCAATATTATGAATCCAAAAATTAATTCCATTTTGAAATATAAAATATATATAATTTCAAAAATTAGGTATTACTATTCATAATGGCTAGTTTGATTGGTTATGGTGTGTTAGAACTCGGTGTTGCGTACAACACACGCTATCACATTATTCAAAGAGAAGCGTACCATAGAAGCTTGGGGTGTTACATTATATATGTAAATATTGAGAAATTATCAAATTTACATGAATCTTTCAAAATGTATGTTCTAGATTTGGGAATAGAAGTTCTTGGGACACATGGTCTCAGAAAATGGTATTTCAGGTGATCCTAAGAAGGTAAAAGTTGTTTTAAAATGGGATAAATTTTGTAATTTTTTCATGATTCAGATCTATTGGGTTTGGTGAGATATTACCATAGATTCATTAGAAAATTATTGAAATTTTCTTCTCTGATTAATTCTCTCACTCAAAAAGGAGTGAAGGTCATTTGGGGTGAGAAATGTTTGATTTATTTTTTTGGTTTAAAACATATTTTGAATTATGTGTTAGTGTTGAATATTCTAGAGTACTATCAATTATATAAGGTATTTTATGATTCATCAAGTTTGTGTTTGAGTTGTATCCTCATTCAAGGTGATCACATGGTATCCTATGGTTCCAGATAGGATAAGACACATAAGAAGAATTATCCAACCCATGATATCAAACTCGTGGTTGTGATGCATGATCTTAAGAGATGGTAGCATTAAATTTTTTTAAAGGTTTACCATTTATTCCAAAAAATATATTGAGTAATATATTCCCTAAAAAATATTTGAATCTCCGATAGAAGCATTGGGTGGAGTACCTATAGTCTTTTTATTTTGAAATTTCCTACACCCCTGGTATGGGGAATTCCATTTTAGATGCTTTAAACAAAAAATTCCAACCTGAGATATGAAATAATAATCTTAAGAGTAGAATATAATGGTTCTCTTTCCTTAGTTTCATTTTGGGGTCCTAGATAATGACTCTGAGGTTGTTTTAACAAGTGTACAGTTAACCTCCTCTGTTCTTGAGATGGTTATTTGGGAGGAACAATTTGATGATAAATTCCATGGAATTTAGGACTCTCTTTATGGTGGGGATACCATTTGTGAGTGTTCATTATCTTCATAGGTTATCCTATATTTTTGGAACTAGTTTTTTACACCCTCGCTTGTGAAAAAGGCCTCGATTAGGGTTACCATAATTCCTGGTGGGCGGTGCACCCTGGAACCACAAAGATGTTATATGATATGTGATGATGATTTTGGTGGCTAGGTATGATATGAGATATGAATGAATTTGTTCATTATTTCTATACCTACTAATAGGTCAAAGCTGAGCACTAGAGCCCTTTGGGTTTGCTTCATCCGCTTCCAGTTTCAACTTGGAAGTGGGATGAGATTTCTATGGATTTTGTGGTTGGGTTTCCATGTAACACTCAAGGGAAGAATGAAATATGGGTTGTGATTGATAGGATGACTAAATCAGATCACTTTATACCCATTCATGATGCAATTAAAATTGAGGACATGGGATGTATCTGCATGCATGATATTTTCAAATTGTAGGGAGTTCCATTTATCATATTCTTTTATAGGGATCCCCAGTTCAATTCTCACTTATAATGATTCCTAAAGGAGTCCATGGGATCCTAGGTACATTTGAGAATGAAATATCATCTATAGGTGGAAGGCTAAATAAAATAGGATAAAAAGGTTTTGTAAGACATGTCACATGCTTGCATTCTTGATTTTAGTGGTTCTTTGGATGACTATTTGGGACTGGTTGAGTTTCCCACAAAAATAGTTAACAGTTTTCTATCAGAATGGTTCCTTTTGAGGACTTGTATGGATGTACTTATAGATATCTATTTTATTGGTCAAATATTGGTAAAATTTCCATTGTTTGGACAGAGTTTGGTCTAAGATAAAATGATAAGGACTTTGTTGATTCATCAGAGAATGGTGATGTACAAGATCCAGTATAAATCTTATAATTATCATCATTAGTGACTATTGGAGTTTTTAGTAGGTGACTAGGTGTTATTGAGATTTTCACCGTGGTTGGTTCATTCACATCTTAGGAAATAGAGAAATCTTGCACTGAGGTTTGTGGTTCCTTTTGTGATTTTTTAGTGAGTGGGTAAAGTGGCCTAAACTTTGGAACTTCCACCATAGTTGACTTAGATACATAAAATGTTTCATGTATCATAGGATCAAAAGTATATTTTTGACCCTTCTCATGTTTTGAGCTGGGAAGATCTTGATGTTGATCCTGATTTATCCATGACTGAGCATCTAGTCAGGGTTTTTTATTCTGAGACAAAGTCTCTTCATGGGAAAAAGATACCTTTGGCCTTTGTTCTTTGGAAACATGGTTTTGATTATCACGATAGGTGGGAATGTTAAAAACTAATGAGAGATAAGTAGAATCATCTATTTGATATGGAATATTATTGATAGGAACTATAGGGGAAGAAAGTTTTTATGGTGGGGAGGTTGTAACATTTTGTGACCTTCTCTAAGGTAATTCATGATTCTTTTCTTGAATCTATTTTTATTTGGGTGCATTTCAAACCTTTCGAGGATGAAAATCTTTTTTCAGGGAAAATGACCTAAAGTTTAGGGATATATGTTTGTTTGAATCAATAGAGTATAGGTATAAATGTTTCAATGTCTTTATAGGGTGCACTTAGTGTTCGGGTTCAATTGTATGATTTATGGGTGGTTTTGTAGGGGTTGCTTCTAGGAATTGGATACAGAAGGAATTTATGAAAAAAATAATTGGTTTATGATTTAAATTTTTTAGTGGACACAATACATGAAAATGAGTTCTGGAATAAAGTTATTTAAATTTTAAAATATGAATTTATTCCATAAGAGTGGATTGTGCTATAAAATCAGGACTCATGTCATGAATTCATCACTTGGTGTGTTTTTAAAACTCAGGTGATGACTTTTTTGGCATACATGAAACACGATCCATTTACTCTGTAAAACCAGTATTTATGATGTAGATGTATCATTCCCAAAAAATTTATTTGTTTTTATTTCTTGATTTAAATTTAAATTTTGTAAGTTCTCCTCCCAAGAACCCTAGGATTCCATCTATGTGAAGCGAACAACTACAACCCTTCTGAACATCTCAGTTTGGTGCTTGATCTACGATGAGTTTACTCAATTTGGAGTTCTCCTTATTTCCAAAATCATTCATTTACATTAGTGTGATCTCGTGATTTTCAATTTAATTGGATCCAAACTTTATGGGTTGTGATCTAGGATTTCCTTGTTGATCTCTTTCGACTTCGTTCTTTGTTGGTGTTTCCCATTGCAGGTGTTGATTTGACCACCGATTAAATATAGGTGGTTACATATGACTTTTTCCTATAGTTTAAACCATAAATTGGTTTAATTATTTGAAATGAGTTTCTAAATGATTTAAAAACACTGATTTGAGATGATTGATGTATGATTTGGAAAAGGGCATAGAAATTTTGAAACACCCCAATTTTAAAGGAATTGAAATTGTTGGATGTATTTTAGAAAATTGATTACTTGAATTGGAAATTGATTTAATGAAATGATTTGATGTTGAACCTTAAGAAAAAAGGTTTAAATTGAAATGATTTGAAAATTAATGAATTGATTAAAACCTATGATTTTCTTTTCAAATGAGAAAGGCATATTGAAAATTGAGAATTGGGTAATGATATTTTGAACTAATTTGAAATGATTTATTTTCCCATGATTAATTGATTGATTGATTGAAGCACATGAGATCCTAGGTAGTTGGTGTGTAATTAGGATAACCACAATAGGATATTCCCCCCTTTCATTGGATTAAAGATGAAAAAACTGACGTAAACTTACTGTGACATGATTTTCCCCGATGGGGAGTTGATTCCCAATGGCCTGAGTCATGGGACTTGTGAACAATTTGATCCAAGATCATTGATTGAGTAGTGTGAGGATCGTATTACCAGAAACTAACATACCATCCTGATTTTTTATATGGTGACATGAAATGTTTGATTTGATGATTACATTCCATTTATTATTGAACTATTTTATTCATTCCAACTTCATTATATAAATGTTTTATATAAAATGTTCATTTAAGTCCATTTTGATATATTTTCCATATTTTAGATTATGAAAGTATGTTTTATTGAAAATATGTAAATTCCATTCCATGCCTTATTTTATTTAAATTGAAATAATCATTGGTTTAAGTTTTATGGAATTGATTATAGAACACTTGGTGAGACCCTACTAGTCTTTTTATCTCACACCCCACCTTTTCCTTCGGGTGTTTATAGATTATATTGTGCTAGGTCCAAGAAAAAGAAAAAGAACCACTTGAAGGTTGTGGATGTTCTTGATCCTTTGGACCTTGAGTGATGGAGGTGATTGGTGGATAAGTGATCCACCTATGACATGAGATATGTCTGAGCTTTTACCTTGGAAGATTTTATGTATCTTGTTGATAAAATACTGGGTGTTCTTACACTACAAAAATCTATAATTTAGAGATGTTTTTTTAAAAACATTACTAATTTTAAAATTTAGCAACATTTTTTAGGAAACATTGCTAATTTAACAACGTTTCCTAAAAATATCACTAATTTAGAAGCATTTACTAAAAACTTCGCTAATTTAGTGATGTTTCCTTAAAATTTTTGTTAATTTAGCGACGCTTCCTCAAAAGCGTCCCTAATTTAGTGACATTTCCTCAAAATCATTTCTAATTGAGAGACCTTTCCTAAAAAATGTTGCTAATTTAGTGATGTTTTTTGAAAACATCACTAATTTAGTGATTTTTCCTAAAAATGTTGCTAAATTAGCTACGTTTTTTTAGAAGTGTCACTAAATTAGTGATGTTTTTCAGGAAACATCGCTAAATAAATAAATAAATATATATTTATATTTATATTTATATAACCCATTTCTCCGCATCGATGTAAATAAATATTTAGATATATATACATATATTAATATGTATAAACACAGACACATATATATAAAAATATATATTTATATATATCTAAACACACACAAATATATAAATATATAGACATATATTTATATATAAAAACACATATATATTATAAATTTAGTCATGTTTTTAAGAAAACGTGTCTATTTTAGTGATAATTTTACCAGTGTTTTAAAACGTGACTAATTATATATGTGTGTGTGTAAATTTATAATTATATACATATATATAAATACACATATATTTACACACACACACACACACACATATATATATATATATATAAACATATATATATTAATATAAACATATAATATATAAAAAAATTATACATATATATATAAAGACATATATATATATATCATATATTATAAACATATGTAGTTGGGGTTTGGATTTATGGTAAAGAAACCCCATAATACTACATGAGTTTGGGGGTTCAAAACCCTTTAGGTGAAGGGCATTGTAGCAGTACCTTAGAGTCATTGTAGTGACGGAGGGCTGTAGCACTGAAGACACTATAGCACCAACGGAGAGGAATTATAGTAGCAGTGGTACTATAGCAGTCGAGTACTATTCATATATTGGGCCTTTGGGCAAAAAATTTGGGCCTTTAAGGCTATGTAATGGGCATTCATGCCCACTGGGCCTACAGACCATGTAATGGGTCTCCTCTTCCAAAAAAAGAGGTCCTTTATTTCAATAAAAATGAGGGTTTGGCCCCAACCTTAAGAAAAATTATAAACATATATATAATATATATAAACATAAACTATAAACACACACATGGATATATATATATATATATAATATAATATGAACACACACGCACATATATAATCATAAAATATAAAATATAAAATATAAAATATAAAATATAAAATATAAGATATAAAATATAAAATTTCAAATTTAAAATTTAAAATATAAAATATAAAATATAAAATATAAAATATAAAATATAAAATATAAAATATAAAATATAAAATATAAAATATAAAATACAAAATACAAAATACAAAATATAAATTACAAAATACAAAATAAAAAATAAAAAATAAAAAATAATATATATATATATATATATAATATTGATTTTTAACACTAAAATCTATTAATATATACATATATATAAATATAACATAATACAATTAAATATTTTAAATTTAGTAATGTTTTAAAGAAAACATGACTATTTTAGTGGAATTTTTACCAGTTTTTTTAAAACATGGCTAATTATATATATATATATATATTTATTTAAATTTATAATTATAATTATATATATGTAAACATATATATTTACACACACACACACACATATAAACACACACACACACACACATATAATATAAACACACACACACACATATATATAATATGAATAAATAAATAAACATAAAATATAAACATATTTATATAAACACACACACACACCTATAATATAATATAAATATATAAAATAATATATATATATATATATATATATAATAATATATATATAAAATGTAACATCCTGTTACTATTTTCAGGTATTCCTAAACCCTCAATTTTATTGATCTTTGGTTGGGTTTTGTTTGGGGTTTCTTCAGGTGAAATTTTAATTTTTTTAAAAGTTTCTGGGTTGTTGCTCAGTTATCGCATGGTTGGAGCATAGTTTTCCCAAACCATGTGCCCTCTAAAGAAAACTGTGCACTTTGAGGCGATTGAATTTTTCATGGTTGGCACATGGTTAGTCAAGTCATGCGCCCTCTTAGTAGAAACGATGTGGCTCATTTATAACTGGTGCATGGCTTGCGCGCGGTTTGTCTAAATCGTGCACCTCTACCCAGGAAACTCTGCGTATAGGTTTCTAAGATATCTGAATTTTTATTAAAATTTTCCAAACCCCTGTTTTACTTCCTGAATGGAACTCCTTTAAACCAAACTCATTTCCCCCTTAGATCTCCCAAGGAGGATTCTTGGCCCCTCATATCCCTCCCAGATGCGATCTGAATCTAGAGGAATACTCTTCGATCTCTTCACAATTAGTTTCCTTATACCGATATCGTTTTACCGCAGTCTCTCTATTTATACTTAGGGTTACTTGGATCCTTGTTTTTATTTATGGATCTAATACCCTCTACTTTGGGTCAATAAGCATAGGTTTGATCCTTATTTCCCAGATTCCTTGATCATTGTTCTTCATTGATGAATCCTGTCTAGGGTTTGGTGATTCGAGATCTATTGATCCCAAGGTAGGTGGTTCCATTATGATTCCCAATTTATATTAACCATAATTTCTTTTTTAAAATTTCAATTTTTTGAATTTAAATGATTTTTTTTGGTTTAGGATTATATGGATTTCAATTGGTTGTGGGAAAACCCCAATTTCGGCGAATTGGGGTTTTTGAGAAAATAGATTTTTGGCATGAAATTAGAAATTGGTCAGATTTAAATTGTTTAATTTAAATTTTGGTTTTGATGGAAATTTAATCAATTAAATTGATGAATTTAATTATGGAATTGGTTTTGATGGAAAATTTTGAAAAAACCCAATTATAGTGAATTGGGGGTTTGTGATGAAATTGATGGAATTGTTTGAAAATTAAATTTTTTGATTTAATTGTGAAATGGACTATGAAATTGCATGAATTGGTTTCAAATCCTTGTTTGTGAAATAATGGATTAAAATGTCTTGGTGGAAACATTAGGGTTTCATCTCGGTGAAAATGCATGTTTTTTATTAAAAACACATTATGTATTTTAAAGAGGAAATTTGCATATTTGAAATAGGGTAGGAGATTTAATTATATTTTAAACGGTCTTGAAATAAATTACCCATTATTGTTTTTACTTGAGAACATGAAAGCTTTAGGTAGTTAGTGTGTTATGTTAGACAACAATTTATGACTTACAATGTTCTAAAACCTCATATCATCACATCATCATTCCTTAGGTGATGGTGATCAATCCACTTTTCCTTAGGCCTAAAGGGGCGTATGTACATACTTTTTGTTTAACAGTGTTGGGTCCCTATAGCCTGGAACTATCGTACCTATTTGTCACATGAACATATTGTTCTCTTGTTTTTATTTTAAATGTATATTCCATTATTATAAACTATTTTACATGCCCTGAAAATTTATATAAGTTGTTTTATATAAATTAATTTATTTAACCCATTTTTTTGAAAAGTTCTAGTTGTGTAAAGAACCCTTTGATTAAAAATTCCATAATTTTTAAAGTATATACATCATTTGAAATTTAAAGCATGAATTTCTAAAGTCTTTCCATCTTTTTAATTGTAAATCATGATTTATTTAAATAATCTTTTGAAATTCAAAACCTATTTATTTGGAAGTTGAAATAACATTCTTGGTTAATTTGATATTGGTATCTTATTATGGAATATTTGGTGAAATCCTACTGGTCTTTGTCTCACACCCTACTTTTTCCTTTAGGTGTTTTTAGATTATCTCCTTCCAGGTTCAATCAAGGGAAAGGGATCTCTAGGAGGTGGATTCAATTGTTGAACCTTGGACTTGGTGAGTTGTTTCCTTTGGTACTTGGGATGTTTTCCCTATTTTGGTACTTTGGTTATAGTAATTTTGGATTTAATGCTTTTTTCAATTCTATTACATTACTCCTAGTAGATTTTATTTTGAAATTCATACTCTCTTATCTCTTTTACTTATAAAATTATTGAGGAAAAACCATTCCCACATTCAGTTTGTATGATGCCAAATTCTAGTCACTAACCCGTGGGGATTGGGAATTCCCTTCGGGCTATGTCAGGACCATCTCAATTATCGGGTTACCAGGGTACCCGGGCTGGTTCATGACAAAGTGGTATCAAACCTCTTGGTTGATCTTTTGTCTTGAAGTCAGTATGAATTTGTGAAATCTTGTTGGGAATTAAGAGGTAGTTACGTTTGAGTATCCGGAAATCTCTCACTGTAATGAACCTTAAGTCTCTAGGGGTGGTAAGATAAAAATGTCTTGTAGATAATTTCTAGTATTTCCTTGTTTTTATTTGTATAGATTGAAACCCAATTCTTGGTTGTCTTATCTATTGCGATTAATTTTCCCTGTTGATCTATTTGAGTTTCAATATGATGTCTTTCTTATTGTCTACTAATGTTGTGTAGCACCATGCCTCTGAGAAGTCGTGTGAATCAGATCCAAGTATAATATACTACTGAACTTCAATGAGAAAATACTCTTAGGGACCCAAACCTGGTTGAGGTGATTGTGTGAACTATCCAAGATCTAGTACAGGCACCACCTCCAGTTCCTATTTAATCTCCAGTTGTAGAACCTCGTAGGGACGTTCTCATGATTTTTTCTCTAGAGTTCCTTTTCCAGAAACCAAAACCATTCAAGGGATCAAATGATCCTAAATATGTTACAGAATGGTTGAGAATAATGGAGCATTTTTTGGGTTTTTTGGCACACCCGACGAAATCAAAGTGAAGTGTGCCACCTTCATGCTGGAAGGTCTAACCAGGAGATGGTGGGACATGATGGTGATGATGAAGAATCATGAGGTCTTAGAGTGGAAATACTTCAATGTTATTTTCATCGACTAGTTATATATAGATCCAATGCTATTATCCAAGTCCACTAAGTTATTTAAACTTGAGAAAGTTTACAAGACAATGAGAGAGTATGCTAACCATTTTTATAATCACGTGCATTTCGAACTTGAAATAGTATCGAATGATAGGATGGAGGATCAAAGGTTCTTTTTGGGAATTAAAATAGATATTCATTCTTATATTTTATTGTTGAATCTTCCTTTCTATGCTGATGTGATGGATAGAGAGATAATGGTCGATATGGACCTGGCTGGAAAGTCAAGGTTATCGGGGGGTTCTTTTTCTCCCAGTGGAAGTGTGAGTTCCTTCAAGGGAAAATGGAAGTGTGATGGTTCTCGCGGTATTTATCAATAGCAGGGTCATTCTAGACTTTCTACAGTTCTTGGATGAAGTCCTTTGGTTTTTTACCAGCGTGGAAAGTTGGTACATTCAAAGAGGGTTTGAACTGAGGCACCCTTGAACTGTGGATCCTGCAAACATTTAGGGAACTTACAGATATTCTGCCATATCTATTATACTTCATGTAGTGGAACGAGATCATTGAATCCTCCTAAAACTATAGGGAAATCAAATGATTCAAATTCAACAAGGTTCCATCCATAGGAATTCGGAACGAAGCTTCTTCACATAGTGGAAGAGTCTCCAGAGGAAGCAGATATGGGTCCAGTAACTGTGAGAGGTAACATTACTATAGTTTCATCATTAGTGACTACTCTATTTGATACTGGAGCATCTCGTTTTTTTTATTTCAACCAGTATGTTTAATCTACTAAATCTTCTCTTGGATCTTTTATCTTATGCATTTTATATTACTACACCCCTTGGTACAAAGAGAGAGTAGGGTCTCTATGTCCGGCTTGTGTCTTATCTCTATCAGATGTTGATCTTTCTTGGAGATTTCTTATTCTCTACATGAAACCTCTTGATGTCATATTCTAGATGGATTGTCTCATTTCCAATAAATCCTGGATTGATTTTTATCTTCAATAGGTCTCCTTTACTACACCCAATGGTGTGTATCTCATGTTTTTCAAAGAGAATGATACTCAAGGTCAAGCAGGGTCTAACCTTATTATCTAGATTTTGGGAAAGTAATATCAGTGTTTTCCTTTGATACGAAGGAAGAATATTTGAGTGGTGATCTCCCTCCAGTTTTCATTGAGTTTCCCGATGTGTTTCCTTATGACTCCCCTATTTTTTCCACCGATAAGGGAGTTTGAGTTTTCCATTAACTTAATACCCGGTACTTAACCAATTTACATCCCTTATTACCATATGGTACTATCTTAGTTGAAATAGGTAAAGTCCTAGTTGGATGATCTTCTTGAGAAAGGGTTTATACATCCAAGTGTTCCATCTTGGGTGGTGTCATTTCTCTTTTCCATGAAATATGATGGTTCACTTCACCGATGTGTTTATTATCGAAATCTAAATTGAGTGACAGTAAAGAAAAAGTATTTGTTGACACATATTGATGTTCTGTTTGATCAGTTGAAAGGGTTAAAGTGGTTCTTTAAGATTGATCTTCGCTCTGGTTACCATCAGTTGGGGATAAAAGAATCTAACATTCAGAAAACCTCCTTTCATAGTAGGTACTCTCACTATGAGTACCTTGTTATTCCCTTTGGTCTAAAAAAATTATCATGTAGTATTTATGGATTTTATGAATATTTTTTTACATGAGTATCATAATACCTTCGTGGTAGTCTTTGTGGATTAAATCCCTATTTACTCTATGTACGAGGAGGATCATGTTCATCATCTAAGAACGGTTCTAAGTTTGTTGATAAATTATCAAATTTATGCCAAGCTTTCAAAATTTGATTTATGGATTTAGGAAGTGAAATTATTGGGACATGTGGTGTCTAAACATGGTATTTTATTTGATACAAAAAAGGTGAAAGTTTTTATGAAGTGGGATCAACCATGGATTTTTTTTGAGATTCAGAGCTTCTTAGGTCTAACTAGGTGTTATCATCGATTCATTAAGGACTTCTCAAATTTTTCTTCTCTAATGAATTCCCTAACTCAAAAGGGAGTAAATTTTACTTGTAATAAAAAATGTCATATTTATTTTGTTGAGACGAAATGTCTTTGGACGAATGCTCCAGTGTTGACTCTTCCAACGGCTGGGAAGGGCTATGTGGCCTTTTGTGAAGCATAGAGTTTAGGTTTAGGCTACATTCCTAGGTAGGAAAATAAAGTTGTTTCTTATGGATCTCATCATCTTAGGCCACATGAGAATAATTATCTGACCCATGACCTTGAACTTGTAGTTGTGATGCATTCTCTTAAGAGTTGGCATCATTTCCTTTACAGAGAAAGTTTTACTGTGTATTCGGACCACAATAGCTTGAGTTATATATTCTCTCAAAAATATTTGAATCTCCACCAGAGGAATTGGGTGGATTACCTACAGTCTTTCAAATTTGACATCACCTATACCCTGAGGAAATGGAATGTCATTGAAGATGATTTAAGGAAGAAACTTCCTACCCAGGCCATGAAAGAATCTTCAGAAGAGGTAAATTTGATGGATCTCTTTGCACAGTTACATATTGGAGTTTTAGAGAAAGGGGCTGAGGTTTACATAGTGAGTGTTTAATTTATAAATTCTATTCTTGAAATGATTCTCTAAGACTAGAAGCTTGATGAGGAGTTCCAATGCATTAGATAATATCTTTATGCTGGAAAGACTTTTTCCAAATGGTCGTTCTCTGAAGAGGTTGTTATATGTTATTAGAATCGCTATATTGTGACGTTAGTAGTAAGGAAAGATGTAATGGGGAATTGTCATAATTCCTAGTGGGAAGTGTACCCAGTAACCAATAAGATGTTATATGAAATATGGCAGTAGTTCTAGTGGCCAGGTATGAGGTGGGGCATTGTTGAGTTTGTATCTATTTTCTATATATGACAGCAGGTGAAGGTTGAGAACCATAAGACTTCAAGTTTTTTGCAGCCACTTCTAGTCCCTACATGGAAGTGGAATGAGATATCTATGGACTTTTTGGTGGGGTTTCCTGATACCCAGATAAATAGGAATTTGATATGAGTTGTGATCGATAGGCTGACCAAGTCAGCTCACTTTATACCCATTCGTGATACATCCAAGGTTGAGGAGTTAAGAAATATCTATTTGAAAGAGATTTTTCATTTATACAGAGTTCCATATACTATAGTCTCTGATAGGGATCATTGGCTCACTTATTGTTGTTGGAGAAGCCTTTATGAGACACTAGGATCTCACGTCCATTTGAGTACGACATACCATCCATAGTTGGATGGGAAGACAAAAAGATCTATACATATTCTTGAGGATATTCTTTGCACTTGTTTTCTTGACTTTGGTGGGGATTGGGATGATCATTTGTGGTTGGTTGAGTTTTCTTATAACAATAGTTACCAATCCACGATTAGGATGGCTTATTTTGAGGCTTTCATGGTTGGCCTTGAAGATCTCTATTGTGTTGGATAGAGATTAGTGAAAGTTATTTGGTTGGATTGAGTTTGGTCCAAGAGACGACATCGAAGATTCAGTTGATTCATCATAGGATTTTGATGGCCCAAAGCCGGTATAAATCTTATGATGATCATCATCACATGCCATTGGAGTTTTCAATTGGTGACCAGGTGTTCTTAAAAGTTTCACCCAGATTGGGTCATCGACGACTAGGGAGGTAAGGGAAACTTGTTCCTTATTTTGTGGGACCTTTAATGGTCATTAAGTAGGTGGGGAAAGTTTATTACCATTTAGAGCTACCACCAAAACTAATGTCGATACATAACATGTTCCATGTATCTTAGCTAAGAAAGTATCTATCTAATCTATCTCATATTCTGAGTTGTTGTGATCTTGAAGTTGAACATGATTTATCCATGACTGAATGGCCAGTCAGGATAGTTCATTCTGAAACCAAGATTCTTTGTGGGAAGACAATAACTTTGATCTAAGTGCTATAGAAACATGGATCAGATAGTCCTGAGATGTGGGGGAGAGAGAGGCATTGATGAGAGAGTAGTGTCCTCATCCTTTTGGCATGAAAACTTCTTAATAGGATTTTTGGGGATAGAAAGTTTCTATGGTGGGGAGGTTGTAAAATCATGGTAGTGTTTTTAGGTATTAATAAACATGTATTTTTATTGATCTTTAGTTGGTTTTCTTTTGGGGTCACATCAGGTGAAATTTTAATGTTTTTGGAACTTTTTGGGTTGTTGCAAGGTTGTCACACCGTTAGAGCACAATTTTCCTAAACTGTGCTCCCTCTCAAGAAAAATATGAAATTTCAGGTAGTGGGATTTTGCACGGTTGGTGCACAGTTAGTCAAGAAATGCACCGTCTTAGTAGAAACCATCTGAAATATTTATAACTGGCGCACGACTTGTGAATAGTTTTTCTAAACTGTGTGCCTCTGTCCAGGAAACCATGTGTAAGAGATTTTAAGAGATACAAATTTTTATTAAAATTTCCTGAAGCCATATTTTAGGTCCCAGACAGACCTCCTATGATCCAAACTCGTTTTTTCCTTCCTCAAAGCTCCCAAGGAGGATTCTTTCCCCCTCATATCCCTCCCGAATGCAATAAAAAGCTAGAGGAACACCCTTTGATCTCTTCATAGTTAGTTTACTTATCCCGATATCATTATACTACAGTCTATCTCTTTCTCCTTAGGGTTCCATGGATCCTTGTTTTGATTTATGTATCTAATACCCTCTTTTCTGGTTCAATAATAATAGGTTTTATCCTTGTTTCTGAGATTCCTTTATCATCATTCTTCATTGATGAATCCCAGTTAGGGTTTGGTGATCCAAGATCTGTTGATCCCAAGGTAGGTGGTTCTGTTATGATGCCCAATTTATATTAACCCGGATTTATTTGTTTAAATTTCCATTGTTTGAATTTAAATGAAATTTTTGGATTTGGATTATATGGATTTCAATTGGTTGCTGGAAAAAACCAATTTTTCTGATTTGGGGTTTTTGAGAAAATGGATTTTTGGCATGGAATTGGAAATTAGTGAGATTTAAATTGTTTAATTTAAATTTTGTTTTTGTTGGAAATTGAATGTGTCACAACCCATCCTCGGGGCCTATGTCGTGACTACCTAAAGCCCGCTTTCCATAGGCCAGGGGCTGGCGACTAGCACTGAAGGCGTAAATCCCAATAAAAAGGGAAGACATTGCCTTTATGATAGTAAAGAAACACAGCAGAGTACGCAAGCTGAAGTAAGCACAAAGTAATACTGAATACCAAAGTAAGTGCTGAAAGGTAAATGGGATAGGATGCAAACCCAAATGAAAGTACAGTATAACTGAAAAGCTAGAACAACAGCAGTAAAGGAAAACAGCAACCACCGAGTCGTCCTCCGGGAATCCCACCTGAAGGGTGAGTACAGACGGTCTCCTCAGCACCTCGGATCCGTCCGTCTGCTCCGTGTACGTCTCGCCAAGTGCTCCAACTTCGGGTACCGTCCAGCTCCACAAGACTCAATCACGATCAATACTATCCATTGTCTGCAACCAACACAACGTAGTGGGGGCATTTCCCATGCAGGGGTCAGTATAACGATACTCAGTAGGGACCCCGAGACCCCCGAAGGTCTCCCAGAATCCACGAAGGATAATCCAAAAAGGAAAGATACAATAACAAAGTATCAACTAGCTCTACTTAGGTATATGCCCATACATATACATAAATCATCAATCTCAATTCAGCTCCAACTCTCGAGCCCAAGCACAACCCATTCCACACAGGAAAGAAGTCAATAACATCGATGATAATGATTGAAAGTCAAGAATTAGATCAAACAGGTATACATCTTTCATAAAGTGATAAAGATGATCAGATGTAGTCACTGATTCATCTAAGTTGTCGGACCCACGTAGGATACTAGTCCAGCTAAGCTGTCGGACCCACGTAGGATACTAGACCAGCTACTCTATCGGACCCACGTAGGATACTAGTACAGAAGTCGAACTGTCGGACCCACGTAGGATACAAGAATAGTAGTCATCACTGTCGAACCCATGGAGGATTTCCAGTATGGTTGTCGTCGTCGCCGAACCCACGGAGGATTCCAGTACGGTAGTCGTCGTCGTCGAACCCATTGAGGATTCCAGTATGGTAGTCGTCATCGCCGAATCCACAGAGGATTCCAATACGGTAGTCGTTGCAGTCCAAGTCAGCTCTAGGGTTCCTGCACACAGCACGCTCGATTCTGGGAGGGTCTGCTCCTCGATCCAAGGGGTTCGATACATCAACTATCACGAAGTCTAGAGTTGATGTATCCCGAAGGTCTATCTCATCAAAAGGAACCCGATGCGATAGACGACACATCAATCGGACACTCGGTCTGAAAGATATTGGCTTTTCCATTCTAGGGGCCCTATTGGAAATAAGATCGTTCCAAACCCGGCCATTTTCCAAAGTCGTACAAAACTCACTTAGAGTATCGTAAAAGGACTGCCCCGTCATAAGGGTCCCAGTTCCATAGATGGTGCGTCGATTGGACGCGCGGTCTTAATGATATTCATGTTTAAGTGACAACGGGCCCGACCCGTTAAGCCCAGTGGGCCGACAGGTCGGGTCAACCCAACTTTGGTGGGTCCGACTCGGCAGAGGGTCGGACCGACCCGATGGATCGCGCGGCTCAGCACGAGGGGTGTGGCCTGGCCCGGCGGGGCACAGCCCGGCCCGGCCGCGGCTCGGCCCTAGAGGGCCGAGCGATCCGAGGCTGGGGGTGCAGCCCCCCGACTACCCGAACCAGCAGCGCTGCCCTCCCTAATCGGCCGACCGAAGCCGACCGGCCTTCTTGGCGCCAGCGGCCCGCTCGGGCAAGCCGCAGACCTGTTGCGCGGCACCCTCGGGTGTCGCGGCCTTCCTCCGCCCGGCCGGCCGTCGGTTCGGACGGTTCTTCTGTCGAAGCGGACTGACCTATGGGGATCACAGTTCTCCACAGTGTGGCACCGTGGGGCACTGCGGTTCCTCCCTTCGGCCCGGCCGGCTTTAGCCGGCCGGTTCTTCGTCGGTCGAGCGGCCCGCGGTTGCATGCTGCGGTTCCTTCGCACGCGGCTGGCGCACGGCCGCCGCTTTCATTCATCGCCACCGCCTCCCGTTGCCACTTCCATTGTGTTCAAAAATAAGGTCCAATGGAGGGTTGTCGGTCCGTGTTTGTTTGGCCCGTGCCCCCCGCATTAGGCGGTAACAATCGGCCAAAACTAAACAAGGTTTCACGAAGAACGAAGAACAATTTTATTCAAATAAAATTGAAGCAATCCACCCTACCTAGAGATAAGGTTCGTGGTTGTCAAGAATCTTGGAAGACGGTGTGGATTCTGTCGTCATCGGAGTGCACCCGAAGAAGAAGTGGCGTCTCCTCTCTTGTCGTGGAGAAAAGATAAGAAGGTGTGTCATCATTCTTCGTGGAATTGGCGTTCTTAGTTGAAGAGGGTGGTGTTCTTTCTTTGAGAGAAGGACACCCTTCTCTATTTCTCTAGAGCTCCCACAAAATTCCAACACAGGAAGTGCCAAAATAATATAATAGCTAAGCTATTATTTTATTCACACAAGTAATTCCAAAATTCAAACAAACTTAATTAATTAATTTAAGAGTTATAATTCATTGATTAACATGTGTTGGCAATCATTTAAGAGAGAGAGAGGGTAAGGTGAATAGAACTCATAAATAAGGAGGTTGTTGCAATAAAGGAAGGGGATTTTGAGGAGAGTTATGGGAGATGAAGGGTTGGGGCTCGTGTGGGCCCCTCCTCTCAAATATCCACAAATGGGAAGTTAGGTGGGTGTGGTCCCCACCAATAACTTCCCATTGGAGGAAATAACTTCCATCGATATATAAAATTGTTCTAAACCATTTTATTTAACTTCTTAATTAAACCCCAATTTTTAACTTTCAACCCGCATAAAACGCAACTACGATAAAGGTCCCCTTAAGAAATTACCGGCACTGCGAGTTCATCGGTGTCCTCGGATTTCAATTCTGAGCACCGGTTCAAAAGATAGAAAAACCCGCATGTATGTTTAATGAACGTACCCGAACAAAACTTCATAAATTGATTCCGGGCATACTTGACCTCAGAATAAAGTGCCGTCAGAAGCCACAAACTCGTAAAATTCCAAAGAATTTAGAAAAAAAATCCTTGAAAATTCTGGGTCTTTACATTACTCCCACCGTAGGGCTTTAAGTCCCAGTAAAGCTACAACAAACACTAGGAAAACAAATGGGGATACTGAGCTCACATTTGTGCCTCCCACTCCCAAGTGCTGTCCTGGAGGTTCTCGTGCTACCAGCGAATGCGCACAAGAGGAATCGACCATCCACATAGGACCCGCTCCTGTCGATCCTCTATCTCCACCGGGACCTCCGAAAACGTCACCCCGTCATCGATATCCAGCTCCCCGTGATTGATGGTGTGGGTCAGGTCGTGCACGTATCTACTCAGTTGAGATACGTGGAAGACGTCATGCACCCGGTGCAACTGAGGTGGAAGGGCCAGGCGGTAAGCCACCTCACCTACTCTGCTGAGGACCTGGAAAGGTCCGATGAAACACAGAGATAACTTGCCACCCCGGCGAAATATTCGTAGACCTCGTCGAGGTGAGACCCGTAAGAAAACATGGTTACCATCCTCGAGATTCAGTGGTCTCCGCCTCCTATCAACATAGGACTTCTGTCTGCTATGTGCAGTCTTCATCCTCTCTTGGATGATCTGCACCTTCCCCGTCGTAGTCTGAACCATCTCCGGTCCTACAAGTGCTGACTCCCCAAGGTCAGTCCAGCACAGAGGTGATCTGCAAGGTCGGTCGTACAGTGCCTTGTATGGTGTCATCCCGATGGTGGAGTGGTAACTATTTTTGTACGCAAACTCCACCAAGGGTAGGTTATCCTCCCAGCTGCGACTAAAGTCAAGGAAACATGCACGGACCATGTCCTCGAGTGTCTATATGGTCCTCTCAGTCTGCCCGTCCGTCTGAGGATGGAAGGCGGTGCTTAGACGTAGCTACATCCCAAAATCCTCATGTAACCCCTTCCATATCCATGAAGTGAAACGAGCATCTCGATCGGAAACGATAGTCGATGGAACACCGTGAAGCCATACGATCTCCTAAATGTAGAGGCGTCTCAAGCTCTCTACTAAGCCCTGCTCTCTGATCGGTAGGAAGTGGGCCGACTTGGTGAGTCGATCGATGATCACCCAGATAGAGTCATGCCCCCTGGATGTACATGGAATCCCCGTCACGAAATCCATGGATATCCCATCCCACTTCCACTCTGGGACCTCTAAGGGTTTTACCAAGCCTGCTAGTAGCTGGTTCTCCTCTTTCACTTACTGACAATTGAGGCATCGTGAAACAAACTCTGCTACAGCCTTCTTCATACCCGGCCACCAGTGCTGTCGTCTGATGTCCTGGTAAATATTTTCCACTCCTAGATGTACCACTAGAGGGTAGGTGTGGAACTCCCTCAACACCTCCTCCTGCAGTGAAACTGGTACCATAGTACGTCCCCTGAAGAGGATGACATGCTCCCCTCCTTCAGAAAATCCATCAGGCGCCTGCCCTGTGGATATCTGAGCACGTCGCGTCTCACAGTCAACGTCCTCACGATGTGCCTCTCTGAATCTCTAAAGGAGTGGAGGAGTGACTGTGAGAGACCATATAAAGGCTGCTTCATCTCTATCCACAAAGGATATCTGTAACATGACTAGATGCTCCATCACCTCTCCTAGTAACTGAATGCCCGATCTCCTACTGAGAGCATCAGCTACAACGTTCCCCTTCCCAGGAGTATAGTCTATCTCAAAGTCATAGTCCTGGAGGAACTTGAGCCATCGTCACTGTCTCAGGTTCAGGTCCTTCTGCGAGAATATGTACCTAATACTCTGGTGGTCAGAGTAGACTATAAAGTGCTCGCCCATCAGACAGTGTCTCCACATCTTCAAGGCGAAGACCACTGCTGCTAACTCCAGGTCATGGGTAGTGTAGTTATGCCCATGCTGTCTCAAATGTCATGAACCATACGCGATCACTGCTAACTCCTACATCAGGACACACCCGAGTCTGTTCCCTGATGCGTCACAGTAAACTACGTACCCTACGCCCTCCTCCGGTAGCCTCGATATGGGCGCACTAGTCAATCTCTGCATCAGCTCCTGAAAGCTCTGCTGACATCTATCTGAACACACGAAGGGTTTCCCCTTCTTTGTAAAGGCTGAAAGCGGTGATGCAACTCTGGAGAAGTCCGGAACAAATCCCCGATAGTATCCAGCCAGACCCAGGAAACTCCGCACCTCTGTCACGCTCCTGGGTGGCTCCCAAGAAAGCACTTCCTCGATCTTTGCAGGATCCACTGCAAATCTCGCCTCTGAGATGACGTGTACCAAGAAGTGTACCTCTCGTATCCAGAACTAGAACCTCGAGAACTTTCCATAAAGCTGGTGCTCTCAGAGTGTATCCATTACAACCCACAAGTGGTAGGCGTGCTCCTCCTCAGTAGTCGAGTATATCAGTATGTCGTCAATGAAGACTACGAAATAACGATCGAGGTAAGGCTGGAAGATCCTGTTCATGAGACTCATGAACACTGCTGGAGCATTGGTTACACCAAAAGGCATAACCAAGAACTCGTAGTGGCCATACCGACACCTGAAGGTCGTCTTCTGCACATCCTTGTCTCGAACTCTGAGCTGGTGATAGCCTAACTTGAGGTATATCTTTGAGAACCAACATGCTCCCTTGAGCTAATAAAAGAGGTCGTCAATCCTCGGGAGTGGGTACTTGTTCTTTACGGTCACCTGATTGAGGCGACGGTAGTCGACACACAGTCACAAGCTCCCATCCGCCTTCTTGGCGAACAGAATCGGAGAATCCCAGGGTGAAAAACTGGGTCAGATGAATCTCTTTACCTGCAAGTCCTCCAACTGTACCCGTAGCTCATGAAGCTCGGCAGGAGTCATCTGATATGCTGGAGTAGATATCGGTGTTGTCCCGGGGTAAAAGTCAATATAGAAGTCTACCTCTCTGTGAGGTGGTAGTCCTATAACTTCGTCAGGAAAAATGTCCGCATACTGATCCAACACAACAGGAAAACTCGGACTCCGCACATCAACCACTCCGAGGATGAGACTAGCCAACTGATGTTTGATCGGCTGCCCTCTCCTCTGCGTAAGTCCATTCTGCACTGCTAAGGCTCCCTTCTCACCGATAAAGGCGAACCTGCTCCCATCCGTGTGGATACACCGAACCTTGTTCCTAATGCATTAAATCTGAGCATGGACTGTAGACAACCAGTCCATACCCAAGATGACATCGTAAGGCCTCAACGCCGCTACAAGAATATCTCATTCGATGTTCTCGCCTCCTAGAGTAAGCTCACACCGCCGGCACTAGTGTGTAATCGTCGAGTCTACTCCCGTAGGAGTCTCTAGCCATAAGGATCGAGCCAACGGCTCCATCGAAATCTTCGAGCTCCGAACAAGGGCATCGGTAATAAAAGAATGACTTGCACTTGTGTCTATCAGTACTGCAGCAAGGGTGGAATAGACACAGATAGTACCTCAAATCATCTCAGGTGCGCTGTGGTTGTAGGCCTCGACTTCCTAGAGCTGAGTCTTCCTCTGTCCGCCAGCTCCCTGTGGTCGGGTTGGACCTCTTGGTGGTGGTGGTGGTAGAGCCTCAAAACGTCTTCCACCACCCACCGCTCGGCCTGCTCCTCTGCCTCGTCTGCCTGCTCCTGACGGACCGCCATGATCGAAACTCTGCCTCTACCTGGGAGGTCCCTCTACTGTCTGATGCTCGTCTGCATGGCGGGTTGGGCAGTCTCGAGCCATGTGACCCTACCCGTCGTATGCATAGCACTTCCTGCTCCTCTTATAGATGGCTTTGTTTCGGCTACCCCGCACAACTGAACCTGTATCCTGAGGTCGCTCTCCTGATGGCCTAGTCTGCTTGGACCTCTGAAACATCTGTCCACTACCAGCTGCAGAAGACTCCACTACGTGTCGCCTTGCGGTGGGTCTTGTTGCTGGTGTCAACTCAGCAAGAAAGATCTCCATAAGAAGGGCTCACTCCCGCACTCCCACCTGCGTCAAAATGCTGAGGGAGATCATCGAAGATATGATCTCGTGTCTAAGTCCCTGCTCAAAGGTCTGGACCCAGAAGAATGGGTCTCGTACCATGTCCGTGGAGTTGTGAGAGAGGTCAGTAAACCTCGCTGAGTACTGAGCTACTGTCATGCTGCCCTGCCGCAGATGAAATAACTCCTGTATCCGCACCGCACGAAGGGTGGCTGGAACAAACTCCGAGTGGAAGAGACTCTCGAAGTCTGTCCAAAGTAGAGATGCCTCGTCGTTCACCTGGAGAATCAAGCTCCAACATCTATCTGTTGTTGTGTGCAGGAGACTCGGAGTAAGGATCCCCATAAGATCATCTGGTGTCCCTACTAATCTAAAAACCCTGACAATAGCCTCCATCCAATCCTCAGCTACCTGAGGGTCCGTCTCTCCGCGGAACTTGGGCGGCCTCTGTCGCTGAAACTCGTGCAACGCACTCAGTCGGCGTTCACCCTCTGCTGTTGGGGCTGGTAGTATCGGTGGCTCAGCGGGTAGTGGTACTGCTAGTGCCTCCGCTGTGATGGGCCCCTGCACCGATGCCTCCTCGCTCGGTGGGCTGCCATCTCGTACGCGACTCGGTACCCTAGCTGGCTGCCTTCGTGGGGCCATCCTGAAAAGAAACAGGTGCGCCACGGTCAAAACAGTATACATGGTGAGCTGACACAAAGTAATCACAAAGAAAACTTTTGAAACATACATGCAATCAGTGTTTTCGTGTACTGAGTCGGAAATCAGGGGTCAGGGTCCTGGTGTATGGATATGCCGGCCGTCACACCAACAATGGACTCCCTGAACTGAAAACCACACTCAATACTCTTAACACTATTGCTCCACAGAAAGGATGATCAGATTCCTGAGTTCTATGGTAGAACTGACTCCTCTGATACCAATTTTTCACAACCCGTCCTCGGGGCTCGTGTCGTGACTACCCCAAGCCCGCCTTCCATAGGCCAGGGGCAGGCGACTAGCACCAAAGGCATAAATCCCAGTAAAAAGAGAAGGTATTGCCTTTATGATAGAAAAGAAACACAATAGAGTACACAAGCTGAAGTAAACACAAAGTAATACTGAATAAAAAAGTAAGTGCTGAAAGGTAAATGGGCAGGATACAAACCCAACTGAAATTACAGTACAACTAAAAAGCTAGAACAACAAAAGTAAAGGAAAACATCAACCACCGAGTCGTCCTATGGGAATCCCACCTGAAGGGTGGGTACAGACAGTCTCCTCAGCACCTCGGATCCGTCCGTCCGCTCCGTGTATCTATTGCCAAGTGGTCCACCTTTGGGTACCGTCCAGCTCCACAAGCCTCAATCATGATCAGTGTTTTCCGTCGTCTGCAACAAACACAACGTAGTGTGGGCATTTCCCATGTAGGGGTGAGTATAACGATACTCAGTAGGGACCCCGAGACCTCCAAAGGTATCCCAGAATCCACGAAGGATAAACCACAAAGGAAAGATACAATCACAAAGTATCAACTAGCTCTACTTAGATATATGCCCATACATATACCAAAGTCATCAATCCCAATTCGGCTCCAACTCTTGAGCCCAAGAACAACCCAGCCCACACAGGAAATAAGTCAATCACATCGATGATAATGATTGAAGGTCAAGACTCAGCTCACACATGTATACATCTTTCGTAAAGTGATAAAGATGATCAGATGCAGTCACTGATTCATCTAAGTTGTCGGACCCACATAGGATACTAGTCCAGCTAAGCTGTAGGACCCACTTAGGATACTAGACCAGCTACTCTGTCAGACCCACATAGGATACTAGTACAGAAGTCAAACTGTCAGACCCATGTAGGATACAAGAACAATAGTCATCATCATCGAACCCATGGAGGATTTCCAGTACGTTGGTCGTCATCGCCGAACCCAAAGAGGATTCCAATATGGTAGTTGTCGTCGCCGAAACCCACGGAGGATTCTAGTACGGTAGTCGTCATTGCCGAATCCATGAAGGATTCCAGTACGGTAGTCATTGCAGTCGCAGCCAGCTCTAGGGTTCCCGCACACAACACGCTCGATTCCGGGAGGGTCCGCTCCTTGATCCAAGGGGGTCGATACGTCAACTATCATAAAGTCAAGAGTTGATGTATCCTGAAGTTCTGTCTCGTCAAAAGGAACCCAACGCGACAGACGGCGCGTCAATCGGATGCCCGGTCTGAAAGATATTGGCTTTTTCGTTCCAGGGGCCTGGTTGGAAATAAGCTCATTCCAAACCCGGCCGTTTTCCAAAATTGTCCAAAACTCACTTAGAGTATTTCAAAAGGATCGCCCCGTCGTAAGGGTCCCAGTACCGCAGACGGCGCGTCGATCGGACACGCATTCTTGAAGATATTCACGTTTAAGTGACAACGGGCCGGACCGTTAAGCCCAGTGAGCCGACGGGTCGGGTCAACCCAACTTTGGCGGGTCTGACCCAGCAGAGGGTCGGACCGGCCCGATGGATCGCACGGCTCGGCCCGAGGGGCGCGGCCTGGCCCGAGGGGCGTGGCCCGGCCCGAGAGGGCGCGACCCAGCCCGGCGGGGCGCGGCCCGGCCTAGCGCGGCGCGGCAAGGCCCGGCCGCGGCTCGGCCTGCTGGCCGAGCGGTACGAGGCGGGGGGGCATGGTCCCCTGACTACCCAAACCGGCGGCGCCATGCGGCGCCACCCTCCTTAACCAGTCGGCCGAAGTCAGTCGGCCTTCTTGGTGCAAGCGGCCCGCTCGGGCGAGCCGTGGACCTACTGCGTGGCACCCTCGGGTGTCACGGCCTTCCTCTGCCCGGTCGGCCGTCAAACTGGCCAGTTCTTCCACAGAAAGGGCCCACCCTATACGGGCCGTGGTTCTCCGTAGCGCGGCGTCGTGGGGCGTCGCGGTTCCTCCCTTCGGCCCGGCCTACTTTAGTCGGCCGGTTCTTCGTCGGTCGAGCGGCCCGTGGTTGCGGGCCGCAGTTCCTTCGCACGTGGCTGGCGCACGGCCCCCAGTTTCGTTCATCGC
This sequence comes from Viscum album, assembly GCA_963277665.1. Classification (NCBI taxonomy): domain Eukaryota; kingdom Viridiplantae; phylum Streptophyta; class Magnoliopsida; order Santalales; family Viscaceae; genus Viscum; species Viscum album. The sequence continues at coordinate 1,464,504,269 of OY728139.1, forward strand.
CACCGCCTCCCATTGTCGCTTCCATTGCATACAAAAATAAGGTCCAACGGAGGGTCATCGGTCTGTGTTCGTTCGGCATGTGCCCTCCGCGTTAGGCGGTAACAATCAGCCAAAACTAAACAAGGTTTCACGAAGAACGAAGAACAATTTTATTAGAATATAATTGAAGCAATCCACCCTACCTTGAGATAAGGTTCGTGGTTTTCAAGCGTCGTGGAAGACGGTGTCGATTCCGTCGTCGTCAGAGTGCACCCGAAGAAGAAGTGGTGTATCCTCTCTTGTCGTGGAGAAAAGATAAGAAGGTGTGTCGTCGTTCTTCATGGAATTGGCATTCTTCGTCGAAGAGGGTGGTGTTTTTTCTTTGAGAGAAGGACACCCTTCTCTATTTCTCCAGAGCTCCCACAAAATTCCAACACAACAAGTGCCAAAATAATATAATAGCTAAGCTATTATTTTATTCACACAAGTAATTCCAAAATTCAAACAACTTAATTAATTAATTAAAGAGTTAGAATTCATTGATTAACATGTGTTGGCAAACATTTAAGAGGGAGAGAGGGGAAGGTGAAGAGAACACATAAATAAGGAGGTTGTCGCAAAAAGGAAGGGGAGTAAATTGGGGAGTTTGAGGAGAGTTATGAGAGATTAAAGGTTGGGGATTTTGTGGGCCCCACCTCTCAAATATCCACTCGTGGGAAGTTAGGTGGGTGTGGGACCCACCAAAAACTTCTCCTGGGAGGAAATAACTTCCATAGATATATAAAATTGTTCTAAAAAATTTTATTTAACTTCTTAATTAAACCCCATTTTTTAACTTTCAACCCGCATAAAACGCAACTGCGATAAAGGTCCCCTTAAGCAATTATTGGCGTTGTGAGTTCATTGGTGTCCTCTGATTTCAATTCCGAGCACCGGTTCAAAAGATAGAAAAACTTGCACATATGTTTCCTGAACGTACCCGAACAAAACTTCGGAAATTGATTCTGGGCACACCAAGCCTTAGAATCAAGTGTCGTCAGAAGCCACAAACTCGTAAAATTCCAAAGAATTTAGCAAAAAATGTCCTTGAAAATTCCGGGTCTTTACAGAATCAATTAAATTGTTGAATTTAATTGTGGAATTGGTTTTTATAGAAAATTGTGAAAAACCCCAATTCTAGTGAATTGGTGGTTTGTGATGAAATTGATGGAGTTGTTTGAAAATTAAAATTTTAGATTTAATTATGAAATGTATTTTTTAAATTGAATGAATTGGTTTCGAATACTTATTTGTTAAATAATGGCTTAAATTTTTTTGATGGAAACCTTAGGGTTTCATCTTGGTGAAAAGGAATGTTTTTGATTAACAACCCGTTATGGGTTTTAAAGAGGAAGTTGGCATATTTGAAATGGGGGATGTGATTTAATTGTATTTTAAGAATTCTTGAAATAAATTTCCCTTCATTTTTTGTACTTGATCACATGAAACCCTTTGGTAGTTAGTGTGTTATGTTGGACAACACTTTATGAATTAAAACTTTCTGAAACCTCATATCAACACATCATCATTCCTTAGGCGATGATGATGAGTCTCCTTTGCCTCAGGCCCAATGGGGTATATGTACATACTTGCCATTTTATAGTGTTCTTCCCTATAGCCCGAAACTATCATACCTATTTATCATATGACCATGTTTTTCACTTTTTTGTATTTAAAATGTTTATGACGTTGTTATAAATTGTTTTACATGCCTTGAAAATTTATATAAACCTTGTTATATAAATGTGTTTATTTAAATCATTTTCTGAAAAGTTCCATTTGTGAAAAGAACCCTTTGAATAAAGGTAAATTCCATCATTTGAAATTTATTCCCATCATTTTAATTGTGAAGTATGAATTGATAAAGTATTTCCATCTTTTTAATTGTAAAGAAATATTTTTTTAAATATGATTTTGAAATGCCAAACCTGTTTTCTTGAAAATTGAATGCACATTCCTAGTTATTTTGATATTGGCATATTTTTTTAAAAGGTTGGGGTCGAAGCCTCAATTTATTATTAAAACAAAGACCTCTTTAGACTGGGTAGAGGGTGACTCATTACATAGCCCGAAGGCCCAATGCCAAGTGACATGAATACAAGGCTAGAAAGCCCATTTTGATATTGACATATTATTATGGAATCTTTGGTGAAATCCTATTGGGATATGGATCACACCCTACTTGTGCCTTCGGGTGTTTGTAGATTATCTTTTTCCTGGTTCAAGCAATGGAAATGAATCTTTTGGAGGTGGATCCAACTATTGAAACTTGGACTTGGTGAGTTGTGTCCTTTGGGACTTGGGTTGTTTTCCCTGTTTTGGTACTTTGGTTGTAGTGATTTGGGATTTAATGCCTGTTTGACTTCTGGTACATTACTCCTAGTGGAACTTCATTTGAAATTCACACTACCTTGTCTCTTTTACTTACGCAATGATTGAGGAAAAATCGTTCCCACATTCAGTTTATATGATATTGGGTTCTAGTCACCGACCCATGGGGATCAGGAATGCCCTTTGGGCTATGTCAGGACCGACTTGGTTATTAGGTTACTAGGGTACCCGGGTTGGTTCGTGACATATAAAATAAATATAATCGTAATATATATATATATATATATATATTTAAACAAAAAATATAAATACAAAATATAAACACACACACATATATATTAATATATGTATATTAATATATATATATATTATTAATTTTTTAAATACTGATATATATAACATAATACCATTAAAAAGGAGAGAAATGGTTGAGGTGGATAGGGGTTCGGTTGGGATGTGGGAGAATCATTGTTCAATTCCCAGGGGCTGATTTTTTTAAGAATCCCTTTGATGTAAAGGAGTGGTGCAGACATGGGAAAAGTATTTGGTACGAGATGGGTGCAGTGTGGGAGACACAGGTATGCGAGGGCAGGCATTATGGGATAGAGGGGATTATGTGTGAGAGGAATGGACATGGTACACAGGGGGCGGGCATTGGGGGACATAGGGAGTAGGCACAGGAGAGATGGACTGGGTACACGTTGGCAGGCTGGGTACACATAGGGAGTACATGTGGGAGGGATGGACAGGGTACTAGGTACATAGGGAGTATGTGCAGGAGGAACTGGGCCGGCCCTGGGGCAAGCCCAGCAAGCCCCTAGGCTAGGGCAACTGGCAAGATTTATACTTTACATATACTGTACAAGCACTATAGCAGCTTGGAAGGGGCAACATTTATACTCCTGGTCTTGGGCAACAAAATTCATAACGGTTTTTCTGGGCCAGTCCTGAGGAGGAATGGATAGGGTACACGGGGGCATGAATTGCGGGATGAAGGGATTACGTGCGGGAGGGATAGACTGGGAATAGGGTGGGGAGAAGGGAGTGGGTAATGGGTACAGGAGGGATGGACAAGGAATGGGAGGGGGCATTGAGATGGGTACGAGAGGAAGAAACATGGAATGAGGTGGGGGGAGTAGGGTGAGGTAGCTGTGGGAAGGGAGCTACACAATCCAGAAAAAAATTAATGCATCATTTAAAAGAAAAAAAAATTACTAGAAAAATTATCATTTTTTTAAATGAAATTCATTTACTGATGTTTCTAAAAAATGTCAGTAAATGAGGTGTCACTAAAGAGCGATATTTACAAATGTCACCAATTTGGTGATGTTTATTTACTAATATATCTTAAGAATGTTGTTAAATTAGGTGTCACTAAATAGTGATGTTTATAAACATCTTTAAATTAGTGACACCTCATTTAAAAATGTTCTTAAGAAACATTGATAAATAAATTAGCGATGTTTTAAAATGACGCTAATGAAAAAAAACGTTACTAATTAACATTTTTTTTAGTGTTACCAGTTTGATTCTGGTACATTTTACCTTTGAAGTGTTGAGAATATTGACTTTATCTTTTGTCTTCCACTATTTTTTTGCAAAAAACATTCCCATGTGCTTCTTGTATGGTGTTTGGTTCTAGTCATTAAACTGTGAGAATCAGGATTTCCCTCCATGCCATGTCAAGACCAGATCAAGTTTTAGGGTTATAGGGTATCTGATCTAGTTCATGATAGAAGACCATATAAAGCCTCTAAGGGTGCCATATTAATCGTTTACTGGTACTTGTTATAGGAGAACACAATTAGACCAAGATGGATATCCCATTATCCAATGGAATCCAACACACATGAATAGATCATATCCTCCAAGATCTAAATAGAACACTCTGTCTGACCATCTCTCTGAGGATGATAAGTTGTACTCAACTGAACCTAAGTCTCCATCACCTCATAAAGACTCTTCCAGAATATAGAAGTAAACCTAGAATTCCTGTATGAGACAATGGTATAGGGAACCTCATGTAACCTCATGATCACTTTCATGTAAAACTTCCTAAGATATTTAATTTTAGTGGTGTAACTAATAAGAAAGAAATAAGATGATTTTTCTAATGATCAATCACCACCCAGATAGTGTTATTCCCATGAGGAGTCCATGGAAATAAAAAATAAAGTCTATGGACACGTCATCCAATTTCCAAACCGGCACCGGAATAGACTGGAGCATACCATAAGGCTTTAGGTGCTCCGCCTTTATCTATTGGTAGGTGTACCAACAGTATATAAATTCAACAATGCCACGCTTCATACCCAGCCACCAGAAATTCCATCTCATGTCATGATACATATTCATAGCACCCGGCTGAACAACCCATGAAGAACTATGATAGTTAATTGTTGGTCAGAGTGAGTATCTCAATAGGAGGGGTGAATTGAGTACCTAATAAAAATTCTTATTAGAAACAGATTTAAATAAAATCCCCCAATTAATTTAAATGTGGCCCAATTAACCAAAACAATTGATTGATATAAGTCTTGAACTTTTAAAAGAATTCTCAAATATTTATTTGGTCTCAGTTAAAATAATATGTAATATTCTTTTAACCTTTAAAATCAATTTACTTAATCAAGAACTTATATAAACACTAATTAAGGTTAACTATCAAAGTATTGATTTTTGTTTATAGATCAAAACAAATTTAGTTTATGTCTTAATAAAGAGTATAAAAACAAAAAAAACAAAAACAAAAACAACAAAAACACATAGCAGAAAATGAATACAAGTGGTTCAATCTCAAGTAGAGACTTAGTACTGTCAACTTGAAAATCACTTACTTTCAAGAAGTTTATATAAAATAAACTTTGATCCACAAAATGGATTAGGTATTACAATAGAAAAGTTTTCTAGGTCACACAGGAACCTCTTCCATAGTTTTGTGGGAATACAAATAATAATAGGTCAAAACTGGACTTCTACCAAAAAACATAGGAAAGCAGGTAAAGATAGTGGGGAGAAGATATCCAAGTATCTTCCAATTCAAAGTAGGATACAATTTGCATGTAATAAAAAGAATAACACACACTACTCGTAATGTAAATGAAAAATAAATAGACTAAGAAAATAAAGGATGTAAAGGAATAGATTTGATCAGTCTGATATTCTCTACAACTCATGACTCCTTGAAAGTAATTCGAACGGAAGCTCAAGTCATGTTTTAGAAAATTTCTACAGAACAGAGTGTATTAAACTCTTTGTTCTTGACTGTAGGAAGGAACTAGATGAATGTTGTGCTTCAGATTCCTTAGTCAGGTGTAAGTAAGATTAAAAATACAATTCCTTCTTGTTCTTGCAATGAGGTCCACCTCACTTCATGCGTGCATCACTATGTGTGTCCGTATGTTCCAGATTTACACCCCTGTATATCTCACATATCGTATGAGGAAGTATACTTGATCTTTTTATTAGAAGTAGAAAAGAGAATATACCAAATCTTATTCTCCTCATACTACATGTTCTGATATGGACTTTAATGAATCTCTATTGAGCAATTAAGAACAATCATTATAAAAAAATTGAGAATTCCGAGAATTAATTTTTTTATTATAGAAACACTTTTGAGGAAAAAGTGAGAAACCAAGAAACATGACTTCAACAAACTGAAACATCAAAACGTGCCCCAGTGGTCTAAAATCCAAAAAACCAGATCAAACAATAAAGAAGGCCCCTCCCCAGTATAAAAAACATTAAGTCCAGTTTCCACCATTCCAACACTGCACAGAAAGCTGTCCCGTACAAAGATTGGCCGGTATGGATGGCCAAGGTCATACCCTCTAAAACATCCAAAACTGAATCACATAAGTCTGGTGAAAACTTGAATCTCGGAACCTCATCTGGATTAGTTTCTAAAGAGAATCTGGAATCAATAACCTTCAACTGCAGGCACCAGGAAAACAACATTCACAACCATCACCAAAGCGCCATCACAAGATCCACCACCTAATCCAATCACACCTCCTTCACCAAGAAAACCTTTCATTAATACCAGAATCAAATCAATAGTAGATTCAACCAAAACTAATCCCGAACAACAGAAACGACCAACACACGAGCATCATCCAAAATCAAAATGCAAAGTCTACATTTCCTGTGTCTCTAAGACCAAACCAACATAATCTGAAATCACCGACTAGGAGAAAAAAACCTCCCCGCCTACCACGGTCACCTTGTCCCAAACCAGCGACCAGCATCCATGAGCGGACCACGACCATGGGAACAAGAGGAATAACAACATAGACAAGTACCAAGGGACATCAATGGCGGTGTGCCTCCAGTCGAGTGAATCATGAACCCTACCTCTGATCTGGTTCGTATGAACTCACTGGAAACAAGAGTTGGAAGATGGGCCATGCCGGAAGTAACGACATCATGAGGCCAACGCACCTAACAACCAATCCTCCAAGAAACTAAACCATACTCCGACGCGAAAAACCCCAAACTCATAACAACTTTCGAAAACCAGATCCAGATTACCTCTCCTCCCCCAATCCACTCCGGAGTTGATGAATAGCCGCACCAGAGAACTCCGGAGCCGTCGCCGAGCCGCTTTAACCCCGTCGAGCTAAGATCCAGATGCTCCGGAAGTCGAAGATGTCGAACCACACCAGAACTGACGAAGCCTGAAACCGCGCCTGAGCCAACGATGCGCCACGCCGAACTCTAGAGGAAGACTACACCAGGACTCGAGCACGCCAGAGGAGGGGATGAGACGAATTCAGAAGGAAACCCTTGCCACCAAGAGAGAGAGGGAGCCTGCCACTTAGAAAATTTTGATAATTAAATTTGATAACTGTGACTCGGGATGGTAGTGAGATATTCAGACACTTAGCCTATTTTTCATTCTAGTGGTGACTCAAAGCTGATGGTGAGTGTCTCCTATACTTACGTGTTTTTGGATCCCGGTGGTGAGTTATCCTTGGTGGTGTGAATTCTTGGAGGTGAGATATTGATGGCGGTGACTCAACCTCAACGGTGAGTCTTTCCAGCCTTAACCATATTTTTTTCAAACTTCTTTATAATGTAAAATGCTAATAAAAAACCTAAATATTATAATAAAAATGATTTTTTCATCATTAAAACAAGGAGTTCAATAATCACTACGGCAAACTGCGTATTTAGCGGTGGTTTTGAAAAACCGCCGCTAAATTGTGCGTCGTGAAACTATTCGTGACGGTTTTCAAAACCGTCATAGAAAGTTTCGTGGCGGTTTTTTAGCGGCGGTTTAAACCGCCGCTAAATGATTTAGCAGCAGTTTTATTTATTTATTTATTTATTTATTTATTTGTTTGTCTGTTTATTTATTTATTTATTTCTTTTATTTGTTTATTTTATTTGTTTTATTTTATTTATTTCTTTTATTTGATTTATTTCGTATTTATTTGATTTATTTTATTTATTTGATTTATTTGATTTATTTGATTTATTTTATTTATTTTATTTATTTTATTTATTTTATTTATTGTATTTATTTTATTTATTTTATTTATTTCGTATTACTTTATTCACTTTTATCCATTCATGCTCATGCACATGCACATGCAATATAAAGAAATACTGCGTTTGTTGAGATTTGAACCTCTAACTTCTTGCATATTTTCCAAAAACTTTACCACTCCAACAAACTCCTGATGTGGTTAATAAACAAAATTTAATATACTTATATATACTAGTTGAAAAAAACAAATAATACATAATTAATAGATATAAACTCAATAATAATTAAACAATAAACAATAATCAATAATTAATAATCAATAATCAATAATTAATAATTATTGATTATTGATTTATTAGTTATTTATTGAGTTATTTATTTATTTATTTATTATTATTTACTGCTTATTATAATAAATAACAAATAAATTATAATAATATTTACATAAATTATAAAATTATGAAAATAAAACAATAAAATAATAAAATTACGAAACTAAAATAATAATATAATAAAATAATAATATAATAAATAATAAACAAATAGTAAACAATAAAGAATAAAGAATAAAGAATAAATTATAAATTATAAATAATAATAAATAATAATAAATAATAATAAATAATAAATAATAAATAATAATAAATAATAAATAATAAACAATAATAAATAATAAATAATAAACAATAAATAATAAAAAATTAAAAATTAAAAATAATAATAAATAATAAATAATAATAAATAATAATAAACATATAATAAATAATAAATAATAAATAATAAATAATAAATAATAAATAATAAATAATAAATAATAAATAACAAATAATAAATAATAAATAATAAATAATAAATAATAAATAATAAATAATAAATAATAAATAATAAATAATAAATAATAAATAATAAATAGTAAATAATAAATAATAAAGAATAAAGAATAATAAATAAAAAATAATAATAAATAATAAATAATAAATAATAAATAAATACTAAATACTAAATACTAAATAAATAAATATTTAATAATAAATAATAAATAACACATAATAAATAAATTATAATAAATAAATATAAATAATAAATAATATATAATATATAATATATAATATATAATATATATAATAAATAATAAATAATAATATATAATATATAATATATAATATATAATATATAATATATAATATATAATATATAATATATAATATATATAATAAATAATAAATAATAAATAATAAATAATAAATAATAAATAATAAATAATAAATAACAATAAATAATATATAATAAATAAAATATTAATAATAACAATAAATAATATATAATAAATAAAATATTAATAATAATAATAAATAAAATATAATAAATAATATATAATAAATAATAAATAATAAACAATAAATAATAAATAATAAATAGATATAAATAAAAATAATAAATAACCAGTAACAAATATTATTATTAAAAATAATATTTTATTATTAATAATAATAAATAATAAATAATATATAATATATAATAAATAATAAATAATAAATAACCAGTAACAAATAATAGATAATAAATAAATTAAAGTATATAATAAATAATAAATAATAAATAATAAATGAAACACATGAAAAAGTATGAAAATGCATGATAAGGGATGAAAAATCATGAAAACGCATGAAAACGGATGGAGAAGTATGAAGAAGGAAGCATTAGAAAGCATGAGAATGCATGAAAACTCATGACAACTCTGGAAAACCCCTTAAGAATTCAACATAATCATTATAATAACCCACAAAAAACTATTGATAAAGATAATAAGTCATAGAAACCCAAATAAACAGTTATAAATGGAGCAACCGTTAAAACCCGTCAAAACGGTCATAAAGCGACAAAAACATTGGACTCACATTAATGAAGATAACTTATGATCCGAGAGTCCATTCCAGATCCGTGACCAGTCAAATCAAAGATCCTGAAACAATCTTCGACCCGATAGGTGAAAGAGACCGGATGGACCGGCGGATCGGAAGTTACGACCATTTAAAAAAAATTTGACGGGGAACGGGTGCTAGAAACGAGGCATCGAAAAACATAACAAACCCGATACCCACTAAAAGGCCATAACATATGATCCAGAAGTCCACGTGGGCGCCGCGACCAGTCAAACTAAAGCTCATGGAACGAACTACGATCTGGCAGGCGGAAGAGTCCTAACTGACACGCGGATCGAAAGTTAGGTCCGTTTGAAGACAAGTTCGACGGGACACCGGTGACGGAAACGGGGTTTCAGAGGCCTTTAGAGGGGTTTTTGGGGACGAAAACCACAAGAGAACTTGCTTCTGTTGGACTAGTGCGTAGCTCTCTTCGCTGGCTTCGATTTGATATGTGGTAGAGCCCAAACGGACACCCGGAGCGAAAGTTATGGTCGTTTGAAGTTGGAGAACTTTTTTCAACTTTCTTATAACTCTCATATCTTTTGCACCTTAGACCGTCTCATGGTTTTTATTATACGTGCCTCTAGATCTCTTCGTGAGCTTCTATTTTATTGGTTGTGGCGCTCCAACGGACGCCTGGATCAAAAGTTATCGTCGTTTTAGTGATTTTGGAGTTTCTCATGTTTTTTTATTTTTTTCCTTTCATTTCGCGGCGGTTTTACCCAAACCGCCACTATTTCACGGTGGTTTTTTAAAAAACCGCCACTAATCCTCGAAAATATAAAATAAATAAAAATAAAAATTAACAAATTTTGCGGCGGTTATTAAATCGCCACGAAAAAACGCCGCGAAACGCCCATTTTCCTTTAGTGAATTTCCCCCTTTTTGATGATAAAAAATCATGGCATCTTTTATATATAACATAGAAGGTAAATCATGAAATTTGAGATAAATAAAGGACATAGAGTATCAAAGATAGTAAGTAGATGGTATCAAGGAAAGAAATTGAAACACATAGTATCAAAGGAAAAAATTTACATATATCAATAGAGGTATCAAAGGAAAAGAAATATATCACATAGTACCAAGGAAGGTATATAAATATATGGTAACAAAGAAATATCACTCATAAATAAATTCCATATAGGTCTCCCCCTTTTGGGATTATCTAAAAGTGCACAATAAAGCAGAAAAAGTAATAGAATATGAATAAAATAAGAAATGTAAGAGAAACCGAATAAGAAGAACATTATAATCCCCATTAAGAAAGTTAATGAAAAGAAAACAAAAAAGTTTCAACAAAAAGGTACTAAAAAAATAGTCCCATCAAAGACACAATGTCTAATCAATGATCTTTGGGTTTGGCTGAAGGTTCCAAAGGTGATTTTCTCTTATCATTTTCTAAGGTAGAAGGCTCGGTAGTAGGCACTGAGGGAATAACAAGAACAACTATAGGAAAATCATTGATAGCTGAAGGAGGTCAAGGCTCTCAGATGATGATCAGCCTGAGGTTCTATACAACTTGTCTAGGAGATAGAGAAAATGGTTGGAATCTGGCTGGAAAGGGGGCATTAGGATCCTTGGTCACACCGGCTATGAATTGGATCTATACCAGGAGGAGTCATATGGGATGTAACAAGAATGGTCTCGTGAACCGCAACAACAGTCCCATACACATACATGAATGGTTTCATAAGGTTTATGAAATCCCTGATTATACTGCTACCTCTTTCCATTGCACTAAAAAAGTATTTCTTTTCTTTCATAAATATCTAAAGTATGGGAGTCCAAACTCTCAACTGGTTTACTTGTTCCTTGAAATCTTGAGAAACTCAAGGAATCCTTAGATTTTATACCAATAACTTAAAGTGAGCATCCATATCATTCTTGGTAAAAATCAGAGACAAATATTAATTGATAGATTTTGTTATAGTCTCCTTTCCATCCTTCATATCCTTTATGTATTCTCAAATCATCATGTGTGAATTATCACAGTCATGTTTAATCTTTCTCAAATTTTCCTAAAGTATGAAAGGTAAATCACCTGAAGAACCACTTGAAAGACCTCTAATTTCTTCTCACACAACAAATCTAAGAAACCCAACATCAAAAACAGGAGGTGGAGGTGTAGTAAACTAGAATCCACTGAGGTAATATTTTCAATACATTCAAATATGGATCCCAAGGAATCAAAAAAAGAAGATTTCATCTCCTCTATAGTATATTTTAAATATTCTAAATCATTTTCCAACCTTTGGTTTTCAATTTAAACTTCTTGGACATGGTGCATCGTTTTCAAATGAATATGGTGTATCACTAATTCAAACAGATATCAAGCGTCCTTTTTTACTTAGTTTTGTAGTCAATGTAAGCAAGTTTCTCATCTTCATATCAAACTCAGATAAAACTTTTTCACTAAAAGAATTCAGATCACCCTTGGTGACTATATCCACTAGAATAGATGGGAAAACATGAGTAGGTAGAGATGCAGCTGGATATGAATCAAAACTCTAAAATTCTTCAGAAGCCTCAATATGATCAATCAATGATCCCTCATGATCCCTTTCTCCTCAAATATTAGGTCCAACATTCTTTGGTGGACTTCCAATTTTACAAGAAAACTTGTCCCATTCTTCATACATAGGGTCTATCCAACTGACACTAGACTTACCAAAAATCTAAACCACTAGAGAAACAACAAATGTAGATACCACTACATCAGGTACACTAATAGAGGTTTAAATATTCCTCTCATCAAAAAAGTTTTTTACATTCTAAACATCCATCTGCTCAGTTACAGACTACTCAAAAGTATCAACAACTCTCATATGCTCAACAAAAACATGATCCGACACTGTTTGATCATCACCAACAGTCACATTGTTTCCATCCATAGAAACATAAAAAACATGGTGACTCTATAATCATGGATATTTATCCCCCTCAAAAGATTATTCTTTTTCTTCCCTAATAAATTTTTCCACAAGACTTGGACTTTCCTCAGATTTAGAACCATATGCATGTGGAGAAGAAACAATATTTGAAGGCATTTCCACATCCTTATTTATAATTTTTCCGTCAAGACCATCAGGGTATAATCCTCTATCATCTTCATCATAGTCATTATCATATTAATTAGAATCTCTATTTACATCCCCTTATTCCTTTTCATATTCTTCATCAGTATCATCACCACTCTCATCATCATATTTAAAACTACTCTTGAACTATTCTTCTCCAGAGACCATGGTCTCATTAACATCACGTTTTTCCTTTAACAATTTCACTATTTTAGAGAGTTTCCTAAGTGGGATAGGATCTCCATATGTGATAGGAGGAGATCTACTAGGAAGTTCAGGGTCACTTCCTTTATCCATAGAGAATTTTTTTTCCTTAACATCCTTAGAGGAAGAAGCCTCTTCTTTCTCATCACTATTAGAGTACTCAACAATCTCATCAGGTTCCAAACCAGGATCACCAAGTTCTCTTGGTCTAGATGGGTGGTAAACCATATTTAACTCATCATATAATTTTTTTATCACTTTCCCATTGATTTTTCCATGGGTTACAAATTATTTTCATCCTTATACAAATTATTCTGGTGATATAAAAACCACCATAGTCTACAACTAACTATTCAACTTCATCAACTAAACATTTGGAATTTAACATAACAAAAATCAACTTGGGATATATTAAATAATTTTACCTCGAAGTTGGCTTAAGCATTTCAATAATGTGAATCATGAGGTATCTGAAAATGTTTTTTTATTTACCCTTTTCATAAGAAATAAAAAATAGAAATCTTGATACCTTAAAGTATAAAATTCACCCTTGGGAATAACATATTCTAGATAAATTTAATAACCAACCTACATTATCCATCCAACTCAGAGGCAACTGGTTTTCTTAAAATTCCATCACCTATTAACATAGATATAAAATCTTTATAAAAAATGGTGTCACTATACTCTATAATAGTGCCTTGATAATCATTTAAATCATCTCAGTGTGGAAATCTTAAACAATCAACACACTGCTTCGAAGGAAAGGAAATTTTGTGACTATTAATCTTGCTTCACACCCATCATTATTCTTCTTTTTCAAAACTGAATTCCACATACTGATAAAACTGATATACCAACCTCAGATAAAAAGGTATCTCATTTAAATAGAACCATTTCATCCATCCTTGGTTCTGTATAACTTTTAGCACTAAAATATTACTCAAAAGAAACCATTCAGCGGGTACTTACTTCTTGGGTACAACTACTCTCTTTGAAAACTCGAGATTCATCAGCTCTACTACAACATGATGACTCAGCTCCCCTTTTGACTTCTTTGTGGGAAACAAATTTTCTAGAGAATATTCAGAAGGATGGTTCACTATGGCCATGAATGTCAGCTCAGTTGTCTCGGTCAAAGGTGAAAGGAAGGTCGAAAGGTTGGGAGAGAAAGTGTTGTAATAGGTTTTGAGGGAAAATGAAAGAGGAAGAAGTCAAATGAAACTAGAAAAAGTATCTCATTTATATCATCTGAGTTTTATGTATTTATATAATCTAAAAATCAAAAAACATTTTAATCTAATCATAAATTAAATAAATTGTAAGGAAAATAAAACCAACGGTTTAAAACATATAGGAGAAACAATAATTTACAAAGGCATGAGAACTCAAATGGTGAGAAGTATCAATGGTGATACATTCAAAATGATGAGAAATGACAACGATGAGAAATCAAAATAGTGAGAAATATTCAACGGTGAGAAAGATTCAATGGTGAGAAATCACAACTGAGAGAAATATTTAACGGTGAGAAATCACAATGGAGAGAAATCAAAATTGGTGAGAAATCAAAATGGTGGGAAATAAAAATGGTGAGTCCCATAAAATTAAACTTAACAAAAATTTATCATACCTAATTCATGTTTTATATAATTCATTCTCTCGAAATTCAAAGTCTTAGTAAATATATCAGCAAGATGATGTTATGTACCAATGAATTCAAGAGTGATATCACCTTTTTTGAAAATGATCTCCCAAAAAGTGACGTCTTACATCAATATGTTTTGTTATAGAATGTGATACAAGATTCTTAGAAATATTTATAGAACTTTTATTCTCAAAATTTATAGGTACATGTCAGAATTGATATCCATGGTCTAGTAATGTGTATTTTATCCATAAAATTTGAGCACAACAGCTACCTACAACTATGTATTCAACTTCAGTAGTTGACAGTGAAATAATTTTTTTTCTTACTACACCAAGATGCTAGAGACTTTACTAAAAGGTGACATGTTCTAGAGGTGATTTTTTATCTAACTTACATCCACTAAAATCAGTATCATAATAACTAACCAAATCAAATGCTTGTCCTATTAGATAAAATAGTCCTAAATTGGTAGTATATTTAAGATATTTCAAAATTATTTTTATAGAAAACAAGTGTGAATCTTTTGTATTTTCTTGAAAATGAGCACACATACACAAACTAAACATAATATTAGGTTGACTAGAGATAAGATAAATAAGACTTCCAATCATACCTTTGTAATTAGTTTGATCTTTTAGTTTCTAAGATTCACCAAGATCCAATTTATAGGTGGTAGTCATAGGAGTATCGCTACTCTTAGTTCTATCCATGTTAAAATGTTTTAAAATATCCTTAGTATATTTTCTTTGATTTAAAAAAATTATTTAATTATTTTGAAAAATCAAAAAACCGAGAAATAACTTCAGTTCACCCATAAAACTCATTTGAAATTAATTTTTCATCATTATTGAAAAATTAGTACATAAATAATTTCTTGAAGATACAAAAATAATATCATATACATTAATTTGTACAACTATTTTTTTATAAATTTGTTTTATAAAAAGGTAAGAATCAGATATACCTTATGAAAAACCTTTTTAAATAATAAAGGAGTTGATCCTATCATACAAAGATCTTGGAGCTTGTTTCAAACCATATAAATATTTTGTTAATTTGAAAAAATGATTTGGAAAATAGGGATTCTGAAAACTAAGGGATTGTTCAACAAAAACATCCTCTATTATATACCCATTTATGAATTCACTCTTGAAATCCATTTTATAAAATTTTAAATATATATGTGATGTATAGGCTAGAGGTATTCTAATGGATTCAGGTTTAGATATAGGTGAAAAGGTATCTATATTCTATTCCTTCTTCTTTATTATACTCTTGTGTAAGAAGTATAGCCTTATTTCTTACTATTGTTCCTGATTCATCTACCTTGTTTATAAAGACTCATTTAATGCCTACAGTTAAGGTGTCCTTGGGTATATCAACAAGTTCCCACAATTTATTTATTTAAAATTAATTTAATTCTTCTGGAATATTCATTACCTAGAATTCATCATTAATTGCATCATTGATGTTCTTTAGTTCTAACTGTGACAAAAAGGCATGATGTTCAACATGATTTCTTAAATAAGCTCTATTCTGTGTACCTCTATCTAGCTATTCAACTATAAAATCTAATGAATGTTACTTAAGGGTTTTTATAGTTCTAGAAAAAGAGGTTCTAGTCACCTTAGAACTCTCTAGAGGTTCAAGTACATGTTCTGGAAGTTTTTCAAAACTAGGTGATTTTTATTATTTCTTTGTAGCAGAAGCATAAGGTTTGGAATTTAAGTTCAAAGAAGATAAATCATCCTCAAGGTTTTTTAAAGAGGTCTTGGGATCATATGGATCTATCTCATCTAATTGGATATTAACATATTCTTCCATAATCTTGGTCCTTTTATTAAAAATTCTATAGGATTTACTAGAGGTAAAATAACCGAGGAAAATTCCTTTATCACTCTTGGAGGAAAATTTGTCCATATTATCCTCAGTGTTAAGAATAAAGACTTTGCAACCAAAAACTCTAAAGTAGTTAACCTTAGGATTTCTACTATTCCAAATATCACAGGGGTTATTATTCAAGATATATATAATTATAACTCTATTTATTATATAATAGGCTGTGTTCATATCATCTAACCAAAAGTAGATAGGTAAGTAATATTCATTAAGCATATTTCAAGTGATCTCTTGAAGTGTTCTATTTCTTCTTTATACAACTCCATTCTACTGAGGGGTCCTAAGAGTAGAGAAGTTATGACTATAGACATTTTTTGAGAAAAAATATTTGAAATCTTTATTTTCAAACTCACAGCCATAGTCATTTATTAGGTTCTTAATCCCAAGTCCACTTATGTTTTATACAGATCTAGCATACTTGGTAAAATAAGATAAAGCTTCACTATTGTGATCTAAAAAGAATACACTAGTACATCTAGAAAATTAATCTACAAATACATAAACATAGTTTCTTATCATTTAGACTATAAACTCTAGATAGTCCAAATAAATATATATGAACCAATTGGAGATTTTGATAAGTTGAAAATTATTTATTTGATTTAAAATAAATCTTGTGTTGTTTCCCTTTTTGTCAGGGGTTACATAATTTGTTGTTTGGGAACTCTAGTTTTGGTAGATCCTTGACCAAACCTTTCCTAGTAAGTTTTCTAAGTGAGTGAATATTAAAATTTCCAAGTATCCTATTCCAAATCAAAGATTCTTTATGAAAAGAACTCAAAAAGGAAAAATCTTGAGTAATTAAACAATTAAGATAAACAACATAAAAATTTTCATTCCTTAAAGTAGTAAAAACTAAATAATCTTTAGAATAAAAAAAATTACATGCATTGTTCTCAAATTTAACATGAAAACCATCATCACACAATTATGAGATTTTAAGTAAATTATACTTCAAGCCATCAAAAAATAGTACTTTAGAAATTAAAATTGATTTGATGTTACCATTTATCCAAGGTCAATGATTTTCCCTTTAGAATTATCACCAAAGGTGACATAACCACCACCAACCTTTATTATGCTCTTGAAACGTGAGTAGTCTCTTTTCATATGCCTTGATCATCCTCTATCCAAGTATCATAGAATTTTATAGGAAGTCTTCAAGAAACTTTCCTATAAAACAAAATTTACACAAGGAATGATTTTATTACTCAAAATTTATTTGGTCTAGATGTGTTAGTAATTAGGGATTTAGGAATCCAAATTTTTTTAATAGGTTTCTTATAAACTGACTGTAATATTTTTTAAATAAACACTTTGGTATGTCCTTTAGAAAAATAACCAGTAGTAGAGTTTTTAGATTTAAATCTAGGTACAAATGTGGTCTTAACTATTCTTATTTGTCTAGGTTGGTATCCTAGACCTGTAACATATTTTGAAGAAAATTTTTTACCTAAAATTTGTGTAATAATTTCTCTTCCGTTGGTAAAATTTTCTAAATCCATATTTAGTTGTTCATTATACAATTTAAGTTCAGTATTCTCCATTAACAACTAAGCATTATTTCTTTTCAACAGTAATGCTAGTTTTAATACTGACAGATAAAGAATTATATCTTTTTAAAACTTTATATTTGTTTATTAGTTCATTAAAAGTTTCATCAATCATATTACAATATTCAAAAATTTATTCTTTATACATATCATACTAATTATGTTCACTTTTAGAATGATAAAAAATAAACACAGATGATACAATAGGTACCTCATAGACATTATTCACGAAGCACATGTTGGATCAGTCATACTTTTATTTAAGATTAGAGTCTACGTCACTATAGATATCCTCAGAGGCACTCCAAGTTTCTTTAATGGATTTCTTAAACTTTCTATCCTTGTCCTCATATTTCTTTTTTTATTTTATCTTTGGACAGTCTACCTTTACTTTTCCTTTTCACTTGCATTCATAGCAGGTAATTACATTTGTATTATCATCCTTTCTCCAATATTTCTTCCAAGTTCCTTTACCATCATACTTTTCTTTGTAAGTATAATTTCAAAAAAATTTATTCTTCCTATAAAAATTATATAATACTCTAGATAGATGGTCCATTTCTTCATCACTATTAGGTGGTGACTCACTTTTACTAGAACTCTCATATTGTATCTTTTCTATTTCTTTTTATTCAGATGCAGCAGACTTGAAGGCTGCTGACTTTATTTTCAGACCATCATCTAATTCTCTATTAAATTTCAGTTCTTATTCATACATCATTAAATTACCAATTAATTACTTAACTAGCAGTTTTATAATATTGAGGACTCTCTAATTGATACTGATGTCCCTATTTATATTTCAGGAAGAAATTCGAGTAGCCTCATGTTCTAATCCTTGTCAGATACTATATTTTCTAGGGATCTCATGGTGTTCACTATTTCATTGAACCTGATTTAAATTTCATAAATAAATTCCTTAGTATTTATCTTAAAATTATTATATTTAAAAATATATGTATTCAATCACACCTCTTTAGCATTGGTTGTTCCTTCATGTGAAACAACTAGTGTATCCCAAATTTTCAAAGGACGTTTTACAAGAAGAATTTCTATTAAACTCTTCATCTCCTAAAACACAATAAAGTGTATTCTTGTCCTTATAATTATTATTATAATTAGTTTTGGTAGCATCATACCAATCATCTCTAGGAGTTTCAGGTAACTCATATTTATCCTCAATAGAAGACCCAATTCTAAATCCTATAATTTCTATATGTATTTTCATCTTGATCTTACACTGAACATAATTATTACGATTAAAAAAAAGAGGTTTATTTATAGTAGAACCTTATAGTATATTATCCATTTAAATAATTTAAATTTATAACTAATAGGAATTTAAGATCATTAAAGAAAAACCAAAATTTTAGTTTAAAACTTTTGAAAAAAAATTTATACCAATGCTCAATCCTTTGATACTAAATTTTGGTCAGAGTGAGTATCTCAAGAGGGGGGGGGGGTGAATTGAGTACCCAATAAAACTTTATGTTTAAAACATGTTTAAATAAAATCCCCCAATTAATTTAAATATGTCCCAGTTAACCAAAACAACTGATCGATATAAGTCTTGACCATTTAAAATAATTATCAAAGATTGACTAGGTCTATGTTAAAATAATATATAATATTACTTTAACCATTGAAATAAATTTACTTAATCAAGAACTTATATAAATACTAATTAAGGTTATATATCAAAGTAGTATTTTATATATATATCAAAACAAATTCAGTTTAAGTTTTAAGAAAGAACTAAAACAAAACACAAAAATAGAAAAAAAACATATAGAGGAAAATGAATACAAGATGTTTAGACTCATGTATAGACTTAGTCCTCTCCACTTGGAAATAAACTATAACCAATAAGTTTATATAAAATATACTTTAATCCATAACTTGGATTGATTATTAAAAAATAAAAGATATCTAGGTCACACATGGCCCTCTTCCACAGTTTTCATGGGAATAAAAATAATCATAGGTCACAGCCGGACCTCTACCACAACATGTGGGAAAGTAGGTAAAGATAGTTTTGAGAATATATACAAGTATATTCCAGTTTAAAGAAGGAGGTAGTGTGCATGTAATAAATAGAGCAACACACACTGCTCTTAATGTAAATAAAAAATAAACAAACTAAGAAAATAAAGAATGTAAATGAATAGATATTCTTGATATGAAATTCTTTGTAACTCACGACTTCTTGAATGTAATATGAACTAAGGATCAAGTCATATTTTAGAAAATTTCTATAGAATAGAGTGTCGTAAAATATTTGTTCTTGACTGCAGAAAGGAATTGAATGAATTTTGTACTTTGGCTTCCTTATTTGAGGGTAATAAAGATGCAACATGAAAACTATTCTTATTACTTAAATGTGGTTCATCTCACATCACATGTTGAGATTTATGTGTGTCTATTTTTTCCAACTTTAAACTTATTTATATCTCACATATCGCATGAGGGAGTCTACTTGATCTTTTTATCTGTAGTAGCAAAGAGAATCCACCAGATTTTATACTCCTTGTACTGCATGTTTTGACATATAATTTAATGAATATCCATCAAGAAATTAAGAATAATAATTAAAAAAAATTGAGCATTAAATTCAATAAACTAGACATTATAAATATTAAATTCAAAACTAAACTGAAACAATAACAATGAGTCTTTTGAATGGTAAAAAAATCTCTATATGTGTCTTGAACTAGCTGTGACTCTTTGGAATAGAGACACTTTTTGGAAGTGAGACACACTAGCGGTGTCTTGATCTTGTGGTGAGTCATTATATCGGTGACTTAGGCTAGTGGTGAGAAATTATAACACTTAGCCTACTGTTCATTCTAGTGGTGACTCAAAGCCAACACTGAGTGTCTCACACACTTTTAAAACTTTGGATCCTAGTGGTGAGTTATCTTTAGAGATGACTCATCCATCATGATGAGAATTCTTGGCAGTGAGACCTTGATGAAGGTGACTCGACCTCAAAGGTGAGTCTTTCCAAACTTAACCATATTTTCACCAATATTCTTTATAATGAAAAATTCCAACAAAAAACATAAATATCATTAATATCATAATAAACATGATTTTGTGATCATTAAAACAAGGAGGTTAAGATTAAGAAAAACTAAACTCCTTAAAAAAATTGGGATGAAAAACTTATCCACAAAGTGGATAATACCATCTGAAGGTATAGACCAACTAGAAACAGTCTCCCCACCATAAAAGGGTTTCCTTGATTCCTATGAAATCCTTATCCTGCTACTGAAACTATAGAATAGAATCAAGGATAGATGATGATAACTGAACACTGGCTAGAACTATACATGAAACACCCTTATGAGAATACAGATGAAACTAAGTGAAGAACCCTATAAATTTCCACTCTTTTTATGATTCCAAGACAGAATACGATGAATCTTTCTTATAGAGAGTGTCCATAATAAAATTCCACTTCCCTAGGGTGTAGGAGATGTCAAAATCAAGCATCTAATGGTACTCTACCCACAGACTCTATTTGATATTGAAGTAATTTTTAGAAAATATATAACTCAGACTATTATGGTCAAAAAAGATAATGAATCTCTCCCTAAAGAGATAATTTTTCCAATACTTAAGCACATGAATAATTACGGAAAGTTATAAATCATTAGTAGGGTAATTATTCTCATGTGGCTAAAGCTATCAAGAGCTATAGGTCAACACATTATCATCCTACATAAGAACATAACCTATAATAGTACCATAAGCATCAAAGTTTAACACATACCCATTATTGGGATCTGGTAAGATCAAAATAGTTGCAAATGTCAGAAGTCATTTAAACTCATAAAAATAATCCCGACACTTGGAATCCAATATGAATTTCATCCCTTTCCAACTAAGAGATGTCAAGGGTGATGAAAATTTTAGAAATCCTTGAAAAACTACTCATAATATCCAATAAGAAATAAGAATATTTGTATCTTAAATATGTTCCATTGATCTTCCCATGATAAGATAGCCTTCACCTTTGTAAGATCGACTAATAAGACACGTTTAGAAATCATGTTTCCTAATATATTCACTTCATGGATAAAAAAATTTCATTTCAAAAGCTTACTATATAGTTAGTGGTTTCTCAATATGTCTAAAAATAGATTTAGATGGTGCTCATTCTTATGCTTGGATCTTGAATAAAATAATATATCATCCATAAACACAATAAAAATGTTGTCAAGATACTGATGGAATATCTAGTTCATAAAAGCTATAAAAACTACAGGATCATTAGTTAAACCAAATGGAATAAAAATACATTAATAATGACCATACCTACTCATAAAATATTTCCTCATATATCAGACTGAAAATTATTATTTTTTATTAAGATAAATCCCCTTTTAATGGGTAAGGGGAATCCCAATAAACATAAAAGACATAAAATAATAAAATCCCCACAGTCCAATCTCCCAAGGATAGAGACAATCCAATTAAAATCTGCAAAGAATATCCTCTCCCTAACATCAAAATCAATAAGACAAGCTTCCAAAATCTCATCGCTGCCCAACAAGCAGTCCAGTGCAAAGATGCATGAGCACGAAACCGATGGCTAATGACATACCCTCTCAAACATCCAAATCTGAAAGCCATGATCTGTGGAAGCTCCTGCTTTGACCTCTTCTGAAATCATCCTTATAGTGAAATGGATGAATTGTACCCTAGACTGCAAACTGTAGGGCTGAAAAACACAGAACCGATTCACACATTCAACAAAATAGACTCAATCCACAAAATCCCAAAATCTCCACTGTAAAATCATCAAACAGAGAACCACCATCCAAAATCCATCATGATTTTTTCAGAACCTAAGCAGACCTCCACAAAACCGAATCACACATCAAACCAAAACAGGATCAATACAAAAAATCCCCAAAGAAAACACTGCAAAATCATCAATATGAGAACCATCATTTCGAACCCATCATGATTTCGCCAGAACCGAATCAGACCTCCAGAGAGACACCACCATGCGCCTCAAAGACCATCGCATGACCAGAACAAAAATCACAATCAAATATAAATACACAAACCAAACCCTAAGGGGGACCTACCGAATAGTACTTCTCCGAAAAAGCACACCTTCGCAAGCCAGGGGAGAAGATCCCGTCGCCTCTATCATCTCACACCCAAGTACCAGATCAACCCAAACACCCACATACGACATGGAACGAAATGCCAACCCCAGTACGCAGCATCTGAAACCCATACCCGGAACGAAACAGTGCCGCCGAGATAAACCCTAAATGGTTCGAAGGTTAGGGTGAGAATACGGCCAGGACGCGAATTGATTTTCCAAATACGTGCCCGCCGACACCACCACTGGATGAAACCACGCATCGAACATGCTGATTGAAGTGCCGAGGAGAGATCCAGCCGACCCTTGACAGTGGGGAAGAAGGCGGTGGCGGGGGAAGACCTAGCGACGCGGAGCCCTTTTCGGGATCATCCCGTCTCAACTGGAGATCGATATTCAAAAACTGCCTCACCCTTGTTAACTGATCAAACAAGTCATTCACATGGGGAAAAGATACATATTCTTAACAGTCACCCAGTTCAACTCTCTATAGTCTATACACAAATGAATTGAACCATTTTCCTTCTTGTAAAATATCTTAGGGGCTTCCCATGATGAAACACTTTAGAAAATAAAACCCTTATATATTAGAACATCCAACTAAATATTGAGCTCTTTTAGCTCTGCTGGTTCCATATGATAAGAGGGAATCAAAATCAACTTAGTAATCCACACCAAATCAATAATAAACTTTACCTACCTTTCTATAGGAAGACTAGAAAATTTATCTAGGAAGATTTTAGGAAATTCCCTAACAACCAAGATAAGATATCTAACTGAGGAAATTTCATTGATTTCAACTAAAATGATAAAAAACAAACTCTTGATCTCTAGATAGGAAGTTCCTACAAGAATAAAACTCACATAACACTCTCCTTGAAACACTTGAGATCTCTTATCAACCATAAATAATGAAACTTTCTAATGATAATAATAAATCTTAACCTGATGAGAAATAAGCCAGTACATCTCAATGATGATGTCAAACAAATTAAAATCAAGAATGGGGAAATCCCAGGCTAACTCCACATCATCTATTGATAGGGAACAAGATGGATAATGAAAACCCTTTTCATTTCTCTTTCCAAGGGGTTTTTCCAGATCTATAACCAATGAAATGATCTCACTTATAAGTTTAATCACATCATAAAATGTAAATATATAAATTAATGTGAAGCATGAATATCAAATAAAGTAGTTGATATAAAAGATGCAATAATAATGGTACCTCTCATTGTCGTTGGGCCCATGTCAACCTCTACTAAAAAATCATTCATTGCATGAAGGTGATTCACTCCAGAGGCTTATGGATGGAGCCTTATAGCCTTTGAAGCATATTACCACACTATAGTAGACTTTGTAATTGAACACCCTTGACCATAACAAGGCATAAACATAACATAGAAAAACCTCAATATATAGACTTAGTGGACACACGAAATGAAAATATTAGAAGGTGTAGGATAAGTAAGTCAGGTGTGTCCTACCTTTCCACACTAATAGAAATTCATAGACATGATTCTGGTTACTGCTGATACTTTGGAGGAATCTCATGAATATGAAATACCTCCACCACACCTACGATGATCATTCCACTTCCTTTTATTTATTTTAATGCAAAAAAGATACCCCTAGGTGGAAGGGAAGGATTAGAATAACCAATATTACCCATAATATCCATATATTCCATTATATCCCTATATATTGTGTCATTATAGGTAGAGATCTTTAGTATAAATACCTATAATTGAATGTCTAGTCACAAACCATGTATGTATTTCTGATCTTTCAACTGGTTATTCATCACTACATTTGAAATAAAAAAAGTAGCTCTATGAACTTATTTGTGTACACAGACACTGATTTCTACCCCAAAAGAAAGGACATAAACTCGAGATACTTTTCTATCATAAAATATTCTGGGAAAAACTACTGAAAAATAGGATCTTGAAACCATTCCAATCCAAACCCACATGCCAGTTTTACTGTACCATGAAATCCCACCACCGCCTGTTCAGACCATTGAGCCTAAATGTCACACACTCCACCTTGATAGCTTTAGGTGTATCCAAGAACTCAAAGACCAGACTGATCTTATTCATCCAGTCCTATGCCTATTAAGGTTCATTCAAACCCTTAAAGTACGAGGGTTTCTAATATAGGAACTCTTGTGATCAATCTTTGTCTTTCTCAGCTTCTAGATGCACCTCAAAATCTGGGTTATGAACTTACAATACATTTTTTTCCATGACATGAACTGATTTAATGATAGTCTCTGTAAGATTCTGATCAAAAAATGGATTCCATTGAGGAGAATCTCTTACTATGCTCTCATAAGGAACCCAAGGAAGTTGTCTCAAAGGTATATTTATTGTAACACCCCAGGTAAATAAAGAATATGAAATTTTTATATTTATCCCTATTTGTGAATAAAATGTTAATATTAATTTAAAGGGAACTCTATGCTCGATGGCTTACCCAATACGCAACAACGAGTTTCTTTGAAATCTTATGTTGCACTCTAATAATAAAATAATTTTATTTTAAATGGTAGTTAACACCTAGCCGTTGTAATAAGGGGAATGAACAGAACTAACTAAAAAATGATTATATATGTTTCTCGAATATTTTTACTTTTTACAATAAATGTTAGAGGATTAAAAATGCGAATGAATCCAATTTTGAGCATAAACATTTTAATATTCTTTAAAAGGTCGATTAACCGCCTTTTGATGGAGAACCTCTTTTAAATACATTTTTTGACAATTTTATGTGTTATATTTGACAAAATAAAATTCTTCTTTAGAATCGGGACATCAAAATTTACTTTGTGTAAATTTTTGATATTTTTCCGATAAAGTTCATTTTTTAATGAATAGTGAAAAATGTTGTATTTTAATTCAAAACCACTTTTTAATATAATTTATTTATATGATTAGATTATATTTTGAATTGGTTTTAAAGTGAAATTAGAATATATTTTTACCATTTAATCCAATAGTGGTCATTGGAAATAATTTCACTTTGAAATTGGACTTAAACTAGTGTCAATCTTTTGATACTTATTGTTTCATAAAAACACGCTATTTGCTCTGACAGCGGGAGTTAATTATTAAATTAATTAATGTGACTTATATGTTTTGAATTTTTTAAAATATACATCATTTTTGAATCCAGAATATCAAATATATCTTAGGGTGAAGTTTTGCTATTTTTCTGAAAAATTTCAATTTTTGATGAATAGTGAAACCACTAAGTGGTACTTATAAAAACTGATTTTCCGTTTAAATGAAATTTTACCACCTATGTGTTTTGAATTTAAAAAATCTGACATACATGGTTGTCATTAAGAAGTAAAATTTGGTTCAACGAGATTAAAATAATTTTTTGGTGAATAGTAACTTTTAAGTTTTTAATCGCGATTAGAGGTAATTAGTGTAATTTAAGGTAAAAATAATGTTTTAATAATATGAAATAATCTTGACACATGTCCTACCCTTATTGGATGTGTCATGGACGAACAAGAAAATCCATGTGTCAACTTGGTGACCCCATGGAGCCACTTTGGTGGGAAAATAACATTAATAACTTTTTATTTAATGTTAAAATTAAAATGTCACAAACATGAGTTGTTTTTCTAAAACAATTTTTAAATGGGGTTATACAAGTCCTATTTTTTACTATAAATATTAATTAGAAAGATAAAAAGATTTACTACATCATGATATTTTTTTTATAATTTTTAGACCTTAAATGAATTAAATTATTTATGACACCATGATGATGCCGGGATTACCTGATTATTTAACAATTTAAATAAAATGAAAATATAATGTAAAATATAAGACCTACACTTGTAAAAAAACTATTGTATGGGTGGATTTAGAACCCTTATCACCTTATCCTCTAAATATATAATTTTGGGGCCTTTTTTATCCGAAAAGCATTTTATAACAAAGTATCTTTTCTTAACTTTCCAAGAGTGCCCCTTCTATCCTCTTATAAAAGGCCCCCACCTCTACCACCTTACCCACGCTTCCAAAGCCTTTGGATAGGACAAACCCTACCTAGTTTGTCTCTCTACATCACTATCTAACTCTTAGAAGCCTCACTTTGAGCATAAGTCTTCTCAAGGAAGCCTTTGAGTTCAAATAAAAAAGAGTTACCCGTTTTAAAGGTAGTGTTTTCTCTTGTGTTCTTATGTTTTATTTTTCTTCTCCAACCCCCTAAACTCTTTTTATTCTTTTCTTTTGTAACAACACCAGTATCTTCAATATACTAGGATTTTTTTATAACAAGGATTATTTCTACACTTACACACACCTTCATCTAATGGTTAAAGAGCATACTGTTTCCGTGGATGGCGAATTTCTGCCTCACGAAATGATGATTGTTCAATATTCTTCTAACACCTTCAAAGGTGGAAATTAAGATGACAATATATTTATATATGATATATAATATGTTTATGTTTTACTTAAGATTCTGTATTTTTCATTTATGGCATCCCTTTATGGTTTCCATTATGGGTAAACGCGATATCTTCATTTTAGGAAGTGGAGACTATCGCCCCCTCAAAGTGATTTGATTCGTTAACACCATATGTGGTACATATAAAGGATAAATTTAATGATATTATAAATGATATTATACTAGAATTATGATATACCTTTATATCATTATTATTTCACTCCATTAAGTAAGAAATAGAAATGAAAGTAGCGTTCATGTGTACGTACGGCTTACCGTCTCCATGAACGGTGCATTTCATTTCTTACCTCTAAATGATTATGTAATATTATAAATGGATGTATATACTGGATATATATGATATATATGATATCTAAATCATGAATATAATTCTTTATATAATGTATATTTTACCACATGAACAACTTGTAATTATAAAGAGTTTATTTTTGACTCAAGTACCAATGATCGACAAAACGACCATTATTAACTTAAATAATTACATAGTGTTCATAACATGGTAATAAGTGATATAAAAGGAATAATGAACTTAAAAAAGGTTCTTAATCAAGTAGATATTAACTCAAGTTTATTATTCAGGAATATAAAGAAACGAACAAGACAAGTCGGACTTGAGGTAAGGGAACCTACCCCTCTCTTTCTTTTTATGTACACTCTTTTATGTCATTCCTTTAAAGCTCATCTTTCTTATGATTGGGATGTTATTTTATATTAATCTTATTTTAATTTTTATGTTCATATGATGAGAGACCCTATTTTCTCTCATAAATCCATTTTGGAAGTTGTGATTGGCACCGTTAGGCTGCCGAATTTTCATAAGAGATCCAACCTCTCTCTTTCTTTTTAAGTACTCTCTTTTATGTCATTTCTTTTAAGCTCGTCTTTATTATGTTTGGGGATGTTATTTTATATTCCTCATACTTTACTATTTCTGTTCATATTATGAGAGACCCTATTTTATCTCATCAATCCATTTTTGGAAGTTTTAAGTGGCGCCGTTAGGCTGCCGAGTTTTCGTAAGGGATTTTTCATCTCACTTTTAGTCCCGTGAGATTTATGCTACGTTTGCCACCATTTCCTTTGAGTGGTGTATTTAATTCCCATTATTATACTCTTTGTGTAATATAATTTCATTTATGGGTATTTACATATTCATTCTATGACCCTTCTTCAATTGGGTGTATGTTTCGAAAGTTACCCAAGTCGGTAAGGGAAACTTTCACCCTCCTCTTTTTAAAAGAATTATTTTGTTATATCTTTTAATTCACATAATATTATGTTGGGATTTTTTATTATATATCCTTATTGATGTAAATTTTATGTCCAAGTGATAAGATACCCTTTTTATCTCTCATCAACTCATTTTCTGAACTTTTAAGTGACGTCGTAGGGCTGTCGAATTTTTGCAAGGGAACTTCTTAACCCAATTTTGATTCTTTGGGATAAACTTTTACTCCTTGAATATGTCATTCTATGAATATGTGTGAATAACCTATGATTTTTTTTAGACTTAATATCCACTTATATTTGGTGTATTCGTTTGTCACACATAATTATGTAATTGATTTATCCTTAATCCAAGGATACGGTCTTTGTATGGGACTTCGTCTCAATCTCCTTTCATTGAGGCATCTTTTTTTTATACACAACCTTATTTATACGGTGTATAAACCGCTTTGACTTTTACGTTTATCCAAAAGGAATATTTTTTATACGAAGCGTTTTACTAAATTACAAAAGGGAATGTTTTTCTGTCGTACATATGTGGCGACAATGACTTCTCCGCTACCGTGACCATTATTTGAGTTTCGGCTTCCTCTACAAGCCATACGTTTTTTAAATGAAAAATAAATACCATGTTTTACTTTTCTTCTATTTTGGTATCGAAAATGGTTTTCATAATGTTTTTATATCAATGTGTTGTATTGATATCTTGTGATTGAAAAGTGGAAATGTTATGTTTCCTTTATACATGTTTTATGTGATACGATTATGTTATGGTTCTTGGGAATTATTATGAATATGGGTGGTTCCGTGATAAACTAAGGGCGGGTGAGCCCGTTATAGCTCTCCAATGCATTGGGTAATGCGAAGGGGTTAAACGTTAAAGTTTCTCCGAAGATATTTAGGGAATATACTGTGATGGGTATTCCAAACGTAACCAAGAGGGTTACTCCCTACATAAGAATGTTATGAATGCCTCAAGTTACCTTTATGTCTTATGATTTCTATTTTTTATTAATGAGTTGATGAGGTATGTTAAAGTGATTATATTTTATGAGTAAAGTATGATTTCATTGATTCTTACGTATACATGTACTCATGTTTCCTTTCCATATTTTAATATCCCTTACTGAGCTTTTTATTCTCATCCCAAGTTTTTGAAATGTTTTTCACAGGTTAAGGGAAAGGTACGTGATGTGATGATAGTGTCAATGAAGTGTCAATAAAAATCCATGTTTTATTTTAAATATGTTTCCGTTGATGGGAAAAATGAGTACTATCTTTTATGTAACCACTTTGTTTAAATGTGGAATGTAACACATGTTTTATGATCTAATTCTCTAAAACTCTAAACCTGAAAAGATCCTCAATGAGAATTATTCATTTAATTCAATATTAAGTAAGGTATAAGGCCAGGGTCTTATAGTTGGTATCAGAGGTTGGTTTAGACAACTTTAGGGATTAGGAGTTTTTGTTAGACACATGATTAGTCCCTATATCTATTATTTCAGTTAAATCCTTGTTTTATAACTTTTTTCAGGTCAAGTAAAGTCAGTTACGAATGGAAGGATAAGGATCTCAAACGACATTCCAATCTCTTCCTGATGACATGCTTGAAATAATTATTGCAAAGTCATGTTCGGATGATTGTGAAACTTTTTCTAGTATACAACTCACTTGCAAGTAGTTGTTTGAGATATCAAACACCTCCACTATACCTCATTATCATCGTGGATCATGGGTTGTTTTTAGACAAATATCATTTTTACAATATTCTCATATTTTCAAGAAAGGTAAATATTATCAAGTTATTTTCAAATATTTTACCTTATCACAAGAATTTGAAGCATATTATGATTTTAAAAATGGTGTTGAGGAAGGAGACCCTTGAGAAACCTATTTATATTTGCTTTTAAAATATATTCTCTCATCACATACTTATGGTATTTTAAAATGACCAATAATATAAATTTTCAACTCAAATTCTATCCGAATATTTTATAGAAATCATGTTTTATCAGATGTTTTGGAATTATATGTCATACATGATTATTTTCCAAAAAATGTTTTTCTGTGAACACCCATATGACCCATGTTGTACAAGGTGTATTTGGATGGAGGAAGGAAATGATTTTTAAGGATCCCTAAATCATTGTTGTAATTCATGGGACTTCTACCTATGTGAGCAAGATGACTATGAAACCGAGTGGATGCCATGATCAAGGTATGTTGTTATTCTTTTTGGGAATTGTTTTGTTTTATCTTATGGTGGTGAAATAAGACTTCAACAATTAAGATGTTGAGATCGTAACTAATTTGGATGAAAATGAGAGGTATAAGGAAACTATTGAGGTTAAAACATGTTAGGGTTATTTTTAGAGTTTTATAAAAAGGACAACACGTAGACCGTGTGACAACCTTTCGCGTCGGACAAAGCTGCGGGAATCGAACCCACAACCAAAGTGTGACTGGTATTTATCGCCTACCACTAGACTACATGAAGTCCCTGGTTAGTATGACTTATTATTTTTAGTTAGATGATTTTATGAATTAAGAGTAAGTTGATTTTGGGTTATCTATGGAAATTATTAACCTATCATGGAGGATATGTGATTATGTTAATTACTTTTCAATATGAGACTTTAAGAGCAACTGATGTTATTTGGAGATAAGTGTTAATTTGTACCTTGGAAGACTATGTGATTAAATCCTTCAAATATTTGGGTTTCAATATTAGTTTGGTTTACTTTGAAGAATTTTACGGACAAATTGTTTATCGAATGGTCTTCGTTGAACTTTGGGTTTTGTTGGACAAATTTTGGAGATTAAGAATAGATTTTATTTTTATAAAGGGTTATCCTTTTCTGGATTATCTGATCTTATT
Organism: Viscum album; assembly: GCA_963277665.1. NCBI lineage: Eukaryota > Viridiplantae > Streptophyta > Magnoliopsida > Santalales > Viscaceae > Viscum > Viscum album. Next base: position 1,464,536,145 of record OY728139.1, read on the forward strand.
CTAATAATTTTGGTTTTGGTAAGAGTCTAAAGACATGGGAAATATATTGTCCTCTTTTGTGGATTAGGTGATTCTCTAGAAGTTGATTATAGTACTCTTAGTGTGAACAAGTCTTCCTAAATACTCATAATTTGGGGAAAGTATGAGTTTGTGTAAGAAATCTAGTAAAAGTTGAAAGTCAACATGACAAGTAAATATGTTTACTTAAGATCAAAAATAAATTCCTCAATGAAAAGTAACTTAAAACAAAAATGTTGTCTACTAACTTTTCCAACCGGGGAATCGAATACCGTTTAACCCACCACAAGTTTGTGATTTTATTGTGGTTAACTTTCTCCTAAACATGTTTTCTGTCACTCTCCTTCAGAACATGACCCTTTGCTTTTTCTTCCATATCCATGTTTTCCTACATGGAATCCTAGAATGGGTTAACTCGGGTGACCTCTGTACTTCTCTTTCTTTATTTATTTTAAAGTGATTGTTTTACCGACTCTTGTTCCGATGTGGGACTTTCAATGATGTTTCCGAGCCCAATTTTAAAATTACAAGGACGCAATTCCCAAAAGGGGGGAAGGATGTAACACCCCAGGTAAATAAAGAATATGAAATTTTTATATTTATCCATATTTGTGAATAAAATGTTAATATTAATTTAAAGGGAATGCTATGCTCGATGGCTTACCCAATACGCAACAACGAGTTCCTTTGAAATCTTACGTTGCACTCTAATAATAAAATAATTTTATTTTAAATGGTAGTTAACACCTAGACATTGTAATGAGGGGAATGAACAGAACTAACTACAAAATGATTATATATGTTTTTCAAATATTTTTACTTTTTGAATTAAATGTTAGAGGATTAAAAATGCGAATGAATCCAATTTTGAGCGTAAACATTCTAATATTCTTTAAAAGGTCGATTAACCGCCTTTTGATGGAGAACCTCTTTTAAATACACTTTTTGACAATTTTATGTGTTATATTTGACAAAATAAAATTCTTCTTTATAATCGGGACATCAAAATTTACTTTGTGTAAATTTTTGGTATTTTTCCGATAAAGTTCATTTTTTAATGAATAGTGAAAAATGTTGTATTTTAATTCAAAACCTCTTTTTAATCTAATTTATTTATATGATTAGATTATCTTTTGAATTGGTTTTAAAGTGATATTATAATATGTTTTTTACCATTTAATTCAATAGTGGTCATTGGAATTAATTTCACTTTGAAATTGGACTTAAACTAGTGTCAATCTTTTGATACTTATTGTTTCATAAAAACACGCTATTTGCTCTGACAGCGGGAGTTAATTATTAAATTAATTAATGTAACTTATATGTTTTGAATTTTGTAAACTAGACATAATTTTTGAATCCAGAATATCAAATATAGCTTAGGGTGAAGTTTTGGCATTTTTCTGAAAAACTTCAATTTTTGATGAATAGTGAAACCACTAAGTGGTACTTATAAAAACTGATTTTCCGTTTAAATGAAATTTTACCACCTCTATGTTTTTAATTTAAAAAATCTGATATACATGGTTGTCATTAAGAAGTAAAATGTGGTTCAATGGGATTAAAATAATTTTTTGGTGAATAGTAACTTTAAAGTTTTTAATCGCGATTAGAGGTAATTAGTGTAATTTAAGGTAAAAATAATGTTTTAATAATATGAAATGATCCTGACACATGTCCTACCCTTATTGAATGTGTCATGGCCGACCAATAAAATCCATGGGTCAACTTGTGGACCCCATGTATCCACTTTGGTGGGAAAATAACATTAATAACTTTTTATTTAATGTTAAAATTAAAATGTCACAAACATGAGTTGTTTTACTAACACAATTTTTAAATGGGTTTATACAAGTCATATTTTTGACTATAAATATTCATTAGAAATATAAAAATATTTCCTACATAATGATATTTTTTTTATAATTTTTAGACATTAAATAAATTAAATTATTTATGACACCATGATGATGTCGTGATTACCTCATTATTTAACGATTTAAATAAAATGAAAATATAATGTAAAATCTAAGACCTATACTTGTCAAAAATCTATTGGATGGGTGTATTTAAAACCCTTATCACCTTATACTATAAATATATAATTGTGGGGCCTTTTTTATCTGAAAATCATTTTATAACAAAGTATCTTTTCTTAACTTTCCAAGAGTACCCCTCCTCTCCTCTTATAAAAGGCCCCCACCTCTACCACCTTACCCACACTTCCAAAGCCTTTGGCTCGCCCAAACCCTGACCATTTTGTCTCTCCACATCCCTCTATAACTCTTAGAAGCCTCACTTTGGGCATAAGTCTTCTCAAGGAAGCCTTTGAGTTCAAATAAAAAAGAGTTACCTGTTTTAAAGGTAGTGTTTTCTCTTGTGTTTTTATGTTTTATTTTGCTTCTCCAACCCCCTAAAATCTTTTTATTCTTTTCTTTTGTAATAAAACCAGTATATTAAGTATACTAGGATGTTTTTATATGAAGGATTCGAGCTACAATTACACACACCTTCATCTAATGGTTAAAGAGCATACTGTTTCCGTGGATGGCGAATTTCTGCCTCACGAAATGATGATTGTTCAATATTCTTCTAACACCTTCAAAGGTGGCCATTAAGATGATACTATATTTATATATGATATATAATATTTTTATGTTTTACTTAAGATTCTGTATTTTTCATTTATGGCATACCTTTATGGTTTCTATTATGGGTAAACGCGATATCTTCATTTTAGGAAGTGCGGACTACCGCCCCCTCAAAGTGATTTGATTCGTTAACACCATATGTGGTACGTATAAAGGATAAATTTAATGATATTATATATGATATTATAATAGAATTATTATATACCTTTATATCATTATGATTTCACTACATTAAGTAAGAAATAGAAATGAAAGTAGCGTTCATGCGTACGTACGGCTTACCGTCTCCATGAACGGTGCATTTCATTTCTTACCTATAAATGATTATGTAATATTATAAATGAATGTATATACTGGATATTAATGATATATATGATATCTACATCATGAATATAATTCTTGATATAATGGATATTTTACCACATGAACAACTTGTAATTATAAAGAGTTTATTTTTGACTCAAGTACCAATGATCGACAAAACGACCATTATTAACTTAAATAATTACATAGTGTTCATAACATGGTAATAAGTGATATAAAACGAATAATGAACTTCAAAAAGGTTCTTAATCAATTATAAATTAACTCAAGTTTATTATTTAGGAATATAAAGAAACGAACAAGACAAGTCGGACTTGAGGTAAGGGAACCTACCCCTCTCTTTCTTTTTATGTACACTCTTTTATGTCATTCCTTTAAAGCTCATATTTATTATGATTGGGATGTTATTTTATATTACTAATACTGTAATTTTTATGTTCATATGATTATGGACCCTATTTTCTCTCATAAATCCATTTTGGAAGTTGTGATTGGCGCCGTTAGGCTGCCGAATTTTCGTAAGAGATCCAACCTCTCTCTTTCTTTTTAAGTACTCTATTTTATGTCATTTCTTTTAAGATAATATTTATTATGTTTGGGGATGTTCTTTTATATTCCTCATACTATAATTTTTCTGTTCATATTATGAGAGACCCTATTTGATCTCATCAATCCATTTTTGGAAGTTTTAAGTGGCGTCGTTAGGCTGCCGAGTTTTCGTAAGGGATTTTTCATCTCACTTTTAGTCCCGTGAGATTTATGCTACGTTTGCCACCATTTCCTTTGAGTGGTGTATTTAATTCCAATTATTATACTCTTTTTGTAATATAATTTCATTTATGGGTATTTACATATTCATTCTATTACCCTTCTTCAATGGGGTGTACGTTTCGAAAGTTACCCAAGTCGGTAAGGGAACCTTTCACCCTCCTCTTTTTAAAAGACTTCTTTTGTTATGTATTTTAATTCACATACTATTATGTTGGTATTTGTTCTTATATATCCTTATTAATTTAAATTTTATGTCCAAGTGATGAGATATCCTTTTTATCTCTCATCAACTCATTTTCTGAAGTTTGAAGTGACGTCGTAGGGCTGTCGAATCTTTGCAAGGGAACTTCTTAACCTAATTTTGATTCTTTGGGATAAACTTGTACTCCTTGAATATGTCATTCTATGAATATGTGTGAATAACCTATGATTTTTTCAGACTTAATATCCACTTATATTTGGTGTATTTGTTTGTCACACATAATTATGTAATTGATTTACCCTTAATCCAAGGATACTATCTTTGTATGGGACTTCGTCTCAATCTCCTTTCATTGAGGAATATTTTGTTTTATAAACAACCTTCTTTTATACGGTGTATAAACCGCTTTAAATTTTACATTTATCCAAAAGGAATCTTTTTTATGCGAAGCGTTTTACTAAACGAAAAAAGGGAATGTTTTTTTGTCGTACGTATGCGGCGACAACGACTTGTTCGCCGCTGTGACCATTATTTGAGTTTCAGCTTCCTCTACAAGCCATACTGTTTTTAAATGAAAAATAAATACCATGTTTTACTTTTCTTTTATTTTGGTATTGAAAATAGTTTTCATGATGTTTTTATATCAATGTGTTATATTGATATCTTGTGATTGAAAAGTGGAAATGTTATGTTTACTTTATGCATGTTTTATGTAATACGATTATGTTATAGTTCTTGGGCATTATTATGAATATGGGTGGTTCCGTGTTAAACAAAGGGAAGGTGAGCCCGTTATATCTCTCCAATGAATTGGGTAACGCGAAGGGGTTAAACATTAAGGTTTCTCCGAAGAGATTTAGGGAATATACTATGATGGGTATTCCAAACGTAACCAAGAGGGTTACTCCCTACGTAAGAATGTTATGAATGCCCCAAGTTACCTTTATGTCTTATGATTTCTATGTTTTATTAATGAGTTTATGAGGTATGTTAAAGTGCTTATATTTTATGAGTAAAGTATGATTTCATTGATTCTTACGTATACATGTACTCATGTTTCCTTTCCATATTTTAATATCCCTTACTAAGCTTTTTATGCTCATCCCATGTTTTTGAAATTTTTTTCCCAGGTTAAGGGAAAGGTACATGATGTGATAATAGTGTCAAGGAAGTGTCAAGAAAGAATCCATGTTTTATTTTAAATATGTTTCCGTTGATGGGAAAAATTAGTACTATATTTTATGTAACCACTTTGTTTAAATGTGGAATGTAACGCAGGTTTTATGATCTAATTATCTAAAACTCTAAACCTAAAAACATCCTCAATGAGAATTATTCATTTAATTCAATATTAAGTAAGGTATAAGGCCGGGGTCTTATATTTATACACACAAAAAATAGAATAAAATGAACATACAATAATAAAAAACTCAGTTTAAACTAGATAAACAAAATAAGAAACTCATATCAAGTTCAAAACTTAATGTATGAGACAAAAACCCCAATGTCCCATGGTAACTTGAGTCTTTTCATGACAATATATGGTCAGATACTCACAAAAACTTACCACACAAATTCTGACAATCCTATCTCCAGTCTGCCAACTTCCCAAAACTGTGCATAACTATTCTTTGATACCATTTTGTAATGAACCAACTTAGGTTACCCTCTAACACTAGTACCCAGCCCGATCCCCCACATAACCAAAGGGAATTCTCGATCCCCATGGGTTAGTGACTAGCACCCAAACATTAAACAACAATAGAGGGAATGATTTTACCAACCTAAAACAAACTACATGGTATATATGTATATATATATATATAAAGATGAATGATACAATAAAATGAAACTAAAAGATATTTGTTTCATAACCAAAGAAAAATAGTGGTATAGATACAAAATAAAGTAGATAATACAAATTCCAAAGTACATGTCTAACAACAAAGGAAAACTAAAAAAGAAATCAGCTACTCCATATAATAGGTGGACAACATCCTGCCATCTCACCACTAGCTACCCATACCCAACTAGCATAAACCTTGCTACCTCACTACTCCATCTTTCCTTTTCTTGTATCAAAAGAAAATAACATGTCTACATTCTATTGAGTATGTGCGTAGGGTGTGAGCTAAACTGACTCAGTGGGATCCCACCCGGATGTTCCATATAAAGTCTATGTACAACAATCCCATGTGATCAATTTATACAACATGTCATAATAAGAAGTAAAGAATTTTTATATCAAAATCATGGTAAATAGTTCCCCCTTTTCAATAGTTTTAAATCAAATCCAGGTAACATATTTCCAAAGCATAAATCTAGAAAACCATTTACATTTAATCAAAAACTGGTATATCAAGTCAAAGATGTCCAAATCCAACACACAAAGGATAAATACACCATGGATAAATGTTGGTCAGGTAAGCTAGGTAACTCATACATTAGTCATGACTAGTGTGAACTCCAAGTATCAGGTACCCATGTTTCAAGGTCCAGTGAACAAAGGAACACCCCAGAAAGTGAACCCACTTACAATTCCATGTCAAGTCCTAAAGAAAAATTCATTTTGATCTCGGAATGGAGGAACACCCTAGAAAGTGAACCTTCCCTATAAATATCAAAAGACAAGCCCCAATACTACAACTCCCACTTAGGTACCCAAGGCTCCCATGGGCAGATTATAAAATCAATTTAAAGGGATTACACATTTCATAATACAATTTCAAACACCGTTTTCCACCAAAACCTTCTTTGAAACCCCATCTCACAATGATTTTAAAATCATCTTTATTTTACTAAAAATGAGGATAAAACCAATTTTTTCTCAAAAACTCATTTCATGAACATAAATTATTAAATCATTCCATTTAAATTAGATAACTATTGAACAAAGTAAGAGAAATAAATGGTTCTCATAATAAATTCTAGAGACAAAACCATACTCACCATACTCAGATCGGACACTACCCACAACGGGATCCACCAACATCAGAAGGAATGCAAAACAAAAAACAAAGGCCTAATAATTGATTCCCACATCATAGAATCAAAATCCATAATAATAAAGGAAGTGGGGAGGTTAGGCCATACATACATAGAGAACCATGCACACCACCCCAAAACCAAAGCATGGACTGGCCCTTGTAAGAATATTTCACTATAGATCTAGAGTAGTGAAACAAGAATCAACACGTGATCAATGAATCCTATAAATGAATCCCAAAACCAATTTTGTGACTAATGCAAATAAAGAAGTAGGAAGCTCGCTTACCAAGGGATATGTAGTAAAACCACCATAGAGATTGAGTGTCAAACAAAGCGATCCAGAAGGAGATGAAAAAACGAAAAATTCCTAAAGGAATTCTTGGGGTTTAATGCATAAAGATAAATTCAAAAATGAATTGGGATTCAAGCTTACATCACATAAAATCTACATGGAAAAAAGGGTTTTACATCATAAATCATGGATTTACGGTGTAAATACCCCATGTTTCAGGTCTTCTAAAATGTGTGTCACCTTGGGTTAAAATACGCAAAGTGGAACATTTATGTTATAAAATATATTTATGATGTAAATGGTTTTTACGCCCTAAACTAGTATTAAGGTTTGTGACCTATGACCTATTTACACTGTAAATATGGTTTTTAAGGTGTAAAAGGGGTTGGTAACCAACATCACAAGTATTTCCCCTTCAGAAACTCCCCACAATATTTTATACCCTCTGAACCTATAATGTCCCAAACTTTTATAAATGAAATTATTTTTTTGAATGAATAAATTACACATCAAGTATTCTTGTTATAGAAAACACATGAAGTACTTTGGTTATTTTGGATAGTTAGTGTTTTTTTATATTTAAAATTCTGTTAAGAACCATAACCACTGAAAATATAGGTGTACTATAATTACCATTAATAAGAGTATATTAAGGGTTATGATAAAGTCCAATTGACATAGATAGAAGAAGTTATGGAATCGACCAGTAGAATCATACCCTATGAATCCCATTTAACAGAACTTTCAAGGGAGATAACATCACTAGGATTTGTCCTTCACCAAGACCAAAATGATATTACACAACTAAATAATGATCAAAATCATTTTCTAGAGAATTTCAAGCTCATCGATATTACAACCCAAACCATGATCATTGAACCACCCTAAAAAATCTCACCATAGCACACCTTACGCTTAGTGAATTTACTAGTATAATAAAGGGCTATGTATCTAAACCCTAATAGTATGAATTTTTATATTTTTATTTTCAATAACAAAATTATTATATTTATTCATTTTATTATTACCTTTTTAAATAATTAAATAATTAGTTTGATAAAATTGCATTTTGATATGATGAAACAAAAATTATATTTTTGGGAAATATAAAGCTTCAATCAAGAAACTAATTTGATGAATTCATAATTTTTTGAAATAAATTATATTTTAATAAAATATTATTATTAAATAATATTTATTAAATATCAAGGATACTTTAATTTTATGAATTTAAATACAATTTTTGTAAGGGTTGGAAATGTGTTATTGTCAAAAAACCAATATTTTTAAATAAATGTGAATTTTTGATTTAAAAGTGTTAATTATAACATTTAGAGAATTATTTGGATAAAATAAATCTTATTTTTGAAATTAGGCATTGAAATTATACAATAGTGTTATTTCATAATTTTCAAAGACATTTGAATTTTTAGGTCAAAAATGAAAATGGTACAAATATATGATATGTATTATGACATCATAATGACCAAAAAGTAATATAATATATTCCAGAAAGGCATCCATCACCAAAATTTTATTTCCCATTTAAAATAATGTGTTTTTGAATTTATTTATTTAACCAAACCCTTAATGAGTCCTCCAAAACCTATATTATATTTTAAAGTTTTAAAATAAATTCTTTATAAACATTACAGAATTCCACATCACCAAGGGAATTATTCTAATATGTTAGGTTTTTATCCTTATAAAATAAAGAAAACCACTCCTCTTTTATAGAAAACATGTTAGAAAACCATGGTAAAGTTTGTGGTTTTGATTACTTTATCATGTAGATCCCAAAACCTAAGTTTGGAAATTAAAAAAGAATTCCCCTCTCTTTTTCTATATAAACCCACACAAACTCCCATTTCTCTTCACTTAAAATCATTAGAGAATGAATTTACTCCTCCCTTACCTATCTAGAGTCCTCTTAAGGTTCCCCTAAGCTCTTAAGAATCTCCCCAAAGGTTTAAGAAGCATCCTCTCAACTTAAGGGATCCTCTCTTTCTCCTCTTTACTATGTATCAAGACCCTAAAAATATGAATTTTTATATTTTAATTTGTAATAAAATAATTATTATAATTATTATGTTTGATATTAATTTTTTAAATTATTAAATAATGAGTTTGAAAAAATTAGATTATGATATGATGAACAAAAAATTGTATTTTTTGGAAATATATAGTTTTAATCACGATTCTTTTTGATTAATTCCTGAATTTTTGAAATAAATAATATTTTAATAAAATATTATTATTAAATAATATTTATTAAATATAAATAAAAAATAATTTTATGAAGTCAAATGTAATTTTCCTAAGGGTCAGAGAACTTTTATTGTTGAAAAATCCATACTTTTTAAGAACCCCCCAATCTTTAAGAAGCACCCTCTCAAGGTAAGAGATCCTCTCCTCCTTTTTATTCAAGCACCTTCTTTATGTCATGCCATTTGATTACAATTGTTCAAGTTAGGATATGTTTTTATTAACCAATATTAATATTCTTATGATTTTATATTAATGAGATACCCATTTTCTCTCATTCAATTATTCTATAAACATTTATATACACTTGTTATGCTGCTGAAATTTTCCTGGTATTTTCTATTCCAAACATTTGTGTAGTTAATACCCATATCCATTTCCACTCAAGGATATTCACCCATTTGTACCTATCCTTAATTGAACAGATAATAACATGTATATAAAATTCAATCCTTGATCATAGGGTTAAAAATGATGAAATACATCCTTATGTTGGATGATATGTATTTTACACTTATGTATATACATGATATGAAAGTGACGGGTGGTACCAAAATTATATATCCCCCAATGCACTGGGTAATGTTTTTATCTTATGAGATAACATGTATAGTGCATTAGAGGTTATACTAAGAACAATATGTTATTTTTTCTTGGAATTTATCCTTTACACATGTTTATGATGTTATGTTTTATGTTGTTTCCACATTCCTATGTTGCCTTTATGCAACCATGTTATATCATGCTTCATTATTAAAGATTATGATTCTCAACCCTACTATGTTGCCTTAATATTCCTCTTGGATCATTTTTACTACTTTACCTCATGATATTATTTTATTATTACCTTACTGAGATTTATATATCACCCCTTTCTTATGTACATCCCTAGGTTATCCCTTATAGTTTTAGAAGAATTATGGAATATTAAGAGCATGTTAAGGAAGTTTTCAATAGTGTTGTTGTATTTATGTCACAAGTTATTATGATATGTTCCAAATTTACCAAATAAACTAGGCTTCATGATGTTATGGGATTGTATAATATGTACCTTTATATAATAAATTACGAATTAAGATGTATTAAAGAATTTGGTTGTCATAGTTTATTTCAGAGAAAATTCTAGTTATTTTTGGGTATTAGGATTAGAAAAACCTAGTTAAAGTCTTTGGGATAAGACTAAACATAGGAAAACATCCCTAAATTTTGGTAGAGTATAGAGTAAGTGTTTCTAAGAAAATAAATCCCTTTCTGGATATTACATGTAGATGCAGATCTAACATAGTTATACATAGAAGTAATAACCCCAAAAAGGGTTCATTGATCTGGACTAAATTGTCACCTAGTGAATGACAATGGGCCTTGCTACACACCTAGTTTGACATAATCAAGGGTTATTCTTTGGTAAATTCAGAAGCTCATTACAAAACATTATTAAGGAGGAAAAAATTATCATAATATTTTATGTTCAGAAATAGATTATGGATAACTTATATTGAAACCTAGAAACTCGTAAGTTAAGGAATATATGTCATTAATGAGTTATCCCTTTAATGTTCATGGTTTCCTATTTATGTGTTTAGTAGTTTGAAAAATTATCATCCCTAAGTATATTTTAGATGAATTAAATTATTAGACCCAGAATCAAATAATGAAAATCAGGGATATCATCCATGGTTCAATGCATTCTTTCATACCACACAAGTTTAGCAGAACTATTCAAACACCACCTCAAAACATGGAATTAAAGTTATCAGTGAAGATAAAAAATGGTCCATTTATTTTATCCTAAGAACATAACTCGTCCTTTATTCAAGTGAAAGTAGAATGATGAATCTCCTTTAGTATCATAATCTCAAGAATAGATATTATGTCTCTATAAGAAAACTTATCTTTCTCAAATGACTGAGACTAGGGAAAAGATCATCCTTGATGACATGTCCATTATAATATAATATGTTGGTGTATTTCCCAAGTAATTTTCTGGTATCCCTCATAAACGAGTGGCTGAGTTCTCAATTAAACTTATACTTGGTCAAATTAACATTCCTAGGGCATGTTATCACCAATAAAGGGATATCCATGGACCCTTGAAAAACATAGGCAATTAAAGGATGACTTAGACCAACAAATATGATAGAAAACTATAGTTTAATTGGATTAGTAGGGTACTATCATCAATTTTTGAGAAACTTATAATGATTTTTAAGACCACTAACCAAACTTAAATGGAATAGAGCCAAGTTTTTCTAGATTTATGAATGTGGAGAAATATTTAAAGAGCTAAAGAAGAGGTAAATCAATGCATACTTTCTTAGATCACCCACCAGTGGGGAATGATTTGTGACCTATAGTGATGCATATAAATAGTGATTGGGTTTTGTAATCATGTAAGATGATAAATTTATATCCTATTACTCCCACCAAATAAAGATCCATGATCATAACTCCACAACTCATGATCTAGAATTGGCAACAATGATATTTACATTGAATATTTCATGACATTATCTCTATAGAGAAAAGTGTGACATATATACAAATTATAAAAGCCTCAAGAATATATTCACACAAAATGATATTAATATGTTTCATTGAAGGTAGTTAGAGATGATCAAGGATTATGATTATTCAATCAATTACCATCCTAGGAAAACAAATAAAGTGGTAGATTCTCTAAGTAGAAAGGATCATATGACTATATCCATGATGAGTATTTAAAGGGATCCAATATTCTTGTACATAAAAATTATGATCTTGGGAATAATAAAATGATATTTTTGCTACTTTTCTCAAATAAATTCTCAACCATCTATTTTTGAGAGGATCAAGGAGGCCCTGAAAGACAATGAAGTACTATAGAAAAAGTTAGGGAATATTCTGGAGTTCAACTTTTATGAAGGTAGAATTATAAGGTTTGGAACCTAGATATGTGTCCCATCAAAACTACAACTCAGGGGGAAACTTTTGGATGATGAAAAAAACTCATCCTTCTCTATTCATCTAGTAAGAACAATTATGTATATAGTTTAAAATAAAAAATTCTTGAGGGAATATGAAGAGGGATATTGCATAATTTGTATCTTGATGCTGGTATGACAAGAATTCAAGGCTAAATGATATAAGTCCAAGGGTATGATTCAACCATTATCCATACCAGTATGTAATTGGGAAGAAATAACCATGGATTTAATCATAGGACTCCCCAAGATACCTAAACACAATAACTCTATTTGGGTTGTAGGTGATCACCTTACAAAATCAACTCATTTAATTACTATCAAGGAGGATTTATCTCTTTTACAAATCACCAAGAAATATATAATGAAATTTGTAAGACTTCATGGAGTTCAACTCTCTATTGTATCATATTGAGATTTGATGTTTACCTCGATGTTTTAGAGAATAATTCAATAAGAAATGGATATAGTACTGATATTTATCATTACTTATCACCCTTATAAGGATGGTCAGTCTGAAATAACCATTAAAACACTAGAGTACATGATGAGATATTATTCAATGCATTTAAAATGATGTTGGGATCATCAACTTCTCCTAGTGGAGTCCTCATATTATAATAGTTTCCATTCTAGCATCCAAATGAAACCTTGTGAGTCTCTTTATGGGAATAGGTGTTAGACTCCAACATTATGGGATGAAGTTAGAGAGAAGAAGATTATGGGACATCATATTTTTCATGATATGATAGATAATTTTCAAACCATTCAACATCATATGAAATGCACATAAATTCAAAATAAAAGCTATGCAGAAAATCATTGACGAGGCATGAAGTTTGAGGTATGGAATAAAGTGTTCCTTCATATATCACCATGGAATAAAATCATGAGGTTTAGGAAGAAGGGAAATCTTATTCCTAGATACATTGGACCATTTAAGATACTTTATCACATCATAGCAATAACATATCAACAAGCACTCCCCTAACCTATCTCAAGTACATGATGTGTTCCATGTATCCTTCTTGAAAAAGTACATACTAGACCCCTACCATGTTCTAAATCTAGAGGTGGAACAATTGGATAATTATTATCTATATTAAGAGAATCTAGTGAGGATATTATGTCATAGAGATAAGGTTACATGAAAAAAGGAAACTCACCTGGTAAAAGTGTTGCGGCGAAACTACATGTTTGAGGAAGCGACATGAGAATAGGAAGAGGTGATGAAACATAAGTACACTCAACTATTTTAGTGTATGAAATGAAAATTTTGAGGGTGAAATTTTTGAAGGGGGAATAATGTAACAAACTAAAATTTTATAAATTAAATTCCCTATTTGATTGAATAAATTCCTTATCAAGTAATCTAGTTATAGAAAACACATACACTACTTTGGTTATTTTTGACTATTATGGTATATTGGATTTAAAATTTCATTAAGCATCATAACTGTTGAAAATATAGATGTTGTATAGTAACCATTAATATTATTATATTAAGGGCTATGATAAATCCCAATTAATACAAATAAGAGAAGCGATGGTCTCGACTAGTAGGATCATACCCTCTAAATCCCTTTTATCATATCTTCTGAGGGAGATAACATCACTGAGATTTTCTCTTGACCAATCCCAATCCAATATTCAAAAAATAAATCATGAGTTGAACCATCTATGGGATAATTTCAATATCATCAAGATCGTGACCCAAACCAAGTTCGTTGAACCACCTCAAGAAAATCACACCATCGCACACATTAATTATAACAAAATTCTTTTCTCATACCTAGACATTACATAATTTTTTCTAAATACTTAATACATTACACAAATAGACACCCAAAAACCATATTATTTTAGTGCCTTTGGAAACATTTAAATGTAAACACTGGTACATGAGTAAGCTACATTATCTACCACTAGGTTCTTCATGACTTACACCCTTCTTAGACACAAAATATATAATACATATCTTTATAACCTAGGGAAAGTAAACTTAATAAGGGGTGATATTAGATGCTCTGTAAGGGTAAAAAAGGAATATATATAAGAGTAATCATGAACACAAGGGTGTGATAACATGATCATGAAAAAAGAAGATCATACCCTACATATCAAATATCATAAACATAAATCATGGCATAATGATTGGAAGTTCATAAGACATGAATCATAAGGGAATAAGGGCATAAAACATAAAAGAATAACATAAGAATAATAAATGAAAGTTGTGGAAGACACATACACATATAATATGATTTCCATAGTATTCAAGGAAACCTTTAAAAGGCTATATTATTAGTATGGGTTAACTCCTCATACCATCTTGGTAGTCATGGTTCACTCCCATAACTATATTTGTAGTCATGGTTCACTCCCATAACCATGTTGGTAGTCATGGTTCACTCCCATAACCATCTTGGTGGTATGCGTTCACTCCCCATTCCATCTTGGTAGTCAAGGTTAACTACCAAGACCATATTAGTATATCTCAAGAGATATAAATATTTACCCAATTCATAAAGGGATATATAGGTCCCACCTATCTCATAATGAAATCATACATACATGTTCCAAAATATCATAAACAATCATATAATAATCCATGAAATGAAATGGGTGTCATAAACATGTAATCATATCTTAACATGTGAAAAAATATAGGTTTTATAATAATTTCATCAATTAATAACCCATGAAAAAAGTAGTTTTCATAAACATATAAACTGTGAAAGAGAAACGAATTTCATAAACATATAACATGTGAAAGAAAACCGATTTCATAAACATCATTTCATAATGTGTAAACCATTTAGAGAAATAATATGAATTAAACATTTGGATTATTTCCTATAAAAGCATGAGTAACATCAAAAAATGTCATCTTAGATGGGAAATAATTTTTAAAGATCCTTTAAAACCATTTCTTGAAGAAAATATCCTTTCTTATTTTAAAAATTCCTTTAAAAACATAAAACATTTTGAAACCCATTTTATTTTAAAATAAACTTCAAAACTTATAAATGATTCTTGAAAACATTTTTTTTTCTTGAAATATTATAAAATATTCTTGAAAACATTTTTGAAAACATTTTTCTTGGAAACACTTCAAAAACTTATAAAGGAATCTTGAAACATTTTAAAAACCCTTTTATAGAAAATTTTGTTTGAAATTGTATAATGAAATATTGAAATCATATAAATAATTTTATTTGAAAATAAACTTTTTAAAACATATAAGGGAATCTTTTAAAATCACTTAAAACACTTTTTGAACATAAATATTTTATGAAAACCTTTTATAAAACACTGTTTTGAAAGAACACATATTTCTGACCGAAAGGAAAGATATAGCCACATTTTCATAAAAACTTTTTCTTAATTATATTTAGTATAGAAGAGTGGAAAAATGGTTCCATTACATGGATATAACATGAAAATATAGAGGGTAATAAAATTCATGAGATTTATTGAGATATAAATCATAATATTTCATCAAAGGAAGAATAATTATAAATAATCTTGATAAATTATGAGATTAAAGCTATAAACCGTTACCTACTTTGATAAAATTAAATCATGAAAGAAATAATAAAATTAAATTAAGGTTAAAATATAATTAAAATAAGGATATTAATGGAATAACATGTCAAAGGTAGTATATACAACTCTTAGAATAATATAGGTGGATAACATGACATGTGACTCAAAGAAGAAAAATTGAGACAAAATTACTTTACCAATTTGGTAAATTTTGAAAATTAAACCCCATGAAAGAAATATCATAAAATTGATATGTAAATAAAAATAAATTTAAGTATAATAGGCACATAATACATTCATGGGAATTATATACACCACACAAAATAAATGAGTGGTGAATAAGGCATGTATATCAAGAAAATAAAAAGTGAGATGAAATTTTATTACCTTATGTCTTGACTCTCATTGCACATGTACAAACCTCCTTTATAATAAAAATAAGATTATTATACATATTTTACAGAAACATATAATTATATCTAATACCATATGATTTTATTATGACTTTATATTACCTGTTTATTAAAAATTCTATGTTAAAGTTTCACTTCAGGTAATATTCGCTATGTTCTTTGTACATGTTTTGACTTATTATTCTTGATCATCTTACTTATATAATGATTTACATAGTTAAAGAATGTAAAAAATTATATAAATATCATATATATTCATTATATATGTATTTATAATAATATATAAAATATAGAAAGATGAAATGGAATACACTGTTTATGGAGACGGTATGTCGTACATATACATGAATGTTGTTTCCGTTTTGTTGTCATATTGAAAGAAAGTAAGAAAATGATGTATTTTTATATATGTATATAATATAATAAAGTAGAGTTATTATATTATATATATCATATATGTTCAATAAAACCATCCTTAACACATTCCATGTAATGTGTGAATGAATCGTATCGCTTTGAGGAGACGATAGTCCACATGTCCACAAATGATGTTATTGTATTTAAAAAAGATAGAAAGTATAAAGATATGAATTATAAAATAATTAAATAAGAATAAATACATAAAAAATATAATATATATCATATATAAAAAGATTTTTTATCATAATTACCAACCATTAAAGGTGGTAAAGGAAAAAGGAACAATCATCATTGAGGCAACAATTCACTGTACACATAAACAGTATGTACGTTACCCATTAGATGGAAGTCTGTGTATGTGTAGGTTTAACCCTTAAAATAAAAAAATATCAGTATATTTAGGATTTTTTTTGTTTTATAAGCATGTAATAATGATATTTTAGGGGTTGGACAATGGAAATAAAACTAAAGATCTCGAGGAAAGATGTTCCCTCTTCTTTAGGTAACTCCTTTTGGTTTGCACCAAAGTGCTTCCTAGGATGGATTTTTTCACAAGGGGAGGATTAAAGTAGGAGGTGAGGTATGTTTAGGAACAATTTTTTTAGATATAGGTCAATAAAAATAATCTTTAGTGTCATGAGGAAGTGGGAGGGTAGGATGTTTTTTTTATTGTAGGAGGAGTGACACATGTAAATTTGGGAAAAGAGAATTCCACCCATGTTTTTTCCATTGAAATTGGGTAAAATAATGTAAAACATTAGATAAAAGTGATTATATAATATAAATAATAACATAAAATGGATTTTTTAAAAGTTTATATGTTATTTTGGACCTTAAGTTTAATTTTTATTCCCTTGTTAATCTTAATTTCACTTTAATCATTGTAATTAATTTTAATTACTTTCACTAATAGTTTTGGTAAAAAAATAATTTAAAATTATTATAAAATATAAATTATTGTGATTACAAATATGGAATACATTTTCCAAATTCAAATCACGTAATTGGAATAAATTAATTTAAATTTACTCTCACAGACAGGACGACAATGCGAGTTTTTACAGTAAAAACGTTCCAAAGTTTTCTATATTTTTAAATTAAATTTCAATGTGAAATTGATTAAAATGACTTAAATTTGATTAATTGATAAATAATTGATATAATGATACTTTAAAACGAGATTAAAATATAATTTAACACTATAAATACATTATATGAAAAAGCAGTTTGGAATTAAAATCAGTACTTTTAACTATTCATTAAAAAATGAAACTTCACAGAAAAATACCAAAGATTCACCCTAAGATAAATTTTATGTTTATATTTAAAATATTAAGTTTATCTTGAAATATATTATTTATAAAATATCCAAAAATTGGATTTAAAATTGGTTGTCCATTAAAAGGCTGTAAAAGTGACTTTATAAAAATATTGATTTTTATGTGAAATATTGGGTTTGTTTTTATCTTATTCTTATAAAATATATTGGATGAATATAGAAAATATTTGATTGAATATATAGCATATATATTTATTTAATATAATTATATAATTTTAATTAATTATAATTTATCACGATAAAACAACTTTGTGAGTATAAAAATAGTTTTCTATAAAAATATTTCCTTTATATTCAATTGGTTATTATATCCATTTCTTATTAGTTTTTAATAAATGAATTCATTTTATATTTTGTGTAAACCAAACATTATCATAAGCTAGATAATACTATTTGTAACTGAAAATTTAATGGATAAATTATATCTTATTATATTAAATAATAATATTCTAATAATATATTGTTGTTCGGTAAAACTTAGTAATGCGTGCAACACAAGTCATTGAAGAAACTCATTGTTGCGTGCGACAGACACTAATTTAGTATTGTGCACATTATAGGATATATAGAATATATAGAATCTATTTAAAATATTAAATATATTGTAAAGGCTTAGAATATTATATTCCCTTTTGCGCTTGGTGTTGAGTACAGTGAAAGCTTTACTTGGTGTAGTGTATAATGAAATATAAACTTATCAATTTCATATAAAAAATCAATATTGTTGTGTGAAATGACAAATATCTACAAAATATTAAATTAATTCAAAAAATATATATTTCACAAAATCTCAGGGTGTTACATTACCCTTAAGGAATTTTCTAGTGTAATAAAGGGAAATGTATCTAGACCCTAACAATATGTTTTTTTATATTTTTATTTTAAATAAAATAATTATTATATTTATTCCTTTTATTGTTTATTTTTTTAAATGATTAAATAATGAGTTTGATAAAATTGGATTTTGATATGATAAAACACAAATTGTATTTTTGGGAAATATATAGTTTCAATCAAGACACTCTTTCGATGAATTCAAGGATTTTTTAAATAAATTATATTTTAATTAAATATCATTATTACATAATATTTATTAAATATAAATGACAATATAATTTTACAAAGTCAAATGTAATTTTTATAGGGGCTAGAAAACTGTTATTGTCAAAAAACCAGTATTATTCAATAAGTATGGATTTTTTATTTATAAGTGTAAATTATAATATTTAGATAATTATTTGGATAAATAAATATTATTTCTAAAATCATCTTGTCAAAATTTTCTAATGTTTATTTTTTCATAATTTTTGGAGACCGCTGAATTTATGGGTCAAAATTAAATACGGTATAAATATATGGTATGTATTATGAAAACATAATGACCAAAAAGTAATTCAATATATTTCATAAATGAAATATAAGACCAAAATGATGTTTCCCATTTAAAATAATATGTTTTTAAGTTATTTTATTAATTTTATAAACCCTTAATGAATCCTCCAAAAACTATATTATATTTTAAGGTTTTAAAATATTTTCTTAAATATGACACACTTCCACATCACCAAGGGAATTATTTTAACATGTTAGGTTCTTATCATTATAAAATAATAAAAAACTACCATCTTTGGAAGAAACCATGGTAAAAAACCATGGAATTTTTTTGGGTTTTTATTACTTTATCATATAGATTCCAAAACTTATGTTTAGAAATTAATAAAGAATTCCCCTCTCTTTTGTTATATAAACCCACCAAACCTCTCATTAATCTTCACTAAAAACCCTTTTAATATGAATTTACTCTACCCTTACCTCTCTATATCCCTCCCAAGGTTCCCCTGATCTCTTAATAATCTCCTCAATATTTAATAATCACCCTCGCATGGTAAGAGATCCTCTCCTCTTTACCAGTGAACCCTATTTATGTCATGAATTTTGATTTCCAATTGTTCAAGTTGGGATATGTTTTTATAAATCCATATTATTTCCTTATGATTAAAAAGTAATGATATACCCATTTCACTCTCATTATCCCCTTATATAAACCTTTATGTACACTCATTATTCTATTGAGGTTATCCTACGATTTTCTAGGCCAAACATTTGTGTAGTGAATACCCATCTCTATTTACACTCAAGGATATTCAACCAGTTGTACATATCCTTCCTTTATTTGGGATTTGCATATATGTAACCTTAAATCCTTAATCATGGGGTTAAAATTTATTAAACACATCCTTATGTTGTATGATCTATGTGGAACACTTATTCATTCACAAGATATGAAAGTGCTGGGTGGCCCTGAAATTATATATCCCACCAATGTATTGGTTAATGTTTTTGTCTCATGAGATTCCATGTATAGTGCATGTGAGGTTATACTAAGAAAAATATTTTATGTTATCTTAGTGGTTAGCCTTGAATTATTTTTATGATTTCATGTTTTATGTTGTTAATAATGACAAAACCTACTCCTAAAATATGTCTTCAGTATATCTGACTCTTGAACCCTAAGATGATGATAACTCAAAAAGAGATCAATCTATGAAAACCACCTTTACCCATTTAACTAATAAAACAAGTCATACACATGGGGAAAATGTTATTTATTCTTAACCTACACCTAGTTCAAATTTATTTAGTCCACACTCAAATGAAGAGAACAATCTACCTTCTTAGAATAGATCATAGTGGCTGCCTATGGTGAAAAACTAGGTAAAACAAAACCTTTATCTATCAGATCGTACAATTAAATATTGAGATATTTTTATCTTTTATGGTTTTATAAGATAAGTGGTTATCAAAATAAGTTGGGTAATATACACAAAATTAGTCATAAATTTTAACTCCCTCTCTGGAAGAAGACCCGAAAAGTCATCTGGGAATACATCAGGAAAGTCCCTAACAAACACATGAAGATATCCAATAGAGAAAATGTCATCAGGATCAACTGTAATGGTAGAAATCAAAATCTTTATCACTAGGAGGGAAGTTCCTACAAAGACAGACCTCAGATTCCACTCTCCTTGAAACACTTGAGAGATCCTATCAATAAAAAAGAATGAAACTTTCCAATGATAAAAATAAATCTCATCCTAATGAGAAATAATCCAATCCATCTAAATAATGAAGTCAAAAAAAATCCATGATGAGAATGAATAAATCCTAACCTAAATCTGTATCAGATATTAATATAGAATAAGACAGATAATGAAACCCCTATTCCTTCCTATTTCAAAGAGGTGTCTACATCTCCATAAAAAAGGACATGAGGACCATTGTAACTTTTAGAACATCAAAAAAATGGGAATATATAAATAAACGTGAGGCACCATTATCAAATAAAGTAGTTTATATAAAGGATGCAACAAAAATGGTACCTCTCATTACCATTGGGCCCATGTTAACCTTCATTTAAAACTCATCGATAGCGTGAAGTTGATTCACTCATGAGGCCTATAGAGAAAGCCTGATAAACATTGAAGAATATGATTGCACTGCATTAGCCTTTGGAATTGAATACCCCTAAGCGTAACAAGGGATAAACATAGACAAGAAAAACCTATGTAGATGACCTTAGAGGCAAAAAGCCCTAAAAATATTA
Organism: Viscum album; assembly: GCA_963277665.1. Classification (NCBI taxonomy): domain Eukaryota; kingdom Viridiplantae; phylum Streptophyta; class Magnoliopsida; order Santalales; family Viscaceae; genus Viscum; species Viscum album. Next base: position 1,464,557,941 of record OY728139.1, read on the forward strand.
GTAGGTGTAGGAAAAGTATGTTTAGTGTGCCCTAACTTTCCATTCTAATAACAATTCATAGACACACTGCTAGTTATAGATGATGGTTCAAGGGAATCTCATTACTATAAACTACCTCCACCACTCCTACGGTGATCATTCCACTTCCTCTTCTTTCCCTACGTGCTACTGAAGATGCCCCTAGGTGGAGGAAAATGAGAAGAATAACCAATAATACCCATCATATCCATACCTTACATCATATACATATATACTATATCATCATAGGTAGATATATTTAACATAAACACCTAAAATTGAATGTTTAGTTGAAAACCTTGAAGGTATTTCTGAGCTTTGAACTGGTCATTCATCACTACCTCTAAAGAAAAAAACAAGATCTGTGAACTGATTGGTGTACTCTGATACCAATCACTCTCCCAGCTGTAAGGATTATAACTCTAGATAATTTTATATCAACAAATATCCTAGGAAAAACTACCAAAAGAAGAGGGTATTGAACTCTTTCTAATCCAAACCCAAATGCTAGTTTTCTTGTACCATGGAATACCATCATCGCTTGCTAGGACCCTCGAGCCCAAACATCACACACTTAACCTTGATAGCCTTAGGTGTATCCAAGAAGTTACATACCCAATAAATCTTTTCCAAATAGACATATTAATCTTTATTTCTATTCATACCCTTAAAGGATGTGGGATCATCATGTAGGAACTCTCATGATTGGTCTCTGTCTTTCTCATCTCTGGGATACACCTAAATAAATGGGTTTTGAACTTACAATACATTATAGTCCATGACATGAACTTCTCACATGACAGCCTCTATAATATTCTGATCCAAAAACGGATTCCCTTGAGGAGAATCTCTTACTTCACCCTCCCATAGAACCTGAAGAAGATATCTTAGAGTCATATTTCTATACACCAAAAACAGAAGAAAACGAATATACAATTAGAAAAACCTTATATAAACTTGATACCAAAAATAATAAATTGATATCAAGTTCAAAACATAACACATACGACAAAAATACCAACATCCCATGGTAACATAAGTCTTGTCACGATAAGAGTTGGCCATGTACTCCCCAAAGCCTAACTCTCATGTTCTGAAAATCCTATCTCTAGTCTACCAACTTACCAAGATTGAGAATAACCACCCTTTGATACTATTTTTTAATGAACTGACCTAGGTTACCCTATAACGTAGGTACTCAACTCAATCCACCACATTCCCGAAGGGTGTTCTAGATCCCCATGGGCTAGTGACTAGCACCCAAGCATCAAACAACAATGGAGGGAAAAATGTTTCCCAACCTAAAACTAACTGCATGGCATATATATATAAAGCATAAAGATACAAGAAAAGGAAACTAAAGTGATATATTCCATAAACAAATAAAAATATTGGTTTAGATACAAAATAAATCATCTAAACCAAACTCTAAGGTACATGTATAAAAATAAAGGATAAACAAAATAGAAACCAGATACTCCATGTGATAGTTGGAAAACATCCCACCATCTAACCACTAGCTACCCATACCCTACTAACATAAACCTCTCCACCTCACTGATTTTACTTTCATTTTCTTGTATAAAAAGACAATACGGAGCCTAAACTTTGCAGAAGGGGTGTACAAGGTGTGATCTAAACAGAATTAGTGGGATCAAACCCAGGTGTTCCATATCAAGTCTCTATACAACAATATCATATTCTCAATTTATAAAACATGTCATAATAAGAAGTAAAGTAATTTTATGTCAAAATAATGGTAAAAGTTACCTTTTTCAATCATTCTAAATAAAATCTATAGAAAATATCTTCAAATCATAAATCCATAAAACCATTCCCATTTCATCAAAAGCAGGTATATCAAGTCAAAGCAGTACAAATCCAACACACAAAGGATAAAAATGCCAAGGATAAATCTTAGTTAGGTTAGCTAGGTAACTCATACATCGGTCATCATTAGTATTCACTAAAAGTCCCAATTACCCATTATTTAGGGTATAGGGAATAGAAGAACACCCCTTAAACTGAAACCTCATACAATTTCAAGTCAAGTTCTAGATCCAAATGAATCTCGATCTAGGAAAGAAGGAACACCCCAGAAATTAAACCTTCCCTATCATTATCAAAATGAAATCCCAAATATGACACCTCCTAGCTAGGTACCCAAGGATCCTATATGTGTAATATAAAATTAATTCAAAGGGCTTACACATTTCTTAATACAATTTCAAACATCCTTTTCCATCAAAACCTACTTTTAAAACCCAATTCACAATCTATTTCACAATGATTTGAAAATCATATTTCTTCTTCCAAAATATTGATAAAACCATATTTTTCTCAAGAACTCATTTCACATTATAAAATTATTAAATAATTCTGTTTAATTTATAAAAATATTTAATAAAACAAGTGAAATCAATGGTTAAAATAATAGATACTAGAGATGGAACCACAAACCTCAAACTTAGATTGAACATTAATCGCGACAAGATCAAAAAATATTGAAAGGAATACAATACAATAAATGGAGGCCCTAGAATTGATTCCCGGATCTTAGAATCAAAATCCATAAAAACAATGGTAGTGGAGAAGTGAGGTCACACATACCTAGATAACCATGCATGCCTCACCACAACCAAAAAAGGACTGGCCCCCAGAAGAAGACTATACAATAGATATATAAGAATCAAACAAGAATCCACACATGATAAATATATCTTATAAATGAAACTCAAAACCACTTTTTCAATCAATGGAAATGAAAAATTATGAAGTCCAATTACTGATATAGATGCATTGCAACAACCTTGGGGATCTAGTTCCAAACCAAGAAATCTGGAAGGAGAGGAAATAACTAAAAATGTTTGGAAGAATTATTGGGGTTTGAAGTAGGGAGAAAAAATCCAAATGAATTAGGATTTAGGCATGCAGTGTATAAAACATATAGGGAAAAATGGGTTTACACAATAAATCAAGGATTTATGGCATAATTCCCCCATGTTGAATGTCCACCAAAAAGCCGGTCACCTTAGGTAAAAATACTCAGAGTGATACATTTAAGTCATAAAATATCTTTATGATGTAAAAGATTTTTACACCCTAATCCAGTCTTATGGCTTGTGGAATATTAATTATTTATGTCATAAATATTGGTTTTTTGGTGTAAAAGGGTCTTGTAGCCAACAATAAAACATTTTCCCTACAAAAACTACCCAAAAAATATTTACACCCTTGAAACCTATAATAGAAAACTTTTAAAAATGAAATTTTATTTTTGAATGAATAAATTACTTATCAAGTAATCTAGTTATAGAAATAACATTCACTACTTTGGTTATTTTGGATAGTTATAGTCAGTTGGATTTAAAAATATGTTAAGCATCAATACCATTGATAATATAGCTATTGTATAGTAACCATTGAGATTAGTATATTAAGGGTTATGATAAAGTCCAGTTGACATAGACGGAAGAAGTGATTCCCTTAACCAGTAGGATCGTACCCTATGAATCCCATTTATCAGAGCATCTGAGGGAAATAAAATCAATAGGATTTTTCGTTGACCAAGACCAATAAGATATTTAATAACTAAATAATGAGTGAAATTATTTTTGGGAGAAATTCAAGATCATCAAGATCACAACCCGAACCATGATAGTCGAACCACCCCAAGAAAATCTCACCATCGCACACCTTACCCTCAGGGTATTCACTAGTGTAATAAAGGGATATGTATCTAGACCCTAACATTATAAATTTTAATGTTTTTAGTTTCAATAAAACAATTATTATATTTATTCCTTTTATTATTAATTTTTAATGAGTTTAATAAAATTAGATTTTGATATGTTGAAACATAAATTGTATTTTTAAGAAATATACAGTTTAAATCAAGACACTCTTTTGATGTATTCATGAATTTTTGAAATAAATGATATTTTAAAAAAATATTATTATTAAATAATATTTATTAAATATAAATTATAATATAATTGTATGAATTCAAATTTAATTTTTATAAGGGTTAGAAAACTATTATTGTCAAAAAATGAGTATTTTTCAAAAAATGTGGATTTATGATTTAAAAGTATAAATTCACTTATATAGAGAATTATTTTGATAAAATAAATATTATTTTTGAAATCCTAATGTCAAAATTTTCCAATAGTGATTCTTTCATAATTTTTAGAGTCAAATTTTTGGGTCAAAATTAAATACGGTATAAATATATGATTTTTATTATGAAATCATAATGACCCAAAAGTGATGTAATATATGACATAAAAGGTATACATAACCAAAATACTATTTTCCATTTAAAATAATGTGTTTTTAAGTTATTTAATTAATTTTATAAACATTTTATGAATCCTCCACAACCTATATTATACTTTAAGGTTTTAAAATTAATTATTTATAAACATTATAGACTTACACATCACCAAGGGAATTATTTTAATGTGTTCGATTCTTAAACTTATAAAATAATGAAAACCAATCCTCTTTGGTATAATATATTGGAATAAACCATGATAAGGTTTTATTTTTGATTACTTTATCATATAGAGTCCAAAACCTAACAGTATGGTTTTTTATATTTTAATTTTCAATAAAATAATTATTATAATTACTCCTTTTATTATTAAATTTATAAATAATTAAATAATTAGTTTTATAAAATTATATTTCGATATGATGAAACACAAATTTTAATTTTGGGAAATATATAGTTTCAATCAAGACACTTTTTGACGAATTCATAAATTTTTGAAATAAATTGTATTCTAATAAAATATTATTATTAAATAATAATTATTAAATATAAATGAAAATAAAACATTATAAAGTCAAATTTAATTTCTATAAGGGTCAGAAAACTATAATTGTTAAAAAAATACTATAAATATAGATTTTTTATTTAAATGTGAACATTACTATATTCAAATAATTATTTGGATAAAATAAATATTATTTTTGAAATAAACATGTTGATATTATCAAATGGTAAATTTTTCATAATTTTTGGAGACAATTGATTTTTTGGCTCCAAATTAAATACAGTATAAATATATGTTATGTATTATGACATCATCATGACGCAAAAGTGATGTAATATATACCATAAATGGTATCCATGACCAAAATAATGATTTCCCATTAAAATAATTTGTTTTGAAGTTTTTTTATTAATTTTATAAACCCTCAATTAATCTTCCAAAACCTATATTATAATTTAAGGTTTTAAAATCAATTGTTTATAAACATGACACACTTATACATCACCAATGACATTATTTTAATGTGTTAAAATTATTAGACTTATAAAATAAGGAAAAAAACTCCTCTTGTAGAAAACATGGGAAAAACCATGGGAAGGTTTGTGGTTTTGATTACTTTTTCATATATAGTCCAAAACATAAGTTTGGAAATTAAAAAATAATCATATCCTTTTTGTATATAAAGCCACAAAAACTCCCATTCATCTTCACTAAAAACCATTGTATCATGAATTTACTTTAACCTTACCTATATAGATAACTCCCAAGGTTCCTTAAATCTCTTAATAATCTTCCAATGCTTTAAGAAGCACCCTCTTGAGGCAAGGGACACTCTCCTCCTCTTTATTCAAGAACCTTATTTATGTCATGCTATTTTGATTTCTAATTGTTCAAGTTGGGATATGTTATTATACACCTCTCTTACTATCCTTATGACTACCTAGTAACGATATAACTTTTTCTCTCTTCTTAACTCCTTCTATAATCATTTATACACACTTTTTATTCTGATGACATTTTCCTGTGATTTTTTGTACCAAACATTTGTGTAGTGAGTACCCATCTCCATTTGCACTCAAGGATATTCAACTAGTTTTAACTATCCTTCATTTAATAGGGATTTAAATTTATGTAACCTATATTACTTAATCATGTGGTTAATACTGATTAAATACATCTTTATGTATCATGGTCTTTGTGGTAGAATTATGCATGTACATGATATGAAAGTAACGGGTGGGTTTGGAATTATATATCCCTCAAATGTATTGGGTAATGTTTTTATATCATGAGAGATAATATATGGTGCACGAGAGGTTATACTAAGAATACTATGTCTTGTTTTCTTGGTGGTTATCCTTGACTTATGTTTATGATGTCATGTTTTATGTTGTTTCCACATTCCTATGTTTTCTTTATGCAACCATGTTATATCATGCCTCATTATTAAAGAGTATGATTATCACCCCTATTACATTACCTTAATATTTATATTGTATCAAATGTAATACTTTACCTAATGATATGATTTGATTATTCCCTATTGAGCTTTATATCTGACCCCTTTCTTATGTACATCCCCAGGTTATCATGTACAGTTTTTGAAGAACAATGGAATTGGAGGAGAATGTTAAGGAAGTTTTCAGTAATTTCATTTTGTTTATATTTAATGCTATTATGATACGTACCTAATTTACCAAATAAACTAGGATTCAAGATATTCTGGGACTGTATAATATTTACCTTTTTGTAATAGATTTTGAATTAAGTTGTATTAAAGATACGGGTTGTCATCGTTGGTATCAGAGAAAAGTTTAGTTATTTTTGGGGATTAGGATTAGAAAAACCTAGTGAAATCCTTACGGATAAGACTAAACATAGGAAGACATCCTATAATTTTGGTAGAGTATAGATTAAGTTGTTTCCAGGAAAATACATCCATTTATAGATACTATAAGTGGATGTGGATTTGACATAGTTGTACCTAGGGGTAATAATCCCAAAAGGGTGCATTGATCAGGACTCAATCGTCACCTGGTGCATGACAATGAACCTTGCTTCACACGTGGTTTGACACTCTCTGGGGATATTCTTTGGTAAAATTTCAGCTCATTATGAACCATTATTAATGGAAAAATTCCTATAATATTTTATATAAAGGAATATATCAAAAATAACTTAGATTGGAACCTAAAACTCATATGTTAAGGAATATATGTTATTCATGAGTTATTCCTTTAATTTTCATGGTTTCACATTTATCTATTTATTAGTTTGAAAAATTATCATCCCTAAGTCTATTTTGGATGAATTAAATTATTAGAACCAAAATCAAATAGTGATATTCAGGGTTATCATCCATGGTTCTATGCATTATTTCATATCCCAAAAGTTTATTAGAACTATTCAAACAACACCTTAAAACATGGAATTTTTGTTATCAATTAATATAAAAAATGGGTCAGTTGTTGCATCCCAAGCATATAACTAAATCCTCTATCCAAAATTTTGGGATGAATTTCCCAGAAAACCTTATGATACTCCCTTTAGAGTAATTTAAAGAAATTTTGGGTATGGAATGGATTTCCTTATATATATCCAACATAAATATCTGAGCGAATTAAATCAACCTCAATATCATGAATCATAATACGATTCTATAAAAGCGTATGGATGAGGATTAATCTACTCTGGTATCATTATCTCAAGCATAGATATTTTTTCTCTATGAGAAAACATATCATACTTAATTGAACAAGACTAAGGAAAAGATCATCCTTGATGACATGTCCATTGTAAGGGAATATTGTGGAGTGTTTCCCAAATAATTACTTGGTATCCCTACTAAATGAGTGTTTGAGTAACATTCCTAGGGAATGTTATCACAAATAAAAGGATATTCATGGATCCTTAAAAAACAGATTCAATTGAAGGATGGCCTAAACCAACATCTGTGATAGAAATTCATTGTTTCCTTGGATTAGTTGGGTACTATCATTGATTTTTGAGAAAATTATCATGATTTTAAAAGTCGAATAACTAAGCTTACTGGAAAGGGTGTCAAGTTTTCTAGACCGATGAATGCAACAAAATATTTAAAGAGCTAAATAAGAGGCTACTCACTACACCTCTTCTCACATTACCCACTAGTGGGGAAGGATTTGTGACATATAGTGATACTTCTAGATAGGTATTGGGTTGTGTGCTCATGAAATATGACAAAGTGATATCCTATAGCTCCTATTAGTTAAATATATATGATCATAACTACCCAATGCATGATCTAGAATTAGAAACAGTGATCTTCATGTTGAGGATATGGTGAAATTATCTCTATAGAGAAAAGTATGACTTATATACAGGCTATAAAAGACTCAACCATATATTCACAAAAAATGAGATTAATATATTCCAATGAAGATGGTTAGATCTGATCAATGGTTATAAATTTTTAATCAATTACCATCATGGGAAAGAAAAAAAGTGTAAGATTATATAACTAGAAAGGATCTTGTGACCCTATCCATGATGAGGATTGAAAATGATCCAATATTCTTAGATATAAAAAGGATGGACATGGGAATAATAAAATGATATTTTTCCTACCCTTCTCAAATAAATTCTCAAACATTTATTATTGATAGGATCAAGGATGCCCTAAAAGATAATGAGGTGATATAGAAAATGGTAGAAAATATTCATGAGTTTAAATTTAATAAAGATAGAATTATAAGTTTTGGAACCCAGATATGTGTCCATTAAAAACCAGAACTGAAGGGTGAACTTTTGTATGATATTCATAGCTCATAATTTTCTATTCATAGAGGAAGTAGTATGATGTATAAATATATGAATTAAATCTTATAGTGGGATTACATAAATATGGAGATTGGAAAATTTGTATATCGACGCTTGGTATGATAAAAAATCAAGGCTTAATGATATAAATACAAGGGTATGATCCAACCATTAACCATAATAATATGAAAATATGAAAACATAACCATGGATTTTATCTTAGGACTCCCTAAGACACCTAATGGAAATAACACCATCTGGGTTGTAGTTGATCACCTTACCAAATCAATGCATTTTATTGATATCAAATAATATTTCTCTGTTGACCAACTCACCAAGACATACATAAGGGAAGTGGTAAGACTACATGGATATCAACTATCTATTATTTTTGATCAATATTCAAGGTTTATATCGAGGGTTTAGAGAACCCTTCAGCAAGTGTTTGATATAGAACTGAGATTTTGAACTTTTTATCACCCTCATATGGATGGATGGTATTAAAGAACCATTCAAACTCTAGAGGATATGTTTATATCTTATTAAATCGATTTCCAAGGATATTGGGATGAACACCTTCCCCTAGTGGAGTTCCCATATTACAATTGTCTCTATTTTAGCATTCAAATGAAACCATATGAGTATATTTATGGGAATAAGTGTTAGATTTAAACATTTTGGTATAAAGTTGGAGAGATAAAGATTATGGGACTAAATCTTATCCAATAGATGATAAATAAGGTTCAAACCATTCAACATTATATGAAATATTCATAAAGTTGAAATAAAAGATATGTAGACAATCATTGATGAGACCTGGATTTTGAGGTTGGAGATAGATTTTTCCTTCATATATCATCATGGAGGAAATTCATGAGGTTTGGTAAGAATGTAAATCTTAGTCCTAAATAAATTTTTACCTTTGAGATCCTTGATTGTATTGAAGCGATGGCCTATCAATAAATACCCTTTAACCTATCTCACATACATGATGTGTTCCATGCATCCCTCTTGAGGAAGTCCATACCAAACCCCTCACATGTATTGAATCAATAGGTGGTACCATTGGGGAATTATATTTCATAATATGATAATATGGTGAAGATATTAGATCATAGAGACAAAGTTTGATGAAAGAAGACAACTCACTTGGTCAAAGTGTTGTGGAGAAACAATAAGTTTGAGGAAGAGACATGAGAATCGAAAGTAGCGATGAAATAGATGTACCATAACCTATTTTAGTGTATGAAATTAAAATTTTGAGGGTGAAATTTTAGGAGGGGGAATAATGAAATGACATGAACTTTTATAAATTAAATTCCATGTTTGAATGAATAAATGACTTATCAATTAATATAATTATAGAAAACACAAACACTACTTTGGTTATTTTGGATAGGTATAGTTTTTTATTTAAAATACCTTTAAGAATCATAAACATTGATAATATAGCTATTTTATAATGACCATTAAAATTATTATATTAAGGGTTATGATAAATTATAATTGACACAAACAGAAGAAGTGATTTCCTCGACCAGTAGGATCATACATTATAAAGCATATTTATCAGAGATTTCAATGGATATAGAATCACTAGGATTTTTCCTTGAACAATTCCAATCCAAGATTAAATAACTAAAGAAAAATAAAAACCATTTATGGTAGAAGTTCAAGCTCATCGAGATCATGACCTAAACCATGTTTCCAGAACTGCCTCAAGAAAATATCACAATCGCTCACCTTACCCTTAAGGAATTCCATGGTATAATAAAGGTCTATGTATCTAGACCCTAACAATATGAATTTTTATATTTTTATTTTCAATTAAATAATCATTATATTTATTTCTTTTATTATTACTTTTTTAAATGATCAAATAATGAGTTTGATAAAATTAGATTTTGATATGATGAAACACAAATTGTATTTTTTGGGAAATATATAGTTTCAATTAAGACAATCTTTTGAAAAATTAATGAATTTTTTAAATAAATATTTTTTAAAATATTATTATTAAATAATATTTTATTAAATATAAATGATAATATAATATTACAAAGTTAAATGTAATTTTTATAAGGGTTAGAAAACTGTTATTGTCAAAAACCCATCATTTTTCAATAAATGTGAATTTTTCATTTAAATGTGTAAATTATATTATTTAGATAATTATATGTATGGAATAATCACATTGAAATTATCCTATGATGATTTTTTTATAATTTTTGGAAACAATTGAATTTTTGTGATAAAATTAAATACAGTATAAATATACAGTGTGTATTATGACATCATAATGACAAAAAAGTAATCTAATATATTAAATAAAATAAATAAAATACCAAAATCATGTTTTACCATTAAAATAATGTGTTTTTGAAGTTATTTTATTTATTTTATAAACCCTTAATGAATCCTCCAAAACCTATATTATATTATAAGGTTTTAAAATAAATTTTTTATAATCATGACACACTTCCACATCACCAAGGGTGTTATTTTAATTTTTTTAGGTTCTTAGAATTATAAAATAATGAAAATATCTTATATTTGGAATAAACCATGTGAAAAAACCATGGGAAGGTTTCTTGTTTTTATTACATTATCATAGAGTCCAAAACCTATGTTTGGAAATTAATAAAGAATTCCCCTCCTTTTTTCTATATAAACTCACTAAAACTCCCATCCCTATTCACTGAAAACCATTTTAAAATTAGTTTACTCTAAAATTACCTCTTATATCCCTCCCAAGGTTCCCCAAGCTCTTAATATTCCCCAAGATTTAAGAATCGCCATCTCAAGGTAAGGTATCCTCTCCTCCTCTTTATTCAAGAACCTTCTTTCTATCATGCCTTTTTATTTCAAATTTTTCATGTTGTGATATGTTTTTATAAATACTTATTAACATCATTATTATACCCAAGTAATTATATACCCCTTTCACCCTCATTAACCCCTTCTATAAACCATTATATACACTCGTTATGCTGCCAAAATTATCTCGTGACTTTCCATGCCCAAAATTTGTGTATTGAAGAACCATCTCCATTTCCACTCAAGGATATTCACCTAGTTTTACATATCATTCATATGTTGGGTATTTACATTTATGTAACTATAAATCCTTAATATTTAGTTTAAAATTAATGAAATTCATCCTTATGTTGTATAATTTAGGTGGCCCACCTATGCATTTGCATGATATGAAAGTGACGGGTGGGACTGAAATTATATAGCCCTCCAATGCATTGGGTAATGTTTTTATCCCATGAGATTAAATTTATAGTTCAAAGGAGGTTTTACTAATAAAACTATGTTATGTTTTCTTGGTATTTATCCTTGACTTATGTTTATGATGTCATGTTTTATGTTGTTTCCACATTCCTATATTTCCTTTAGGATACCATGTTATATCATTCCTCATTATTCAAGATTATGATTCTCACCCCTCTTATATTACCTTGATATTAATCTTGGGTCACATTTAATTATTTACCATATTCTATTCTTTGATTATTTTCTTATTAGGCTTTATAAAACACCCCTTTCTTAGGAATGTCCCCAAGTTATCCCAGGCAGTTTTATAAGAATGATGGAATTTTAGGAGCATGTAAAAGAAGTTTTCATTAATGTAATTGTATTTTTATTGTTATTTGTTATTATATATACCTAATTTCCTAAATAAAATTTTATTTATGATCTTATGGTATTTTATAATGTGTAACTTTGTGTAATAAATCATTAATTAATTTGTATTAAAGATATGGGTTGTCATAAAACCCAAGGAACACATTCTTTAACATAAAAGAGGGCATACCTTAAAATATAATATGTTCCAATATTTTTGATATTTTTTATTATTTTACTATTAAAATATACATTTTACTTGATTTCAAATCTATTTAAATTAAAAAAAAAAATTGGTTCCCTAAATGATATAAAACCATATTAGTGTCCAATTTGAATCCTCTCTCACACAGGCCCTCCAAACCTCCTCATTTTCTCTCTCTCAAAACCTAAAATTCAATCTTGAACCTCCACATATGTGGTGTAATGGTGAGGATAAAACATGTTTTTGGTTCTGTAAATGAGTTTTAACCTTGAAATAAATCTAAAGGAGAATATAATCAATAATTCTTTTTGTGAAATCCCCTTCATTCATCTAAAGTAGCTGTCACTAATAAGGAATTAGATGTTAATTGGTTAAAGTCAAATAAGTTTCTGGTATGGAAGGTAGTATAAGAGAAAGGTTGTGCGACATGGATCTCTAGGAATGACCGACCATTATATTTGAGATTTGTTCGTGATTTTTTATGTATTCTATGTTTGAGTTTGTGGAAAATAAGTATACCATTGAAACTTTTGTTGATTGTATGGAACATTTTTACTTATTTAAATAGTGGTAAAAGTGTTTTGGAGTTTATAATGAATGATTTTATAAAGACTATTAGGGTTTCTATCCTATCATCCACACTGAACTTCTTTTTGAGAATTTTATTCAGGATATTACAGGGGTTGAAAACCCTAAAAGACCAATTATAGTAGAACTCAATAGAGAGTTCATGCTTCTTTATAATCCTATCCATCATCTATTTTGTCCCATGAAAGGGGAATTCCTTATTTTGAGATTCTTTGATATCTTCTTCTTATACCTATTGAAAATAGGGTCGAAGATAAATCTTTATAGATACCTTATGGTCATATGATGGAATCGTGTAAGCCTAATTCTAGATAAAACTATTTAGTTTATCCCAAAATAATATATGAAATGTTAGAATCTAGAGGATTGGTCCCTAAAGGAGAATAGAAAATTCATCAATGTGGTGGATTCTGTATAAGAAAAATTACTTGTAAAATGATGAAAGTCAGTTAGAATCCCTATTTAAATAAATAGGTAGTGTAAAGTGAAAGGATTTTTAAAAACTTAGATCTAATAAAGAACCTCACCTGAACTAGGGTTTTGGTTGATCCTAGCTTATAACTAGATGAAGTTTTATCATTTTCCTCTGATTAATAAGTGATTGAATCTAGTGTTTTAGATGGTGGTGTAGATGAGGAAGAATTTGTAGCTATAGTTGAGGAAGAAGAAGAACTAGTTACTAAATCTGTTGAAGCTGGAAGATACCATTACACTACCAAAAGTTAGAATGTCTCTTTTGGGCCTCCTGATTCTGATGTATTCTTACCTAATAAGGAGAGCTTGTTGGATGATATTGAGGTTTCATATACTGAGGTTTCTAATGCTACTCAATTTTAGGGATATTTTTATAAATTCTAGAATATGTCATTGCACTATCATAAGTCTATTTATATGATGTTTATAATGAAGAAAATAATTAAGAAACTAATCCCCATTACTTTTTTTTTGAGTATTGTAAGATTATTAGTTGTTATTGGGACAATAACTCATAAATTATTTTAGTTGTACATGCTGTTGGAAGCTTGATGAGATATGATTTTGTGACTAAGGGGTATAATCCCCCAGGGTTATCTATCCTTAGGATATTCTAATTAGATTCATATTTTTACAATGGTAATGATGATAGGGGTAGTCTACCTGATCATGGAGGAACTTCTATTTTAGATATTCAGATAGATCCTAAGGGATCTTTGATGGAGAGAATTGATCAGGTAGAGGTTCTTGATACCTTCCATTTAGTAGTTCTCACTATAGTCGGTGGAGTAGGGGTTCAAATTCATTGCACGATGAGGAAGTCAATGTTGGGAATGTAGTTTGGGGATGTCCTTTGGCCCATGTTTCACCATCACCTAGATAAAATAGGTATTCACTTTATCCTCCTTCCCATGCTTGTATTTTGAACCCAATTTACATGGATTCCTTTAAGGAAAATATTATTGGTGCTCTTGATGGATTTCCTAAGTCTTCTACCTCTCAGTACATGTTTTTTTATCCAAGATGACATCTCTTTGATTGTATCTTTGGTTGTGACACACCTCTAACTTAAAATTTTTATGGGGATTAAAGATTTAGAAGTAGAGAATAGGAAGTTGGTGGAGCACATTAGTGGAATTATCTCTACCTTAGCGAGTATGAGAATAAAACTAACTCAAAGTAATATTTCTATTCTTGGAAATCTTGAGTCCCTATGTTTTTCTATTGGTTACTCCTCTTCCAGATATCCTCCTCCAGCTATTCCTACTTCTCTTGATGATGATTTAGTTAGGAGTATATTTAAAGAATAGTTATAGCATATGTTAGGGGATTATTCTTCATCTCACTAGGATGAGCTTTAGTAGATAAAGTCACATGGTGAGCACATTTATAATCTTGTAAGAGAATGCCTCAATAAGGCTACTAGTGATAAGGAAACTATTACCAATGATATAAAGTACTATATTTCAAATATCTATATAAAAAATGCGCTCAATTCTAATTTTATGTTTTTAACTAAGAATATAAGGATGCCTATAATTACTAGGGTCTTTAAAGAGTATGTGATCGAGTTGAAAGTGTTCTCTCCCTTATTGAAGATATCCATGGAAGAGATGTAGGATTTCTTTTAGGATATAGAGTATAATGGTAGTGTCATCACACAAATTCTCAAGTTGATAGAGTTATTTCTCTACACTACTAGTATAACTTTCATTGTGCCACCTGATATTTCTTTGACTATAAGTGTTTCATATGCTCTTTTAGTTCTAGTTCAAGCTCATTCCATAGGTATGATCACTTTTCCTTACTCTAGTAGATGAAGTGAGGAATCTCAGGGCCATTGCCTCCAACATTTTCTTTAGGCCTCCTAAACCTCCCTCAATATATGCCCCTCCTCCTGTTACAACTAGTGAGAAAGGAAAATCCTATCTAGATCCCACCTCCATTCATGATGAGGATGACTCAGACTTAGATTAGGATCTAATAGGGATGTTTTTTAATTTTCATGATGTAATTATATACCTCTTGATCTTAATGGAAATATATTACTCTTTCATCTTTCATCTTTTCTTTGATAAACTTTTCAATTATATATTTTTATTTCCATTTATACCTTTTTGATAATCACAAAATGGGGAGAACATGTATGTTATATGTTTATTTATCTTTTATACTTATTCTTTTACCAATTATGTGGAACTTAATTTTTATATTTATTTATTATTTGATTATACTCTGAAAACTGTTTGGAACTAGCATTTTTAATTTCTTTTCAACCATGATTTATGATCATAAAAAGGGGGACATTATTGTCCCATTCCAAAAATTAATTGTTTTATTTCTCACAAATCACGTTTACATTATTACTAACTATTTATGTGCTAAATGGTAGAATATTCCCAATTCTAGAATTTTTATAAAATTTTCTATAAATGAAACATGATACCATTAGTTCATCTATGCTACAATTAGTATACTTGTGCTACCACCAGTGGACCTTTTCTACCACCAAGATTATTATACAACTGTCAAGTCAAAATTTTCTTCCATCAGTTGAAATGTGATATTGTTATAATGATTCCACTATTTCTAGTATAAACCTACTACCGACAGACTAGTTTTTATACCACCAAAAGGAATATTAGTCCATCAGTTACAACTTACTACCGCTAGAGGAGTTATGTTATCGTCAATATAGATCTTCTACCACCAGTATAGATATAATATGACTAGTTGAATATATGCTACTACCAGGCTGATTCCATTATCACCAATCTAATTATGTTACCACTAGTTGATCTCTACTTCCCTTTATTTCTGCTTCCATGCCTATCTAGAAGTAAAATTTAAATAAAATTCCAAAGTTTAGTTTATTTATTTTAATATACATTAGATATTTGGTAAATATGATTATTTACGAATGATTATCCTTAAATGGATACTTTGTAGAATTGAAGAAAAAGTAAAACTTTTGAGAACTTCTGATCAATACGAGGATTTATTTTATTATTATTCTATAATAGATAATTGGAGTGTTCTTAAATCTATAAATATGAGGATACCCTCATGAAAAGATGATGTTTGGATTATAGGATTACTGGTGGTTAATGTGACAAGTAAATGTACCTGATTAAGTATTATTATAAAAATAAAGTGGATTTTATATGTTGTATATGATAATATTATTTTTATATAAAAACAGAAACCTTGAATAGTGTTTTAAAAGTTACTTCAATGATAGATTTAAAGATAATCTAGAAGAAGAATAATATCATTTTTTTTAAATGATTGAGGGTCAATCCCCCTTTATTGATCATATAAAAGATAGAACCTATTTTAGAACTAGGAAAGTGGGAAACCATTACAATAGGGTAATAATGCCTTAAAAAATAAAATAAACAAAGGTAAAAAAGATCTTATAAGTCCAAAAGAAACAAACATCCAACCAGGAACCCGAAAGCCTCATCTCCCCCTCACTAGACAGTGTAACAGTGAGTTCTATCAAAATAATGTGTCACCCCCTCTTTCAAGAAGTTTCACCATGATGGAGGCACAACATGGAATAAAACCTCTCCAAACAACATAGAAATGTGTAGGAGATATGGATGAAAGGTTCCATAAAACCCTTCTATCTTTCGAGTCTCCCACCCGAAAAAGAATGAAATGATTTCTTAGAAATGTAAACCTAATGAAACACAATATATGATTGAAAAAACAGATAAAATGTCATGGAAAGGTACCCATCCATCCATCAAAGTGATGGCGCATGGCTGAATGTTGGGTTTCATCACACCCATCCCTCTTTCGAGGCCGCCCACCCAAGTGTACCTACAAAATGCTATGAAACATCCAATTAAAATAAGGAAAACCAATACCTGTGATGAAATATAGTCCCTAAGAACACACAGAACCAAAAAGACAAATAAAAAACAGGATGAAATTATAGGGAATCACTCTTGATTAGTGAAAACAAAAGTGTCAAAAACACTTCAAGAACAACTGAGACCAACAATATCCAGAACCTCCAGAGAACCATCATCCCTTGCTACTAAATCAGATCCAAATTCACATCAAGCATCCAATAATACAATTAAAAGTAATACCAGAGAAACCCTCGACATACCAAACCAAGTACAACCCCAAACCTTGGGTCTTGTGTGTCCTCAAACTGGTCTCGTCCACCAAGCATCCACTTCCCCTGATATCAAAATAATGAGAGAAGCGATGGGGATGATTGGATCTAGAAAAAGACGGATCTGATGTGCAATGGATCTAAAATCTACCAACACTATTCTGGTGAAACCATGAATCTAGTGCTACTACATCCACCATCATCACGATATCAGATGAGGTGAGGCTAGAAGAAGAACAAGAACAAGAAGTGAGGTATGTGAAGCTAGACGACGATGAAAGAACAGTCCTAGATGGAAGTGTGAAACTAGAGATTATGCAGTGAAGCTCCATGATACAGAGTCCAGAATAAAATCCAAGACCCCTTCAATGATGATCAGACCACAAAGGTTTTACCAATCGAGCGAGAAGATAGGAGATGAAAAACTGTTGTAGAGGAAGCTAAGGGAAACCCTAGAGGCAATGTTGTTGGGTGAAGTCGCCGAGTGAATGCAGTACCATTCTAATATACCAAATTGAAAGATTTTGTTTGGTCCAAGAATAATAAAATCATTACATATCATATCAATATAATTAAATAATTAAAAATACACAATAAATTTTAAATTATTTCTCTATTCTTCTCTGTTTTACTTACTTCTGAGTCATGATTACATTATCTATTTAAATGTTGAGAACAAACTTCTGTACTATATTGGACAGTACTCTAATACTATATTCACACTTTTTTTACATTTAATATCCCACTTATAACTATGGAAGAGGCTTATTGTATCTTATAATGCCTTTTGAGTGGTTGTATATGTTAAAATTCATCCAGGTTATGGATATTTTTATTATTTAATAAACAAGATTTACAGTGGGTGAGTGTCAAGTAGAGAGGATCAAGTATCGTCCTGAGACTTAACCTATTTTATTTATTTATTCTATTTTTTAATTTTTTATTGTTTAATTTTTCCCTAAAATTGTTTTATTTACTAAAAACTCCTTTGAAAACAAATACTCTGATAGTTATATTTAATCAATGATTTATATACGATGTTTGATTAATTTAGATTTGTTTCAAAAGGTAAATAAATTTTAAATTTTTTTATCTAGTTTTTGATCGATCCTTTGAAAAATATTCTGAAAACATAAAATTATATATTTTTACTATTTTAGTTAACTAGGCTATTTTTGTAAATTGAGGGATTTTGTTTTAAATTGTTTTTAAACATATTTTTTTGTAATCACAATTTTCCCCCCTCTTGATCTATCCAATGGGACCAAAAATATATGTATACATATGATATATATGATATATCTTGTGGTGTACATGTTTTTATAGAGATATGATCATGTTTGAGGGAGATCATACCAGAACCCTTATTAGCTTCAGTAGCACTGATTCTTTTCTAGAGACTGTTCTTTGCTTACATCTTTGAAATATGTATTTCATATTTGTTTTCAACACTACTGAGGCCTGAAAGGTCACATTGTTAGGCCCTTGGGTAAAGATAAAATTTTGGAAAAAATGTTTGTTCAAAATGAAGGTATTTTTATAGAATCATATCTAAAAGAGTTTAGATGGATTCATAAAGAGTTGTGATGTTTTTCATAACTTCTTTATGGGTTTTTAGTGTAAGTGGAAGATTGTTATATGTGTACAAAAATGTAAATTCATAATATGTATATACACATGCATATGATGCATGTAGTATATATATAATATATGATAATGTATATTTATAGTGAATATTTAATACATGTATATGATTCATGTATAATGTGTGTGTGTGTGTATAAATTACACTATATTAAATATTTATGAGATGCACATACAAATTTTTTCATGTGATGAAATGATTAACTCTATCCCAAATGGTTTTATCAGTTTCAAACCAAAGTTTGGATCATAAAATATGTGCTTATTTATTGAAGTGTTTAATGAATAAATCACTCAAAAATGGTAACACATAATATATTTTAAAATAGAGGAGTGTCATGATTCAACTATATGAGAGATATGATCTCTTCTATTGGGTGGTGGTGTTTGTGATTATTGTGTTTAGATGAAAATTTTATCATCAATTTCATGCAATATTTTCTATAGAAAACTATCTTATTCCATATCTCTATTTATCTCTTCTAAGAAGGTGCTATCACCCATTTGGAAATTCTATTATCCTCATGATATAATCTTGGATAATTCATCTGGTGCATCACCTTAGATTTAAGGTGTTTTTGTCCACTACTCCTCATGATCTTCCTCAAATATTCTCCCAAGATCATGGAAGATGGATGTTGCAACTTTCATTTATAAGGTACTAAATTCACCACTATTTTCAGATAATTTATACGTTTGATATATTTGAGATAGATCCTTATGATTTTGGGTTGTTTTCCACTACCAATGAGCATTATATGATCATATGAAACCCATCAGTTCAATGGTTTTTTTATTATAATAGTAAAATTGAATTCTTCACCCAAAACATGCCTTCTAAAATATTCAAATTTAAAATTAATTATTTAAAATTCATTCCAGGTAATATTTACCTTATTTTACCTCATTTAATTTATTACCGTGGTAGTTATTTTTTTTTGAAAAAATATAATATATACCCTATTATATAATTTAGATGTAATGATTCCAAATTTTAACACCATTTAGTCAAATTCAAACTCTAAATATGAGAAATTTATATTTTAAATAAAAAAACCATAATATATACTAATTTTTTTAGAAAAAACTATTTATTTTTAAATGAATGGTTACACTTTTATTTTTCATCATTTATTAATTATTCTATGAATTATTCTTATTTTTTAAAAGTTAAATATATTATTTTTAATACATTAATAACTTCTATATAGAAATTAAATGTAAAATATAAGAATTAACATACCCATTGACTATATGTATACCCAAAAACTATATATCTATTGATTTTATATATAATTATCATATATTTTTCATATTATATTTGTTCAATTCCTATATATAACCTTACATACTTCTCTAAAATCACTCATCTTGTTACTTTCTTTGAAATTTTTACACTAAAACTAAGGTTTTCACTATTTCTAATGTTTTACATTATTTCAAAAATTACATGTGAGATATTATTTTCTTGGGAGAACATAAGTAAGAGTATTTCAAGATCACAACCTTTTTAATTACCCGTGTTTATTTTCCCATTTATTTGTGTTAATCTTATGAAATGTATTCATCCTCCATTTGTAATGTTATATTTTGAGAAAAAACAACGGTCATTTTATTTGGTGTTGTATATGATATATTTTATATGTGATTTATATTATATATAAAATAAATTAAAATCAATTTCATTATTCTAGAAATAAAATTCATGCAAATATATGGGGTTTTATATACCCCACCTTAAAAAAAATTCTCCCTTAAAATTTTCATTTTTCTCACTAATGAACATAGTTGAAGGTATCCTTATAATATACATGAATTTAGATATAATTTCTATTGGTAACTCAATCATAGAATAATAATCATTTCATTTCCCCCATAATAGGTATATGTTGGGATTTTCATTAGTCTCATCCATTTATTCAAAGTATGTTTATTTTATAGTTAACATACATCATCCTTATGAGTGAGTTTAAAAAATCATACCTATAATGTCATGTGATGTTTTACACATATGGATTGATAGATTTTCCTCATTTATTTGTATATTTCTATGTATTATTTCAACATTTTGAGATGGAGAGTATATGGAATTTTTTTTGAATTCCTTCTATTCTATAGGTTTAATTTCACGCTTATCATATTTGGAATCTAGAATATTTCTAAAATTATTTCATAGATTCATAACATCCTTCCATACTATTGGGAATCATAACTTACCTTAAATTATAAGAACTATATGAAACAAATTATGAAAAAATTATATGGTACCTCCTGTGATTGTAAGATCCCCCATGACTTCGAAGACCAAAACTTTGGTAGCAACGCCTCACCCTAAGTCACTGTATCGATTTTTCCTTTGGGTTTTAATCCCACACCTCGTTCAAATAAATACCTTCATTTTAGAAAATTAATAAGCAATATAATCATGTGACATGAAATAGAACATGCAGGCATATACATGAACAATGCATAAGAAATTACATAGTTTAGACATTGTGTCATACATCCACAAGAGAATAAGCACATATTTTTATCCAAAAAACATTCACTTGAGTTACAAGAAAACTCTATCTTCTAATATCCTACCAAAAATAAAGGAATATAAAGTATAACACATCATTAGAACTAGTAATTACCATCAGTGATTATTTTTATTGATCCACCCTCTAACAGTGCTCCTTCTGTTCTACGCCCTTCCAGACTTCGGGCACTTACCTATACTCTTTATACCTCTGACACTTGGGTGTTCCATATAACACCCTATATTCATGTTATGTTATTTTTGTCATTTAATTTTGGTTTAATTCATGTTTTAATAATTGTGGGTTGGTATTTTTGGAATTATGGAAACTTTTTCTATTTTCACGATTATTTTACACATTTTATGGGAAAATGTGTAATTACGCTTACATAGGGGACTTTATAGTTAATTTTTTGTTCTTGAATGGTTTTATTTCATGAGAAGTGCATGGTTGGATCTAAACCTTTAAAAACCTAGTATAAATTGTGAAAACTCTTTGTGTGCAAGGGTTTTAGTGAAATATTTACAAACAAATAATAGAAACCACATAACAAGAATTTCTGGGGATCTACAGTTTTGACAAAGAGGTTTTTCATAGTTGGTGTATAGTTTGGTAAACTGTGTGGCCAAAACATATGGGTGCCTAGTTATCGAATAGTACATTTCATATGGATATAATATAGTTTACCAAATCGTGTATTCAAATAGTGTGAAATCCCTAAATTTTATTTAAATGTGAAGTTACATATAATCCCCTATCGATTTTTAACCCCCATCTCCTCCTCTCTTCCCCCCTTCATTATAATGAGCCTCTTAGATCCCTAGGGTGATTTTATTCTCACTTACCTTTGATTTATGGCCTCACTCCTCATATTTCAAGAATTCTTCAAGGTAATTTCTTCGATTTCTCTTGTTTATTCTTCTTCTTACTTCCCTATTCACTTCCTCTTCATTTTTCTATACCTACTTTGAGTAATAATACTTAAATTAGTTGGATTTAGGGTTTTGGTTTATGAATAAACTATGATTTTGGGTTTTTAGGACCTATAGAGGGTCTTTACTCGCTCGTTTTAGTGTTTTCCATGGAATCCGACATTCCGAGACCCCATTCCAATTACTTTGAGTTAGGTGTTTCTATTATATTACTTTATTTTATAATTCATAAAGTATTGCATATTTTTAAATTCATTTTAAACTGAATTATAACTATTTATGATGCCTGGGATATATTTAAATTTTTTAAGCAACATCCTTGATTTACATAAAAGGTTTTTCTAAAGCTTTCAACTTACTTCTTTTGAACTAATTGTTTAATAATTACAAGCATTTTATTAAATGACCATAAGTATTTTCAAATGGATTTTTATAATAAACATGGAACTAATTGCTATATTATATTTTTAATAAAGGAAGATAAGTTTTTAAATAAATGTTTGAAATGTGAAAGTTTTTGTTTCTCTTTTATTTACAAAGGTGGTTTTAAGATGTGTGATTTAAAATGATATCAAAAGAGACATTTAATTATGATTCGATACCTTAAGAAAACCAATTTGTAAATTTGTAACAGATGGTTTAATTCATGTGAGACCCTCAATGTCCCCCCCTGTGTTTTTTCATCCATTATGGGTTATTTATTAGGTGATGGTAGTATGATGTGAAAGATGACGTTTCATGTGAAGATATAGGAAGATGGGGGGGGGGGGGGGGGTTTATTTCATTATTCTTATGGTGTATGTGATGATCATTGACTAAATTTTACTCTCCTCCATGTTAGATTCATCATGGGATCCTAAGTGTCTAGGTGGGAGTTATGGATTCATCCTACCCTAGTTGGTAAACGTGATTCTACAGTCACCTATTTTTTATTATATTAGGGCTAGTGGATAAGTTTCATTCATAGGAGGTTGGTGTGGGCTATTTGAGTGGATTTTGTTATTATAGGATGCAACATACACCGACTTTTGGTCTATGATTTTATAAAACTTTTATGGTTATCTGACGTTAGTACCTAGGGTGTAGCATAAGAAACATGTTTCTTGATCGGTGGTTATATAAAGGGGATTTCTATTTCATGATTTATTGTATACCCTTTTTCCTAAATATCTAGTGAAACCATTTATTTTTATTTATTGTTTTTATATTTCTCCTTGATCTTATAGTGCCCTTTGAAATTACACTTCTTTACTTAATGGTTGGGTGTGTTCCCAGAATGGTTTTCGAGGTGAATTTTGAAAATTTTCTTTAAAAATAAATAAATTCATTTAGTTTTTTGTTGAGTTTTTATGTTACATTTAGGAATGTTTGAAAATGATTTTTTGTTGGTTTTTCTCCTAAAAATAAAAGATTCATGTTTTGGGTTGTAAAAGTGGTTACATTTGGTTTTCCTTGAATATAAAGGTTTTATTATTTATAACATAGAATATGGGGGTTATTTCCACTATTTATTATTTAAAATAAAATTGGGAACCTTATTTTATATTTTATTTCAAACTAGTATTTATTATTTGTTTAATTAAAGTAATTTCATAAAGTATTTGGTGAGATCTTACTGGACCTATCATCTCACACCCTACATAGACACTCATTTTTGTGTGTATATATCTCATTTTTTATATAGCTTATAGGTTTATTTTAGATTGGTTATCATCCTCTTGGTCCAATAATGGTGAGTTGGGATGTGGAGAGAATCTGTGGATTTCATGGAGGCACTCATGCAATTTTTTATGATCTTGTTTTTATTTTGGTATGTTAATGTATGGGCCAAGACAACCATTTCTTATTCATATTAAGTTATTTTGTTATATATTTTTATTTTTTTATTTTTAATGATGTATGAAAGTTCATATGAATGAGTTGTATCATTTCTGTTGGTTATGAATTCTTTGTCTTATTCATTTATTTTCTTATGCTTATTTGATATTTTATAGAAATCCAATGGATGATCCATGTAAGATTCATGGTAAATTATTCACTATATATTTACTTTGATTAAGGGGATAAATCATTCCCAAGTTGTTTTCCTTGATGCTCAGACACTAGTTTCCAGATTATGGGGATTGGGTACGCCCTTCGGGCCTAGTGGCAGACCAGGTTAGGTGACATGTTAGATTAGACCTAGACATATTTTTATAAATGATATCAAATATTAGATTCATAGTAAGGGACTATGTTCTTGATTACTTACTATTTTTATTTGGGGTGTGTCATGGTATCATGGAGTTAAGAATTTTAGAACTTGAGAGGTATATGTGAGGAGAGTCAGAGGAGATCTTTCTCATTAAAAACCTCAAGTTAACCTGGGTAGTCAGGTTTGGGTCTTTTATTTTGATTTCATTCTTGACTGGTTGATGTATTTTATGTGAAAGGATGATATTTGGAATCTTTATGAGTTTGAAATGTGATTTTGGGGGTTCCATTGCATTTTTAAGTGAAAGTGTAAGTAGAACTAAGACTGCAAGGTTATCCCACACCTTTAAAACCCTAAAGAGCATATGAATATGGTTCTATGAGCTTCCAAAAATATGCCACATGATTTGTTCATGACCTAAAAAATCATTTATCCATGTTATTCAAAACTTTTCATCCATTCTGGATTTTTTATTTTGACCTCTCTCGGATATGGATTTCAACTGGTGTGGGTTCCACTTTTTAGGGATGGATTTTAGACGGGTTTTATAAGATTTTTAGGACTTAAAAATATATTTTGTTTGAAGTTTGGTCTTTTGATTTTTTCAATGTTTCTTTTTAAATATTTAGTGTTTGTTTTAGAGTGGGAAAATGTGATAATTTATAAATCGCTGGTTTTAAAACTTATCTTTGATTTTTTTTTTGAAATTGAATCTAATGTTTTACATGAAACATTTTATAAAGGGTTTATTTTATTATGGTATCTAGGGAAAAAAATTTAAACTAAATTTGAAATTTATATAAATATTTTAAAATTATTTTTTTTAATTTAGAGATTATTTAAAATTGTAATAAACTAAGAAATTACTTCAGTTGGGTTTCAAGGGAATAAGAATTTTAACTTTTAATAAAGTTTCAAAATGGTACATTTAATTTTTAGAATTAAATGGTATGTTTCTAAGGATGATTTTTTTATGAAGGATGATTTTTTTTATTTTCAAAGGAATGCCATAGAAAAATAAAATTTTGAATTGTGTTGGAAATTGGAAGTTTTGAAGAAAATAATTTTTCTGATACATGATTAATGTGTTTCATTTTGAAGGTTTTGTGTTTTGTATTTTCCCTTATTTTATAATAGGATCATTTGGATTAAATAGTGAGGTATGAATTTAAGAAGTCTATATATTGTATTAATTAGAGTAAACTCCCATGTTGGTCAAGATATAATGTAGAAGGCTTGTATTCAAAGATGATCCTTTCAAAAAATAATCTCATCACTTGGGAAAGATATTTTTAGTTTTTTACTTTTATCAGACTTATCATAGAGTGGAAGTATAAGAACCCCCATTTTATTTTGGGACTTATATTTTGTGTTACTCAAAGTGGTAATATTCTTGTGGTACAGACCTGAGTATATGAAGGTGGAGTAATCTCTTGAGTTTGTGAGCCTTCTTTAAGGTGAACAAACCATGAATGAGTATGTTGATAATTTCTTAGAGTAGTACTAATTTCTTTTGAGAGAGTCGTTAATGGATATTTGGAAGTTCATTTCATAGGAAGATGTCTTTTTCCAAACCTCAATTTTGTATCGGGGGTCCTTCCAGAGTTTGGTGGTTACCTATGGGAATAGAGAATCCTTTGCATGATTTGGTGTGATTTGTATTGGGATGATTTTTCTTTATGGGTTTTTGTTTTAGTGGGTTCCTTTTGTGGAATTTGGATGGTCCTTGGGGATTCAGATCTAGTTTAGGCTTTGGGTATTTTTCTAGTTCTTTTTTTGGGTATTATAATTTTAAGGCTGTGTTTATGCCCGTTTGATGGAATCTTGTTTATAGAGGTTTGTGTTATTTTAAATGTTTATCTATTGGAATGGAAATTCTTGGAGGTTGATCATGGGAGGCCTTGGATAAATGATTGAGTATCTAGGTACAATGTTTCTTCTTGGTAAGCACACATGGTTACTAGTTTTGTTTTTTTGGGATTTACATTAGATGATGTTCCATGGTTCAAGTCTTAGTTTACCAATGTGGGGTGCGGTCACTCAGGTCTCGAACCCATTTTTGTTTCATTAATTCCCATTTAAAGATTTATTATTTAGTTACTTTTGGGTTCAAATTATTCATTGTTGTTTTGTGATATTATTTATTTATTAATGATAGTTTTTAATTGGGTTATACCACTTGGGAGTTTGGATTAGTTTTTTTAGTGGCCAATTTTGGTTTTCAGATGAGTTTCATCTCTGGTGATGAGTTTTTTTAGGTACATTTTCCTTCATTCCACAATTTTATAATAATTCTATATGGTAGGGATACCTATAATAGGTATTTTTTTTATTTTATGGATTTGGATTGGATTATAATTCTTTGATCAGTTTTTGGAGTTGTTGGTATTATTTGAGGATTGAGGTTCCTCATTTGTGGTTCTTTGATCTATAGTTTTGTTTATCCCACTTATTATATTATGGTATAAATATTCTCATTATTAGTTTCCATATACTTTTTATCGAGGAATTTCTAGATGTAATAAAGTGTCATGTCTGGGAGATTGTAACACCCTTTGTTACTATTATGGAGTTTTATTATTTAATTTTGGATTCATTTGAATTCAAAGAATTTTAGGCTTTTATTTTTGGAATTATATAAATTTTTACTCTTTTACAGGATAATATTCATGATACAGGTGAAACCATGTGATTACCCTTACACAGGGTCCTTTATAGTTTTTTTATTGAATGCTTTTCTTACAAGGGAAGATCATATTTAGATACCAAATTCACAAAACCCATTAGAAACCATGAAAACCCTTTATGTATAAGGTTTGTTAGTGCATTACTTATGTATGGTTAGTAGAAACCATAAAAAAAGAAAACATGAGGATATGTAGTTTTTATAGAGTGGGTTTTCATGTTTAGCCTGAATTTTACCAAACCATGTGGCCAAATCATGTGAGCTACCCATATTTCATTTAAGGGATAAATTCTTAAATTCCCTCTATATTTTTAAACCTTCCTCTCCACCTATCCTATCTCCTTCATTTGGAAAAGCCTCTTAGATCCCTAAGGAGATTTTATTCTCCCTTACCTTGAATTTGTGGTCTCTTACCCTCAAATTTCAATTTTTTTCAAGTTAATTTCTCCAATATATCTTCTTTCCTCTTATCCTTCATCCCTCTTCCTTTTCCTTTCAATTTTATATCTACCTATGAATTATAATCCTTATGTTGGTTAGATTTATGTTTTTTGTTTGGTTATAACATAGGATTTTGGTTTTTTATGACCTACAGAGGGTATTTCCTCACTCTTTTGAGTGTTCAAAATAGATGGGAACGCATCATGAATTAGTTGTGATTTATTTTTGGTAGGTCTTTCTATGATATTTATTTATTTTTAAATCCGTGAAGTTCTTGAGCATTGTAAAATTCATTTTAAATTAAATTATAGTATATATGATTCCTAGATTGTATTTTATTCTTTTGAGTAACATCTATGCTTATCATGAAAGGTTTTTCTATGGAGTTAAACTTTATTATTTTGAACTAAGTGTTTAAGAATGATAAGAAATTGATAAAATTTCCATGAGGATTTCTAAAGGGATTTTTAGGATAAACATGGGGACTAGGTTTTGTTTTGGATTTTAAAGAAAAGAATATGTGTTTTTAAAGAAATTTTCAGAAATTGAAAGGTATTGTTTCTCTTTTATTTCCAATAGTGTTTTTGTGATGTGTGATTTTAAATTATATCAAAATAGACTTGGAATTATGTGTTGAGACATTAATAAATCTCATGTGTCACTTAATAAAAAATGGTTTGATTTAGGTAAGACCCTCATTGGTTGACCCCTTGTGTATGCTTCATACATTATAGGTTTTTTATTAGAGATGTTTTCATGATTTTAAATGGGTTATTTCATGAGAAGGTGTAATAGGAGAGGTATATTTTTTTTAATTCTTGTGATGAATGTGATTATCTTTGATTTGTTATTACTCACCTCCCTATTAGATTGGTCATGGGAGTCTGAGTGTCTAGGTTATAGGTCTTGATTAATGATAACCTAGTTGGTATATATGCTACTAGGGCCCCTAAATTTGTTCATAGGACATGTATAGTAGGGAAGTTTCATTCTAATGAGGTAGGTGTGGGATAGTTGGTTGACTTGTGTTATAGTCGGATACAACTTACACCATCTATTTTTCCATACTATCATATCACCATTAGGATCATATCACATTAGTACCTAGTGTGTATCCCATGACACTTGTTTATTTATTGGTCATTATATAAAGTGGATTTCCATTTCATGATTTATTTTATTCCCTTGTGCTCGACTAGTCTGTGGAACCATTTATTTTATTGTTTTTTTGTATTTCTCCTTGATATTATGGTGCCTTTTGACATTATAATTTTTTCTTTTATGGTTTGGTGTGTTACTAAAATGGTTTTCTAGGAATGTTTTATAATTTTTATTTAAAAATAAATGAAATTAATTTAGTTTCATATTGAGTCTTTATGTGAGGTTTTTAAATGTATTAAAAATCATGTTTTTTGGTTTTTCTCAAAAATATAAAAGATTCATGATTTGGGTTTTAAAAGTTATTATAATTAGTTTTCCTTGAAGAGAGTGGATTTATTATTTATAAAATAGAATATATTGTTTTTTATACCATTTATTATTTAAAATGAAGTTGTGAAAACTTTTTTTATATTTTATTTCAATATAGCATTTATGAATGTCTTAATTAAAGGAATTACATAAAATCATTGGTGAGATGCCACTGAGTCTATTATCTCACACCCTGTATAAACACTCATGTGAATTTATATTGCTCTCATGTTTTATATAGGTTCCATGTTTCATTCAGATTGTTCATCAACCTATCAAGGCTATAATAGTGAGTTGGTATGTAGAGAGAAACTATAGGTTTCCTGGAGATACTCTGGTGTTTTTTTTTTCGGTCATGTTTTTATTTTTGTATGTCGATGTATATTATAAAAAGAAGTTTATTTATTCATATTTAGTTATTTGGTTATATCATGTTTATTTATTTTGAATGATGTATATGGAATTATATGAATTATTTTCATAATTTCTATTGGTTATGACTAATTTGAACTATTTATTTATTTATTTATTCTTATTTGATATTGCATAGACACCAAATTTATGGACAACCCATGTTAGATTATTGATAAATGAAACACTATCCATTTACTATAATTTTAGGTTGAAATCATTCCCATTTTTTTCAATGATGCCCGAGTACTAGTTTTTAGCCTGTGGGGAATTGGAATTCCCTTCGAGGCTAGTGGCTTCTCAGGTTGGGTGACATCTCAGGTTAGCCCAGGATGGTTTGTAATATTCCCGATTAGTGTTGGAAAACTCTTAGATATGCCAAGGTTGGCCCCTTTCCAAAAATATTTTTCTATTTTAACTTTATGTTTATCTTCATCCTTCATAATAGTGGTCCAAATTTGCATAATATAGAAGATTCTACCCATTTAAAAGGTTTTCAATTCCATCTAAAACTCACGGGAAACCCACCATTGATTTTGGAAACCTTAGTTTAACTTATAATTTCCTACCTCAACCATCAATATCTTGTTAATAGTTCATGTCACTTTCTGTGAATTTCACACAACCATTCACCTCCTTTATTACTCTATGCTGCTAATGTATGTTGGACCTTTTGTCTTCATTACTACTTCTTTTAAAACATGATTGAATTCTAACTAAATTGATCAGAATGTACTCCTACGCATTCCCACACTCAGGTAACAACTGTACTACTATCTCTGAAAAACTTTTTATTAGTATCCCATTATACCTACCTTTCTTTGAACTGAACTACTCAGCTATTTTCTACTAAGTCTCTAACTGAGGATCATACTGAACACAATCCATCTAGTTGTGCTGCTACTCCCGATAAACTTACTTTTTCTAGTATGAGCCCTGATATACATTGGTTCTAGTGTATTTCTTCCATATGACTATTCCTAAGTGAAACTTATAGTGTAATAACTGTCTAACCTTCAAACACTTTGACTACAAAAACAATTTCATACCAAAACCCAACAATCACCCACTAGAGAATTGCTTTGATGGATTATAAGGACCCGACCTTAAAATGTTACTTAATATTGAATTTTAGTCAAGAATATACATTATTAAATATTGAGGATATTTTTAGTTTATATTTATATATAATTAGGATACCTTATATACATAACATACCACAATCATACAAGAAGATACTACTAAAAACAGTTTCCATTTTTTTCAAAATATAAAACATTAAAACATAAAGCATGATTTATTTGAAAAAACACAATATAAAACATCATGAATCTCTTATATATCTTACCCATACTTATATCCTATGAAAAAAATTTAAAAAAATATGGTATGAGTATAAAACTCAGTAAGGTATATAAATATAGAAAGTGTTAGTCAAGTGAAAACATAAAAATAAATAAAACCTATAATCATAAAAACTCATATAAAAAAATAATGTAGTTTCCTTGGAACATATTTACCATATCACTCTTACATTCACCCTTAAACATGGAATAACCCTTTGTTCAACTTCCATCTCTGGAGTACCTAATGCATTGGAGAGCTATAATGGGGCTCACCCGTCATATCTTGAGCTATAATAGGCTCAACCCAACATATCTTGAGCTATAATGGGCTCAAACCAACATATCATGAGATATAATGGGATAAATAAAACATAAATAATGTCCAAGGCAATAAATTATCTTGAAATCAGGAGAAACTACTCATTCCATACACATAAAAATAACAATCCTTTTGAAATTTATTAAAGAGAGTTTTAAAAGGATTTTAAAAGGAAAGTACGTTAAAATATAATTGGAGTGAGAATTAATATAATTTAATGGATATGTGTATACAATTTAAATAAACATAGTTCAACATAATATATAAAAAAATTAATCACACCAATAATCTTAATACCATATAATGAATAAAGAAAAAGGTTAACCCAAAGAATGAAAATTGGGTTAAGAATTCCATTACCTCAGATTCTTCTTACTTAAAATATGTTTAAACCTCTTGTATAATGGTTAAAAGAGTGTTATTAATATCTTAAAGAAAAATATCCATCCTTATAACATCTTATATGATCATTCCATTAGATCATTTCACCCTTTATTTGTTAGTATTTTGTTCCTTGCATTGTTTTGGGGTGTTTTCTTTACATGTCTTCCATGATTGGTTCATGATGGATATTCTTTTCGATTGGAAGTGAAAATCCAGAATTGGAATGGAAAGTTATTTAAATATTTTTAGTACCATAATTTATACCATTTATCATTTTGAAGTTTTATATGAGGATGATTCATAAGTTAAAACATTAATGATGTTGGTTTAGATCATTTTAGTGGTTCTTTGATAATAACGACCTCATTTTGTCTTATAAATTAAAAACAAGAGTAAAAAAGAATTCCAGAACCCTGGATGAGAAATAATACATATATTATAACCTGGTTAAACCCTAAAAATTATTTCTTGACCAGACTTGAAAGAATTAATTCAAATTGAAATCACATCATCCATGATGTCGGTAATTTGACACATCACATACAATGTTTTTATTCCTTGAATAAGTGAGAGAGGAGAATAAGAATGATGATGGACTTTCCATGGGAATAATAAAATACATAATATAAATTATTTCTAGAGATTTCATGCCTCTTGGGTAAGATTAGATAAGTAAATAATAAGAAAATAAAGTAACTCAAAATGAAAGAATAATTGAGAAATCCCTTACAAAAATTCGGTAGCCTAACGGCTATGCAACATGATTTTAGAAAATATTAAAAAGAGAGGGAATGAGGGTCACCCATACAGAAATGAATCATAATACATAATAGATCAAGAATAAGAAGTAAATAAGAACATGGTATAGAAACTTGAAGGTTATACCACATAAAATATAACTTGAATGGAAAAAGAAAGAAATTGAGAACTTTCTTACCTTGTAGAGTAACTCCTAGGACTTGAAGGTTGGGACCTTGGGGGCTTGAAGAAACCTCGGGAGGTCTACTAGGGAGGTAAGGAGGCCATAGATTCATTTATGAGTAATTTTTAATTAATTTAATGAAGGAATGGGTTGGTATTTATAGAAAAAGTGAGGGAATAGTTTAATAATTTCCAAGGGACACCTCATTAGTGGTGTTTGAAAAACCATGGGATTGCCCATGGTATTTGCCCATGGTATTAGCCATTTGGGAAACCTCACATATTATTTTACTGTACAAAAGTATACCAGATTTATTACATCATCATTACATCATTAATGATTTCATTAACACACCAAAACTCAAAACTGTATTTTTACTATTCACTAAAAAATCAACTGTTTCAGAAAAATCAAAAAAATTCACCTTAAATTTTTTTCGATGTGTAGAATTAAAAAATGAAATCCATTTTTTGAAAATAATTTTCTACGTATTATTAATTTAACTTTTAAATAAAATTATACTTAATTCAAAAATTAACAATTTTAAAACTCTAACTGCTTTTATATCACATTGAAAAATTAACCAAGATGTTATTATCTTAAATCCTTAAGAAAATAAAGTAGTAATAAAATTTACTATTAATTAGGTTCATATTACTATTCATATTACTATTCATAAAGGTATGTTACTATTCACCCAAAAAACAAGTTGGTTCCATAAGACTCCAAATAACATACTGAACACAATTGTAGATGACTGTTTTTTGAAATTCAAAACATAGAAGCTAAAAAATTATGTTTAAAGGATAGTTATAAATATCTATTTAAAACTAAGTTTCATGTATTTCATTTATTTTTTTTAAAAAACCTTATGGTTTTACATTATCCCCACCTTCTATAAATTGTGTTCTCGCAATTTTATTTACTCATTAAACAAGTGAGGGTAACTTTCCCTCATAGCATTTTCAGATTTCCATGTTGCTTATTATACCATGTGGTTTCTCCACAAAACCTTTACCTAGTGAATTACCTTATTCCACAATACTTGTTACCTTCAATCAAGAATCTAAACCGGTTTCTCTTCATATGAAAGGTTCTCTTCCAACTAAACTACTTCTGGGCTCAAGACATGTGATGAATCTGGCACATACTTCCTCAACATCGAAACATGAACAACATTGTGTACCTGAGACAAACTTTGAGGCAAAGCTACTCGGTATAAAACTGGTCTAACTTTCTCCTGTATTTCAAAAGGACCGATGAACCGCAGACTTAACTTCCCTTTCTTACTGAAACACATCACACTTTTCCAAGTATATATTTTAAGGAAAACATAGTCACCTACCTCGAAAGAGAAGTATTTTCTTCTATTATCTACATAACTTTTCTATCTTCTTTGAGCTGTCATCATGTGCTGCTAGATCATCTTAACTTTCTCATTCACTTCCTCTACTAATTCTGGTCCCATCAAATTTCTTTCACCAACTTCATCCCAAAAAGCTAGAGTTTGACACTGCTTCCCATAAAATGCTTCAAATGGTGCCATATGTATATTGGAATGAAAAATTTTATTATATGAAAACTAAACTAAAGAAATGTGTTGATACCAACTTCCCTAGTAGTCCATTGAACAAGCTCGAGGCATATCCTCCAAAGTCTAAATCATTCGTTCTGACTTCCCATCTGATTGAGGATGAAAAGAATTACTGAAGTTTAATTCTATGCCCAATGACTTCTGAAGCCCCTTCCAAAAGATAGAAGTGAACCTGAGATCTCAATCAGATATAATAGAAAGAGGAACTCCATGTAACCTGACAATCTCTTTGAGGTACATTCGAGAAAGATAATCCAATGACAGTGTATCTCTAATAGAAAGGAAATGTGCATATTTTGGCAGCCGATCAACAATAACCCAAATCACATTGTTACCTTGAGAATTATTAGGTAGTCCCACCAAAAAGTCCACGGATATATTCTCCCATTTCCACTCTAGCACTAGAAAACGCTGAAGCATCCCCTTCGGTAACTGCTACTCTACTTTAACCTATTGACATGTTAAACATTTTGACAGTAAATTATGCAATATCCCTTTTCATTCCATCCCACCAGTAATATTCTTGAAGGTCTCTATACATCTTAGTACTTCCAGGATGAACAAAAATGGAGAAATATGAGCTTCACACAACAAATATTTCTTCAAATGGGAATCACAAGGCACACACAAACTTTTTCAAAATCTTAAAACACAATCTTTATCAAGGTTAAATTTTGGAATCTTACCCATTTTAACCAATTCTACCTTTTTCTATAGCTCGTAGTCTTCATTCCGTGATCTCTTAATTCTATCTGATAATGATGACTGCAATGAAACCTGAAGAAAAACAGATGTATTCCCTGTAACAACAACTTCTAAGCCAAAATTCATCAAATCATTAATCAAGGGATGATGTTCCAAATGTAACATGGTTAATGATACATGATGTTTTCAACTCAAGGCATTATCCACTTTGTTTTCTTTTCCTAGATAGTAATTGATTGTGAAATAATAATCCTTTATCAATTCAATCCATCTTCTCTACCTCATGTTTAATTCCTTCTGAGTGAAGATATACTTCATACTTTTATGGTCAGTATATATTTGACATTTGGCTCCATATAAATGGTGCCTATAAATTTTCAAAGAAAAAACCACAGCTGCCAATTCCAAATCATGTGTCGGATAATTTAACTCATGATGTTTTAGTTTTCTTGAAGCATATGAAATTACCTAATCATTCTGCATCAGAACACAACCAAGTCTCTTCAATAAAGCATCATTGTAGATGAAAAACTCACCACTTCGGAAAGGCAAGGCCAAAACTAGAGCATTCACCAATCTCTTATTTAGTTCCTGAAAAAAAACATCACATTATTCTGTCCAAACAAATTTAACTCTTTTTCGTGTTAACTTAATTAGCGGGCTAGATAACCGTGAAAAGTTTTTAATAAATCGTCGGTAATAACCTGCTAATCCAAGAAAACTATGAATATTTGTAACATTTGTAGGTCTTGTCCATTCATCAACCACTTTTTTTGGAAGGATAAACTGTTATTCCATCCTTATTTACAATGTTCCGAAGAAAATAAATATTTTTCATCCAAAAATAACACTTGCTGAATTTTCCATACAGTTTATTTTCTTTTAAGTTTTGTAAAACAACTATTAGATGTTTTTAATGATCCTATTTACTTATAGAATATACCATAATGTCATCAATAAACACAACCAAAAACTTATCGAAGAACTCATGAAATATTCTATTCATAAGATCCATGAATACAGCAGGTGCATTAGTTAACCCAAAAGGAATAACTACAAATTCATAATGGCCATATCTAGTATGGAACACAGTCTTTGGGATGCCTTCATCCTTTACGTTCAACTGATGGTACCCCGACCTCAGGTCATCCTTCGAAAAATACTATGCTCCTTGGAGTTGATCAAACAAATCATATATATGAGGTAAAGGATGGTTTTTTTAATAGTAATGTTATTCAAAGATCTATAATCGATGAAAAGTCTCATTGAACCATCTTTTTTTCTTAACAAACTAGACTGGAGCGCCCCATGGTGAAGTGATGGGTTGGATGAAGCCTTTATCTAGTAATTCCTGCAACTGTGTTTTTAATTCTAGAAGTTACATTTGGGTCGTTCGATAAGGAGGTTTTGAAATTGGCTTAGCATCAGGAACTATGTCAATAGTAAACTCAACCTCTCGATTATAAATAACACTAAGAAAATCATCAGGAAAAACATCCAAGTATTCATTTACCACTAGTACATCATTAAGCAGGATAGTTCCCTTATATTCAAAAATATGAGCAATAAGACTTTCATTTCCATCCTTTATCAGTTTCTTAGTTCCCTGATATGTTATTAATGGTATGGGTTCATTCTTGTACACAAATTGAAATTATTTCTGAAAAACAACTTCTTTTTCTCTACAATCTATCTTAGCATGATAAAAAGAAATCCAGTCCATACCCAGAATAATATCAAGCTCTACTATAGGAAAAACAAAAAGGTTTGCGGATAGATTATTTCCACATACAAGTATAGATAGATTCTTATAATTTATTTTTGACACAATATTTCCTCCAGGTGTTTTTACCATGAGATCTAGTTTCATTTCATGAGGTCGACTTCCCAATTTTTCCGAAAATTTCTCATAAATAAAGGAATGTGTAGACCCTGAATCAAATAACACCTTTTCAAAATCTAAAAAAACAAGCAATGTACTTGAGACCACCTCATTTGAAGGCTCAACATCTGCTAAAGTGGTTTCAAATTCCAAACCCTTCTGTTTCCTATCTTATTAATTCCCTTTTCGAGTAGCTAGCTTTGGAAAAACATTAGAAAAATGACCCAATTCCTTATATTTAAATAATCTCACCATCAGCTTCTCATTAATTTTTTGATCATTTCCATTGCACTCACAAGACATGTGTACAAACTTTCCACATCGGTACCATTTCCCAGAATTTACAATACATTCACTAGGATGCCTTTTACCATACTTTTCACATGAAGGGAAATTCATTTTCTTACTTCTAGAATTCTTTGACGAGTTATTCCCCATTAGCTGCCAACCTGACCACTTATTATTCTTGTCATCCCAAGGAACATATGTGTCAGAAAACTCCATCTCAAATTTTTCAGAACAACGAAGAAGCTTCTTATAGCTTTTAAACTCTCGTGAGGCCATAGATCTTCGCAAAAATAGTTTCAAACCAGAGTAAAATCTATTAATTTTACTTTCAAAATACCGAGTAAAATCTGATACATACTTGGCCAGTCTTGTAAAATTGGCTTCATATGCTACCACAAAATCATCATCCTTATACTTCAGTTCCAAGAATTGTTTTTCTATTCTAATTCGAACAGTTTTGGGAAAATATTTCTCCAGAAAAATACTCTTAAAATCATCCCATTTCAAACTGTGAAGATCATCTCTTTCTCTTGAATTCTTAACTAGAGACCACCATTGATCGGCTTCACCCTCCAAATGATAAATTTATAGTTTTACCTTTTGATGTTTTGAACATCCCATGACATCAAACATCTTTTCTAGAGCATTGATCCATCCTTCAGCTATCACTGGATTTGCGGTTCCACTGAATGTTGGAGGATGTTGCCTCATAAAATGCTCCACAAAAGACATGTTTCTTCATGGTTGATCATGTTCCTCTATAGTATGAATACCACCACCATTTATTTCTTGATTCAACTGAGCCATTGCTGTCACAAACATCTCAGTTCTGATTCCCACCATTTCGGGTTGCAGATTCGGACAGAAATTAGCCTCTTGGTGCCTTCCTACTTCAACTTCCCTGTTTCTTCTACGGACAATCATTCTAAACAAACATAACTTAGATGAAACAACATGTTAATCCTTAAATTATATAACATTTAAAATTAACCATAGAGTAAAAATAAGTTATTGTATTCTTTAAATATCATCCCAATCCCTAAAGTTATCTAAACCATCCTCTAATACCAACTATACAGACCTAACCTTAAAAAATTACTTAATATTTAATTTTAGTCAAGAATATATATTATTACATATTGAGGATATTTTGGAGTTTATAGTTCTAGATAATTAGGATACATTACATACATAACATACCACAATCATACAATAGGATACTACTAAAAACAATTTCCATTTTTTTCAAAATATAAAACATTAAAACATAAAGCATGATTTATTTAACAAAACTCCATATCAAACATCATGAATCCCTTCTTTATCTTACCCATCCTTATATCCTATGATTTTATTTTAAAAAAACATGGGATGAGTATAAAACTCAGTAAGAGATATAAATATAGAAATCGTTAGTCAAGTGATAACATAAAAACAAATAAAACCCATAATCATAAAAAGTAATATAAAAAACATCATGTAGTTTACTTGGAACATATTTACCATATCACTCTTACATTTACCCTTACACATGGAATAACCTTTTGGTCAACTTCCATCTCCAGAGTACCCAATGCATTGGAGAGCTATAATGGGGATCACCCGTCATATCTTGAGCTATAATAGGCTCAACCCAACATATCTTGAGCTATAATGGGCTCAAACCAACATATCATGAGCTATAATG
Source organism: Viscum album (assembly GCA_963277665.1). Lineage (NCBI taxonomy): Eukaryota > Viridiplantae > Streptophyta > Magnoliopsida > Santalales > Viscaceae > Viscum > Viscum album. Next base: position 1,464,596,994 of record OY728139.1, read on the forward strand.
GGCTCAAACCAAAATAAATAATGTCCAAGGAACATATAATGGTAATAAAGTATCTTGAAATCAGGAGAAACTACTCATGCCATACACATAAAAATAACAATCCTTTTGAAATTTATTAAAGAGAGTTTTAAAAGGATTTTAAAAGGAGAGTACGTTAAAATATAATTGGAGTGAGAATTAATATAATTTAATGGATATGTGTATACACTGTAAATAAACATAGTGAAACATAATATATACAAAATTTTATCACACCAATAATCTTAATACCATATAATGAATAAAGAAGAAGGTTAACCTAAAGAATGGAAATTGGGTTAAGAATTACCTTACCTTGGGTTCTTCTTACATAAAATGTGTTTAAAACTCATGTATAATGATTAAAAGAGTGTTATTAATATCTTAAAGAAACATATCCATATTTATAACATATTATATGATCATTTCATTATATCATTTCACCCTTTATTTGTTAGTATTTTGTTCCTTGCATTGTTTCGGGGTGTTTTCTTTACATGTTTTCCATGATTGGTTCATGATGGATATTATTTTTGATTGGAAGTGAAACTCCAGAATTGTAATGTAAAGGTATTTAAATTTTTATAGTACCATAATTTATACCATTTATCATTTTAAAGTTTTATATGAGGATGATTCATAAGTTAAAACATTAATGATGTTGGTTTAGATCATTTTAGTGGTTCTTTGATAATAACGACCTCATTTTATCTTATAAATTAAAACCATTAGTACAAAATAATTACAGAACCATGGATGAGAAATAATAAATATATTATTACCCGGTTCACCCATAAAAATTATTTCATGACTAGACTTGAAATAATTAATGCAAATTCAAATCACATCGTCCATGATGTCGGTAATTAGACACATCACGAACAATGTTTTTATTCCTTGAATAAGTGGGAGAGGAGATGAAGAATGATGATGAATTTTCCATGAAAATTAGAAAATATAGAATATACATGATTTTGGATCTTTAATTACTTTTGGGTAAGAGTATATGAGGAAACAATAATAAAATAAAGGAACTCAGAATGAAAGAATAATTGAGAAATCCCTTACAAAAATTCGGTATCACAACAACTATGCAACATGATTTTAGAAAATATTAAAAAAAGAGGGGACAAGGGTCACCCATACAGAAATGAATCATAATACAAAATATATCAAGAATAAGAAGTAAATAAGAACATGGTATGGAAACTTGAAGGTTATACCACATAAAAGAGAACATGAATGGAAAAAAGAAAGAAATTGAGAATTTTCTTACCTTGTAGAGTAACTCCTAGGACTTGAAGGTTGGGACCTTGGGGGGCTTGAGGAAACCTTGGGAGGTATACTAGGGAGGTAAGGAGTCCATATATTTATTTATGGGGAATTTTAATGAATTTAATGAAGGAATGGGTTGGTATTTATAGAAAAAGTGAGGGAATATTTTAATAATTTCTGAGGGACACCTCATTAGTGGTATTTGAAAAACCATGGGCTTGCCCATGGTATTTGACCATGTTATTAGACACTTGGTAAAACTCACATATTATTTTACTATACACAATTCTACCAAATTTATTACATCGCCATTACATCATTAATTATTTCATTAACACACCAAAACTCAAAATTGTATTTTTACTATTCACTGAAAAATCAACTGTTTCAGAAAAATCCCAAAAATTAACCATAAACATTTTTCGTTGTGTAGAATTCAAAAATAAAATCCATTTTTTGAAAATAATTTTCTAAATATTATGAATTTAATTTTTAAATAAAATTATACTTAATTCAAAAATTAACAATTTTAAAACTATAACTGATTTTATATCACATTGAAAAATTAACAAAGATGTTATTATCTTAAAGGCTTAATAGAATAAAATAATAATACAATTTAATATTCATTAGGGTCATATTACTATTAATATTACTATTCATAAGGGTATGTTACTATTCACCCTAAAAACAATTTGGTTCCATCAGACTCCAAATAACATACTGAACACAATTGTAGATGACTGTTTTTTGAAATTGAAAACATAGAAGCTACAAAATTATGTTTGAAGGCTACTTATAAATATCTATTTAAAACAAAGTTTCATTAATTTCATTTTTTTTAAATCCTTGGGGTGTTACATGGATTAAGTCCAATAATCTCCCACTATAAAACTATTCTCATTATTATATAAGAGTCCCACCGAATTAGATTCCCTTCAACCCATGTAGCACCCATATGGTTATCCAATATATATCTTCCAATTATACAGGATCCCCTAAATAAATGCCACATCAGTACTTAAGAAACCTTGATCTCATATGTTTACCTTCATGAGACATTATTCCTAAAGAAAATAGGAATGGGATGTCATCCTCTAACCCAATGATAGTCCCATCAATAATATGTGTCAGGCATCGAGTCCATGGCCTCACTTATTCTAGAATATATGATTATGAATGCTCTTCCTCTAAGATTATTCAACTTCTATGAGATTTATGGCCAATATAACTCCCATGAAACCATCATCACTAACTTCTATTTTGAATCTAATATTCCAAAAATTTTGATTTCATTATATTGAAAAAATCCTACAGAAACTTTGCACAATGTAACTATTAATTTCACGCTCCTTGTCTCCCACTACTTCTAACCTAGTATAACTCTTTACAAGTACACATCCATTGAATAGGTCCTTATGTTTCTCTAGTTATCTTAGGATTATTATTTATATATAACATGGAAAACACTGAAGTCTTCATCTCCAACTTTTATAAAGAAACAAGCACCCATGATATACATATATCCATCTTTAGGATTTAGAATGAACTTGGTCGATTTCCATCCAAATATTTTGTAAATGAGAGAATGAAAATAATAAAAATATATATTATATTTATAGATTATCATTGGAATACACTTCCCCAAATGAAAACAAAACACATCTTCACATGTTACTGCTAAGCCCAAACATATTGTATCACCATTTCTAGAACCTGAAACTTGATTACACATTTAGGAAGACTTCTCACACAATATAAACCCATTGATCCAACACTTGATTCTAACTAAATGAACATTCACTCTATGACACTGCTTTCTAATTTTCTAGGTTAGTCTCCTCACACTATAGGCTAGACCAACTAATATATCTTCTGAACTCCAACTTTATCTATTATCTATCATCTTTAGAACCATCATCTTATCCTACACCACTAATCATAGTTCTTTATGTAAAATGATATGAGAGAATCCTCATACTTGTGATGTTGAGGAAAAAACCCTCACTTATCATGAAATCTTATTCGATGAAAGTAATTTGATGTAAAATGGATATTGTGATATTATTAGAACTTGGAAAAGTTACAATTATCCTTTTCACTTCCATGTTACCATGAAACCATGCCACATATTCCAATAAATGGTAATTATCTCCTCCATTACTCCACTCTACTTCTGAACATTTTATTCTAAATCTATATAACCTTACCACACTCATACCTATACACATACATGTAAAAAAACTAGATTTATTTATAAAGGCATTTTTCTTGATGACCATGCACTATTTTCTAGCCTATGGGGATTGAGAACGCCCTTCATGCCTAGTTTAATGCTTGGTCAGGTGAAGTTTCAGTTCAATCCAGGATGATTCATTATAAATGGAATCATAACCTAGATTTTTTGTAAGGGACTTGGTTTTTGAGCACATAATGCTACTATTTTTATTTTGTTGTGATATCATGGACTTAAGAACGTGGTAACTTTAGAGGTATTTATAGTGAGAGTCTCATTATCTCTTTCTCATTCATAACCTTGAGTTACCATGGGTAGTCATGTTTGGGTCTCTTATTTTGATTTTGTTCTTGACTGGTTGATGTATTTTATGTTAAAGGATGATATTTGGACACATGATGAGTTTGAGAGTTATTTTGGGGTTCTATTTCATTTTTTGGTGAATTTGAAAATATAAATAAGGATTCATGGTTATCCCAAAACTTTCAAACAATGCAGAGACTATGAAGATGGTTTTATGAGCTTTATAGAGACAACACACAATCGGTGCACAACCTGAAAACCCATGTGGCCAAACCATGGAAAAATCTGGATCGCTTATAAATTTTTAATTTTTATCCCTCCTGGTTCCAGATTTTAGCTAGAGTGAATTCCACTTATTGGGGATGTATTGTAGATAGTTTTTATGATATTTTTTAGGCATTCAAAATGGATTTTATTTGAAGTTTTGTCTTATGTTTTATTGTTCTTTGTTTGTGTTTAAAGATTTATTGTTTGTTTTAGAGTTAGAAAAGTGGAGAATTTATAAAATTCTGATTTTACTAACTTTTCTAGGAATTTTTTTTTAAAATTACTCCCATGTTTTATAGGAAACATTTTATAAATGGGTTGATTTTATTATGGTATCTGGGGAAAACGTTTTGAAACAAAATTGGACATTTATGAAAACATTTCAAAGTGATTTAATTTTATTTAGAGATGATTTCAAATTGTAATAATGTGATAAATGATTTCCATGGGTTTTCAGGGGAATGGGAATTTTAATTTTTAATAAAGTTTCAAAATGGTCTATTTAATTTTAAAAATAAAATAGAATGTTTCCAAATATGGGTTGTTTTGATGGAAGGTTGAATTGTTTATTTTCAAAGCTATACATTGGAAAAAAAATAAATTTTTGACTTGTGTTGTAAATTTATATTTTTTATAAAAAGAATTTTTTTATACATGATTAATGTGTTTAATTTTGAATGGTTTGTTATTTTTATTTTTACTTAGTTTGTAATCACATTGTTTAGTTTAAATAGTAAAGAATAAATTTAAGAAGTCTATCATTTTTGTACTTATATTATTCCTCCCATGATGGTCAAGAATGAATTAATGTGTACTTATGTACTTATGAGTTCCTTAAGGTGGTGTTCTTTTAGTGTTCCAAGATTGATTATGTGAAGGTGGAGTAATTTTTTGAGTTTATAATCCCTCTTCAAGGTTAATAGATAGTACAAGAGTGTCTTGATCATTTCTTGGAGTGGTACCCTTTTCTTTCAAGTGATTCATTAATGGATCTTTAAAATTTCATTTAATAGGAATAGGTCTTTTATATAACATTATTTTTATGTTGGGGGTCTATAATTCTAGATTTAGGTGGTTTCCTATGGGAATATAAAATCTTTTGTGTCATCAGGTGCGATTTTTATTAGGATGATTTTTCTTTATGGGTGTTTGTTTTAGTGGATTCATTTTTTTGAAGTTTTATGGTACTTTTGTATTTATAACTAGTTTATTATTTGGGTTTTTTTACCCATTTTATGGGATATTTGTATTTTTAGGTTTTTTTTATTCCTGATTAGTGGAATCTTGTTTATAGATATTTTTGTGGTTGTGAATGTTTAGTAGTTGGGATGTAAATTATGTGTGGTTGATTATGGGAGACCTTGGGTCTATGATTGAGTATTTATTAATGATTTTTCTTCTTGGTAATCACTTAAAAGTACTAGTTTTTGTTTCATGGGGTCTCTGTGAGATAGTGTTCCATGGTTGAGGTCCTAGTTTACCCGTGTGGGGTGTATTGACTGGGTTTAGAAACCATTTTTTGTTTCATTGAGGCCTATTTGAGGATTTTTTATTCCATTACTTTTTAGGTTGGATTTTTAATTTTGGTTTGGTGATATGTTCCCTTTATGAATGTTAGTTTTTATTTGGTTTATACCTCTTTGGTGTTTTGATCAGCTTTTTTGATAGTTGGTTGTGGTTGTAAGATGAAGTTTATATATGGTGATGAGTTATTTTAAAATGAATTTTCTATCATTATACCATTTACAAAGAATTATAAAATGGTGAGAGACTGAAAACTGGTCTCCGATCATTTTGGGATTTTGATTGGATGAGCGTTCTTTGATAAATTTTTGGTTTTTTAGGGTTATTAGAGGATCCAAGTTCCTTATTTGAGGTTTTATGCTATCTAGTTTTTCTATACCACTTATTTTATTGAGGTTTAGAGATTATTATTCTTAGTTTCCTTCTAATTTTGATATAGAACATCATGGGGAATAAAGTGGCATGTATGGGAGATTGTAACACCCCGTGTTACTGTTATGGTGTTTTTATTAATAATTTTTTTTATTAATTTGAAATCTGATATTTTTGGGATTTTATTTTTGGAATTATAAATTTTTCCTATTTTCAAGGTTACTGCACATGGTTTAGGTGAAATAATGTGATTAACCACGTATAGGGACATTTGAAGTAAATTTTTTCTCTTACATGATGTGCCTATATGGGAAGCACATGTTTGGATCCAAAATTCATGAAACTCATTCGAAACCATGCAAGCCATTTATGCTTAAGAGTGTTGGTGCATGAATTATGCATGGTTAGTAGAAACTGTGTGAAAAGAGTTTATGGAGATATACAGTTTTAATAGATTGTTTTTCATGGTTAGAAAATATTTTACGAAACCATGTGGCTAAACTGTGTGAGATTCCAATATTTCATTTAAATGTGAACTTACCTAAAATATAATCTTTATTTTAACATTTCCTCTACTCATCTCCCCCTTTAATTATTTGGATAAGACTCTAAGATTCCTATGGAGACATTATTCTCCCTTACCTTCAATTTTTGGTCTTTTGAACTCATATTTCATTCTTTATTTAGGTTAATTTATCCTTTTTCTCTCATTTTCCTCTTCTCCTTCATTAAATATTCCATTTCTATTCGATTTTCTATCCTCTTATGAACTGTAATCCTTGTGTTGGTTGGATTTAGTGTTTTGGGTTGGTTATAACATAGAATTTTGTTTTTTATGACCAATATAGGTTATTTCCTCTCTTGTTTGAGTGTTCTACAAGGAATGAGACACATTATAACCCCATTTAGATTATATTAAGGTAGGTATTTTTATGCTATTGCATTATTTTTAAATTTTTTAAGTTCTTGAGAATTGTAAAATTCATTTTAAATTAATGTATTGCTATATATGATTCCTAGGATAGATTTATAAAATGTTTTCAGTAAATTACATGCTTATAATGGAAGGTTTTTCTAAATATAAAATCTTTATTATTTTGAATTATGTGTTTAATAATGAAAGAAATATGATAAAATACCCATGAGTATTTTTAATTATATTTTCAAGAAAAAAGTTGGGATTAGGATATGTTTTTTATTTTAAAGAAAGGAAACCGTGTTTTTAAATAAATTTTTATAATTTGAAAGGTTTATTTTCAATTTAATTTCTAAATATGGTTTTAAGATGTGTGATTTTATATTATATCAAAATTGACTTGGAATTATTAGTTGAGATATTTATAAATATAATTTTTCACTTCATAACAAATGGTTTGATTCATGTGAGACTATCATTGGTTGCCCCATTGTTTCCACTTCCCATGTTATGGGTTATTTTTTAGTGATTATTGTATGATGTGAAAGGGGAAATTTCATGCGAAGGTTTAGTAGGTGAGGTAGATTTATTTTCTTATTATTATAATTCATGTGATTATATTAAATTTATTGTTACTCAACTCTATATTATATTGGTCATGGGAGCCAGAGTGTCTATGTGGGAGGTGTTGATTCATTCTACCCTATTAGGTACACATGCTACTCATGTCCCACTAGTTGTTCTTAGGCTAAGACTAGTGGGAAAGTTCCATTCCAATGAGGTGGGTGTGGGATTTTTAGGATACTTGTGTTATTATAGGATGAAACTTACACTGGCTATTATTTTATGCTATTATAACACTATTAGGATCATCTCAAGTTAGTACCTAGTGTGTATCCCAAAACACTTTTTTCTTGATCAGTGGTTTTAGAAAGGGGATTTCCATTTCATGAATACTTGTATCCCCTTGTGGTTGAATAGCTAGTGGAACCATTTATGTTTATTTTTTGTTTTTATATTTCTCTTTGATCATGTGGTGCCTTTTAGTATTGTTATTTTTTCCTTTATGGTAAATTATGTTCTCAAAATTATTTTCAAGGTGTGTTTAAAAATGTTTCTTCCAAAATAATGGAAAGTAATTTATTTTTAGATTTAGTTTTTATGTGATGTTTTTAAATGTATTAAAATAAGGTTTTGTAAGTTTTTATCATAAAAATAAAAGATTCATGTTTTGGGTTTTAAATGTTGTTACATTTAGTTTTCCATGAAGATATAGGTTTTATTCTTTGTAATAGATAATATGTGGTTTGTTTCCACTATTTATTATTTAAAATGAAATATGGAAACATTATTTTGTATTGTATTTAAAACTAGAATTTATGACTTGTTTAATTAAATAAATTTCATAAAATCATTGTTGATATCCCACTGGGTATGTTATCTCACACCCTATATACACAATCATGTGAATTTATATAGCTCTCATATTTTATATAGGTTCAGGTTCCCTTCAGATTGGTTAGCATCCTCTTGGGCTGACAGTGGTGAATTGGGATGTGGAGAGAAAATGTGGGTCACATGGAGGTACTCATGTAGTTTTTTAGGTCTTGTTTTTATTTTTTGTTTTGATGTATCATCCAAGATATACTTTATTTATTCATATTAGGTTCTTTTGTTGTACCATGTGGTTTATTTATTTTGAATGATGTATGGTGACTTATATGAATGAGTTATATCATTTTATTTGATTATGAATAATTTGGCATATTCATTTATTTGGTTCCACTTATTTGATATTACATGGATGTCCAATGTATAGACAGTCCATGTCAGATTATTGATAAATGATCCACTATCCATTTACTTTGATTCATGGGTGAAGTCATTCCTAAGGTGTTTTCCTTAATGCCTATGAACTATTTTTTCAGCCCTTGTATATTAGGAATTCTATTCGGGCCTAGTGGAGGCCTGAGCTGGGTGACATGTTAGGTCAACCCATGCTGGTTTGTTACATGACATATCATCATTGGTAAACTCCTAGATACACCAAGGTTAGACTCTTTTAGAAAACCTTAGCCTCAATTAGCTCATTTCTTGTCTTCATCGTTGAAAGAAATGGTCCACCCTTGTAGGCACTAAGGTGCATAATGGAAGACGATAGACTAGAGATTTAAAATTTTTCATCACCAGAGAAATTTAACTTCCTCATAATCAGTGATCTGATCCCCAATAGTGGTTTAAGTATCTTGGTTGAATTTAATAAGCCCAAAAAATTAAAACAATGATTACCTAATTTGGATCAAAGATGTGTTCATCTATTTCACATCACTAGAGATCATTGTTGAAGGATCTAAAGTCAGACCCTATAGATCATCCACAGTCACCTAAAAATCCATGTGCATGACATTTGTTGAAATATGGGTGTTATCCTGGAGTTTCAATGATTCCTTCAACGTCACAAGGATCACCTCGATCTCATGCCTTTGATCTGAGAAGGCGTTCTTGTATCTCTCATTTAGATAAAGCCTTTCTCACTCTAGTATATAGGAGGAGAGTGGAGGTCTCAATCCACTGGAATGAACTTCAACCCATAAATGAGCTCCTAAAAACTTATATAATGGATATTATAAATAAATAGATATGGTTCCCCAACCCCCATATATTTAACATTCACTAAATAAGAAATAAATAAATAGTTATGATGAACTATCCTCACCATAAATATTATTTATATTTTATAAACAAATTTTAATATATATTAAATATATCAAATAATAAATTGGAGTAATCAACTTGACTCATAATTCCTTCTAATGATAAATGAACCTTGAATATTAAAAATATTCATTCGTATAATATTATTCCATGCATTTACATAAATAAGTTTAAATACTTTTAATAAATAAATTCAACTCAATTATTTTATACCTAAATAATAAAGAATTTATTTATTTGTCGGTGGTTGATTAGCTGGACAACTCTCATACCATGTGGTGGGGCCCACCATTTCCTACATACCTATTCACCTAATTAGGGAATATTCTTGAATACAATTTTGTGTATGAACCTCTAGGACATTATCTTCATAACAGTACATATTATTCACAGACCAAGATTGGAGTCTAGTGACCCATCAATCCCCTTAAAGAGATGATGAATTTTTATAGCAATGACAACCATCCTACGAACATGAAATGTGTAATATCTCTTTGTTATATGATTCTTCATAAAGAATGATGCACTGTTTGTGTCATCATCCATTATTTTTTTATTATTTGTTGGTATAAATAGATGGATTTACCTTTAACTGCCATGTACATGGATTTAATGAAGGTACTAACATCCTGATAAACTATGCCCAAGATATCACTTCCTCAAATCAGAAGAGATAGATTATACCTTAACCATTTAACCAATGTCATACCACCTACACAAGATACCTCACCATGAATTCAATGTCATGGTTTTTACCTTTCATAAAAGTACATGATCAAATGACATACATTATTAATGATCTCAAGTTAGGATACCAATACACATGTTCATATATTTTTAACAACCAATGACAACTAAAAAATGTGGTGTTTCTTTTGGAGGTTATGTCCTTATGATCTAATCTACAAGATATCACCAAGTGAAAACTTCATGAAAATAAGTCTCAATGCTTATGATCCCCTAACACCTGATAGTCAGAAATCAACTATGTTTAATTAGTATGATTTATCAAGACCATATTAAATATTGTTTAAGATTAATTTCATAGTATATCAAGGATATCATTATAGTCTGGGAACTGCTATAAAATTTTGTCATGAAAATTAATCTATGTAAGTTACCATATATATAGTGGATGTAGAAGTATAAACACTATTCTGGTAAGATAATCACATGTATATATAAAATTGTATACATGTAATGGAAATAGAAGTACAAATATAAGCTGGGTCAAGGGAACCCACTTTCAAAAACCCTTTACTAATATAGAAAATTACATCCTGACAATAAGTTTTCCCCTATATCTTAAACTCATGGGAGAACCACAGTTGATTATGGAAATGTCTATTTCCTTGTATCATTTTTTACATTAACCACTGAAATATGATGAATAGTTCATGTTACCTCCCATGACTTAAACATAACCATTAAAATCCTCTAGAAATTCATGTTGTTATTAGAAGTTGGACCTTCTTTCCACATCAATCTTTCCTTTGGAACTTGATTCTAAAGTAAATGAATCATATGGTTCTTCTTCATATTCCCATATTCAAGTCACCACAGTGAAACTGCTACTAAACTACCTTCCATTTATCCACTGTTCTACTGACCTTTCATTGAACTACACTACTTAACTATTTTATATTGAGGCTCCAATTGAGGCTCTCACTAAAATCAAGCATTCCAAATGTGATTCTCCACCTGATAAACGTACTTACACTAAAATAAACCCAAAAATATAATGGTACTATTATATTTCTTCCTTCTGATTCATCCCAAGTGTAACTTTTAGTGTCATAACTTTTGGACCATCCAAAAATTTGATTGGAATCTTTTTTTTTTCACAAAAAACCCCAATAATATACCACTTGAGAATTATTTTCATGGGTTAAGTCCAAAAATATACTACTCAAAAAATATTCTCATTCATACACAAAAATCCCGCCAGAATAGCTTCTTTTCACCCCCTACAACACCCGTATGTTTCTCTAAAATGCAACTAACGATCATTCAGAATCACCTAAATAAATGCCTCTTCAGTTTTCCAGAAACCATGATCTCATATATATGATTACATGAGATTTTATTCCTAAAGAAAATATAAATGGTCTATCATCCTCTAACTCAGTGGCAGCCCCATTAACAAGATGCATTATGCACTGGGTCCATGGCCTCACTTTTTTATAGAACTTTTTCTTCTGAATATTATTCCATTGATCTTTTGAAACTTTAATTAGTTGTCTAGTAAATAAAACTTCCATGAAACAATAAAAAATAACTTCCATATGTAACTTAATATTACAAAAAAAAAAATTTTCATTGGATTGAAAAAACCCGACTAAAACTTCACTCAGAGAAACAAAGTCTTTCGTGGTCCATGGGTCCCATTACTTTTATCATTGTTTCCCTCGGAATTCGGGGATGACCTCCTGGATGGGAGATTCAAACGTTCCGATCGGTTTCTAGTGGGTTTGTTCGTAGAACCGTAAACATCCAATGATTCCACATCCATTTGGACCTACTTTCCAAAGGTAGGCGCTCATTAGCTTGTGGACTGATGAGGCTTAGGAATTTGCATTGGTCGAGAGGATGGGAGGTCGGACTCATCACACCTTTTTGAGGGGAATTATTGTCTATTCCGGGACTTTCTTTATAGGTTTAAGTTATGTTCATGAGTCCTTATTACATTACCAAGTATAAAATGAGATTTTCCTTTAGTTTTGACAATCAATGATTAAATATGTAAGAAATTTAGAGAATCTTTTATATGTATTCGAGGTTCTTCATCAATAGAGAATCATCTATATCTATTTAGAGATTCTTAGTCAATGGTAACCTTCAAAACATTCATATAAAAGTATCTTGGTCATTATGATGACCAGGCTGGTTTTAAAGCCACTCAGTGGGGCACTTGAAGTTTATTGTCATTCAGAAGGACATGAATTATTTCAGAGTTGGGATCGAACCCATAGATGGGATACCTACGTATCCTTTGTTTTGGAAAAGGAATCAGAACCCACGTAGTTCGAGTAAGGGTATGATGTTTATGATTGATGGTTCAAAGCAGGATGTCACAATTACTTTTACACTCTAAGCTCACGTGAGTCATGCTCGGTGTGAGAAACAAGAGGTATTGGTAAAAAATTAGACAATCGTGCCATGAAAGATGCAATCATAAGAAATGGTTTGGGGCTTATGTATATATGACTGCCCAGAGGATTTACTTTAGGGAGAAAATCCAGGAACAGGGTCCATAAAGGTATATGTGCTTCATGGACATTTGAATACTCTAACTTGGGACTTATTCCTGAAAAGGAAACCAAAATTAGGAGAGGATTGATAACTGGGTTTTACTCCTAAGAAGGAATCCCAGATCAAAACATAAATTAGGACTGGTTAAAGATAATTTAAGGGACTTGGGGCTTATTCCTGAAGAAGGAAGCCCAAGATTAGGACTGGGACTTATTCCTGAAAAGGAGACCCAGGTTAGGGGACTTGGAACTTACTCCTGAGAAGGAAGCCCAAAATTATGACTGGGACTTATTCCTGAAAAGGAGACCCAGGTTAAGGATTAAGGTTTGGGGCTTACTCCTGAAAAGGATGCCCAAATTAGAGGACTTATGACTAGGGATTATTCCTGAAAAGGAGACCCAGGTTAAGGATTCTCGCATCTTTAAATGATGAGGTTGAATGAATGAACTCTCCATATTTAGTGACATAAGGATATTTAAATCACTAGGTTTTGAGATATATTCCACATAATTCCTTTCAGATAAGGAAGTCAAATCAAGAAATCATGCCATAAATGGCTTTGAAGAGTGCCTTGAAGACTAAATCTTGAAAAGGAAAGGTATAATGGCTTAAGAGGGGTGAAATGGGCAATAAAGGCACCCAAAAAGGAAGGGGCACGCAAGTCTTGGAAGGCGCGTAAGTATTGCGGGGGCGCGCAAGTATGGGTCGCGCAGGTATACCTGCGTGACATGTGGTGTACTTGCGTGATGGTCAACCAGCATTGAAATACTTAAGAGACTATTTATTAAAGCCTTTAGAATTCTCTTGAGGTTCTTCCAGAAAAGGGACGTGCAAGTTCTATCGAAGGAATAAGGCGGCGCGCAAGTGTGACCACTTCCCTTAAGGGCTGGCCACTAAGGCGCGCAAGTGTTGATGAGTTTCAACACTTAGGCCTTCCTCCCTCTCTTCAGATCTTCCGTTCTAGGTAAGAAATTACCTTAGAAGTGTTCCGGAAGCTTTGAGAATAGACTTGGGCGTCGGGATCTTCAATCTGAGTTTCTGAAAAAATATCTTCCTCGAATGGGGGGCCCACAAGGTCTATTTATAGGCATGAGAAGACCCCGGGCGGTTACCGGGCGGTTATCACTTAGGTCGCGCAAGTCACTTGCACGACCATAAGGCGTTGCGCAAGTAGACTTGCACGACCACTAGGTGGCACGCAAGTGTACTTGCGCGACCATGAGGGAACTTGCCCGACCTATGGGCAATGTTCTCCTTGTTCATCCCTTTGTCGATTTTTGATGTTTTTCTTCAAAGGTTGAATCACTTTGTGCTCATATATTCCCCTTTTCCGATCTTTAGATTCTGTGACGAAAGGAGCGTCAACAAAAGTCCCCCCTCAGAGTTGGATCCGGAGAGAAAAGAGGATTTGACTCTGAGGTGAAAAGAAAAACAAGAAATCTAGCAGTTTAAAGTCATGCATGTCGGACATACAAAGTATAATGTTTAAGGTCGAAATATCTTTGACCGAAATGGATTAAAAATTGATTCAATTCCTTGAAAATTTATCTGAAAACATATTACCATACTCAAGTATGAGGGAAAATATGTAAACTATGGCTTAAGAATATTTGAATCTGAGGAATGATATGAAAAAGAGCAAAAAGTCATTAAAAAAAGTAATTTCCAAGAATGAAGTTACTATTATTTGAAAAAAACCCGTTAGGGGGTTGAATTATGCAGGGCCACCTAAGGGCATTGGCTGCATGGTCAAAATAAATAGCATCTTTCGGCTGACAAGTCTGTTATGTGGACTTTTTATTCAAGGCCACCTATGGGCACGTGCTACATAGTCAGGAAAAAGAACTCTCAGAAATTTACTTTCCTAGTGCTAAAAGCCAGTGAATGTTTATGGAGATTCAAATTTTCTAAATTATAGAGTTTGCTGTATGGAAAGAGGTACTTGAATATGGAGAAGATATTTCCGAACAAGAATATCGAAGAATTTAATGAATATCACTCCTACGAAGGTCTGACCCAAACGTAGGGAAGAAAAAATAAACCATATACTTGAATACTTTCAAATCATGAAAAAGGATATGGGACAAATATGTTAAGGATGGCTATTTTTTTGTGGATCCCTACATACTATTGTTTAAGACAAATAAGGACAAAAGAGTCATTCTTCCCAAGAATGAAATTACCATCATTTAACAAACCCGTTAGGGGGTTGAATTATGCAGGGCCACCTAAGGGCATTGGCTGTATAGTTAAATAAAATAGCATCTTTCAGCTAACAAGTCTGTTATGTGGACTGTTTATGCAAGGCCACCTATGGGCACGTACTGCATAGTCAGGCAAAATAATTCTCAGAAGTTTGACATTTTCTGTGACTAAAAGTCATGAAAAGGGTTATGAAGATCTGAAAATATTTAAGGTTAGGATTAAAACACATAAAGATGGGTATTGTCAAATGTATATAGAGATACATAGGTCAATGATAACCATAATCATGTTGTGGCTGGGTCCTGAATTGAAATTTTGGACTTCACTACGTATCTCATAAGAATAGGAATCAAGCCATACATAGTTCTTGAAATGCAGTTTAACGTCATGCAGGATGAAAGTATGAGAGATCTTAGTTTAGGGTCATAGAGTTCGGACCATAATAATGAATACACATTGTGTGTTTTCATGAGGACTTTTCAGCCAAGGGACTGAAAGTGAAATTTGGGGTTAGGACCAAAAGACTTGGGGCTAGATTCAAGGGATACTCGAACTTTCCTACGTATCCCATAAGGATGGGAATCAAGCCCACGTAGTTCTAGAACTACCCTTTATACAAATTTGGTTCGTACATGTGAAGGGTGAAAGGAGACTTTAGTGCAATGATGGTTTAACCTGAGATAAAAAGTTTAGGTATTACCATGTATGCACGTAGTCTTTTGAAATGAAACATGATTGAAAAATCAATGTCAATAATAGTTCTCTCTCCAATGAGGAAATCAAATAGTATTGTAGTTTATTGTCGTACTGGACAAAAGTGTTGCATAGTTTAACGTCATATAACAAGGACAAAAGTGAATCAATGTAAAGATATTGATTCTAGGGGCGGTTTCACGAATCAACATCATATGAGATGGTGGTGAACCGATGTGAAGAGATTGTTTTTGGGCTTGAACCCTGGGAGGTTGCCTACATACCCAGCCTGGAGGGCAAGGATCAAAGTCCGTGTAATTCAATTAAAGAATGAATTAATGATCAAGTTGTTCTTGGGGACAACAATCTAATAAAATAAAAAAATGTTGTTGGGACTTATACATGGTTAGCGGCCCAAAGAGAGTGTTACGGTTGAGGTTTTCTCTAAGTTCACGTGAGTCATACTCGGTATGAGAAACAAGAGGTAACAACAACCTTAACGACGCATAGTTTAATGTCATGTAGGACATATAAAGGGACTATGCAGTTTAAAGTCTTGCAGTTAGGACTATTGGTGCTGCACAGTTTAGTGTCATGTAGTAGGGACAAAATACAGTTTAATGTCATGTAGGACATATCATGAATTTTCTGTACAGTTTAGCGTCATGTAGTTAGGACGATGGGGACAATACAGTTTAACGTCATGTTGGACAAAAGGGGGGACTGCGCAGTTTAATGTCATGCAGTAAGGACAAAATAACACACCATTTACGTCATGTTGGACGCATTGGGGATTTTTTTCACAGTTTAACGTCATATTGGACGAAAGTGCGAATAGTTTAAGGTCATATGCATGGACCGTGGATGGTGCAGTTTAATGTCATGCTGGATGGTGGTGTAGTTTAAGGTCATACAGGACCTTTGATGATTATATAGTTTAACGTCTTTCTGGATGTAAGGGACTTTTATACAGTTTAGCGTCATGTAGTTAGGATGTCACAGTTTAACGTCTTGCTGGACGTAAGGGACTTGCAAATAGTTTAGGTTCATATGCATGGACCGTTGATGATGTAGTTTAAGGTCATACTGGACCATTTAGGGAACTTTTTCACAGTTTAATGTCGTGTGGGATGAAGTTTTAGTTTAAGGTCATACAGGACCATTGCTGTATAGTTTAACGTCATATAGCAAGGACAAACTGGTGCCGCACAGTTTAGTGTCATGTTGCAGGGACATATAAAGGGACTATGCAGTTTAAAGTCTTGTAGTTAGGACTATTGGTGCTGCACAGTTTAGTGTCATGTATCAGGGACATAATACAGTTTAATGTCATGTAGGACGTAAGGGGGAGTTTAAGGTCATACTGGACCATTGCTGTATAGTTTAACGTCATATAGCAAGGACGAACTGGTGCCGCATAGTTTAGTGTCATGTTGCAGGGAAAATATATGAATAATTTGTATTTTATACAAAATATTTCTTCAAAAATCTGGCATTAGTTGGAGTAGTAATGAGTTCTCCATCCATCGAGATTAATGAATAAGCTCCATTGGAGTAGACCCTATGTATTGAATAAGGTCCTTCCCATTTTGGCTCAAGATTGGGAGGTTTCTTTCCTGGTATCATTGGAGTTATGAGAACTAATACCAATTCTCCCTGAATGAATGAACGAAGACGAACTTTTTTGTTAAAAGCTCGTGCTATTCGATTCTGATAGATTTCCAAGTGGTGCAAAGTGCACATTCTTTTCTCATCTAACCGTTCCAATTCATTCAATCGATTTTGGGATTGCTCATCTGTAGATAACTGATCACAAATGGCTACTCTGAGTGAGGGAAATTGAACTTCAATTGGCAAGACTGCTTCTGTTCTATATACCAACGAATATGGAGTTGACCGCGTTGCATTGCGGGTGGTAGTCCGATAAGCCCATAAAGCATGAAAGAGTTTATCAGGCCATGACCTCTTATCTTTATCCACCATCTTTTGCAGTATATTTGAAAGAGTCTTATTAAAGGATTCTATTTGGCCATTGGCTGCCGCATAATACCGAGATGAATGGTTGGATTTAATGTTGTATTATTGATACAATTTCTTCGCCTCAGAAGAACAGAAGTTGGTGTCGTTGTCCGTCAATATGGTATGAGGGACAACAAATCTAGTAATTATGTTAGACTTGATGAAGCTAACAATGCATTTATAACTGACTTCTTTGAGAGGTACTACCTCTGCCCATTTGGAAAAGAAATCAGTAGTAGTAAGAATGTACTTAAACTACTTGGCCGTAGCTAAAGGGTAAGGTCCCACCACATCCATTCCCCATGTGGAAAATGGCCATGAGTATTTAGTTGTATGAAGCAAATCTGGAGGTTGATGAATGAAGTTGGCATATACTTGACATGAATGACACTTCTTTGTGAAATCAACACAATTTTGTATCATTGAAGGCCAAAAGTATCCAAGCCTTCGAATTTGATCAGACAATCTATGTCCAGACTGGTGGGCACCACAGACTCCTGCATGAACTTATTTCATGACATCCATTGTCTCTTCACCATCAATGCATCTGAAGAGAACTCCATAAAAACCATGTTTGTAGAGAATTTTCTCTAGTTGGTTTGGGCCATCATAAAGAGTAAAATTGACCACACGTCGCCAGATTTGTTCTTTCTCGGCTCTATCAGGTGGAAGTGTTCCATTTTGAAGGTATTCCCTGATAGGTGACATCCATCCTGTAGTATGACCATACGGTTCAGTAATGGGACTAATTTCATTAATTTCCTCTGTTCTGGCTTGAACATAAGGTGAAATTGCACGACGGTGGGCAATACTGATGGTTGTCTCATCCCGATTTGGATCTGCTAGAGTTGTGGCTATATTAGCCAGTGCATCAGCTTGAGCATTTTGTGATCTTGGGATATAAGAAAATGTCGGTTCTGAAGGGAATTCCACCATTAACTTTCTGACGTAATCATACAAAGGGATTAACTCTTCTTTTCTGATGTCATAATCCCCATTGACTTGTTTGATTACCAAGTCTGAATCACCTTTCACCTTTAAGTGATTCACTTGTGCTTGAAGCGCTAACTCCAAGCCTATGATAAGAGCTTGGTATTCGGCTTCATTATTGGTACCACCTTCCCACAATAAAAAGGAATAAGGTAACAATGCCTTATCTGGAGAAATGAGTACGATTCCTAAACCAACTTTGTTGAATTTAGGATTTTCCATTTTCTTCCCTGTTGAACTTCTGGAAGCACCATCAAAATACATTTCCCATGTTTGAGGACACTCTTGAATAGAAAAAACTTCCTCATCAGGGAGTTCAATATCTGAAGACGTGTCTTCCACTGAAGGATGTTCAGCCAGGAAATCAGCAAGAGCTTGGCCCTTTATTGCCTTTTGAGATACATACTGAATGTCGAACTGCTGCAAAATAACTGCCCACCTTGCTAGACGTCCTGTGAGCGTTGGACGACTAAGGATGAATTTGAGCGGATTATTGCAAGATACCAATTGGACCTCGTGATATTGCAGGTAGTGTCTTAGTTTCTGAACTGCAAAGATTAATGCCAGGCAGCACTTCTCAATACTTGAATACCGGGTTTCTGCTTCAAGCATAGTTATACTGAGATAGTAGAGGCTATTTTCATTCCCAGCATCATTCTTTTGAGCGAGAAAGGCACCCAATGATCGCTCTAGAGATGTCACATAGAGGATAAGTGGTCTACCTTCAACAGGTGGCATGAGTACTGGTGGACTCAAGAGGTATTTCTTGAGAACATCAAATGCTTCTTGACATTCTTCAGTCCACTGGTAAGTGATTCCTTTTTTCAATAATTTGGTAAAGGGTGAACTTTTGCCTGCCAAATTGGCGATGAAACGCCGAATATAGGCTAAGTGTCCTTGAAGTCCTATTAATTCTTTCAAATTCTAAGGAGGTGACATACGAAGGATTGATTTGGTCTTCTCAGGATCGACTTCAATACCACGATGGCGTACAACAAAGCCGAGGAATTTTCCTGAGGTTACCCCAAAAGCACATTTTAAGGGGTTCATCTTCAAATTATGTTGTCGAAGCTTGTGGAATATGACTTCCAA
Source organism: Viscum album (assembly GCA_963277665.1). Lineage (NCBI taxonomy): Eukaryota > Viridiplantae > Streptophyta > Magnoliopsida > Santalales > Viscaceae > Viscum > Viscum album. The sequence continues at coordinate 1,464,616,871 of OY728139.1, forward strand.
ATCAGCCAAGTGATTAGAACGTTGTTTGGATTTAACCACCAAATCGTCTACATAGCATTCAACAAACTTCCCTAAGAAAGGTTTGAAGATACGATGCATGGCGCGTTGATATGTTGCACTTGCATTCTTTAAACCAAAAGGAATCACCCGGTAACAAAACACACCTTGAGGGGCTCTAAAGGCTGTAGATTCCTCATCTTCTGGGGCCATTCGGATCTGATTATATCCGGAATATTCATCCATGAAGGAAAGTACTTCATAGCCAGCCGTCACATCAATTAAGAGTTCTGTAATCGGAACTGGGAAATCATCTTTAGGACAATACCGATTAAGATCTCTGAAATCGATGCAAACCCTAATTTGTCTGTTCTTCTTCTTTACAGGGACAATATTAGCCAACCACTTGGGATACTGAACTTCTCTGACAAAGTTAGCTTTGATCAGCTTATCCACTTCAGCTTCAATTTTGGAAGCATAAGTTGGGTGTGTTCTTCTCGCGGCTTGCTTAAATCCTCGATGTTCTTTTGGTAAACCCAAATGATGAGTAGCAATATCAGGATCAAGCCCAGGCATTTCTGTATAGTTCCAAGCGAAAATATCTTTATTTTTCTTTATAAAAGAAATATACATCTCTTTCTCTTCAAGGGTCATGGCCGCACTAATTAAAGTGGGGCATGGATCTTTCTCTATACCCAGATTTATTTCTCTGAGTTCATCCACAGTGGTAGAGATACCCTCTTCAAATGCTGGAGGAGCATCTCTAAGATCTTCCTCTTCCTCTTCATCATGTGTTGTTTCTTCCGTTTCTACTTGTATAGTAGATGACAAAATGAAATTTTCATGATCAGAAGAGATGTCAAAATTTGCACATTTTGAAGAAGAAGCTTCTATTTCTGGCCCTATTGATGATAAAGGACCTTCTTTGGGAAATAAAGAGGAGATGATGGATTGAGAATTGACATTATTATTCACCTCCGATGTTGCTATAACTTCTTCTAGCCTGATTGGCGAAGTATAGACCTGTTGTATTTCAGCAGATGAAATGAAGACGTCACCACTTGTGCTTTCATCACTGTTTGGTAGGTTACCAATTTCTCCCATGTTGTCTGGCTCAATTGCCGTAATTGACATTATGGATCTTTCCATAAGAGTATTTTTATTTGGGCCTATTTTGTCAATTTGACTGATAGGTAATACATAATATGTACTCACATGTGTAAATGGATTTATTGGAATCTTCTCCAAACCATATGGAGCATTAACTTTGGTAATTTCCTTCATTGTAGATTTTTCTCTTCCCATCATGTGATAAAATTCTACCTCAATGTATTGAGACTCACATGTCTTGAACGGGGTCTTATCACCATACAATGTTCCAACTTGACCATTGAAATAGTATTTGAGACATTGATGGTATGATGAAGGGATAGCCACATGCTGATGTAGCCAGGGTCTTCCAAGCAAGATGTTGAAAGCTGAGTCTTGATCAACAATCATGAAATCCGAATTGGATACAAGATCTCCAAACTGAGTTCTGAGTGTAACTTCGCCCAATGGTTCTTGTTCATTTTTATCATATCCTTGTAACATCATGGTAGAAGGAGATAAATCAGATTCTGTGAGGCCCAATCGACGAAGTGTACGGATGGGCATGAAGTAAACTCCTGAACCATTGTCAATGAAAGATCTTCAGATATCCACACCATTGACTTTGCCAGATAAGTACAAAGGTTTTATGTGCCCATGCACAGCATCATCTTCATCTTTATCAGTAAAAGATATCAATGCATGGCATTCTGTAGGATTATTCTCTATGTGATAGACTTCAGCTGCAGCAATTTCAGCTTCAAACTCCTGAGGACTTGACAAAGCTTCGATGAGTGCTTCCCGAAGATCTTTTGACAGATTCAAAGCATCCAAAATTGATAACTTGGCTGGTACTTGGGACAAGTGTTTCAATATATCATACTTTTGATCTAGAGGTCTGTGTTTCCCAATAGGAATATGCGGTTTAGCAGGTACCTTGGAAGCAGATGCTTTGGAAGCTGATGCATCTTGTATTGGGATAGAAGTTGGCAATATCCTTGGTTTTGGAAGATTAGACCGATTAGATCCATTTACTTACTGAGATAAAGAATATGGAATTTTCAATCGGTCTTCCAAAATAACTGTTCCAAGACTGAGTTGACTATTGGCAGAAGAACTTGCTTGTTCTTTTTGAGCTCGCTGAAGGGCTCTACCACGAGTTTCTGCTACATACACAGTGCTAGCAGGGGTAGAATTGGAGTAGTGGCTTCGGAAAGATCCACATCTTCCCTTGTATCCTGAACCTCGGAAACTTCCTCGGATTCCCTTATTTGATACAGGGAATTCAGACTTATCAAAATTGAAATTACGACTGGAATACGGATCTATTAATTGAATCATATTAACAGAACCGAAGATTAACTCTTTGTCTAATAAATACTCTGCCTGACTAGCCTGTTTAGGCTGTGCCGTTTGATGGGGTGGTGCCTGTTGTTTTGAAGTAGATGGCATAAAGTCTGCCAGAGTCAAAGACAATTTAGGCTTTGACACATACTCATCTTCTTCTGATTCTTTTTCCTTCTTTGAATCAAACCATTTCTTTGAGGAATTTCCCTCTAACAAAGAGGGTTTTACTGCAATATTCATGGCAGAAGACACAATTGGTTTCTTTAATTGTGTTCGCAAAATGGCATGAGTCCGATTGATTGTCTTTCTGACCATCCAATGATCATACTTCTGTGCATTTCTGCTTTTGACTTCTTTCCATTCACCTTCCTCCTCTATAACTGTAGCAGTAACACATGCTAACTGAGTCGAAGAACCTTTCAACTTGACTTGTCCCAAGTCGACCATCTTTTGAAGGAGGTCTTTGAAGACAAAACACTCCTGGATGGGATGCCCCAACATTTGATGAAAGGGACAATAATTGGGACGGTCTTCATCTCCTTCCTTGTTTGGCCTCTTGGGCACTGGTAATTGAACCAAATTATTTTCCAGAGCTGAAATGAAGTAACCAGGAACTTTCTCATTTCGGAAAGAGTATGTTTTACTCTTCATATCCTCAAATTTTTTTTATCGTTGATCTCTTTGATCATTTGGACGAAACGTCCTTCATTGTTGGTGTTCAGGAGGTGGATCCCTTCGATAAAATGAAGGTTTTAAAGTAGAAATAGGTACAGGTGCTTGTTTAAGCATAACTGTAGCAGTTTCTGCTTTACCCATTCTCCTTCCTAGAGCTGATGGAATTACACGAGATTTAACCTTAGCCTGTATAAGGGAATCTTCAATCTGTTGAGCGATTGAAGTAAGGTCTCGAAACCCTCCTGTGTATTTCACAGGGATCAATGGTGTGCGTAATTCGTCACGCAAATTTGCCACACAGATTGGCAACAGCTCTTCCTGAGGGAGTGCTAAACTCAGGGAATACGTTAATCCCTTCCAGTGAGCAATGAAATCAGAGACTCTTTCATTATCCCTTTGCTTGCAGTTTGTAAGATCGAAAACTGTTGTTTTTGGCAAAGTTGAGCTGAACTGAAGAAGGAATTTTTGACGAAGATCCTCCCATCCGATAATTGACCAGGATTGCAAGCTTGTATACCAGACAAAAGCTGGTCCTTGCAAGGTTCGCACGAAGCATCTGAGTTTCACTGCTTCTTGCTGCTCTGGAGTTCCCATCATAGGATCACAACAAGACACGTAATGCGTCAAATGTTGTTCAGGGTCGCCTGATCCATTGAAAGTAGGGAAAATAGGGTTTCCAAAACTAGATGGAGGAGAAATTTAATCTACCCATTCAGGGTAAAATTTCTTTTCTGGTTGAACTTGCGCCCTTTTCCCTTCCATAGTTTCTAACCGAGCTGTTAATGACTCAATAGTAGTTATTAACTTTTGAGAAACATCAGGTTGAATTTGGTCTTGGGTAGGTGCAATGAATGGAGCTTGGACAGACGTGGTGATTGGTGCTGCAACTGATGGTAGCACTGCCAACCGTTGTTGCGTTTGACCCGTAGGATTAGACCTCTGAGGTTGTACTGATAAAGGAGGATATTCTTGATCCATCTCAGTAACTGCAACAAATTCCTTTGGCTGTCGTACTTCAGCATTCTTAAGAAGAAGACTACTCTGAAGTAGTTCTGCATTCAACCTTCTTAATTCTTTCATTTCTTCCTCTTGTTGTGCAAACCTTTGCTCTAACGAGAGTGATTGACCTTCTCCAGAGGAAGGATATGTAACCTGATTCTTTACCATCCCTTTGTTGGATACTTTTTGGAGAGAAGGAAGTGGATTACCTAGGTTCTGAGTAATCCTTTGACTTCATGTATACACACCTTCTTCATTTGTATCGGTGCATACATTTTCTTGAGCAGGACGCTCTTCATCTGAGTCCCCTGAGTGAGTCTCCTCTGGTGGATTAGCAACAACGGCATTGATGACATTGATTGATGTATAATGCATCGGATCCCTTCTATCAACATTTATGTGATATTGTCTTCTTTCATGTCTTTGATGAGACATTGCCTTTTGTGGATTTAATCTTGTAGGAACTTCTTGACGAGCTATAACTTGGAGGGAATCTCCTGATAATTTGGCTCTTCGTTCCTCTTGGGGCTTCTTCCCCAATCGAGAAAAGACCGATATTCTCTGAGAAGGGGATTGATGATTTGAAAGAGTCCCCAGTCCCGAGAACTGGGGATGTTCCTGCTACTTCCGCTCAACTCCTTGAATCCCATTTGTTGACTCTGAGGGTTGGGTTAAAGGAGTCCCCAGTCTGATAAGCTGGGGTGGCTCTTGACATGTTATGTCTGAGACCTTCTTAAAAACTATCTTGATCTTGCGAATCTTAGTTCGGAAATTAGCTGGATGCATTAGCCTGTATCCACTTTTATCACCTGGTTTAACAGACCGTTGGATGATTTCTGAAACTTCTGTCATTTGATGATGTGTTTGCTCCATACGAGAGGCTTGTGAAATATTCTCGCCTGCTTGATGTAGGATAATTCAACAACTTTTTCTCTATATGCTTGATTTTGAGAGGAACTAGTTGAAGCCTGTTCTTGAGCAAGCTTTTGATTATGAACAAAGCCCATTGACTATGGCCGGCCATGGGCAATAACATTGCATGAGACCATTTTCGGCGGGCTTTGATGACTGGAAAGCACTGTAAAATGTAGTGCTCCGTGAACACCCCATCCTCTGTTATGAACACCAGATGGAGCATTGGCAATTAACTGACGCAATTTTCTTAGAGCGCCAAGGCATGAACGTTGAAGGGTTCTCTGTTGATTTTCAGCCTTCGGATACCGAGAGACTGATAGAGATGCCAAATCAATCTGATGTTATACCCCTTCTATTATCTTAAGATGATTTTCATATTCATCATAAGATAATACCTTCTTCTTCAATTGACAAAGAGTTTTCCATATGTTGAGACGAATATCATGGACTCCATCTTCCGTCAACATCTTTGGAATATCATACTGGGAATCAGCCAAAGGCAAAAACATGACTGGTACCTCACTTTTCTCCAGTTTTTTCCTCATGTTCAGCATTTCCTCTTTATTATTAAATGAATATTCTTCTACATGTTTTGACCAGAGTTGGTGTTTCCTTGTTGCTTCATCGGATTCAACAAGATTGGTAGAGAGATCATTGATCAAACTAGAAGATGCGTGACTTAGGGGTGGTTCGGAGAATGAACTACACCCTGGGCTATCTTCTGATTGAGAAAGTATTTCACTTGCTAGCGATAAAGCATCAGACATGACTGGTTTCGCATTTGCAAGTGCCTCAAGATAAGAGGGCCTTCTCGGCACTACATTGTCCACTGGAGTATTTTCCAGGCAATGTGAATCACTACTGCGGAGAGGACTTTCGCAGCGAAATTCATCATCATGGGGAGGACCACCATAATGGGTTATAGCAAAAGATGAGATCTCTTACTCCTTGGTCTTCTGACCACACAGAGGGTTCTTGTGGCTCTCATCTGAAGAAGAAACTTCAAGATTGACCAAATTTTCATGAAGAAATCATTCATGAGGAAGTGTCTGATGAAGACTTTCAGAATTAATGTTCCCGTTATTGGGAACTGAGGGAGTAGAATCTTGAATTCCAACAGATAAATGTCTGAGGGCTTCAAGAACTCCAGCATCGAGCAAGGCCTTGTTACAGATTGGCCTTTGATCTCCTGACTTTGTTGGGCGGATCTTTTTCTTAGATGCCTTCTTACTCGCTTTGGAAACCACTTGTTGACGAAAGTGGTTACTCTGAGCAGGTGTATGTGCCTGATCAGGAAAGATGGTCAGGTTAGGCTGATGATCTCCACTCAAATCAGGTGTATGTGCCTGACTTGGTTGCCGTATGATATGGGGGAGTATTCCCCATAACCCTCTTGGACTGGAATAGATGTGTGTGTCTGTTCCGGAGTGAATCATTGATGTGTCACTCCACTGCTAGGGATAGATTTATGTGTCTGTCCTTGAGATGATGCTGAAGCTGTTATGATATCTTGGCAAGCATCCAGAATATGAGCAGGAATTTGCTTCTGCTCTTTCACTATTGAAAAAATATGCTTGGTGACATCAGCCGCCGGAACAGGGATATACGTCCATTCCGGGCTTGGATTAGGTGTATGTGTCTGCTCCTGTCCTCCTTTTCCTGTTAGTGAATCCTAACAGTAATCAAGTGTGGAGGAAGAGAGTTGTGTTTGCCTCCTGTTTGTCATCGGAGCTTTCCGACTGACTTCTCTGTGCGCTACCAAGCAAGACTGTTGGTAGGCTTGATTAATACTAGCAGGTGTATGTTCCTGCTGATTACACTTCTCCAAACGCGTTTGACGAGATCCATCATATGTAGTCAGGCGATCCTGCTGACTAACTGATGATGTATAAGCAGGTGTATGTTCCTTCCTATAGTACTCCGCCGGAATTGCCTGGCGGGATTGGCTTGATGCTGCCAGACGAGTCTACTGGACAGCGGAATTAAAACAGACAGGTGTGTGTGCCTGCTCGTTGTTTTCCACCAAGTTAGGTTGGTGGACTTCTCCGGAGATGGCAGGGATGAAAACCTGCCCATTTTTAACCGGATTCCATCTCTGGCGGTTCATCTTGCCTGCTCGGGTTCGAGGAACCTGAGCTGAATGCCTGGAGTTGGTACCCTCATCATGTTGAGGGCGCACTGCCGCACGAGTCTGGCGGAGATTGTTGATGGGATCCCTCGGGAAGGACTCCTGCTTTTTTGAATTAAGGCCCTGAGGGACCTGCTCGTTCACTTCCTCAGAGTAAGGGAGCGAATGGAAATTGCGTTCCGGGGATAACGACCCAAAACGGTTGGAGACGGTAGTCAGCACCGCCTGCCTCTTGATCAATGGTCGTCGTTGTCCGGACGACCTGTGTGAGTTGTTCACTTGTAGGACCTGTCGGGAAGCCTCCAAAGTTGGGATGGTACCGTGTTGACGGTACTCCTTAACTAGTGCATTTGATACCCAGCGTTGAAGACGCTGAGTAGGTGATGTCATCCTCAGAGCAGATGACGATCCAGTAGGAATAGCAGCAGTGGTATTTGCAGCAGCAGTATTCACAGATGTAAATTTGAGAGCATCCATTATGGAAATACAGAAGATCTTGGAAAAGAGTGCCTGTTTGATGTAACAGATGTAATCAAGATAAAATTCAGCCACTTCATCTTTTGGATGAGCACACATGTCAATGATTGTTTTTGTTAACCCTATTATTAAATTTTAAATAGGGGCTTAACAAATAGGTAAAAAATCATTTTAACTTGGTTAAGGATTCACGTCGGGTTCACCATTTTTTTGTTTCCCTCGGAATTAGGGGATGACCTCCTGGATGGGAGATTCAAATGTTCCGATCGGTTTCTATTGGGTTTGTTCGTAGAACCGGAAACATCCAATGATTCCACATCCATTTGGACCTACTTTCCAAAGGTAGGTGCTCATTAGGTTGTGGACTGATGAGGCTTAGGAATTTTCATTGGTCGAGAGGATGGGAGGTCGGACTCATCACACCTTTTTGAGGGGAATTATTGTCTATTACAGGACTCTCTTTATAGATTTAAGTTATGTTCGTGAATCCTTATTACATTACCAAGTATAAAATGAGATTTTCCTTTAGTTTTGACAATCAATGATTAAATATGTAAGAAATTTAGAGAATATTTTATATGTATTCGAGGTTCTTCATCAATAGAGAATCATCTATATCTATTTAGAGATTCTTAGTCAATGGTAACCTTCAAAACATTCATATAAAAGTCTCTTGGTCATTATGATGACCAGGCTGGTTTTAAAGCCACTCAGTGGGGCACTTGAAGTTTATTTTCATTCAGAAGGACATGAATTATTTCAAAGTTGGGATCGAACTCATAGATGGGCTACCTACGTATCCTTTGTTTTGGAAAAGGAATCAGAACCCACGTAGTTCGAGTAAGGGTATGATGTTTATGATTGATGGCTCAAAGCAGGATGTCACAATTACTTTTACACTCTAAGCTCACGTGAGTCATGCTCAGTGTGAGAAACAAGAGGTATTGGTAAAAAATTAGACAATCGTGCCATGAAAGATGAAATCATAAGAAATAGTTTGGGGCTTATGTATGTATGACTGCCCAGAGGATTTACTTTAGGGAGAAAATCCAAGAACAGGGTCCATAAATGTATATGTGCTTCATGGAGATTTGAATACTCTAACTTGGGACTTATTCCTGAAAAGGAAACCCAAATTAGGAGAGGATTGATAACTGGGTTTTACTCCTGAGAAGGAATCCCAGATCAAAACGTAAATTAGGACTGGTTAAAGAGAATTTAAGGGACTTGGGGATTATTCCTGAAGAAGGAATCCCAAGATTAGGACTGGGACTTATTCCTGAAAAGGAGACCCAGGTTAGGGGACTTGGATCTTACTCCTGAGAAGGAAGCCCAAAATTATGACTGGGACTTATTCTTGAAAAGGAGACCCAGGTTAAGGATTAAGGTTTGGGGCTTACTCCTGAAAAGGATGCCCAAATTAGAGGACTTATGACTGGGGATTATTCCTGAAAAGGAGACCCAGGTTAAGGATTCTCTCATCTTTAAAGGATGAGGTTGAATGAATGAACTCTCCATATTTAGTGACATAAGGATATTTAAATCACTAGGTTTTGAGAGATATTCCATATAATTCCATTCAGATAAGGAGGTCAAATCAATAAATCATGCCATAAATGGCTTTGAAGAGTGTCTTGAAGACTGAATCTTGAAAAGGAAAGGTATAATGGCTTAAGAGGGGTGAAATGGGCAAGAAAGGCACCCAAAAAGGAAGGGGCGCGCAAGTCTTGGAAGGCGCGTAAGTATTGAGGGGGTGCACAAGTATGGGTCGCGCAGGTATACCTGCGCGACATGTGGTGTACTTGGGCGATGGTCAACCAGCATTGAAATACTTAAGCGGCTATTTATTAAAGCCTTTAGAATTCTCTTGAGCTTCTTCCATAAAAGGGACGCGCAAGTTATATCGAAGGAATAACGCGGCGCACAAGTGTGACCACTTCCCTTAAGGGCTGGCCACTCAGGCGCGCAAGTGTGGATGAGTTTCAACACTTAGGCCTTCCTCCCTCTCTTCAGATCTTCCGTTCTAGGTAAGAAATTACCTTAGAAGTGTCCCAGAAGCTTTGAGAAGAGACTTGGGCGTCGGGAGCTTCAATCCGAGTTTCTGAAAAAGATCTTCCTCGAATGGGGGGCCCACAGGGTCTATTTATAGGCACGAGAAGACCCCGGGCAGTTACCGGGCGGTTATCACTTAGGTTGCGCAAGTCACTTGCACGACCATAAGGCGTCGCGCAAGTATACTTTCACGACCACTAGGTGGTGCGCAAGTATACTTGTGCGACCATGAGGGAACTTGCGCGACCTATGGGCAATATTCTCCTTGTTCATCCCTTTGTCGATTTTTGAAGTTTTTCTTCAAAGGTTGAATCACTTTGTGCTCATATATTCCCCTTTTACGGTCTTTAGATTCTGTGACGAAAGGAGCGTCAACAATCATGTCCTAAATCTCCAAGAGACCAAATCCATTGTAGAGGTATTTCTTATTATGTAATTATCTTCCAATTATTATTTATGTAGAACATAGAAACCACCAATATATTCATATACACCCTTTATAAATAAACAAGAGCCTAGGATATGCAAATTTCCTTCTTTATGATTTATCATGACCATAGTTGATTTATTTACAAATAATTTATTAATGAGAGAATAAAAATCATCCAAAAAATTATCATATTTTAGGAGTATTATTGGAATATACTACCCCCAAAATAAATTAAACACCTCCTCCACATATTAAAACTAAACCCAAACATCTTGTACCACCATTTCTAGAACCTTAAAATACATCATCAGGAAGAATTATGTCATAAGAAAAACCCATGGACCTAACACATGATTCCGAATAAATGAATATTCACTCCAAAAAACCAATTTTTGGTGTTCCATGTTAGTCTCCTCAAACTGTAGGCTAGCCTAACTAATATATATTCAATACTACCACTTTCTATATGATCTCTCATGTTCTAAACCATCATCCATACCTTATCCACCCATCATTTTCTTCATAGAGAAGGCTCTAAGAGACTCCTTGAACCTATGATATTGAGTAACAACACCAAAAAATATCATGTAATATTATTTTATAAAGGTAATTTCAAGTAAAAAGGATCTTGTGAGATCATAAAAACTTGTAAAAGTTCCAATTCTTATTCTCACTTCTATGTTCTCATGAAAACCCGACCATATATTACAACAAATCACAATTAGTTTCTCCATCATTACACTCAAATTACAACCATTTTATTATGAATATAAAAACATTTTCCATAATAATTCCAATAAAAATACATGTAAAATGTTATATTTCTTTCCCAATGTGTTTCCTTGATTCCCATACACTAGTTTCCAGGCTATAGGGATCGGAAATTCTATTCGGGCCTAGTTGCAGACTGAGTCGAGTGATGTGTCAGGTCATCCTAGGATGATTCATTATAAATGATATCAAATCCTAGATTTATAGTGATAGAATCGATTCTTAAGAACATAATATTGTTATTTGTGGGGTGTCATGGTATCTTGGAGTTAGGAATGATGAAACTTGAGAGGTATGTGTGGGGAGAGTCTCACATTCTCTTTCTCATTCCAAACCACGAGTTGGCATGGGTAGTCAGGTTGAGGTCCTTTATTTTTATTTTTTTCGTGAATGGTTGATGTTTTTTATGTGAAAAGATGATAGTTGGACCCTTGATGAGTTTGAAAGTGATTTTTGGGGTTCTATTTAATTTGTGGGAGAAAGTTGTAGTATAACAGGGGTTTCATGGTTATAATGCACCTGTTAAACCATGAAGAGACCCTAAAGATGGTTCTATGAGCTTCCTAGAGACTACCACATTATTGGAACATATCATGACAAACCATATTTCCAAATCATAAATAAATTTTCATCACTTTTGGATATTTTATTTTGATCCCTCTTGGTTCTGGATTTTTGTTGGAGTGCATTCCACTTTTTGGGGATTTATTGAAGATTATTTTGATGAGATTTTAAGGAGTTCAAAATTTATTTTTTTTATGTGTAGTCTTATGTTTTTTATATGTTTATTTTTAAAGAATTTTCATTTTTTTATAGTGGTAAAAGGGTATAATTAATAAACTGCTGGTTTAAAAACTTGTCTTAGTGTTTTATTTTGAAAATGGATCCCATGTTTTACATTAAACTTTTTATAATGGGGTTTATTTTATTATGGAATATGGGGAAAAGGTTTTTAATATAAATTATAAATTTATCTATATTTTTTTTAAAATGATTTCATTTTATTTAGAGATAATTTTATATTGTAATAAAGTGATAAATTATTTTAGTGGGTTTTTAAGGGAATGTGAATTTTGAATTATAATAAAGTTACAAAATGGTCTATTTAAATTTCAAAATAAAATATCATGTTTCTAAGTATGGTTTATTTTTAATTAAGGGTGATTTTTTTTTCAAATGAATCCTTTGGAAAATTTATTTTTTGAATTGTGCTGGATATTCCTAGTTTTAAAGAAAAGATGTTTTATACGTGGTTATTATATTTCATCTTGAAGGGTTTTTGTTTTCAATTTTCCCTTAGTTTGTAATGGGATAATTTAGTTTAAATAATTAGTCATGAAATTTATAATCCCATGTCTTCTCTTACTTATATTATGTTGGCCATGATTGCCAAGAAAGAATGTAGAAGGCTTGTCTTCGAGGATGATCCTTTCAGTGAATCCTCTCATCACTTGGGAAAGATATTTTCACTTCCATACTCTAGATAGATTCCAAATGGAGTGGTGGAATTAGAACCCCTTTTTATTTTAGGACTTATCTTAGGAGTTACTCAGGGTTTTTTTTCTACTAGTCCAAACATGATCATGTGAAGGTGGATTAAGCTCTTAAGTTTATGATCCTTCTTTAAGATGAATGAATGGTGAAGGAGTGTGTTGATAGTTTCATGTAGTGGTAGAATTTTATTTAGATAAAGTCATTAATAGATATTTTAAAGTTAATTTTGTATGAAGAGGTCTTTTCTCTAACCTTAGTTTCATGTTGGGGGTCCGTACTTCTAGAGTTAGGTGGTTTCTGATGGAAAGAGCAAATCTATTATGTAATCATGTGAGATTTGGATTGGGATGATTTTTCTTTGTGGGTGTCTATTTTAGTGGGTTAATATTTTGGTAGTTGGATAGTCATAGAGGATTTAGATCTAGTTTAGGATTTGGGTGTTTTTGATCATTTTTGTTGGATATTATTCTTTTTTGGTCGTTTTTATTCCTTGTTTGTGGAATCTTGCTTGGGGAGGTTTTTGTAGTTATGAATGTTTAACCATTGGGTTGTAAATTCTTGGTGGTTGATAATGGGAGCCCTTGGGTCCATTATTAAGTAGATATTATTGGTGTTGATTCTTGGTAAGCCCCTATTGGTACTGTTTTTAGTTTCACAGGGTCATCATGAGATGGTGTTTCACGACTGAGCTTCTAGTTTACTCTTATGGGGTGCAATGACTAGATATAGAACACTTTTTTTGTTTCTTTTAGGTATATTTAAGATTTTTTTGTGCCATTACTTTTTTGGATCAGATGTTTTGATGTGTTTTTGAGATAATTTATTTTTATGGATGTTGTTTTTTTACCCAGGTTGTACCTCCCAAGAGTTCTGATCATTTTTTAATGGTATGTTGTGGTTTGAAAATGCGGATTATCTTTTTTATGACTTCTTTTTGACGTGTTTTCTTTCATACCACCATTTCTAAAGAATTATAAATGGTGGAGATAACTATAATATGTCAAAATTACTTTTTGGTATTTATATTGGATGAGTTTGATTTGATTAGTGTTTTGTAGTTGTTAGTGTTATTTGAGGATTTAGGTTCCCTATTTAAGGTTCTATGCTCTCAACTTTTTATGTCCCACTTCTTCTATTGAGGTGTAAATAATCTAATTACGAGTTTCCTTCTAAATTTTATTGAGGAATTTATAGATGCATAAAGTAAAAGGTTTGGGAGATTTTAGCTCTATATGTTACTTCTATAGTATTTTTATTATTAAATTTTTATTTAATTTCATTTTTGGGAATTTTGGATTTTTTTTAGAATTCTGTAATCTTTTCTTCTTTTCATTATGAGGGTGCATGATTTAAGTTAAACCATGTTATTACACTTACATAGGGGAATTTATATTTCAATTTTATTCTTATATAGTTTACTTACATGGGAAGTGCCTATTTGTATCCAAACCACATAAAACCTATTAGAAACCATACAAGACCTTTGTGTGTAAGGGAGTTGGTGTACGAATTGTGCACAATTAGTAGAAACTATGAAAAAAGCATGCATTGATATCTATATTTTTGATAGATTATCTTTTCATGGTTAGAACATATTTTACCAAACCATGTGGCCAAAATATTTGAGATTCCAAAATATCATTTAAAGGTGAAATTACCTAAAATACCTTCTTGATTTTTAACCATTCCTCTCCTCCTCTCCTCTCTCCTTTATTTTTCCAAGATTCTTGGAGACCTAGGGAGATTTTATTCTCCCTGACCTTTTATTTTTGGTCTCTTATCCTTATATTTCAATCATTCTTCAGATAAATTTCTTGCCCTTCTCTCCTTTCCTCTTATCCTTCCTTCCCTCTTGCTCCCCCTTGATTTTCCATCACCCTATGAACCCTAATCCTTGTGTTGGTTAGATTTAGGGTTTTGGGTTGCTTCTAACATAGTATTTTCATTGTTTATGACAAGAAGACGGTATTTCCTAACTCATTTGAGTGTTCTCCATAGAAGAAGACACATTGTGACTTCGTTCCAATTACTTTGTGGTAGGTATTTGTATACTATTTCTTTATTTTTCAATTTGTGAAGTGATAGAACTTTATAAAATTCATTTTATATTAATGTATAATTTTATATGATTCCTATGGAAGACATGGAATTTTTTTAGTAAATTACATTCTTAGAATGGAAGGTTTTTAAAATGATTTCAACTTTATTATTTTGAACAAAGTTATTAAGAATTCCAAAAAATTTATAAAATGTACATGATTATTTTTAATTGGATTTTCAGGATATACATGCGGCTTAGGTTATGTTTTTTATTTTAATGAAATGAAACTGAGTTTTTAAAGAAATATTTTGAATTTGAAAGGTGTTGTTTAACTTTAATTCCCAAAGGTTGTTTTAAGATGTGTGATTTTGAATGATATAAAAAGGAGTTTTCAATATCATTTGAGACCTTTACAAAGCTCATTTGGAACTTCATAAAAATGGTTTAATTCATGTGATACCCTTATTCTATCCCCCCTAGTTTCTACATCGCCTATTATGGGTTATTTATTAGTAATGGTAGTATTATGTGAAAGGGGCTATTTTTTAAAAGGTATAAGAGGTTAGGGAGATTTATTTTCTTATTGTTATGATTCATGTGATTATCTTTAATTGATTATTACTCAACTCTATGTTAAATTTGTCAAGGTAGCCTGAGTTTATAGGTGGGAGGTATTGATTCATGCTACCCTAGTTGGTACACATGCTACTAGGGTCCCCCTAGTTGTTCATAGTCTAAGTCTAGTGGGTAAGTTCCATTACAATGAGGCTAGTCTGGGCTAGTCGGGTGACTTTGGTTATTGTAGGATGAAACTTACACCAACTACTAGTCCAGTCTATTATATTACTATTAGGATAATCTCACATTAGTACCTAGTGTGTATCCCAACACACTTTCTTCTTGATCAGTGGTTTTATGAAGGGTATTTCCATTTCATGATTTCTGGTATCCCCTTTCTCTTGACTAGATATTGTCACCATTTATGTTTATTGTTTGTTTTCATATTTCTCCTTGATCTTGTGGTTCTTTTCAGTATTTTACTTTTTTCTTTTATGGTTGGGTGTGTTCCTAAAATGGTTTCCAAGGGATTTTTTTAAAATTTATTTTCAAAATAAATAAAATATGTTTGGGAACACAATTGTCCATAAAGAAAAAATGTAAGCTCTTTAGTTTGTGATCCTTCTTCAAGGTGAACGAACTATAAAGGAGTGTGTTGATCATTTATTAGAGTGGTTCCCTTTTCATTCAAGTTATTCATTAATATATCTTAAATAGTTCATTTGTAAGAATAGGTCTTTTCTTTAACCTTAATCTCATGTTGGTCATCCGTCCTTCTAGAGTTTTGTGGTTTCCTATGGGAATGAGAATCCTTTGTGTGATCAGTTGTGTTTTGGCTTGGGATGTTCTTGATTTGTGGGTGTTTGTTTTAGTGGGTTACTTTTGAGGTATTTGGATGGTTCTTAGGGATTCATATATGGTTTTGGATTTTTTTTGTTTTTTAATCTTTTTTATGGGGTATTATTTATTTGAGGTTGTGTTTATGCCTGGTTGGTGGAATCTTGTTTGTGGAGGTTTTTTGTGGTTATGAAAGTTTAGTTGTTGGGTGGGAAATTATTTGCAGTTGATAATAGGATACCTTGAGTCAATTATTGAGTATCTAGGACTAGTTTTTATTCTTGGTAAGAATGTATGGGTACTATTTTTGTTTTCATGGGGTTATCGTGAGTTGGTGTTCCATGGTTTAGGTCCTACTTTACCCATACGAGGTGCGATGACCAAGAGTAGAACCCATTTTTGTTACATTGACTCATGTTTGAATACTTTTTATTCAATTCCATTTTTGTTTAGATGTTTTTTTTGTGGTTTTTTGATAAGTTTAATTTATGGATGTTAGTTTTTATTCAGGTTATACTTCTTGGGAGTTCATATTAGGTTTTTATAATGGTCAGTTGTGGTTGGAAGATGAGGTTCATCTATGGTGATGATTTATTTTAGACACATATTCATTAAATACACCATTTTATAAGAATTATAAATGGTTGGGAGACTTATAATAGGTCTACATTCCTTTTGTGATATGTATTGGATGAGTGTACTTTGATCAATGTTTAAATATTTTGGTGTTATTTGAGGATCCAAGTTCTTCATTTAAGGTTCTATACTCTCTAATTTTTCTATCCCACTTCTTCTATTGAGGTTTAGTGATTATCATTCATATTTTACTTATACTATTTATTGAGGAATTTCTAGGGGCATAAAGTGTCATTTTTTGGAGATTTCAACACTCTGTATCACTGTTATGGTGTTTTTATTATTAAATTTTGGGTTAATTTTTGTTTTGAGAATTTTGGGTTTTTTTGGAATTCTTTAAATTTGTCATCTTTTCAGGGTTAGTGTGCAAGGTTTATGTTAATCCATGTGATTAACCTTACATAGGGGCCTTTATAGTTATTTTTTGTTCATTCATATGTTTCCTCCATGGGAATCACATGTTTGGATCCAAACTGCATGAAACCTATAAGAAATCATTCACTCGCTTTATGCATAAGGGTGTTGGTGCATGACTTGTGCATGGTTAGTAGAAACTATATGGAAATCATGTATAGATTTTTGTAGTTTTTATAGAGTGGGTTTTCATTGTTGGTGCACAATTTAATAAACCATGTTTTCAAACCATGTGATCTTCCCAAATTTCATTTAAAGGTTAAATTACCTAAAATTTCTCTTGATTTTTAATCCTTCCTATCCACCTCTCCTCTCTCCTCCATTTATCCAAGACACTTAGATCCATAGGGAGTTTTTCTTCTCCATTCCATTTTATTTGTGGTACCTTCTCCTTGGATTTTAATCCTCTTCAGGGGATTCTCTCTACTTTCTCCCCTTTTCCTCTTCTCATTCCTTCCCTCTTCCTCCCCTATTCCATTTTCCATCACATTATGAACCCAAATCCTCATGTTGGTTGAATTTAGGATTTTGGGTGGATTATAACATAGTATTTTGGTTTTTTATGACCTGTAGAGGTTTTTACATCATGATTTTGAGTGTCTGTTATGGAAGGAAACACATTGTGACTCTGTTTTGAATACTTTAAGGTAGGTGTTTCTATGAAATTTCTTCATTTTTCAATTTTTGAAGTGACTGATCTTTGTAAAATTCATTTTCAATTAAATTATTGATTTATATTATTCCTAGGATAGATTCAAAAAAAATTGAGTAAATTACAGGATTCTAATGGAATGTTTTCTAAGGATTTCAACTTTATTATTTTGAACCAAGTGTTTAAGCATGCCAAAAATTTGATAAAATTACCATAAGGATTTTTACTTTTATTTTCAGGATAAACATGTTTATTAGGTTATATTTTAGAATTTAAATAAAGTAAAATGAGTTTTTAAAGAAATTTTTGGAATGAGAAAGGTGTTGTTTCACTTTTATTTACAATGATGGTTTTAAGATGAGTGATTTTAAATGATATCAAAAGGTACTTGGAATTATGAGTTGAGACCTTATGAAATATCATTTGTAACTTCATAAAAAATGGTTTGATTCATGTGAGACCATCATTGGTTTCCCCCATATGTATTCTTCCCTAGTTATGGGTTATTAATTATCAATGGTTGTATTATGTGAAATGGTCTATTTCATGAAAAGGTATAGGAGGCGAGGGAGATTTATTTACTTATGCTTATAATTCATGTGACTCTCTTTTATTGATTCTTACTCAACTTAATGTTATATTGTTCATGAGATCCTGAGTTTATAGGTGGGAGGTCTTGATTCATGCTACTATAGTTGGTACACATGCTACTAGGGCCCCCTAGTTTTTAATATTCCAAGGATAGTGGGGAAGTTCCATTTTGATGAGGTTGGTGTGGGCTATTTAGGTGAATTATGTTATTGTAGGATCAAACTTATGCCAGCTATTGGTCCATGCTGTTAACAAACTATTATGATAATCTCACATTATTACCTAGTGTGTATCCCATCACAATTGTTTCTTGATCGGTGGTTCTATGAAGGAGATTTATATTTCATGATTTCCTGTATCCCCTTATGCATTTCTATCTAGGGGAACTATTTATGTTTATTATCTTCTTTCATATTTATCCTTGATCTTATAGTGCCATTCAATATTTTAATTTTTCCATTTATGGTTGGGTGTGTTCCCAAAATTGTTTTCAAGGAAGGTTTTAAAATTTTTAATTCAAAATAAAGGAAATATGTTTGGATTCAAATTGAGTTTTTATGTGATGCTTTGAAATTTCTTAAATGAGTTTTTTTGGGTTTTATCATAAAAATTAATGATTTATGTTTTTGGTTTTAAAATTTTTTACATTTCGTTTTAATTAGAGAGATAGATTTTATTCTTTAAAATATTGAATATGTAGTTTTTTTCCACATATTATGATTTAAAATAAAATTTAGAAACCATATTTTGTATTTTAATTCAACCTATCATTTATGATTTGTTTAATTAAAGGAATTGAATAAACTCATTAGTGAGATCCCACTAGGTATGTTATCTCACACCTTACATGCATACTCATGTGCACTTACGTAGCTCTCATGTTTTATATAGTTTCAAGGTTCCCTATATATTGGTCATCATCCTCTTGGACTGACAGTGGTGAGTTGGGATGTGGAGAGAAATCATGGGTTTCATGGAGGTACTAGAGCGGTTTTCTATGGTCTTATTTTCATTTTTTCATATGGATGTATAATCCAAGATGAATTTTTTTATTCATATTTATTTTTCTTTTTTAACATGTTGTTTATTTATTTTCAATGATGTATGATAATTTATATGAATGAGTAAGATCATTTCAGTTTCTTATGACTCATTTGGATCATTAGTTTATTTGGTTTTATATATTTGATATTGATTGAAATCTAATGTATGGAAAATCCATGAATGATTATTGATAAATGATCCAATATTTATTTACTTTTATTTGAGTGTGAAATCATTCCAATGTTGTTTTACTTGATTTCAAGGCACTAGTTTTTATCCCATGGGGATTGCAAATGACCTTGAATTCTAGTCGCGACCTAAGTTGGGTGACGTGTTAGACTGCCCCGGCTAATTCGTTATATTCCAGATCGGTGTTGGCACACTATTCAATGTGTCCAAGTTATCTCCTTTCATGAAACATTATCCTCTATTATCTTGGTGTTCAAATTCATTCTTTCTAAAATTGGTCCACCCTTTCCTAATATAGAAAATTCCAACCCATCAACAAGTTTACACCACCATCCAAAACACATTAGTGACCCACCGTTGATTTTAGAAACCTCTATTTCCCTATATCATTTCTTGCCTCAACCTCCAACATCTAGTTAATAGTTCACATCACTCCTATGAATTTCACATTACCACTCACCACCTCTAGAACTATATACTGCTACTAGAAGTTGGAACTTCTGTCTTCATCACTCCTTCCTTAAAAATAGGATTGACTCTTGAGTATATGCATAATATGTTCCTCCTCTATATTCCCACATTCAAGTCATAACCATTCTACTTACAATGAACTACCTTTTATCTATCTCTTATTCTACCTACCTTCCATTAAACTACACCGCTCAACTATTTTTTATTGAGTCACCAATTGAGTCTCTCATTGAACTGAAGCCACCCAACTGTGTTGGTGCTCATGATAAAGATACTTCCTCTATACTGAACATGGACATCCAGTGGTGATGGTGTTTTTCTCCCATTTGATTCATCCACAGTGTAATTTTTGGTGTCATAAATTTCAGATCGTCCAAAACTTTGACCAAAAAAAACAATTTCCACACCAAAACCCAATAATATCCAATTTAAAAATTATTTTCATAGGTTAAGTCCAACATTCTTCCTCCCAAAAACTATTCTCATTCTTACACCAAACTCCCACCAGAGAAAATTATTTTCATCCCTTTCATCACCCGTATTATAGAGACCCAATCCTTTTACACATATTTTCACATGATTTTTTATCATAAATATCCATTAATTGCAACCCAAATATTATGATTCCTAGTGTATTTGGAAGACTAGGTTCTTAATACATCAAAAGGAAACTAAAACATGAAATCCACATTTTATTCTTCATAATGAGCTTCTAATTACATTTGAGATTCTAAAACTATATAGGATAACCTGGGGAATACATCAAAGAAAGGGGTGTTCTAAAAATCCTAGTAAGGGAATAAACATGATAAGGAAGCATAACTTATGATTCAGAAGTATACCATGATATTAGAAAATAGGAGACTAAAGATTAATCACATGGGATCATAATACAATGAACATGGTATCCTAAGATCATGGTATTATAGGGAATGTTGCAGAAACATATAACATGACATAAATATGAGTCAAGACTAACTTCTTAGGCAATATCATATGGTGGAAAAAGTCGCAAAATGGATTAAGTTTACTACCTAATCGCATAAATGTTGTATCACAAGACTAAAGATTTACCCAATTCATTAGAACAGAATCTAGGTGAACCCATCATAGCATGTTCATGATTATGTGTTCCATAAAATATAAATCAATCATAAGGTATAAATATAAAAACTTCCCATGGAAATAAAATGGGTTTCATTATCTTGTCTCATATCATAATCAAAGGAAATTTCATAATGAAGGTATTTTAGTGATAAACATAAGACATGTACTACCTAATAAAATTAATAGATAATGAGCTAGGTATATATGTGAGAGACATGTATACATAATTTAGATTCAATACATAACATAAAAGGTTATATTCATTGATGAAAATTTATATAAAAGATTAAATGGAATATTTCTTGAGAAAAATACCATTTTCACATTGAAATCACTTCTTCAAAATTTTAAAATTTCCAAAATACTATAGATTTTTTTTCATTCCATATAAGTTAAAAAACATTCCTTTTACACTATTTTAAAAAGGTTAAAAAGTGCCTTATTTGGAAAATGATAAGAAGATTACTTCTAAATAATTTTTTAAAAATCAAAAAATGGTTAAAAATATATTTAATAAATCATTTTTGGAGTGTTAAAAATATTCTTTAAAATACTTTTAGAAAACATGGATATGGAAGAAAAAGGATTTTTGATTGAAGAGAGAAATGAATCTGACCTTTCTTAAATATATTTTCTCAATCATATTAAGTACCAAAGATAGGGAAATGGTATCATTGCTTGAAAATTTTATGAATAAACATAGGAGATTAAAATTAAAGGGTTTTATTATACAATTATCAAATAATTTTCTATAATGTAAATTCACACATAAAAAATCCCGATTAAAATGATAATAAAACACAAACCCTTATCAATTTGGTAAAATTTTAGTCATAACTCTCATGAATGAATTATATGAATTGTAACTTAAAATATCATAATTTTTGAAGGATTCATGATATAATATGTAAAAATGTAGTATATACAAAATTTAAAATAAATTAGGTTCATAAAAGAGCATGTTTCTCAAAAAAAGATTTTTTGTAATGAAACCCTTACCTTGAGTCCAAAATTTATCGTGTAGATTTTTTATCTCTTATATAATAAAATTATATAAGTTATTTGTTTTATTAATAAAATTTACCAAATTTAATTCCTTTTAATTAAACCATTTACATTATATATTTTAATGATGTATTTAATTACTTAATTAGTTATGTCCATGTTGGGTGTTTTGTGGATTCTCAATTCATAACTTCAAAACGGAATCGATGTGTTGACCATCGTCAAAGGGTTAGTTGTTCTAAAATCTATATAATAGTAATAATTAAATAATTATAATATTAATACATAAATTATATTTTTTAAAATAACCATGAAGTGTGGTTATGAGAAATGAACTATGTTATAATCTTGGAGACGGTAGGTCGTATGTACACGTGGGTAACATTTCCATTTTTCAATGACCAATATGGAAAGAAAGAAGGTGTTATTTTTTATTTAAATAATGATAAAAATATCATAAATATAATATTATTTATTTAAATAAAATTAAATATATCATCCATGTGACCTGGTAAAAAAATGAGTCACATCACTTCGTGAGGTAGTAGTATGTTGTACACACAAACGTCGTTATCATTTTTCAATGGATGGTAAGAGAAGAAGTTATATGATATATTAATTTTAAAGATTTTTTATTTAATTAATATAATATTTCGATATTAAATAAACCTTTATAAAAAAATTATATGCGATGATAAAAAATGAATTACATTGGTTTGTAATGTGGTAGTCTGATGTACGCACAACCGATGGTTTTGTTTCCCATTTGATGGAATAACAGAGGAATTTTAATTATTTCCTTAAAATAGTAACATAGTATTATATTTTATATACAAATATTATTATATCAGTATTATTTAGTAATATTTTATGGAGTTGGAAGAAGAAATAAAATTAAGATGCTTAGTTAAGAATGACACCTCTTCTTCAGATCTTCTCTTTAGGATTATACCAAAATCCTTCCAAGATTGGTTTTTTGATAAAAAAAAGTATTCTAGGTAATGGGATGGTAAGTAAGGAATGAATTTTTGAAGGTACTAGGAAAACCAAAAGTATTTTAAAGTGAGGATAGGGGAGGATAGGATCTTCCCTTTTATAAGTGAGAGGGAGTGACATTTTTTTAAATACCCTAAACTATTCAATAATGGGAAGTCACTCTTAAGAAAAGTTCCTCAAAAATTGATATATAATTCATTGGATGGGTGATATTTTTAGAAGAACCACCATAATTAAAAAATAAATATTTTTAAACATGTTACACCCTCTACCTCTTTAGTTTAATCCCCCGGTATACCTGTTTTAACATTAACCGTGGTAACCGTTTTTTACTATTTTTCTATTCATTATGACCAATAATTAAGTTTAAATTATTATATAATATTAATTATTATGATTCAAAATATGTAATATATTTTATGAAATTAAATTCACATAATTTTCAAAATTCAATTTAAAATTAAACTCGTAAAAGGTGTCAAAAAACAATTTTTCAAGAAAAACATTTTTCAAGCATAAGATGACTTGACATTAACTATATAACTAATAATAATAATTATATGAATTTAAATTAATATATATATATATATATATATATTTAATATAATATAATTTAAATATTTAATTAATAGGGTTTGTTTTAATTAATTAAAATGGATATAAATTTTTCACTTAAAAATAGTTTGCGGAAAACCACATTTTTAAGCATAAAAATATCATTTTACCAAAATCATGAAAATTGATGATTCAAATAAAATTAATTATATTATTATAAATAAAATGTTAAAATTTTTAATTTAATATAAAATCTAAAATATAATGAAACTTTTAGATTACTTTATTTTTTAAAAAATTGAAGTTTTACAATAATCGGTATGTTTCACTATTTAGTGCAAAATCAATATTTTCCAAAACATCACAAAATTTTACCCTATGTAAATTTTTATATGATGATTTCAAAAATTATATTAATTTCATGAACAAAATATTCTAAAATTTACACAAATTAATTATAATATTTTCTCAGAAAAAATTAATAAAAATCATTTTTAAAGGAAACATATTTTTTATAGAATAAAATATATTTATTAAAATTTGAGTTCTCATTAAGAATTTACCAATAAATTTATATAGTAATTTTATGAATATTTCAAAAATAATTTAATATTATTCATACCCACTAATTTAATGGCTAGGTAAAATTGGTGATGTTTATAGAATAATATTTTAATATTATATCATGGTTCGTTTAAACTCAGTATTGTGTGTCGAATACGCTCTCAAATATAGTGTTCTTTTAAAATATTATGGCGTTACATTATATCCCTTTAAATAAATTTTATCCTCGCAATTTTAACTTGTGGTCAGTAATAAAAGGATTTACATTCAAAAATTCCTTTTGTGGAAAACCCACATAATAAAAGGATTAATAAAAATTCCTCTTAAAAGAAGGAAAGTGAAATATAAAGGTCATTTGGAATAACACATAACTAAGTTTCCATGTAGGATAAAATTTTTGGAAAGTGAAATATGGAAATATAAGAAAAGAATAAATAATTATATAGATTGATATAGATCATTGATCATAAGAAAGTTAATAATCAAGGTAAATTTAATCACCACAACACCATAAATATATGATGAGTTAAAAGACCATTGATTCATTGAATATAAAGGTATTAGAACAAATTTTTGTTTCAAGATCCTTTTCCTACAATTTTAGGATTATTTTAATGTTAATATAAAAAACACTAGAAATTATTCTAACTTAATATATTTTTATTTCATAAACAGAATTTGATCCTTTGGTTGTGATGTGATCACTTTTCACTTCACCTATTACTCTAAGGAATGAATATGCAATATGATTTTTTTATACCCAAAACACTAAAATTAACTTTTGATGGATCATAACATACATAAAAGAGAAACAACATTTTACTAATATATTTATTAAAACCAAAATTTTTAGAAAAAATTAATATAATACCCAAAATGAATATGAATATACTAATTTATAAAATTTAATAATAAAATAAAAGGTTTAACATTAATCATTTCTTAGATAAATAACCCTATATCCCAAATAGCGTAAATAACCTCAACATTAAAGAGGGATTTAAACTCAATGTTTATATCATAACATTAAAATTTAATCTCCAAAAACATAATATCATTATTCCCAAATAACCCTTTATGATAAACCTAAAGGTTATATATATAACTCAACTCAATAAAAAACTTCCAAAAATATCATTAATCACCTCAGAATACTAAAAATTCAAAAATAATTGATCCTCTAATATGTCAAAATCCAATTAATATTTATCCACCCAATATTTTACGTAAAAACAATTCCATACTAACGGGTACATCATGTAGGATAGTGGTAGGTATTACACACTTATCACCCTTTAGTTGTGAGTTCATGACCTGCGGCCTTAGTAGATGTGATGGGTTATCTCCCAACATATAGGTTATCATTTTTCTAAAACCATATTTATATAATTTCTATAATGTTATAAAAAATATGATGAATTTCCCCAAAATAATATTAATCATCAAGTTAGCTTTTGACCGCTAAATTCTTTTATACAACATATATTTTTCCCATAGAATCAATTAATCTTAATTTAATATAATCACCTTAAGATCAAATACATATCAAAGATTATATTTTCCTTAATATTTTTTTTACATAAAATATCACCATAACATTAAATCACCTTTATAGGACACTAGTACCATTCAATATATTCTTAAAAATCCTTAAATAAAAACTACTATAGAATGATCCATAGAAATTTCATAATTATTATAACCAGAATACCATAAATAAAAATACTTCAACAACATGATTCTATAATTCCAAAACATAAACACTTCAATCATTAAACTTAAATTAT
This sequence comes from Viscum album, assembly GCA_963277665.1. Taxonomy (NCBI): domain Eukaryota; kingdom Viridiplantae; phylum Streptophyta; class Magnoliopsida; order Santalales; family Viscaceae; genus Viscum; species Viscum album. The sequence goes on from OY728139.1 coordinate 1,464,642,692, forward strand.
TTTCATAGAATATTACCTTAGTAATTAATCCTTGTATTATGGAATTTACTAGTATAATGACTAAGTTCCCCATATTTTTGACATTGAACTATTAGTGGTTCCTTTAGTTGAACTTTATTTCCTTATATCTTTTTAACTAGACTATTCATTTTTATTAGGAAATTAGATATGTTATAACCTCATTTCCCATACATAAATAATCTTTAAGTTCCTTTAATTTATTTCACATAGTGCCTCTTCCCACATTTTTGACATGTAGAAAATTGAATGCTCTTTTATTTATCATCTTTAATACTTTAACTTCTATGAGATGTTATATTTCTCTTATTTTATGTTATTAGGAATTCAAATATGATCAAGTTGTTAATAATATTAAAATATTTCTTATTTGGAATGATCACAAGATATATAACTATCATTCCTATTGGTTTATAAATCTCATTAGGTAAATAATTACATTTCCCATCACATTGGTTATTGTCATACTTTCTCTTATTTCCCGCTGTTAACTAAAAATAATAATAGAAACATGAAGAGAATTCATTAACATATAAAAGGGAAACTTATAAACATAAAAGTAATAACTTATAAATGATACATACATCCCAAATTATGGGTCTCTAGGTTTCAATCTATATTATCCATGGTAATGTTTCCTATTAGTTTTTTTAATATAACAATTTTTTAAGTCCTTTATAATCATTTATAAAGAGTTTTGTGAATTTCCAAAACATATCCCCAGGGAGTGTCAAACTAGGTGTAAATCAAGGATAATTTTAATTCACCAGGTGATGATTTATTCTAGCTCAATAGACCATTTTTAGAGCTATTACCCTAGGTGAAACTATGTTATAGCCACATCCACTTGTAGTATCCAGATAGGGATATAATTTCTTGGAAACTAATCGCTCTATAATTCACCAAAATTCAAGTATATTTTCTTATATTTAGATTTATATTTAGACTTATCCCTAGGGGTTTCACTAAATTTCTCTCATAATAGTTTATAGAGGTTAACTAGACCCTTTCTATGATACCAATTATAGGGACCCAAGACTTTTACACACATTATCACATGAATTTTAACATAAAAATACATTAATTACAACTAAAAGATCATGATGACTAGTTTCTTTGGAATACTAGGTTCATAATACATTAAGAGGAAACTAATACTTTACATCCTCATTTTATTCTCTATAATGACCTCCTAAGTCAATTCCAACTTCAAAAACTGAATAGGACAACCTGAGGAATACATCAAAGGAAGGGGGAAAATCCCAGAAAGGGAATAAATATAATAAAGAATCATAATTTGTGATTCAAAATTATAACATGATATCATAAAATAGAAGGATTAGGGGTAATAACATGGTATAATAACTTAAATAACATGCCATCATAAGATCATGGAATCATAGGAGATGTGTAAGAAACATATAACATGAAATAAACATGAGTCGTGGATAACAACCTAATCCCATACATGACACCTCATGAGACTAAAGATTTACCCAATTAATTGAAGATATATCTAGGAATACCCATTATAACATGTTCATGATTATGTATTTCACAAAATGGAAATAATTCATAAGGTATAAACATAATAATTACTCACAAAAATAAAATGTGTTACATAAACTTGTCTCATATCATAATCAAATGAAATTTCATAATGTTGGAATTTGATAGATGAACATAAGGCATGTATTACCCCATCAAAGTAAAGGATAATATGCCAGGTATATATGATATATACATATATATAATTTATATTCAATCCATGACATCAAATGATTTCGTCATCGATGAAAATGTATTTAAAATATTAAATAGAACATTTATTTAGAAAAATACCATTTTAACCATGAAATCACTTCTTTAGAATTAAAATTTTTACAAAATATTATAGAATTTTTTTTAATAAAATAAACATGGAAATTTATAAGGTAAACTTAAAATAATTGATTGTTCATGGTGGAGGTTAATTCTGTACATGCCGTATAAGTTCGAAAAAACATCCCTTTCACACTATTGCGAAATGGTTAAAAATTTACTCATTTGAAAAATGTCAAGAATATTAATTTCAAACCATTTTTTTAAAGTAAAAAATGGGTAAAAATTTCTCAAAAAAATATTTTTGGGAATAGTAAAAATATTTTTGAATGTATTTTTTGAAAACATAGATATAAAGGAAAAATGATTTTAGACCTAAGAGAGAAATGAAGTTAGCTTTTCTTAAACAAAATTTCTCAATAATTTAAGAACCAAAGTGAGTAAAATGGTACTATTACTTATAAATTTCATAAATACCTATAGGATTATAAAATTTAATTGTTTTATCATATAATGTTCAAATAATTTTCTTTAATGGAAATTCAAGCATAAACAATCATGTTTTAAATTAGAATGAAATATAAACCCTTACCGCTTTAGTATTTTTTGAATAATAACTCCCATGAAAGAAGTAGAATAATTTTAACTTAAAATTTCATAAATTATGAAGGATTAATGATATAATATGTAAAGAGGTAGAATATACACAATTTAAAATAAATTAGGTGTGTAAAAGAATAAGTGACTCAAAGAAGGAAGTCTTGGGACGAAACCCTTACCTTAAGTATAGACTTTATCATATATGTATTTTATCCCCTATGTAATAAAATTATATAAATTATTTATTTTATTATGATTGTTTTATAAGTTTAATACCTTATACTTAAACCATTTACTTCATTTGTTTTAATTAAGTATTTATTTACTTATTCAGTTATCTCCACATTGGGTGTTTTGAGGATGCTCCGTTCAAAATTTCAAAACGGTATTGGTGTGTTGACCATTGTCAAAGGTGTCAATATCTCATAATCTACAGAATAATATTAATTAAATAATTATAAATTTTATAAATTTTATACATAAATTATAATTTATAAAAACATGAATTATGGTTATGAAAAATTAACCATGTTACTATTATGGTGATTGTAGACTATGCATATACATGTGTAACGATTCCATTTTTCAATGACTATAATGGAAAGAAGTTAAGTGCTATATTATATTCCAATAATTATAATAATATAATAAATATCATAATTTTTCTTTAAATATAGTTACATATTTCATTTATGTGATGTGGTAAAAATGAATCACATCAGTTCATGAGGCGGTAGTCCTCCGTACACACGAACAACATTATCATTTTTCAATGGATGGTAAGGTAAGAAGTTATATGATATATTATGTTACAGAATTATTATTATGTTATGAATATCATATATAAATATTAAATCCATAATTATGAATATCCATGAGATGTGATGATGAAAAATGAATTATATCGGTTCGCGAGGCGATAGTCCACTATACATATGAACGATGGTTTTATCTCCCATTTGATAGAAGAGGAGAGGGATTTAGGTTATGAAATTAAAATAATATTAAAATAATATATTATAGATAATTATTTTATTATATCATCATGATTGAGTAAGATTTAATAGAGGTGGAATAAGAAATCAAATAAAGATGCTTGGTTAAGAATGATACCTATTCTTCAGATCACCTCTTTAGGATTAGACTAAAAGACTTCCTAGATTGGATTTATTATAAAAACATATTCTAGGACATGTATAGGGAATTAAGGAACGTATTTGAGCACATATTTGGTGAACCAAAAATATTTTAAAGTGTGTAAAGTGGAGGAGAGGAGGTTCCTTTGTATAAGTAAAAGGGAGTAACATTTTTGTCAATACAAAAAACTATTAAATAATGGGAAGTCAATATCAAGATAAGTGCCTAAAATTGTGATAAATAATGGAGTTTATGAGTGATATGTCTGATAAAAACCACCACTATTCAAAATGAAACATGTGACTCCCTTTACCTCATTATTTTACCCCTGGTAAATTCATTTTAACATTAACTGTGGTAATAGTTTTTTACTATTTTTACTATTAATTATGACAAAAAATTAAGTTAAAATTATTATATAAAATTAATCATGATGATTAAAAATATATAATCTATTTTATAAATTTTAATTCACATAATTTTCAAAATTTAATTTAAAATTAAACCCACAAAACGTGTTGGAAAACAGTTTTTGAAGACTATATTTTTCAATCATAAGAAAATATTACATTAACTATATGGATTTTAATGATAATTATATGAATTTAAATTAATATATATATATAATAAATAAATTCCAACTAATTATTTTATTCAAATGTTTTTTTAATTAATTAAAATGGATAGAATTTATGCACTTAAAAATAGTTTGCAGAAAACTGCATTTTTAAGCATAAAAATAATCTTTTAAAAAAATCACGAAAATTGATGATTAAAATAAAATTAATTATACAATTATAAATAAAATGGTTAATATTTTATGTAACACCCCAAGATTTCATAGTACGTTATTTCTTCAAAGTAATTCAATAACTTGCACTACACGCAACACCGAGTTCAAGCGCACCATGACTTACCAAACTAGCCGTTCAAAAGCGGTTATGAATATTATTAATTGAATTTTGAATTTTATATAATAATTATAATTTTAAAATCCATATTATTAATTTCTTAGACATAATATAATAACAAATTCATTTTTTCAGATAAAAGAAGTATTTTTCAAAAAATTACATTTTACCGCCTTTTAATGGCGAGCCCTTTTTAAATCCAATATTTGAAACTTTTATATATTCAATTTGAAAAAATAAACATCTTCTTTAGAATCGGGACATAAAAATTTAGTTTCGATAAATTTTTGGTTTTTTCTGATAAATTTCATATTTGGGTAAATACTGAAAAATACTAAAAACAACTTTTTTAATAAAAATAATTTTTAGTGTTAAATTATACATTTGAATGGTTTGGAAGTATAATTATATCATATTTTTACCATTTAATCCAATTTTGGTAATTGGACGTAATTTCACAATGAAATTGGACATAAAAAAGTGTCAATCTTTTGATAGTTTTTACTTTTTAAAAAAACCCGCTTTTTGGTTTTGACAACGGGAATTAATTTTAAATTAATAAATGAAACTTCTATGTTTTGAATTTGGAAAAATAGATTTCATTTTTTAATTCATAATATCAAAATTATCTTAGGGTGATTTTTTGGTATTTTTCTGAAAACTTTCAATTTTTGATGAATAGTGAAAATACTGTGTTATTGTTTAAAACCGACTTTTTATTTAAATAATTAATTATTTTATTTAAATTTATTTTAGGTCAAAATAGATACATAATACCTATATAAGTTCAATTTAATTCATTGAAGTCATTTTATAATAATTTTAGATATATAAAATTTTATTGGACTTTTTACCGTCTTTTACCCACCTTCTAGGAGCATTTAAAAATTTACATAAAACTTAATTTTACTGCTTCTGTGAGTTGAATTTAAAAAATCGGAAAGATACAGTTAACATCAGTAAGTAAAATGTGGTTCAATAAGATGAAAATAATTTTTGGTGAAAAGTAACTTTTGACTTTTATTTACCACGGTTAAAAGTAAATATGGTAATTAAGCATAAAATGATATTATAATTACCCTGAAACATGTCCTAATTTTATTGGATAAGTTTATTTCAACCAAAAACAACCTTAGAAATAAACTATGATCCTTTAGGTCCACTTGTATTAGATTAGGACATTTGTTATTATTTTATTTAAAGAAGAGTTAAAAGTGTCAAGTTCAATGTTTATTAACTAAACCATTTTTAATATAGGGTTATAAATAATATAAATTTAACTATAAATATTCATTATAAAGATAAAAATATTTCCTAAATAATGGTATATTATTTATAAGTTTTAGACATTAAATAATTAAATTTATTTATGACACAATGATGATGCAGCAATTACCTTTTTAGTGAAAGGTTAAAATAATTGATGTTATAAATATCCAAATAAATGTAATTTGAGATTTTTGATGAATTACACTAATTTTATACGTTAATATGAAATTTTAGGGTTGATTAGATAAATTATTTTTGAAATTATAAGGTTTTTCTGACTTTCACAAAAACAAAATACCAAATAATGTTAAAATTGACATAAATTAATATTTAAAACAAATATTATCTTATTGGTTGATATAATATTCCTAAAAATATAAGGTTCAGAAAAAGGGCTTAAATAATATTATATATGTCATTAATTAACCACTTTAGGTTCTCATGGAAGTTTAGAGTAAGTTTATTAACCATTTAGTGTAAGAATACAAGAGGACACGGTAAAAGTTAAATTATTTAACTGAGAGTTAAATCTAAAAGATAAGGTTAAAATGGTAACATAAACTTGTCTAAAACCTATTGGTTGAGAGGATTTCTACCCATACCCACATTAGCTTCGAAATAAATCAATTTGGATCCATTAAAATCTGAAAATTATTTTATTATCAAATAATATTTCAATCTTTTCCTAAGGTGCCCCTCACCTCTCTTATAAAAGGGTACTTCCCCTTCTCCTAATATCACACCTCCAAATCCATTTGGATCAGCCAACCCCTTCCCAAATACCCTCCCAAATTCTCTCAATTCAACCTATAGGCCTTCCCTTGAGCATAAAGTCAACCTAAGGAGCCCTTTTTTCCAAATCAAAAGGACGAACCTGAAGAAGAGGTAAATATTTCATCACCTCTTTCAAGTTCTTTTCTTCTTCTACGTCCTCTTTCTTTGTTGTTTCTATTCTAAAATAATAACTCCAGTATCTTCTATATATTGTGATGTTATTATAAATATGTCACAAATAATTCATTATTCTATCCATCCTATGAATGATAATGTCACCATGCGTGCGTATGTACGGCTTACCGTCTCCACGTCGTGGTGTAATTTTTTATTCGACACTATGTTATTTGGATAGATATAATGATGATTAATATGTTTATAAATAATGAAAATAACATTATAATTTCTATTTAAAATTAATATACCATAAAATTCCATACCTTTTAATCATTAAGGAAATGATATTGTCGCTTATGCATACGTATGGATTACCGTCTCCACGACGCGATGAGATTCATTTACATGTTCACCATTCAACGATGATTATAAAAATATATATTTTTAATAAGTATGTAATATATGAAATAATAATGATACTGGATATATATATATATATATATATATATATATTCTTACATATATCTTATTCACTTACTTCCGTTCAATACGATATGAAAACGGAAACACCGTTTATGCGTATGTACGGCCTACCGTCTCCATAAACAGAGCCTTCCATTTCATATATCTATCTATTATAAATATTTATATTATAAATATATATGATATATAAATCAAGGTTTATATTCTTTAAGTATTTAAATCCTGATCTAAATGATACGATCAAAGAACAACAAGTTAAAACACGTACGATAAATAAAGTGATTATTACCCGAAATATTAATTTAACATGAAAATCAATATTAAATGGGTATTATAAAGTCATAAATGAATCATGTATGATATAATAAATATTAATATGGTTCTGGTATAATTTAATAACATACAATTGTCATTATATAGGAGGTTAAATGTACCCTCGACCAAAGGAAAGTTCAAGGTAAGGGTTATTTCCTCAATCTCATTATAATCCGAGATTGTTTATGTGTAAGTATTTTATGGGACATACTTATCATAGATACCCATATTTCATAAAAATGTTTTCAAAAGGAATATTTTAATGTTTTATGGGAGTTTCTATTTAACTATATCATCATTTTAAATGTTTTAAAGATTTATCTTTCTAAACCATTTTAATTATTGTCCATGTTTTCAAAACGATTTTAAGGATTTATTTATATGGACATGAATGTTTTGAAATGATAATTCTTTTCAAAATTTTCAAAGTGGTATGGGACACTTTTATTCAAAAAAATCTTTTAAATGACTTTATTTATAAATTGTTATACTTTTAAATGATTTAATGAAAAAAGGGGTATTTCTCTCACAACATTTTACTGATCATTTTCATCTATGTCAACATCCTTTGATGGATTTTAAACTTTTTTAAAATTGATTTATTATAGATAAAATCTTCCATATTTTATTGAAGGTTTTTTGATATGTTTGACTGTGGATATTCTATTTTTATACCATTCATGGTTTATGGTTAAAGTATTGACATTTTGTATGCCAGTTTTAATACGAATGTTTATGTTATGTTTCAAACTTTTCATATGAGGAATGTATTATACTTAGTAAGTGATGGGTGGAGCCCGTTATAGCTCCTCGATGAATCGGTAGGTCTCATGAGACAATTAGACATGGAATTGGCTGAGGCATTTCCCAATTTGATATATAGTTTTGGCCGAGGCCTAAATCATTTTTAGACGTCTTGGCTGAGGCCTTGACAAGATGATTCTGAATGTCTGACATTATACATTACCTCATTATGAAATTAGTTATTACATGTGATTATTCGACTAGTAGAATATCAAGGTTCATGTTTATATTGTAATGTTTGATTTATTTTTTCGATATTATGTTCAATTTTATGTTTAAAAGGCTATTGTTTTTATTACACATATTTCCTTAAAAGTTTATAGCTTCTGCTAAATTATTTACCCTTACTGAGCATCTGATCACACCCCTTTCTTATGTTTTATTTTCCCAGGATATGAAGAAGTTAGTTATGAATGACTTGCAGGCATAATCTAGGAGGCTTGGAAATTTATAATGGAATAAATTACTATTGTTTTTCTTTTCAAGTTGTAATGTTGAACTTCATGTATGTAATATATTTTCCAAGACTACTAAACCGATCAGTCCTTTGGGACTTGATTCCTTGTAATCATGCCAATGTATTAAAATAATGCACTGACTCTAGGCTTCTGGGGTCAGGGCGTTACAATTGGTATCGGAGGAAGTTTAGAAATAACCTTAGAAATATATTTATATAAAATATGATTAGAGAACATTACCCTAAGATAGACTTTGAGGATTAGTATAGAAGAACTTCCTAGAATTTTGGTAATGTATAGATTTTGTGTATTTTCCAAGAAATACATCCCTATCTGGATACGAGCAGGTAGAGCTGGCTCTGGCATAGATGTACCTAGGAGTGAAAATGAGTTTTGGGTTTGACCCGGGGTATCCTAGTACATGACAACGAGCCTTGCTTCACTCTTGGTTACGTCACTTCCAAGGGATATTCTTAGGATAATTCAAATTTTTATTACAAGTCATTATGAAGGATTTAGGAGTAAATACCTCCTAAAAGAAAACATTTTATGATTATTGATTATATTCATAATATTTTCAATTTACTTTAGGTATTTTACAAGTTTGGAATTATGCATTATGATTCATAAACTAACTTAGTGTATTCCATTGTTTATAAATGGTTCCTAGTAGAATGGATGATAATTCCAGTAATATGCATGATCGAAAGATTAAGAAGGATCATATATTTTATGCTATTAAGACAACATTTAAAAGGGAAATAACCTCCCACGTATTCTCATCATATAAAGAAATAATATCATGTGTTAATAAGATAAGTAAAGAATTATCTGAGTCATATGGCTTTGAAGGGAAGAAAGAGAAGAAAAGGATATAAGAGAAAAAGTTGGATAAAGGGAAGAAGGGAAAGAAGGATTTTCCCATATGTGATAACTATAGAAAGAATCACCTTGGTAAATGCTTGAAGAGAATGGGAGTTTGTTATAAGTGTGGAGAAAAATGACACCAATTAAATGATTTCAAGGGTAAGAAAAAGGTTTCAAATGTACAATGTTTCATCTACAAAGAGTTGGGACACTACGCGAATCAATGTTCAAATCATTAGAGTATACCCCAAATGCTACTATTGGATAATAATCAAGTTATAATACTACTGAAGATGAAGAGGAATGATTAAATTTCTTATGTTGTTATTAAAGTATTATGTCATTTGATTATTGTATTAATGATGTACTTGTTATAAGAATTATAGAGTATATAAGGATTGTACTGCAGTACTATTTCATTAAGGACTTGAGATTGTGTGGAACCAAGAAAAGTTACTCAATAGCAGGTTAAATTTTTGGAAAATATATGGTTTAGAGAAAGATAAACCATAATATGGTTCTGATACCGAGGTAGTGATTTTGGAATAAGAGATGGTTGATTTGGATAAATTATATTGGATATTATTGACTACCTTGGAACTAATTAATGGTTTTTTTATTTCATCATTGTTGGAGTATTCAAAATTTTTGGATATAAGGAATATATCTAGTATTATATAAGGAATAAGGGAGCATAAAAGTAATAAATAAAGTTTTATGGTAATTCAGGGTGTTACAGTGTTTTAAAAGAATACATGATGAAGGTGTTCACATGTTATTATGTGGCAAAAAGGATCTTCCTTATGTTTAACTTCTTTATAAATGTTGGACTGTGAGTTTGGACAGAAGTATTTTGGATAAGTCTAAAGGTTGGAATGGATTAATTTTTACATTGGATTTTATTATTAAGTTAAAATAATTTCTTAAGATTATTTTTTTGGATTTTTATAAAAGGACAACCTGGAGGTCGGGCGACAATCAGTCTCGTCTGGTAAGGCTGTGAGACTTGAACCCACAATCTAAGGGTGACAAGAGTGCATCACCTACCACTGGCCTATGTGATGTCCTGGATTCTATAATGCAGTTTTTTTTAAAAATTTATGATAGATGAATTATAAATTCATTTTTTTGGAACCCTATTCGATTAGGATAAATAGAATATTTTTTAATTCTATTACCTTTTGGAGTGAAAGATGAGTTTGTGATAGAAATTAGTTGAAGGATGATACTCTAATTGTCAAGTATATATATATATATATATATCTAGTATTCTATAAAGAAATTAAGTCTTAAACTTTAGGGAAGGGATATTAAAACCAAAAATTTGTTATCCAAATACCTTATGTTTTGTTGAACCAACAATATTTTAAATCATCATAGATTGATGGCTTTGAGGCCCTCAATTTTACACTTGTTTGTGATTGATGACCTCAATCACTCCCTATAAATACTTAAATTTTCCCTCTAATTATATGTCTCTAATTTCCACCAATTTTCTCCTCATCGGGATCATAATTTGATGGTGAATTTTTCATTTCCCTTTCCTTATTAAGACTAAATTTTATTAACCCAATTTCCGATGTGGGTTTTGCACAAAGGTATTTTTCTATTTCTAAAATTTTATTTTAGAAGAAAAAATTCAAATCGTGAGGACACAATTTATTAAAGGAGGGGAGAATTTAATACCCCAATATTTCATAGTACGTTATTTCTTCATAGTAATTCAATAACTTGCACTACACGCAACACCGAGTTCAAACGCACCACAACTTACCAAACTAGCCATTCAAAAGCGGTTATGAATAGTATTAACTGAATTTTTAATTTTATATAATCCTTATAATTTCAAAATCCATATTATTAATTTCTTAGACATAATATAAGAACAAATTCATTTTTTGCAGATAAAAGAAGTATTTTTCAAAAAATGCAATTTTACCGCCTTTTAATAGAGAACCCTTTTTAAATACAATATTTAAAACTTTTATATATTCAATTTGACAAAATAAAAATCTTATTTAGAATCGTGACACAAAAATTTAGTTTCGATACATTTTTGGTGTTTTTTTGATAAATTTCATATTTAGGTGAATAGTGAAAAATACTAAAAAACAACTTTTTTAATAAAAATAATTTATAGTGTTAAATTATACATTTTAATTGTTTGGAGGTATAATTTGATCATATTTTTACCATTTAATCCAATTTTGGTCATTGGAAGTAATTTTACTTTGAAATTGGACATAAACAAGTGTCAATCTTTTGATAGTTTTTACTTTTTTAAAAAAAACTCGTTTGTTGGTTTTGACAACAGGAATTAATTTTAAATTAATAAATGAAACTTATATGTTTTGAATTTTTTAAAATAGACTTCATTTTTGAATTCAGAATATCAAAATTATCTTAGGGTGAATTTTTTGTATTTTTCTGAAAACTTTCAATTTTTGATGAATAGTGAAAAACACTGCGTTATTGATTAAAACTGAATTTTTATTTAAATAATTAATTATTTTATTTAAATTTATTTTAGGTCAAAATAGATACATAATATCTATATAAGTTAAATTTAATTCATTGGAGTCATTTTATAATAAGTTTAGATATATAAAATTTTATTGAACTTTTTACCGTCTTTTACCCACCTTATAGGAGCATTTGAAAATTTGCATAAAACTTAATTTTATCGCTTTTGTGAGTTGAATTTCAAAATTCTGAGAGACGCAGTTAACATCAGTAATTAAAATGTGGTTCAATAAGATTAGAATATTTTTTTAATAGTAACTTTTGACTTTTATTTACCGCGGTTAAAATTAAATAGGGTAATTAAGGGTAAAATGATATTATAATTACCGTGAAACAAGTCTTAATTCTATTGGATAAGTTTATTTAGATAAAGAAACCTTAGGAATAAAATATGAGCCTTTATTTCCACTTGGATTAGATTAGGACATTTATTATTATTTTATTTAAAGAAGAGTTAAAAGTGTCAAATTCAATGTTTATTAACTAAACCATTTTTAATATAGGGTTATAAATAAGATAAATTAGACTATAAATATTCATTGGAAAGATAAAAGTATTTACTAAATAATGGTATATTATTTATAAATTTTAGACATTAAATAATTAAATTTATTTATGACACAATGATGATACAGCAATTACCTTTTTAATGAAAGGTTAAAATAATTGATGTTATAAATATCCAAATAAATGTAATTTAAGACTTTTGATGAATTAAACTAATTCTATAGGTTAATATTACATTTTAGGGTTGATTAGATTTTTTTTTGAAGTGATAAGGTTTTTATGACTTTCTAAAAAAACAAAATAACAAATAGTGTCAAAATTGACATAAACTAATATTTAAAACAAATACTATATTATTGGTTGATATAATATTACTAAAAATATAAGGTTCATAAAAATGGATTAAATAATATTATATATGTAATTAATTAACCACTTGAGGTTCTATTGTAAGTTTAGAGTAAGTGTATTAACCATATAGTGTAAGAATACAAGAAGACACGGTAAAAGTTAAATTATTTAACTAAGAGTAAAATCTAAAAGATAAGGTTAAAATGGTAACCTAAAATTTTCTAAAACCTATTGGTTGAGAGTATTTCTACCCATCCCTACCTTATGTTCTAAATAAATCAATTTTATTCCATTATAAACCGAAAATTATTTTATTATAAAATAATATTTCAATCTTTTCCTAAGATGCCCCTCACCTCTCTTATAAAAGGGTATTTCCCCTTCTATTAATATCACACCTCCAAAGCCATTTTTCTTAGCCAAAACCTAAAAAAATATCCTCCCAACTTCTCTCAATTAAACATAGATTCCTTCCATTGATCAAAAATCCAACCTAAGGAGCCATTTTGTTCAAATGAGAAGGAAGAACCTGAAGAAGAGGTAAATATTTCATCACCTCTTTCAAGTTATTTTCTTCTTCCACTTCCTCTTTATTTGTTGTTTATATTATAAAATAATAAATATAATATCTTATATATACTGTGATGTTATTATAAATATGGAACAACCATATTCATTATTATATCCATCCTATTAATGATAATGTCACCATGCGTGCGTACGTACGGCTTACCGTCTCCACGCCGTGGTGTAATTTTTTATTCGACACTATGTTATTTGGATGGATATAATGATGAGTAATATGTATATAAATAATGAAAATAAAATTATAATTTATTTGTAAAATTAATATACAATCCAATTCCACACCTTTTAATGGAAATGATATTGTCGCTCATGCGTACGTACGGATTACCGTCTCCATGACGCGATGAGATTCATTTCCACGTTCACCATTCAACGATGATTATAAAAATATATATTATTTACTAAGTATGTAATATATGACATAAGAATGATACTGTATATATATATATATATTTATTTATTTATTTATGTGCTTACATATATCTTATTCACATACTTCCGTTCAATACGACATGAAAACAGAAACAATGATTATGCATACATACGGCCTACCGTCTCCATAAACGGTTCATTCCATTTCATATATATATCTATTATAAATATTTATATTATAAATATATATGATATATAAATCAAGTTTTATATTCTGGATGTATTTAAATCATTATCTAAATAATACAATCAAAGAAAAACAAGTTAAAACATGTACGATAAAGAAAGCGATTATTACCTGAAATGTTAATTTAACATGAAAATCATTATTAAATGGGTAGTATAAAGTCATAAATGAATAATGTATGATATAATAAATATTATTATGGTTCTAGTATAATTTAATAACATACAATGGTCATTATACATGAGGTTAAACGTACCCTCGACCAAAGAAAAGTGCAAGTTAAGGGTTATTTCCTCAACCTCATTTTTATCCGAGATTGTTTATGTGTAAGTATTTTCTGAGACATACTTATCCTAGATACCCATATTTCATAAAAAAAATTCAAAATGAATCTTTTAAGGTTTTATGGGAGGTTCTATTTAACTATATCATCATTTTAAATTTTTTAAAGATTCATCTTTCTAAACCCTTTTAATTAATGTCCATGTTTTCAAAATAATTTTAAGGATTTATTTATATGGACATGAATGTTTTTAAATGATAATTATTTTCAAAATTTTCAAAGTGGTATGAGACACTTTAATTAAAAAATATCTTTTAAATGACTTTATTTATAAATTGTGATACTTTTAAACAATGTCATGAAAAAAGGGGTATTTTTCTCAAAGCATTTTACTGATCATTTTTATCTATGTCAACATCCTTTGATGGATTTTAAACTTATTTGAAGTTGATTTATTATAGATGAAATATTCTATATTTTATTGAAGGTTTTGTGATATGTTTGACTGTGGATGTGCTATTTTTATACCATTCGTGATTTGTGGTTAAAGTATTGGCATTTCGTATGCCAGTTTTAATAAGAATGTTTATGTTATGTTTCAACCTTTTCATATAAGGAATGTATTGGACTTAGTAAGTGACGGGTGGAGCCCGCTATAGCTCCTCGATGAATCGGTAGGTCTCATGAGACAATTAGATATGGAATTGGCTGAGTCCTTTCCCAATTTTATATATAGTTTTGGCTGAGGCCTAAATAATTTTATACGCCTTGGCCGAGGCCTTGACAAGATGTTTCCAAATGTCCGACATTATACATTATCTCATTATGAAATTAGTTATTACATGTGATTATTCTAATATTAGAATATCAATGTGCATGTTTATATGGTAATGTTTGATTTATTTTTTCCATATTATTTTCATGTTTATGTTTAAAAGGTCGTTTTTTTATTACACATCTTTCCTTAAAATTTTATAGCTTCTCCTAAATTATTTACCCTTACTGAGCATCTGAGATCACCCCTTTCTTATGTTTTATTTTCCCAAGATATGAAGAAGTTAGTGATGAGTTACTTTCAGGCATAATCTAGGAGGCTTGGACATTTCTAATGGAATAAATTACTGTTGTTTTTCTTTTCAAGTTGTAATGTTGAACTTCATGTATGTAATCAATTTTCCAAGACTACTAAACGGATCGGTCCTTCAAGACTTGATTCCTTATAATCATGACAATGTATTAAAATAATGCACTGACTCTGGGCTTCTGGGGTCGAGGAGTTACATGTTACTTTAAGAAAATAATCCAAAATATAATATAAATTCTAAATTAATTTATTTATTAAAAATAAATGAGAGTTTTACAAAAACTGTTATTTTTCAATATTCACTGAAAAATTAATATTTTATTAAAAATCCCAAAATTTCACCCTAAGTAAATTTTGATATTATTATTTTAAAAATTATGTTCACTTTATAAAATAAAATTTCTAAGATTTCCAAAATTTAGCTATAATATTTTCCCACAAAAAAAACAATAAAAATCATTTTTGAAATAAATATATATATTTTTGTAGAATAAAATATCTTTTTTAAAAGTAGAGTTCTTATTAAGAATATGTCAATAAATTTATATAGAAATTTTATGTATATTTTATAAATTATTTAATACTATTAGTTCCCACCAATTTAACGATTTGGTTAAATCGGTTACATTTATATAATATTTTTTTAATATTATATTACATTTTATTTAAACTCAGTGTTGAGTGTTGAAATATGTTATTGAATATAACATTCTTTTAAAATCCCATGATGTTACTTTTATGGTTCTGCAACATGAAACTTTTTATCATTTGGGATTTCCTAATGAAATGCATCATCACTTTGGTAGAATCCATGATCTCTTTTGCATGCCTTCAAGAGAGTTT
Source organism: Viscum album (assembly GCA_963277665.1). Classification (NCBI taxonomy): domain Eukaryota; kingdom Viridiplantae; phylum Streptophyta; class Magnoliopsida; order Santalales; family Viscaceae; genus Viscum; species Viscum album. The sequence continues at coordinate 1,464,659,064 of OY728139.1, forward strand.
ATTCCCAAAGAAAATAGGAATGAATTTTTATCCCATGACTTGGTGGTAGTTCCATTAATAATATTCATTGTGCATTGGGTCCATGGACTCACTTATTCTATAACTTATTCCACTTAATACTTTTCCACTAATACTCTATAAATTTCATGAGCTATCTGGTATGTGTAACTTCTATGACACCATAAACACAAAATTCTATCTAGAAATTAATCTTCCAGAAATTTTTATGTCCTTGGATTAACAAAATCCCACTAAAACTTCAATCAGTGAAAAAATGAATTTCATGGTCCTTTACTCCCACTACATCCATCCTGGACTGACTGTTCAAGATCCCACCTCTATTTTATAGGTTCTTTTACTACTCTACTTAGACCTTGATGATTGTTTACATAGAACATTAAAACCACTAAAGTCTTCATCTCTAACCTTTAAAACAAAAAAAGAACCTAGGACATGAATATGTACTTCTACAAGATTAATTATGATTGTGGTAAATTTAATTCTAGATTCTTTATCTATTAGAGATTGAAAATCATCCAAACACCATCATATTTCTAGAGTATCATAGAAAACAATACCCCAAATGAAAAAAATACCTCTTACACATGGTAAAACTAAACCGAAACATCTTGTACCACTATTTATAGAATATAAAACCTAAATACAAAGTCAAAAATAATTTTGATGTAAGAAAAATCCATAGACCTAATACATGATTCCGTCTGAATGAAAATTCACTCCAAAAAACCAATTTCTAGTGGTTTATGTTGGTATCCTCCAACTACAGGCTAGCCTAACCAATATATATTATGAACTCCCATTTTCTCTATGATCTCTCATATTTTAAACCATCACTTATTCTTTCTCAATACATTATAGTTCTTCACGGAGAAGGATTCAATAAACTCTGTGTACTTGTGATCTTGAGAAAAAAACACCCACAATTAACATTTAATCTTTTTCAATTAAGGTAATTTTATTTACAAAGGATCTTGGGAGATCATTTGAACATGAAAATGATCAAATTATCCTTATCACATACATGTGCTCATGAAAACCATGCCAGATATCACAACATCAAGTAATTTGATTCTCTATCATGTCACTATCCTTTTGAACATTTTATTCCATTGCTAGAAACCTTGTCCACACTCCTCTATAACTATGAATCCCCAACCATCAATCCCATGTATTCTAAAAATTTCTCCCACTTTCTTACTTATCATATTCTAATGAGATAAAACCATGTCACACACCTTCTGATCCTCATCCTGATAGAACCATTGTATCCATGAGTTCTTCAAAACATTCTGCTTACTCCCTCTCAGATGTTGACTAATGAAACCTCAGGTCCACTTCTACTAACTCAAAGTGGGATGGAAAAAAAATTTATAATACTAACAACCACCCGCTTCTCAATTGAAATATTTCATTACTTCTATAATTTATACTTTTGGGAATATAAATTCCATCCATCATTTATATACCTCTAATTGACTTCACTATATGAACATAACTTTCTGAATGATATTGAATTTACCATTGTATCCACCTTTTAGGAACATGTTTCATGTTAACTATAACCTTCCAGAATATCACTATGATTGATGTATCAACCTTTCAATATGATAACCAACTTTATTATGGATGTATCACTATCCAATTGAACTTTTTAACTCTCTATAAGTATCAAAACTAACATCTTATAAAGTTCACAGTTTCAATCATTGAACCATCTACCTGAACTTACCTCATGAAAAATATATCTTTTAGAGATAGTAATCTCTCAAAAAATCTAGATAACATAGGGATCATGATCATCTGTAGAAGTATTTGGAAGTATCTCCACTAATATCCAATATGCTACCTCAATGAATAGAACATGCTGCTAGACTCGTAATGTTAGTTGACATACTTTAGGAAATTTTGAACTCCCTAGTACACCTAAAATCTACACTGGTAGACATCCTTCATGATACTAAACAACAACTACACCAAGGGGAACCTCCAAAGTCTTCCAACCAAGCTATTAAAGTCACTAATAAATAAAACACACCTAAAGAACCATTTCCTCCAAGAGTAATTTCGATATCCTTGAATCCCTATGGTACTATCATTGTCTCATGGTAACATAATTATGATTACTTTATAAATTTTACACCATATGATCTAAAACCAAGATCTGTTACAACTTATTATGAATTTAAATCCACTAATTATCAAAAGTAACCCCACTAGAAGCTACAAATTGTAGAATATAACTCTATTACCTCATTTTATTGGAATATACCCCCTGAATTCAACATCCAAAACTTATGAAACAATGTATCACCCAAAGTCACAACATCAATTCATGATCCTTTGGTTTTGTCTTCTCTACCCCATTCACATTATGACCTTCCTTCTAGACAATGAACAAGTAATAAAAAAATGTGACATGTAGTGAAACATGAATGTATACAAAGACACAATGAACAATAGACTATGTAGTTCAAATATTGTGTTCAATATACATAGGAGAACAAAAAAATCTCTTTATTCAAGAAACATTCACTAGAGTTACAAGAATACTATATCTTCTGGTATTCAAATCAGACTACCATAATATAAACTCTAACACGTCACTATGAAAAGTACATGTTGTTAGAACTTTATCCAGTCCATCCACCCTATAGAACTACGAATTATGGCCTATAACCTTCTGGGATTCAACCTTCTTCTAATGATCTATAGACCTATGAAACTTGGGTGTTCCAGATTGACCCTTTCACACCCCTAGATGTGCTCAGGTTGTCCTATTCTAGGAAACCTTAGCCTCTATCAGCTCAGTGTCAGGATTTATTATTCACTGTAGTGGCCCAACATTTCTTAATATAGCAAATTCCTATAGATCAACATGTTCAAACCACTATCCAAAACTCACGGGTGATCCAATATTGACTTTATAAACCTATTTTTCCTTGTATAACTGATTGCCTCAACCACTGAAACCTGGTGAACAATTTACAACATCTCATATAATGTATACACATCTATCCACCACATCCAAAACACTTTGATTCTTCTAGAAACTACCCCTTTTGAATGAATCACTCCTTCCCCCAAGACATTACCGACTCCAGAGTACATTCATTAGATTTTTATCCTCTTTATTACCACACTCTAGTCACCACTATGCCACTACCATTGAAATAACTTCCATTCATCTCTCTTTCATCCAACATTCTATTGAACTACACTACTCAACTATTTTGTACTAAGATTATGATTGAGGATTCCACTAAACTCAAGAAAATAATCTTCAATGTTACTCATGATAAAATTACTCATTCATTCCAAAACCCATAAATACCATGCTCTTAGTGTATTACATCCAACCAGTTCATCAAAAATGTAACTTCTCGTGTCATAACTTCTAGAGATTCCAACACATTGATTGAAAAAAATTCACACAAAAATACAACACATACTTCTGTAACCTTAACTTGGATAAATTATTGATAAATAAATTCATTAAGGTATAAAATATCCTTTTCCCTTATGATTCCCATGTTTATCCTTTATCCATGAAATTTTTTTCTATTTTAGTTCTCATCATGGGAAAGGTAAATTGGATCTTTGTTGATAGTTCCAATCCATCCCCAATATTATATTGAATTCTACCAGGGGAAGAATAACCATATTTATAGAAAATATATTCCCACAAATTTCAATTAGAGAAGATAAGTATACTTGGGATTATATCATTACATCACCTATTGTTTTCACTAATAACTCAACATCCACTCTTTGGAGGTTTATATTAGTGTACATCATTTTTCCACTTCACATTCCAAATAGTATACTACCAAAATGATTTTTTTCATAGTTTATGTATGAAAAACATACCTTTTTCTATCACGTTGATCCATTTTCCAACTATTAAGGGATTATAAGATTCACTAAAGGAAGTTGGTTATCATTGTATGAAGGAATAAATAATGACTAATTCCTTATTTTATGCATTTGGGAGTTCCATATGATTCAAATTAATATCATGACCTGAGATAGCTGGGTATGCATGAAAACAAAGTTTTCCACACTAGCTAGCTCTCATCACATTTGGTTTATCTTTGGGAAAAATATGTAATTTTATATTTTGTTTATCATTTATTCAGTTCATCATGTTTCCAGCCATCAACTAAAACCAAAGTGGTTAGTGTGAGTAATGATCACATCTAATAATATTAGAGTAATCCATCATATGAATATGGAAAATTAATCCCATGATGTCTTATCCCATGATACTTTCAATTTAACCTATTACACTATTTATTAAACCTAGGTGTGTTTAAATTTTAGTATCATTTTATTATTAAGATAATCTCTAAAAATAACTAAACCCTTATATAATACTAATTGAAGCATTTGAGACCTATACTCTAGGATCTAGTGTTGTAAATAAATACTTTAAACACATTCCCTAATACCAAATGAGATAAACTAAAACCATACTACGTCATTTTGTGACATTATACATATCATCTTAATATTAAAACATACACTGCTATGACTAAAATGTTTTATGTATTTTGATATTAGATACCTATATAATTTATTTCATAATATAATATACATTTACTTCATAAAATTATCCATATAGAAATCCCTTTAAGACATAGCCCTATATAAAAATTTCCTGGAGAAATAGGTCAACATAAGAAAGAAGTGAACTTAAATAATTAATATGGGATAAAAAATTATCAATGAGGTATATATGATTAAGAAATAGATCATAAAAAAGTGAGAGACATTATAAGGAGATAAATAGAGTTATTAAAAGAATAAGATCATGAAATCATAAGAAGTGATAATAGTCAAGGGATGCTATAAAATTGATAACATGAGCATAACATATCCATGGATGATATAAAAATAGAAATAAATAATCATGAGGATAATAATAAAATGTCTCATAAATATGGAATTCATAATGATGAATATCATAACTATACCATCGAGGCCTTATTCCAAAATATCATAAATAAAGGGTAAGAGTGCTCTATTTACCCTATGCTAATATGTCTCATAAGAACCACTAATTCATAGAGGGAATATATAATTCCATAACAAACTCATCACATGATTATATCAATGCATTCATTATATGAAAATAGTGGATAAATAATACAATAAATAATATTTCATAAGAAACCTCTTACATCTACATGGTAATGTAATCAATAATCTTTTGTATATAAATAATGAAATATGGATTATCAAGGATTCCTTAGTCAATGGAATAATACATCTATCTAGATGAATATAAATCACTCAAAAGAATAAATTATAGGGTATTCAAATAGTATCACATAAAGGGGTCTATTATTAAGCCAATAGTTTTCCCTAGTCAATTGAATGGTATTCCTATTTAGGTGAACACCCTTCAATTAGAAGAAGAAAATACAGAGTATTCACCATGGAAAGGTATTTCCAAAAAGGTTATATTTATGAATAAATAATAAAAAGGAAAGATAAATGAAGTGACGAATCAATCTGATAATATATATTTCATTTCTATAATATCATGGATGCATAATAATCTGGATAATGAATAAAGGAGTTATTTTTCCATAGTAAAACTCATGGGATGGTATAATAAGAGAAAATATAACACAAGTATATTTAAAATGGTGTAATTTAAAAAGGATATTGATATAAAAGAAAAATAATTTATAGAAAGATAATAAATAATGGAAGATTCATGAAAAAAAAAATTTATTTATTACAGATTGTTGAAATAATCACAAATAAGAAAAATAAATTCATAAACATTATTTTTGAGAAATTAAAAGGAGATAATATTGTTTTCATAAAATGGTGGTTTAAATATGTTTTGAAAATATAATAATTTTATAAAAAAGGAACCTTGATAAAATAGTCTAAAATGGAAGACAAATCATGAAAATAGTTTAATAAAAAAGAGGGGAAAATGGAAGAGAGATCATGAAAATTGTTTTCTTAATATTTTGGCAACATTATCATAAAAAAAGATATATGTTTCATTCAAAATCATTTTCACATAGTTATTTTTTAAAAAATTATTATTAAAATAAAATGTATAAATAATAGAACCTTGAAATGAAATAAATCTAAAGTGGGATAAATTTGGAGAGAAAGATAAGAAATTGTATGAAAGTTTCAAGAAATAATTTTTAGCAATTTAAAAATTATTTGAAATTACCCACATCAATAAAAGGGAATATAAATTTTATTTATAAATATAATTAATGTGAAATATAATATTTTTATAATTGATCACATGTTTAATTTTAAAAATAAGAAAAATAAATATTTTTAGTAAGAAAAAATATGGATATGAAAGAGAAATTTTAAGAATAGAGAGTTAATGTTTTCCTTTATTGTCATATATTTTGGGTAAGAATCAATTACAAAGAATATCGTTAAAAGGAAATATAAATTAACATAGAAAAAGGATTATATATAACATGATAGATTCAAATTGTATAATATAACCAACTTTGATGAAGGAAGAGAATAACTCGATGAAAAGAGATTAAGTTCCATAAACCCTTTATGACTTTAGTAATGTATGAATTAAAAGAAACTGAATTAGAGAAAATGAAATGAAATTTTAATTACCATGAATAAAAATTAAATTATGATAAAATATTTCAAAGGGGTAGTATATGCACCATATAAAATAAAATAGGTGGATAATATCAAACATGTATCAAAGAAAGTAACTTGAGACAAGAATCCCCTTACATTAACATCAAACTTGATCAAATGCTATTTCTAAATGTATAATAAATTAACACTTATTAATCATCTATATAATACCATTATTTATATTTATTTCATTAAATAATTATCACCCATCATTTATCATTTATTTATTATTTAGTTATGGTTTTTATTTGTCATATGGTGTTAGTAGTTATAATCATATCTATGTATGTTTTTGTACAAAAGTTTTAGTCATAATTCTTTTTTAATGAGTTCATTACCTCTAAAATATTCAATGTACTGGAATTATAATCTTGAAAATATTTCTAAAAAGTTTTATTCTCATTCAATAAAATTTATAGGAACATTTCATAAGAAGAAATCAATACTTATTCATTTTGGTAAATTTTACCAACCATGGAGAGTTACTTTATATTGAATATATATTTGTGTATTTCTATCCCATAACCAAAAAAATAACTTAAAATCATATTTAGTACCATAAATATTAAGTGTTAATATTTTCTAACCTACAATAATTATAATTAAGAAGATAATGTTTCATTATTCATGTAAGTGGTTGAACTGGAAAAAATAGAAATAATTAACAAATAATGAGTTATTATAAACCCATGAATGTTTAATTACTATTAAATTAGTATAGAAATATATTTATGTAAATTTAATTTTCTTAAAATGATAAATCAGAATTAGGAATAGGTGTAGGAAGAGGATAAAAAAGTAGGAATTTTTTATGATGTTACCAACTTTAAATAAGTCGATTACTTATATAATGACCTTCTTTTTTTTAAGTACTTGGGAATTATTATTGAGATCATGGGTGAAATGATGTGAAATTTTTAGTTCATTTTTTTCAGATGAAGTTTGAGTTTTCCATTATAGAGTAGGGGATATTTCATGAATTGGGATTTAGATTGGGAATCCTAGTATTGTAACATCTCAAAGAGATGTTTTTGGATGAGGAAAAAGACCCATTTGGTGTTTTGAGTGATCGGGTGGGAATCAGAGCAAGTCCTAAAGGATCAGTTGAAATAATGATACGATAACACATTTTGGTGTGGCCTTGGGTCATACCAAAATTAAATGCTACATTGAATCATTCCATGTAGGTGTGAGGCATGATTTCTTGAAGAAGGTAGGAAATGACTCCCACCCTATGTAGGAATGCTTCATGTCATGACCCTCCTAGTCGTGCTACAATGATGTCAAACTGAGGGGTTAAACCTATTAACAAAGAGTGATCACACCAAAATAGGATTTTTGTGCATTTTTTTAAAGGGAAGTGTGGTATTTTTAGGGGTTTATAAATTATAACCACCTTAATATTTCTTTTTAGTGGTTGTTTGAGAAAAGGTGGAGGCTTAAATCCTCTCCCCATTTCTTCCTCCTTTTATCCCTTTGACTTTGGTGGTTTTGGATGGTTTCATCACACCAGTTCTTGTTAATGTTTGTTTTATATTCTCCCCTATTCTCTAACTTTGTTTCTCTATGATTATGGGTTTTCTAGTTATATTTTTGGTGAGATTATTCAACTAGAACTTTTAGAAATTATACTATTTGATTAGGATTTTATGTGCATCTTATAGAGGATGAACCAAGGTATGTAATCAAGCTGATGTTTTTCATTATCCTTGAGGTGTGTTTTCCCATAGATTTTTTAGTATTTTTAGTGAATTTGGGTTAATCTACCCATCAATTTGGATATTTACTTTGGGATTTTTGTGTGTATAATTTCTGAGTATCTATTGGGAGTTTACCATACCCCTATTGGTTGTGGTTTTTCATTTTTTAGGTTTCCTGGTGAGGTTGGGATTTTTTTTATTTGGTATTCTAGATTTAAATATTTAGTTTGTTAATTTGTATTGTTTATTGATGAGATAGGTTCTCATGGACTCATAGGAGGTCGGTATGATCTTGGGGATGATTTTATGTTTTTTTTCCATCATTATTTTTATTTTTTACATATTGAATGACTTTTGTGATCTCACTCGCATATTAGGATAGTCTCACATCAGCCTAGTATTCAATATGGACCACATAACTTGCTAAAACGTTTGATGGTGGCACATTGGTTGAATGAGTGTTGGTGGAACTATTTATAGATTTATTAGTGGTTGGATATGGTTTTCAATGATTAAGAGGTTTCCTATTTAATTTTCTTTAAAATTGTTTTATTTAAATGATATTTAAAAGAAAAATTTGTGATTGAGATAATGGGTTTTGAAATAACATTTAAAAAGGGAGAATGGGGTTTTTCAAAGAATATTTTGATGGTATTTTGTTTAAGGGCCTACGATAGAGCTAATAGTTCCATTAATTTCACTTTACATTTAAATTATATTAATCTCACCACTTTATAATTTTGAGGGTAATTGCTACATATTTAGTATATAGCAATACAATGGGTTAAATTACATAAATGGTTTATATTTTTATTTTTAATTATTTTATTTATATATAGAATTATTATAATAAAGAATAAATTTAATTTTGGGTGTTTTGATGTTATTATAGGATGTTCGTATGTTATTTTGAAGGGGTTGATTTTAATCAAATAATTTATTTTCTTAAATAGAGAAGTATGGAATTATTATAGCTGTGAGTTTTTGGAAAAGGGTGGTGTTGAGTAATCATTAATTTCCATAAGGATGATTTATCATAAGCATGGTTTGACCAAAGTATGGTTTCCCATAAACATGTCTTTCACATAAGAATGAATGGCCTGACCATAAAGATGAATGTCTATGTAACCATGGATGGCTGTAAGCATGGATTTTTGTATAATCCTGAATGTCATAAGGATGAAAGGTCATAAGGATGATTCATGTAAGGTTCATATCCTTTATAGAAATCATTCATTTATAAATTTTCAAAATTTTTAAGGATGATCCTAGAAGTATAATATTTATTTCATCTTCTGTTATAGACATTAATGAAACACCGTAAGGATGTCTTCAACTTTTTAAGGATCATCTGCACCGCATCCTGAAAACTTGGAGTGGAAAATTAGTATTCATGTATCCAACCATGGATTACCAAATGAATTATAATATAAATGATATTTAAATCTATAAAAAGAGGTAAATATATGAATTCTAGGTAATACTGGACTGTGAATTATAAAAGAATTGAATAAAGTTGGAAACATTCAAAAAATAAATAAAAGGAGTGGGGATCTCATGAGGGATTTTCCAACCAAAGATGAAGAGAAGAGACTACAAAAAGAAGGTGTGTACAAAAGATATGGGGAGTTTCTTAAAGGTGGTAGTATGGTAGGGATAGTTCTACTACTATAATCTTGATTAGTTTATTCTGTATTTTATTCACTATAATTTGAATGTTGCATTAGTTTTAATAAAAAAATGTCCTTCATCTCTTATTTCTCACTTGCTCTATATCTCCCCATTATTTCTTCATTGTGGTTTTCAACACTTACTATATAGGGTGACTAACTTGAGTAATATCTTAGGGGATGGATCCAATACATAATAAAAGTCTTTATGCATTCCTATTTAATGATTCTTATCGAATTAGGGTTATTTGATGGATGATCAGTAGTGGTAAATGGTTAAAGTGTGTCCTAAATACATTTATCTTGAGTTTAACTTCTTCTTTTTCACTATTTTCCCTCCCTTCCATGATCACCATGGTATATTATGGAACCTTGAAGGTCTTTTTAGGAATGGGTATGATTTCATACTAAGAATTTGAATTAGAGGGTAATCTCAGTCGAAGATCCCTTTAAATTACTAAGCATGAAGGAGGTGGATGTGTAGTATACTTGGTGAATAATAGATGCACTATATATTTAGAACCATGATAGAATAGGATGACCACACAAAACCATAGAGTGTGTTTATTAAGTAGGTATGATTTTATCGATGAGACGATGAAGGTTCACTCAGGATGAATCCCTTGAGAGTATTTTATTTATTTATAACAACATTAATTATATTTGTATTTGTATCTAAATTTTTTCTTTTCTTATCTTGAATTTATATTCTAAAACCCCCATTTTATTCATTTTTTCATAAATATAAAAAATATAAAAGAATTTAGGAGTTGTGAGTGATTGACTACAAAATATCCTCAAGTTAGATGACCCTAGTCATCCACTATTTCCACTAGGAAAATAAATAATAGATTTTATACCACCCCATAACAAGTGTTTCAAAACTTGATTCCATTTATATGAATATAAGTAACTATTAAATCATTATTTATTTTCATATTTTTTAAATAACATTCTTCGTTTTCATAAAAAAAAAACATAAAAAAATATTTTTCTGTAATGTATTCAAATTTAGATTATTTCACACAGACCAACTACTCTTAGGTGTAATAATTAGAAGATATTTTTTATGAAAGAGAATCCTAGCTACAAGGGATTGGAGAAGAAACGTAGGAGTTAAGGAAAAAGTGAACTTTTTAACTGGATTTCTCCTTGTATCTTAAGAGAAAAAACTAGATAAACAAGAATTGGAAAAGGTGGTGGAGGATACTTCCCCACTAATTTCTCAAATTGAGGAACCCTATGTGGCTGATAAGTAATTAATTAATAATTAATATCATCAGACCCCATTAATCCATGAATATAGAAGATTAATGAAGAAAACTTTCTTTCTGATACATGAGTGGGAGATTAATAAAATTCAAAATAATCTTGGAATTTATTTTTAGAATGTAACCTACAACATAAATCTCTCATATTTGAAAGAATCACAACCAGAACCTTTTTATATTTACTTGGAATTGGAAGAAGAAACCATTGAAGTAGTAGAATTTGAAGATAGATTATATGAGATTGAATACCTAACTCTATATATTACAACCTAAATCCAAGATAAAATGATAAATGAAGAAGTACTTGAAGTTGAATCATCTCAATTAGATAAATTTTTTGTAACTCATTTTAATTTAATTTCATTGAAACCGAATTGGGTATTACCACTCAAAATTTAAAATTTTCATCTTTTTCCAACTTATGTATTTCCTTAGAGGATGATGATAATGATTATGATGCACTTAATAGAGAATACTTGAATATCCCTGAAGATGTTGAACATCTATCAATAGAATTAAAAATGGGATCTCTCATTGTATTTTACTAAAGAAACTAAATTTAAAGTTTCTAGTCTTAAAGCGGATGATCAAGAGTAAGCCTTGTAGGAAGAATAAGTGTCCAAAGATGTTGAATCGAAAGTTAAGGAGGAGGAACCATTCTATAGACTACTCCCACTATAAAAGTTATACCTTATTTCTAAGGGTATATAATTGATATATCGTATCCATGGGGACCTCAATAACTAATTTTAATGAATGAAAAATGGAAGTAAAGTTATATGGTGGTTTATCTCAAAGGAACTCTACCCACCATTAGAATTTGGATAATATTTGGAACTGCCTTTTTGGGGGCGGCCACAACCCAATGCCCACTTAGGGGTTAAAATAAGATTTATCCATTTTATTTTCCATTTATATATATTTTAATTTGTTTTTATTTCAGTACTTTTTTTAGGTTTTAGTTATTTCTTTTACTTATAGGTTTTTAGTGAGAAATAACAATGATATTTGCTTAAATTTTCCACTTTAAATAAGCTAGGTTATATTACTATATTTTCTCTATATTATTTTCTTCCCAATCCTCTATTATATAAAAATCTATTATGGCCATTTTTTAATAAAAAAGTGAAAGTAACAATTTAAGTGTGGGGGAGTGGTACCAATCTGTTTATTCTTTTCATTTTTTTCTTTCTATTTTTATATTTATATATTTTTAGTAATTTTGACCATTAATTAATACATGAGTAAAATTAATACATTATTTGTGTTTTTGAAAAAACTTCATAATTTGAATTTTGGAAGTTTTAAATGATTTTTGAAATAAATTTTGTTTCTTGATTTTCTAATCTATTTATTTAATATAGTTTAATAAAATTTGAAACTCATCTTCACAAGTGTTATCCAATGCTTAAAATGTTCCCAAACTGAAGAGGTTTATAAACCTTTTTGAAATATTCTTTAAATTTCTATGTTTATTGAGAGTCACAAGGCATGATATGAAATATATAATTTTTTTTCTCTTATTAAGATATGTTATAGTTCATGAATTATGTAAAATATGATTGATACACAATTTTGAAAGCCCATTTTTACATTAAACTTTATTTTAAAGCCCACCCTTATATCTGAAAATTTTATGAATCCCTAAATAGAAATGAAATACCTTATTAAATAGACACATTACAATAAATTTATCCCTATATACCTTTATCTATAAGTAATTTCATGAATATGGTTAAAATCAAGTGTAGGGGAAGGAGAAGATGATCCATACATTATGTTGAAGAATCTATTTTAACTAGAATAGAGGAGTTACTTCTTCTATTTTTTTTACCATTTAGGAGGAAATTTATATTTATAAGGTTTGAGGATGACTAGAGATTTCTTTCGAAGTTGGGATGGGAGTTCACCACTACTTGAAAATAAAAAACTACCTCTCTATACCTCAAAAATTCAATTCTTCACAAAAATTCTAGATCTGAATTCAACCTAAAACAATTAAGAAAATTTGGAATGTGGGAATAAATATATCACTGGTATTGAAAATTCCAAGGTGTGGATTTTCCATGGAAAAAATAGGTGTCTATAGGTCAATTTTTTTTTAAAAGGGGAGTGAGTGAGGATCCATTCTTATATTTAAACTATTTCATGCATTTTACTTCATTTTAGCAATAATCACCTCTTATAGTTTTGAGGTTTTGACATCTAAAACCTACCAATCCTTTATCCTTTGAAAAAACTATGTAATCTACTCATGATTGGCACATTTTTAAGATTCTGTGAATTGAAAATTCTAGGAAGCCATCAAGCCGATGGAAATCATGCATGCTCTTAATAATGAGAAAAAGATACAATTTAAAATCTTTGAGTAAAGATAGACACACATTAGGCAAGGTAAGTATAAAATTCTATGGGAATTATAAAAATATTTAATGATTTTTAATGGCCAATGAGGAAAGAGAGAATTGAAATCCATTTATGAGGCATGATATTACTTTGGTTGTTTGAATTGAAAATTAATGTAAATTATATCTTGATAAATATTAATTGAAGTCAATATATATGATTTCTCAAGAGTGAAATGTTTATGTGTGTGGGAATTGACATAACTAATATTTCCATTAATTTCAATTTACATTTTAATAATCTTTATCCCACTAATTTATCATTTTGAGGGTAATTATTAAATATTTAATATATAGGAATAAAATGGGTTCAATTACATAAATGGTTTAAAATTTTATTTTTAATTATTTAATCTATCTTTATAATTATTATAATAAATATTATATTTAATTTTAGTTGTTTTAATGTTATTATAGAAATTATGGATGTTATTTTTAAGGGGATGAGTTAAATCAAATAAGTTTTGTTCCTAAATGGAGAAGTATATAATTATTGCATATGTGACTTTTTAGTAAAGGGTAATGTTGCGTAGGCGTGAATTTACTTAAGGATTCAATCATATATTGTATGTAAGGATGATTTACCCTAACAATGGACTGCATGTAAATATGAATGTCTTGGTTGTAAGGATGAATGCCCATATAAGAATGGTGAAGCATCCCAGGTCACAACAGAAGCCTAAAAATTTTTTAATTTAAAATTTTGGGGTGGATTCATGTAAAAAACACCAAATCCAAAAAAAACCAATTCCCAGATTTCTCAAAGGATCACATGAAATTCAATTTAAGCATAGATAATGAAATAAAATGAAACCATAAACTATAAATTGTTCATTTTGAAATCTTTGATTTGATTTTCTCACCATTGGATTTTCATGGATCAAAGGATCCAAGATAATAATTCTATAGATTTTACATACATACACTAAAACTCCTAGATTCTTGATCTTTTATTCACGAGTTCTAGAATGGGAAATCATAGAACTTTATGATGTCCCTTAGATCGTGTGAAGAACACAAACATTATTGAGAATATGGGATCAATCCAACCTTATTATTTCTTAATTTTATCACTAAAAAAACCAGGATAAGGGATAGGAGAGATAATAAATCCTTAAAATACTTTATATCCCTATTAAAGAGGATAAAATTAGATTTTATAACTAATTTATACTATCTAAAATTTAACTTTGGTCACTAGAAAGTTAAGACCTTGATTTTATACACTTTCACACACTTATAACTTAATTAAACTGGTAATAATTTTAAAAAATATATTATCACCCACTTGTAACATCTTAACATGTTATGTGATAAAATATGAACCATTAACTCAGCTCATAAGCTCCCCAAATAATTTAACTAACCATTAACGTGTTATGTTCGTTTGAAAATTTATATTTTCTTGTATTCACTTTTATGATCAAAGAACATGTGAATACCTTAGGAAATAAATTCAATAACAATTATTTTAAACTTGAATAATATAATTTAATTAACCCACTTTTGATTGATCACACTAAGATGCTCATCATCCCTCTCACATGGGGCTCACTTCATCCTAAACTCATATTCTTCTGAATAGGTGGAACTTATGGATACACTTAGTGCATGACATTCCAGGCCCTTATCTCAGAAGCGGTGAGTCCAACTCATAGACCAATAGAGGAGTCTAGCTACCTATAATAACCCCTAAGGATAATGCCATAGCTACAAATACCTCCTATGAACATGCTCTGTGTAATATAATCTATTTTCCTCATGATATCTCATAAAGAAGGATGCACACTTATGTCATTATTCTTTTGATGCTTTATATATTTCTTGAATTTACCAGATGGAATTTCCTTTTTGTATGATGACCATGTATTTAATAAAGGTACTACCAACATAGTTATCCTAAGACAACAAGATATATCTTCCTCAACTTAGAAGTGAAAAATTATTCCTGATCATTCAACCTTTGACATTGTACCAACAATGAACCAAACATAAGCTACCTCACCACAACTGTAATGTCATGGTTTTTTCATTACATTAAAGTACATGATAAAACAAAACATATTGATAA
The DNA here is from genome assembly GCA_963277665.1 of Viscum album. Taxonomy (NCBI): domain Eukaryota; kingdom Viridiplantae; phylum Streptophyta; class Magnoliopsida; order Santalales; family Viscaceae; genus Viscum; species Viscum album. The sequence continues at coordinate 1,464,674,853 of OY728139.1, forward strand.
AAATCACAAGTTGAGAGACTAATACACATGTTCATAGATAAGAATAATCGATGACACTAGAAACATGCGGTGTTCTTATTGGTGTGTTATTCCTCATGATCTCATCCACTCGAGATCACTAAGTGAAAACTTTATAAGAATAAGTATTAATTATTATGATCCCCCGACACCTGATGTTCAAAAATCACCCATTTCCCATCAATACGATGTATATAGACCATAAGGCATATATATAATATTAATTTCATAGTATCCTTAGGTTATCATTATAGATGACAATTGCTATATCTTGTTGATACAACACATAATTTAAGGTCATTACCATGTAAAAAATGGATACATAAGTATCGACACTATTATGGTAAGAGTAAACACATGTATATATAGAAATGTATACATGTAATGGTAATCAAAGTACATAAAGGAGTTTAGTCTAGAGAACCCATTGAAAACATTCCAACTTGTACTAGATAAAACTTTTAACAGCTATCAACCCACTAGATCTCACATGACTTTCATGATTTTACTAAGATATGGATTTATTTTGGGGGAATTTCATGTTATCCTCTATGTCTACTCTCCAAAATGTGACATCCCATATCTGAGTAAAATCTCTCAAGAGATGAAACTTCCAAAGTACATTCTTTGTCCTCTACTGTGACCCAAACCCCATGGAAAGAACCACTACTACAATATTATCACAGTATACTCTAAAAGGTTATATACTACTAGGTATAATTAAAATCTCAAAAAAAAAATATGTATCCTAAATACTTCCTTATTTACATTGGAATCCACTATATACTTGGATTCTATTGTTGAATCGATGACCACAAACTGCTTTGAGATTATCTAGATCATTGTACCACTATTTAGGAAAAAGGCATAGCTTGAATATGATTTCAGATCCTCTTGATCTATTTGTAAGCTAGCATTATTTTATTCCCCTGAATATATCCTTATCTCCTCTATACACTAGGAATATATCCTTTGTATGTCTCAAATAATTAGTATAGTTTTTACAGTTTCCCAATGCAACTCTCCTAGATTGGATTGATATATTCTCACCATGCTTAACATAAAGGCAACATAAAACCTAATATAGAGCATGACATATATGATAGTTCCCACAAATTAAGCATAATAGATTCTACTCATTCTTTCAATATCCTCCTATTTTTGTGGAAACATTTTCTTGAAGAGATAAATTCCATGTGACACTATTAACAATACTATCTTGGATTGTTCCATATTGTAACTTTTGAGTTCCTTGTCAATATATATACTACGAATTTTCCCCATAAGCCTCTGATACTTATCTTGATATATATTTTTAACCCTATAATATACCTTTCTTAACACAAGTCTTTCATGGAGAATAATTCATTGAACCAAGTCCTCACTTACTATGATACTTTCACTTCATTTCCCATTAATAATATGTCATCAAAACATAATACTAGGAAAAATGGAACTCTCATTAACCATATTGTAGAAACAAGGATCACTTTCATTATTAATGAAACCAAATTCTATTATGGAATCATCAAAATTAATATTCCATGATCATGATTCCTACTTCAATCCATAAATGGATCTCTGAATCTTTTATACTTAATTGACACTATTTGATATAATAAACCCTCCCAGTTTTGTCATATATATGTATTCAACTAAATTAAAATTTATAAAATAAGTTTTTTGATATATTTTAAAATTTCCATAATCATGGAAGTCAACTATTACAGGTAATATTCTGATGGATTTTAGCATTTCAACTGGAGAGAAAGTTTTTTCATAGTTGATGCCTTGATGTTACCTAACACCCTTCGCTATAAGATGTGACTTATAGGTATTCACTTGACCATCCATATAAAACTTTTTATTGAATACCCATTTGAACCTAATATATTTTACATCATATGGTAGTTCTACCTAAATTCAAACCTATTTTTGGTACATAAGCTCCATTTAAAAATGAATTTATTCTTTCCATTTAGTATAATCCTTTTTATATACTTCTTATTTGTAGGTTAGAGGTTATTAATTCTCTAGGAGTAATGTATCACCTTAGATAGTGACAAGAAAACCATATATATCTAGTTATCTATCCTCCATTGTATACTTAAGTAGTAATTATGTATCAGGAACATCAACATATCCCACTATCTATTATAGATATCATTACCATAAAAAATCATGTGCATGTGGAGCATTAAGTTCATCAAATTTAATCCTGATCCCATTGTTTCCATTGGAAATGTGTTACCTTTATAGAAATATAGAGTGACTTTATACAATAATCTTTCCATATGAAGGGTTATATAGGTAATATCCTTTATTATCCTTAGGATAACCCATGAAGATGCAATTCATGCTTCAAGATGCTAATTTTTTACTAGGTACAGTCTTGAAAAATTCCTCATATCCTCATACACATATGTGTAGAAAATTAGATTTATTTCCATTCCATAACTCATATGGAATCCTATATTTTTATTTAGTTGGTACTTGATTTAGTATATATACTATAGTCTATTGTGCATATTCCCAAAATTATAAATTTAGAGTTATGTGATTCATCATTGATCTGACCATCTTAGGAAGGTCCCAATTCCTCCTTTAACTAACACAATTCCATTGAGTATAAGGAAGAGTGACATGGGAGTCAATAGAACAATCCTTTTAATGATTTATGGAAGCTTGGTTAAGATATTCTCCACCATGGTATGAGTGGATTTTCTTAATCTTATTACCATGTTTATTCTCTACTTCATTCTGATATTACTTAAACATGCTAAAGGAATATGAACTATACCTCATTAAGTAGATATATCCATATCTACAATATTCTTTAGTAAAATTAATGTCTTAATAAAAAACACTCCTTTCATCTATGATAAATAGACCATATACACTAGTATGAACCAATTCGAATGGTTCATTAACTCTTTCTCCTTTCCCATTTAAAGTTTATTTTGTCATTTTACCTTGTAAACAAGTATGACATATATCCTAGTGTTTTAACTCAATGGATTCTAAATACCCTTCTTGATTTAGTTTTCTTAAACTCTTATCATTTACATGACCTATCTTGAAGTTCCATAGGTAGGTAGGATATGAGTCATTCTCATTGGATTTTCCATTGATTTCCAAAACTAGATTTTCTAGTTCAAGTATAAATAATTCATTGTTAATATGTGCCATACTATAACATATATTATCCTTATATATATGAAAATATTTATATCCAAACTTTAAATACAATCCCATAGTGTTTGAACTCAACACTGTGATTATGTTTCTAGTAATAGATGATACATAATAATAATTATCTATTATAGGAACCATTATACTAGGAAATGTAAAGTGATGATTTCCCACTGATAATGTTGCTAGTCTCACACCATTTGATTCTTGAAGATCAATTTCACCTTTTGTAATTGTCTTTAATATTTTTGGATCCTATATTTGAATATAAATTTGTGATCCACATGCAATATCCAATACCTAACTTATAGATATTGATATATTGGATTCAATGAAAAATATACCTGAAGTAAAAGTGTCACCTTGCATCTTCTTCCCAACTATGTAATTATTTTTCCGATGGCCTTTCTTTACACATGAAAAACTGACTACCCCCCACTCATTTCTCTAACTCCATATATTTGGATTCCTAAAATGTTAGTACATCAGTTCCTTTTATTGGGACTTAGGTTAGGACACTTTTTTCCTTACCTTTTTTATTCTTGTTCGACATAAGGATCGAAGAGTTGGTAGTCCTCACATCCTTACCATATTGGATAACTAAAGACAATAAATCTTGGAGTTACTTATTCATGTTATTAATATTATAGTTAACAATGAAATTCCATAATCTATGTGGTAAAGAGGAAAGAATGAGATCAGTTACTAGTTCTTAGTTCAGTTTAAACCCTAGGACACCATGTCTCTCAATATACCCAATCATCTTGAGCGTATAAGGTTCTTCTTGGTTCCCTTATGATAGACTTCATCTATGAATATAAATTGATATCTCATATCATTATTTCTAATATCTCTCCTAATATAACTCTTTGAGATAAGATATCATTTTGAAATTATCCTTTTCCTTATGTGTTTTATACAGATTACTAAACATAGATGAAAACATGAAGCACTGAACATATATAACATCATCTATATTAGTTTATTATTTAAATTCACCTACCTTGATCTCTCCCTAAGGGGGATCAATAAGAAGTTGGGTTTGCATCACATAAATCTTACTATCTTAGAACAACACTATGCACAAGATCTTATAATTCTCCTGGAAGTTATGGATAATTAGAATATTTTATTTATCCAATATTGATCGTAGTGAAATTAAATTTTTGGAGGTTTTCATTTTATCTACAATAAGTAAATTTATCATATTAGTACTTTGATTTGATTACCAATATAAAATTTCAAATTATTAATTTTAAATGTCACATACTATTTTATCAAATCCTAATATCCCTCAACTACTAGATTCTGAATAATTAGTTTCTTGAGTATTCTAGTAAAAAGGATCCTTAAACCTCTCTTCATAGCTTGAGATATGGAATCACCACTATTCCAATATTCTAAGATTGGATTTATACTTGATAACCACAATAACCCTTAGCTCCTTGATTTATTTTGTGGAGTCCCATATCTTATAAAGGATTACGTTGTGTTTCTCAACACTTTTCCTCTATAGATATATAAACTAAGATATTAAAACTTATTTACTACCAAATTAAGTTAATTTGACCCAACACTATTATAAAAACTCCTCAGTATTAAGATAAACCCTCAACTATAGTTGATGAGAACCTTGAACAATGGTTTCTTCCAAATTCAAGTGATAAAAGGCATTTAATGATTTAATATTTTCATTGAGTGATTTGTCAATTTGTCTCAGTGAATGAAATCCATTTCCAATTAACACGATTGTTCTATGTGATCTAAATCATAACCTAAACAATTATTTGAATAGAAAACATTCACCAGACATATTCATTTTATTTATTCATGATTGTTTATTATTATAGTATGTGATCACACATAATAAATACACATTCACAAAACACTAAACCATGCATATGATAAAATAAATAAATAATGATGTGATCATGAGACATTAACTATTGATTAATCCATAAATAAAATAATGGATTGATCAAGACTCTAGGGGAATTCCTTGAGTCTATACATAACTCAAATTGCATTACCCACAATTTTCATGCACCTCACATATTTGGTTTACATCGGCTCTAGACTCGAACCACTTTTCCATAAACTCAAATGTTCTTTACAATGTATACTCACATATAGGTGAGGGGTACTCAGGGTGTGAAATCACATTTTATCACTTAAACGTAGACACAAAGACCTTATACATTTTAAAGAGGTAGGTATGATGCACAAATCGCCAAAAAATTATTACATTTTAAAACTCAAATGAAATAATTAAATTAAATAAATAATAATTCAAACATAAATGGGTCGGTCTTAGATCATGATTAGTCAACATGTGATTATATTTCACAAAAAATTCAATTTTTTTAAAATTCAACCCGAGAGTATTTTTAATTATTTAACTTTCATTAACAAATTTTAATTAATTATCAATATATCCCATGGTGCCTGGAATTGTTTTATTAAATCATAGGAATTTTCATTTAATTTTTTATAATTTTCTAAAATATTTCACATTTTTTGGTCCTAAAGTAAATCAAGGGATATTAATTTAAGGCTTTTGATGAGTTTGAAAGGTCAAGTAGGTCAGAACCGGACTGACTCAATCTAGGACACAATTGGGCAGGGCTGGACATCCCAATTTAGGGTACCACATGCACACACACAATATATATATACACACATATATACAATATATTTTAATATATAAAATATATATACATTTTATAATATATATTATATATAATACATATATATATATATACACATATGGTCCACCCTAATCAATGCAGTGAAAAAATACACCCCAAAGGGTTTTGTCCTTGTCCCTTTATAAAGGGATGTGGATAACCCTATGGTTTTATTATTATTATTATTATTATTATTTTATTATTTATTTTTTATCATGAAATAATGAGAAAAGACGGGAAAATTTCCTTTCCAAAAACCTGCTTTCAAGTAATGAATATACTTATATCTATTCAAGGATGATAAATACACATATATATCTAATATTAATATATATATATATATATGTTAATTTCTGTCACATATATCCCTAAAACCCGTCAATTTTCGATCAACCATAACATGGCTATACAAAACCATATTGATGCGCCATCAATTACGCTGGGACCATATCAAAACACTCTTTCTAATTATTAGAAAATTTAATCAAAATTTGTATGTTTTCAACTTAAATAATTTAAAGTTCTCCCTAATACCAATTGAAGGAACCTGAGGCACAATAGAAGTGTGAAAAAATATCAATTTAAAATTTTGGGTTCAGATTGATGTTAAAAATAACAAATCTGAAAAATACCTTGTCTAGATTTCTCAAAGGATATTGTACAATTTAATTTAATCTCAAATAATGAAATCAAAATTAACCATAAATTCTACCTTGTTTGTTTTAAAACACTGATTTGATTCTCTCAACATCGACATGTCATGGATAGAAGGTGAAAATATTGGAATACTCTAGATCATAAACACATGAAAAAAAGCTCTTAGATCATATATCTTTGATTATTGGGTGCTAGCATGGGAAATTTATGAGTTTTACAATGTCCATTTGATTGCGTGAGAAGGCAGACTCGATTGGGAAGACGATATCAATCCAAACTTGTTTTTTCTTCAATTTATCACTATAAAAATTGAGAGATGGATAGAGAATATAGGGGAGATCAAAAATCACTCAAATATTTGAGATCCATGTTCAAGAGGCTCAAATCAGCTTTTATAACTGGGTTATACTTTTAAAATTTTCACTTTGGTCCCTGTAAAGTTAAGAACTTCATTTTAGACCTTTTTACAAACTTATGACTTAATTAAAATTGTAATATATGTAAAAACCATTTTAGCACCCACTTATAACACATTAACATGTTACATGATAAAAAATGAAACATTACTTCGATGTTAAGATTTCCAAATAATTTAATGAACCATGAATGTGTTTTTTTCATTCAAAAAAATTATTTTCTTGTAATCACATTTATGATCAAACAAAATATGAATACCATGAGAATAAAAATCCAAAAATCATTATTATAAGATTGAATAATATAATTTAATTAATTTACTTGAGATCGATCACACTCAGATGTTCACTAGCCCCCAAAAGGTGGGGCCTACATCATCCTAAATTTCTTTTCATCCGAATCTATGGAACTTGTGGATACACTTAGTGTGTGTCCATATAGGTACTTATATAAATAGTAGTGATTCTAACACATAGAACAAGAGTGGATTCTAGTAATCCATTAGGACCCCTAAGAAGATAAGTAACTTTATACCTATGACTTCCTTCTACAAACACGCTCTACGTAATATAATAACTTTTTCTCATGATATCTCATAGAGGAGGATACAAAATTGTGTCATCATCCTTTTAATGATTTATATATTTCATGACCTTACCAAAAAAACTTATCATATTCTACTATGGACAAGGATTTAATGAAGGTACTACCATTTTAACCAGCCTGGACTCACAGGATATCTCTTCTTTAACTCGAAAGTGGAAAATTTTATCTTGATCATTGAACCAATGAAATAATATCAATGATACACCCAACATAAGATATCTCACCAAAAATTAAATTCCATAGATTTTGAATTACAACAAAGTATATGATCAAATAGTATACATTGATAATGATCTCAGGTCAAGAGACCAATGCACATGTTTATATATAAGAATAAACAATGACACCTGAAACATGTGGTGTTACTATTGGTGGGTCATTCCTCCTGATATTATATACTAAATATTACCAAGTGGAAACTTCACAAGAAGAAGTATAAATGCTTATTATCTCCCATAACTAGATATTTAAACATCACGTGTGTCAAATTATTATGATGCATCTAGACCATAGGGAATATATCTAAGATTAAAGTCATAGTATCTCAAGGTTCTAATTATAGTCCGGAACTATAATAACCTATTTATATGACACATAATATAAGGAAATTACCATGTAAATAGTGGATGATAAATTATCAACACTATTATAGTAAGAGTAAACACATTTATATATCAAACTGTATACATGTAATGGTAATCAAAGTAAAGAAAATATTTTGGTCCAGTGAACTCACTCAAAAAAATTAATGGGTGTAAGCATGAATTTTCACATAATTATGAATTCTATAAGGATTAAAGGTTATAAGTATGATTCCAATAATGATTTAACCCTCTATATTCATCATTCCTTAGTGAAATTTTAGACTTTTTAAGGATTATCCCACCTGTGTAAGTATGATTTCTTCCCCCCATAAGTATGAATGAAACACTATTAGGATTCCTTTGACTTTATAACGATCATTTATATAGTAGCCCCAAACATTAGAGTGCCACATCGGAATTCATGTTTCTAACCATTGTAGAGACCTGAAGATTAACGTACATGAACATTACATTACTTTTTCAGAATACTTAGTACATAACAAAAAATACACACACAAGGATCGTAATAGTTTAGTGTCTTTGGAAACTCGGAATGTAATCTTCTAATCGTGGTGAAAGATCTTCAATATCTCCCATAAAGATCTTCCTTTTTTTATACCTAAAACCTTTCTTTATATCCTGGGGAAAATAAAACATAAAAGGGTGAGCTCAAATGCTCAGTAAGGGTAAACAAAAGAAATATCAATCACATCTTATACATAAGCACATAACTTTTGGAAATCTTAACCTGCAAAAGAGATCATAATTTCATAACATGGGATAAATCATGGCAGTGAAATGTAATCACAATAATCATAACTTAAAACATGAAACTTTGTGGCATACACACATAATCATAGAGAATCATTTCTTATTAGTCAAGACTCATTTCCAAGACTATCTTAGTGGACAAAGTCCCTTTCTGAACCGAGTCACCCTCGTTTCAGTCCTGTTTCTCTGAACCGGTATAACCTACCGTTCCAGCCATGTCTATCTCATGAGATATAAAATCTTTACCCAATGCATTGGAGGTAGATATAGGTCCCACCCATCTCATAATGATACCATTCTTATGTGTGCCACAAATTCATAAATCATACATCATTGCATAACCCATGTAATACAAATGAGAATCTTAAACATCATGACATCATAAAACAATTCATATAAGATAAAGGAATTCATAAAAATAATTCCATCACAACATAATCAAATCAATGTAATAATATGGATAAAAACAGGACCCCATATTATCTTAGATGGAAAATAATTTTGATAAAACACTTGAAATGAATTCTTGAGGAAAATATCCTTTCTTCTTCAAAATCAATTTCTTTTCACAAAACGTCATGCAATTTTAAAAGAAAGAGATTTTGTTAAAAATAGTCACGAAATATTTTAGAGGAAGCTTCATGAAAATAAGGCTTTATAAAACCGTAAAAATTCGTTCGTTCCGTATAAGTAAAAAAAACATTCTTTTCGTACTTTTTCCGGAAAAGTCAAAAAGTACCTCGTACGAAAAACGAAAAAAGATTTCTTTCATATATTTTACTAAAAACTCACCAAAGGGTAAAATTGGATTTAAACAATTGTAGGTGGATGGAAATAATATTACATATTGAAGAAACATGGATGTGGATGATAAAATACACCCCAGTAAATACCAAAGTATAAACAATCTCGGATAAAAATGAGATTGTGATATTTCCCTTACCTTAGGCCCGATTTGCTTCGTAAGTGTCTGAACCTCCTGTATAATGATTTAAATAATGTCATTGACTTATTACAGAATCATATTCATTGTTATGATATCATATATGGTTCACTTATGACTTTATATTACCCGTTCTCTGGTAAATTACATGTTGAAGAGCGTTTTTGGTAAAATTATTTCATTTGTCGTCCGTGTTTTGACTTGTAATTATTCATATGATTACTTAGATCATGATTACTTAATTCCAGAATATAAAACATGATTTATATATAATATATATTCAGAATATACATATATATAATGGATCGATAAATGGAAAGAAATACACCGTTCATGGAGACGGTAGGCCGTACGTACGCATGAACGCTGTTTTCGTTTCCTTATTGAATTGAGTGGAATTAAGTAGATGACATACATATATATACACATAAATCCATTAGCTTTATAATGTCATATATTTCATTATTATTGCTTATATATACTTTATAATCATTCTTAAATGGTTAACATGGAAAATGAATCTCATCGCGTCATGGAGACGGTAGTCCGTACGTACGCACGAGTGATGATATCGTTCCCATGGTCATGGAATTGTGTTGAAGTGTATGTATACTATTTCAGTATCAATATCACTTTATAATAATCATATATAGTTACTCATTACACCATTATACCCATCCTATTAAGGTGGTGGTGGAAAATAGATTACACCACGGCGTGCAGACGGTATTCCGTACGTACGCACGCGCGGTGATTTCCTTTTTCCGTAGGATGGATAGAAGGTTAATTAGAGTTTTTTCATATTTATAATAACATATCAGTATATAATAAATACTGATGTTATTACTTTATCATGAAACAACTAAATAAGAAGAAGTTGAAGAAGAAAGAAATTGAAAAAGATCGGTAATGGATATTACATCTTTTTGACGCGCCTTCACTTAACCTCCACTTAAAGAACTATGGATGGTCTTTGAAGAAGACCAAGACCTCTAGGATGATACTAGGGAAGTGGATAAGAGATTTTTTTAGGGTTTGGCCGAGCTTGAATTCTCAAATTGGTGTGAGGAGGAGAGGGAGGAGGTGCCCTTTTATAAGGGAGGAGAGGGGCACCTTAGGAATAACTAAAAATATTATTTTATTATAAAGTCAAGTTCGGTTTTAAATAGCTCCAAATTGATTTATTTCGAGGCTAAGGTGGGGATGGGTCGAAATCCTATCAACAAATAGGATTTAGACAGGTTTAGGTTTTTATTTTAACCTTATCAATTAGATTTAACTCTAAGTTAAATAATTTAACTTTTACCGTGTCTTTTTGTTTTCTTATACTATATGGTTAATACACTTACTATAACATGCCAAACGAACCCAAAATTGTTTATTATTAATATATATATCCTTATCTAAGTCATTTGGCTGAACCTTAGATTTTTAGGAATAAAATAACAATTAATAATATAATATTTGATTTAAAAACTATTTTGTGTCAATTTTGACACTATTTGATATATGATTTTTGTGAAAGTCATAACAGAATTATATGTTCGAAACAAGTTGATTAAATCAACACTAATATATCATAGTAACCTATAAAATTAGTGTAATTCATAAAAAGTCTCAAATTACATTTATTTGGGTATTTATAATATCAATTATGTTAACATTTCCTTAAAAGGGTAATTACTGCATCATCGTTGTGTCATAAATAATTTAATTTATTTAAAGTCTAAAAATTATAAATAAAATATCATTATGTATTAAATCTTTTTATCTTTCTAATGAATATTTATAATCTAATTTATCTTATGTATAAACCCATATTAAAAATGTTTTAGTAAATAAACTTTGATTTTAACTCTTTTAACCCTTCTTTAAATAAATTAATAATAAATGTCCTAATCTAATCCAAGTGGGCCTAAATGGTCATATTTTATTCATAATCTTGTTTTTGGTCGAATTACACTTATCCAATAGAATTTGGACATGTGTTAGGGTAATAATAATATCATTTTTACCCTTAATTACCCAATTTACTTTTAACCGTGGTAAAAAAAAAGTCAAAAGTTACTATTCACCAAAAATTATTTTCATCTCATTGAACCACATTTTAGTCCTTGATATTAACCGTGTCTCTCGGATTTTCGAAATTCCACTCACAGAAACGGGAAAATTAAGTTTTATGAAAAATTCAGTTTTTTTTAACTACCACTTAGTGGTTTCACTATTCATCAAAAAATGAAAGTTTCCATAAAAATACCAAAAATTAGGCCTAAGCTATATTTGATATTATGAATTCAAAAATGATGTCTATTTTATCAAATTCAAAACATATCAGTTACATTAATTAATTTAAAAATTAATTCCCGTCGTCAAAACAAATAGCGTGTTTTTAAGAGATAATAACTATCAAAAGATTGACACTTGTTTATGTCTGGTTTAAATGTGAAATTACATCCAATGACCAAAATTGTATTAAATTGTAAAAATATATTCTAAATATACTTTAAAACCACTCAAATTAATAATTTATCACTATTAATTATTTCTATTAAAAAAGTTGCTTTTAATTAAAATTTAGTAATTTTCACTATTCATCAGAATATGAAAGTTATCCGAAAAGTACCAAAATTTTACCCTAATCTAATTTTAATATTCCGAATCAAAAAATGAAGTCCATTTTTAAAAATAAAAGTTACAAAATTTCAAAAAGTGGTTATTACTATTCATAACGGCTAGTTTTAATAATATTTTAATAGCATATCGTTGTTTAGTGAAACTCGGTATTGCGTACAACACACGCTATCGAGGAAGGTCGCGATTGCGTGTAATGCAAGCCAAGTCAGGGTTGCGTGTTATGAAAGAATCCTTCGTTGTTTCGTATAACAGAATCCAACCATATTTCATTTATACATTGAATATATATATATATATATACTCAATATTGCGTAGAATAACTATTATCAAAATTGTGTGTAACACGGTCCAAGAATAGTGTTGCGTATACTGCAAGCTAATACGGTGTTTCGTATAGTGCAATGTAATATTGGTGTAGAATACAACACAAGACATTAATGAAATTAAAATAATATTTCTCATAAAATCTCGGGGTGTTACATTCTACCCCGCTTAAAATGAATTTCGCCCTCGAAATTCGTCAGGGTTATAAATGGTTTACTATTCGAAAGTTTCTTTAATCGAAACCCACATCGTAAAAAGGAATACCAAAACCAATCTTTAAAAACAAAAGTATGAAACGTAACGGTTACCCAAATAGACTAATCACTGGGTTTCCATATAGGTGAAAATATGGATATGGAAGAGAAATCTAACCATCATGTTCTGATGGAGAGTGGTAGAGAACATGGCTATGGAAAAGCTAGCAATCACAAATCCATAAATTTGTGACAATCTAAGGTACCATCTGATTAATCAGATATAAGAGCACTAGGACAACATTTTTGGTTTTCAATATCATTTCCCTAAAGTTGATGAAATTGGAATTAGAAGAAATACTTTCGTGATTTTGGTATAGTCTCACTGTTTGTCGTTCTTTGGACAATTTCTAATTCATCTCTTAAAGAAATGAAGTTGAATTTTTCATTCGTGATGTGTTAGCAGATCATGTGATAGAATGATGGGTCATTCCATCTGTCTCAAAAGGTTAGAAAAGTTATTAAAAAAATACATAAGTCCATCTATAGTGAGATTAATGATATATGGTTCCTAAAATGAACTTATGCTTCATATATCATACTGCTTAATATAATAAAACTAGTTTCTACTAAACAGGGACTTCCTGTAGGCCAGTGGTAGGCGATAAAGGCCAGTCGCACTTCGGTTGTGGGTTCGATTCCTACATCCTTGTCCGACGCGATGGGCTGTCGCCCGTCTTGCAGGTTGTCCTTTTTCTAAAACTACATTACTATAACATCCCATCAATAATATCGAAAATCTTCTATCCTTAAGCAATACTAACTTATGTCCAACATAATCCATTCTAATCTTTAGGCCTATCCATAATACTGCAATCCACTCTCATAATATATTGAAAACGATTACCAGAGATTTAATATTGTCATTGATCCCCATATATCGTAAGATATGTCTTGTTGGTCACATTCCAAACATTCAAAGGCCTTAATCATGTACTCTCTTGAATACCCATTGAACCTTATTGAAAACATGAGTGCTGTTAAAAGTTAACTCTTTCCACATACCAAAATCCAAAAATTCTATATACTCAGTCCATTATATAACCTTCTCCTTATATCAGTCATGAGCTCATGAATACTATCAAACATATAATTTTCTCCTAATCCCTTCATTATCCACATATCATCTATATTCCAAAAATATCTGAATATCCTTTAATGGATACTATCACCATTAATAATACACTTTAAAAAACTCAAGGAAGGACAACAGTGTAACAATCCTTAGATGTCTCTTTATTCCATAATACCATGAGATTACTTATACAACATTACACTTGATAAACATGTAATCATTCCATTACCTTCTTAAACCATTGACCGAGCTTCAACAATTCTTTCATCTCACATATCATTTGTAGTATCTTCATCATCATCAACATAAATACTTCCCATACGACCATACTGATTCTCTTCATGAGACTTTCCCTTAGGGCATTGGTTTGCATAATGCCCGTACATTCCACATTTAAAACATTTAACCATTGTTGATGTCGTAGCAATACCATTATCCTCATCCATGGTGTTAACTGGACCTTTTCCTTTGCACTTACTTGCTTTGTGTCCTTCTTTTCCACACCCAAAGCATCTTCCAGTTCCTTTGAAACATTCTCCTTGATGCCTCTTCCCACATGATTTACATAGGGGAAATTGAACTTTATTTCCTCTATGATCATCATGAAACTCCATCTTTCTATTATTAGCCGAGTCAGGAAACTTACCAAATTTTACTTTATTGATCATATTATGAGATTGCTGATTCGGCATAATAATGATGTTTGGACTTCCAAATCCCATTTCATTTGGTTGCTCATGAAGAATATCATTCCATTGTCCATCATATCCTCCATTATCGTGAATCATCTTGTTTCCAGCCATTTTCTAAAACCCAAAAAGAATAGTGTGAGAGGAAAAAATCATGCTAGGGGAAAACAACATAATAAAGGGGGAGTACCTTCAATATCTAACATCTTAGGTTTAATTCTATGATCGTTAGCATAATTCTAGTACTATAACCTATACGTATACTTAACCTTATGGACATCCCTAGACATGCCTTAGAAATATCTCTAGGGATCTCACTAACGTTTTCGCATCCTAGTTTCCAAAGGTTGACTAAACCTTTCCTCTGATACCAACTGTAGAGACCCAAAGATTAACGTACATGAACATTACATTACTTTTGCGGAATACTTAGTACATAACAAAAAATACACACACAAGGATCGTAATAGTTTAGTGTCTTTGGAAACTCGGAACGTAATCTTCTAATCGTGGTGAAAGATCTTCAATATCTCCCATAAAGATCTTCCTTTTTTTATACCTAAAACCTTTTTTTATATCTTGGGGAAAAGAAAACATAAAAGGGTGAGCTCAAATGCTCAGTAAGGGTAAACAAAAGAAATATCAATCACATCTTATACATAAGCACATAACTTTTGGAAATCTTAACCTGCAAAAGAGATCATAATTTCATAACATGGGATAAATCATGGCAGTGAAATGTAATCACAATAATCATAACTTAAAACATGAAACTTTGTGGCATACACACATAATCATAGAGAATCATTTCTTGTTAGTCAAGACTCATTGACAAGACTATCTTAGTGGACAAAGTCCCTTTCTGAACCGAGTCACCCTCGTTTCAATCCTGTTTCTCTGAACCGGTATAACCTACCATTCCAGCCATGTCTATCTCATGAGATATAAAATCTTTATCCAATGCATTGGAGGGAGATATAGGTCCCACCCATCTCATAATGATACCATTCTTATGTGTGCCACAAAATCATAAATCATACATCATTGAATAACCCATGTAATACAAATGGGAATCTTAAACATCATGACATCATAAAACAATTCATATAAGATAAAGGAATTCATAAAAATAATTCCATCACAACATAATCAAATCAATGTAATAATAGGGATAAAAACAGGACCCCATATTATCTTATATGGAAAATAATTTTGATAAAACACTTGAAATGAATTCTTGAGGAAAATATCCTTTCTTCTTCAAAATCAATTTCTTTTCACAAAACGTCATGCAATTTTAAAAGAAAGAGATTTTATTGAAAATAGTCATGAAATATTTTAGAGGAAGCTTCATGAAAATAAGGCTTTATAAAACCGTAAAAATTCGTTCGTGCCGTATAAGTAAAAAAAACATTCTTTTCGTACTTTTGCCGAAAAAGTCAAAAAGTACCTCGTACGAAAAACGAAAAAAGATTCCTTTCATATATTTTACTAAAAACTCACCAAAGGGTAAAATTGGATTTAAACAATTGTAGGTGGATGTAAATAATATTACACATTGAAGAAACATGGATGTGGATGATAAAATACACCCCAGTAAATACCAAAGTATAAACAATCTCGGATAAAAATGAGATTGTGATATTTCCCTTACCTTAGGTCTGATTTGCTTCGTAAGTGTCCGAACCTCCTGTATAATGATTTAAATAATGTCATTGACTTATTACAGAATCATATTCATTTTTATGATATCATATATGGGTCACTTATGACTTTATATTACCCGTTCTCTTGTAAATTACATGTTGAAGAGCGTTTTGGGTAAAATTGTTTCATTTGTCGTCCGTGTTTTGACTTGTAATTATTCATATGATTAATTAGATAATGATTACTTAATTCCAGAATATAAAACATGATTTATATATAATATATATTCAGAATATACATATATATAATGGATCGATAAATGGAAAGAAATACACCGTTCATGGAGACGGTAGGCCGTACGTACGCATGAACGCTGTTTTCGTTTCCTTATTGAATTGAGTGGAATTAAGTAGATGACATACATATATATACACATAAATCCAGTAGCTTTATAATGTCATATATTTCATTATTATTACTTATATATACTTTATAATCATTCTTAAATGGTTAACATAGAGAATGAATCTCATCGTGTCGTGGAGACGGTAGTCCGTACGTACGCACGAGCGATGATATCGTTCTCATGGTCGTGGAATTGTGTTGAAGTGTATGTATACTATTTTAGTATCAATATCACTTTATAATAATCATATATAGTTACTCATTACACCATTATACCCATCCTATTAAGGTGGTGGTGGAAAATAGATTACACCACGGCGTGGAGACGGTATTCCGTACGTACGCACGCGCGGTGATTTCCTTTTTCCGTAGGATGGATAGAAGGTTAATTAGAGTTTTTTCATATTTATAATAACATATCAGTATATAATAAATACTGATGTTATTACATTATCATGAAACAACTAAAGAAGAATAAGTTGAAGAAGAAAGAAATTGAAAAAGATCGATAATGGATATTACCTCTTTTTGACGCGCCTTCACTTAACCTCCACTTAAAGAACTATGGATGGTCTTTGAAGAAGACCAGGACCTCTAGGATGATACTAGGGAAGTGGAGAAGAGATTTTGGCAGGGTTTGGCCGAGATTGAATGCTAAAATTGGTGTGAGGAGGAGAGGGAGGAGGTGCCCTTTTATAAGGGAGGAGAGGGGCACCTTAGGAATAACAAAAAATATTATTTTATTATAAAGTCAAGTTCGGTTTTAAATAGCTCCAAATTGATTTATTTCGAGGCTAAGTTGGGTATGGGTCGCAATACTATCAACAAATAGGATTTAGATAAGTTTAGTTTATTATTTTAACCTTATCAATTAGATTTAACTCTAAGTTAAATAATTTAACTTTTACCGTGTCTTTTTATTTTCTTACACTATATGGTTAATACACTTACTATAACATGCCAAAAGAACCCCAAATTGTTTATTATTAATATATATATCCTTATCTAAGTCATTTGGCCGAACCTTAGATTTTTAGGAATAAAATAACAATTAATAATATAATATTTTATTTAAAAACTATTTTGTGTCAATTTTGACACTATTTGATATATGATTTTTGTGAAAGTCGTAACAGAATTATATTTTCAAACCAAGTTGATTAAAGCAACACTAATATATCATAGTAACCTAGAAAATTAGTGGAATTCATAAAAAGTCTCAAATTACATTTATTTGGGTATTTATAACATCAATTATGTTAACATTTCCTTAAAAGGGTAATTACTGCATCATCGCTGTGTCATAAATAAATTAATTTATTTAAAGTCTAAAAATTATAAATAAAATATAATTATGTATTAAATCTTTTTATCTTTCTAATGAATATTTATAATCGAATTTATCTTATGTATAAACCCATATTAAAAATGTTTTAATAAATAAACTTTGATTTTAACTCTTTTAACCCTTCTTTAAATAAATTAATAATAAATGTCCTAATCTAATCCAAGTGGGCCTAAATCGTCATATTTTATTCCTAATCTTGTTTTTGGTCGAATTAAACTTATCCAATAGAATTTGGACATGTGTTGGGGTAATAATAATATCATTTTTACCCTTAATTACCCTATTTACTTTTAACCGTGGTAAAAAAAAAGTCAAAAGTTACTATTCACCAAAAATTATTTTCATCTCATTGAACCACATTTTAGTCCTTGATATTAATCGTGTCTCTTGGATTTTCGAAATTCCACTCACAGAAGCGGGAAAATTAAGTTTTATGAAAAATTCAGTTTTTTTTAACTACCACTTAGTGGTTTCACTATTCATCAAAAAATGAAAGTTTCCAGAAAAATACCAAAAATTAGGCCTAAGATACATTTGATATTATGAATTCAAAAATGATGTCTATTTTATCAAATTAAAAACATATCAGTTACATTAATTAATTTAAAAATTAATTCCCATCGTCAAAACAAATAGCGTGTTTTTAATAGATAATAACTATCAAAAGATTGACACTTGTTTATGTCTGGTTTAAATGTGAAATTACATACAATGACCAAAATTGTATTAAATTGTAAAAATATATTCTAAATATACTTTAAAACTACTCAAATTAATAATTTATCACTATTAATTATTTCTATTAAAAAAGTTGTTTTTAATTAAAATTTAGTAATTTTCACTATTCATCAGAATATGAAAGTTATCCGAAAAGTACCAAAATTTTACCCTAAGCTAATTTTAATATTCCGAATCAAAAAATGAAGTCCATTTTGAAAAATAAAAGTTACAAAATTTCAAAAAGTGGTTATTACTATTCATAACGGCTAGTTTTAATAATATTTTAATAGCATATCGTTGTTTAGTGAAACTCGGTATTGCGTACAACACACGCTATCGAGGAAGGTCGCGATTTCGTGTAATGCAAGCCAAGTCAGGGTTGTGTGTTGTGAAAGAATCCTTCGTTGTTTCGTATAACAGAATCCAACCATATTTCATTTATACATTGAATATATATATATATATATATATATATATACTCAATGTTGCGTAGAATAACTATTATCAAAATTGTGTGTAACACGGTCCAAGAATAGTGTTGCGTATACTGCAAGCTAATACGGTGTTTCGTATAGCACAAGGTAATCTTGGTGTAGAATACAACACAAGACATTAATGAAATTAAAATAATATTTTTCATAAAATCTCGGGGTGTTACAACCATAGTCGGCTATATAGATTATAATTTGAATAATATATTGATAAATAACTAGAGGGAAAGATACAAATTTTAGTTAATATCTGACTACAAATTCGAAATAATTTTTGAGGAAGTAATAAAAATTATAAAAATTTAAATGATTGGGGATCTACTAATGATTTTACAACCAAAGAATAAGGGATAGAGGATACTAAAAGAAGGATGGAAGGTGGAATGAGAAGTGGAGTTCACAGATAATGGGATTACAAAGGGGAGAGTTTTACTACCACAATTTTAGATTAGTTTGTTCGGTATTTTATTCACTATAATTTGAATGTTACATTGTTTTTAATAAAAATTCCCATCTATCTCCCTCTCTCATTTATCTCTCTCTTTCTCACTGAATCTCTATCTCTCACTCACACACACTATCTCTCATTTTTATTTATTCATTGTGATATCCAACACTCATTATGGTGTGTAACTAACCTAACAAATATCTCGGCCAATGAATGTAGTTTACAAACCAAGTATATATGCATTCATGTTTAATTATTCTTATCTTCTTAGAATTATTTTGTGAATGATCAGTAGTGGGAAAAGGTGATAGTGTGTCCTAAATATTTTTATCTTGAGTTTAACTACTTTTTATTTACTATTTACCCTCACTTCCATGTTCACTAATGTATATGATAGAGCCTTGATGATCTAATTATGAATTTAAGTGGTTGAATACTAGTAAGGTGAGTTAGAGGGTGATATAAATTGAGGATCCCTTTAACATAGTAACCAATGAGGATGTGTGTGTGAAATATACATGATAATTTCTTAGTACACTATATATTCACAGTCGAATTAGAAGAGGATGATCACACATACAATAGAGTGTATTCATTAAGTAGGTATGAGACTATCCATGAGATAAGGGAGGTTCACTTAGGATTATTCCCTTGGGATTATTTATTTTCATTATAACACCATTAATTATATCTATATTTTCATCTAAATGATTAATTTAACTATCTTGAATTTCAATTCTCAACCCCCATATCTTTTTATTTTCATAAAAAAATTCAAAAATATAAAAAAAGTGATTAATAATAGAGAGTTATTGAATTCAAAATATAATCAAGTGAGATGGCCTTGTTCATTTAGTGTGTAACTAGGAAAAAAATAATAGATTTTGTACCACCTGATAATAGGCATGTAAAAAAATTAACACTATTTTTGGGGATCCAAGAAGCCTTTCACTAATTTTTTATTTTCAAATTTTGTAAATAGCATTATTTTTTTCATAATAAAACATATTAATTTTTTTCCATTATGTATTCAAATTTATATTATTATTCATGTAATAACTACTCTGAATTGAAACAATAATAATAGATTTTTTATAATAGAGAAGCTCAGTTGTAAGGGATTAGAGTAGACATGCATGAAGTGAGGAACCAAGTGAAGTTTTTAACTAAATATCTCTTTACATATCAGGTGTGATAATAGAGAAATATGAACCAAAATATTTGGTTTAAGTGAGGAAACTCAAGTATTATATACAAAAATATTATATACTTTTAGATTAATATTCAATACATCTCATAATAATACCATCTCCGTATTCATAAAGGTCTAGTGTATTTGAAGACTGGATACATAATCAACTAATTTCAGGAAAGATCTTCAATATTTTCCATAAACTTCTTCTCACTTATCACTATTCTTCGAGATAACCTACTTAAAACCATTCTTCATAAACCAAGGAAAGGAAAAATAAGAAAGGCTAAGCTAACATACTAAGTAAGAGTAAACATAGGAGATATCAATCTATGATCATAAGTGATCATATCATAAAAATATAGGTATGATAAAATTGATCATAACTTATGAAAGTAATACCTAGTTAGTTAAAGATCTCTAATCATGAGCCATTATATAAATATTTTTCATAAAAAAATACAAAAGTCATACAAGTTGAAAATAATGATAATAAATCATGATCCATGATAATATATCATAATCATAAGACATAAGTTTTTAGCTTACACAAATGTATAGAAAATATTTTTATTAGTTAAGGATCACTTCCAAGACTATCATAGTATAAAAAGCCCTATATTATATTGGATTTACTCCCCATTCCATCATTTACATAGTCAAGGTTCACTCACAAGAATATCATAATGAATAGAGTCTCATATTGATCGGGTTCACTAATCATTACATCATTTCCTTAACCAATTTTCACTTCCAATACTATCATAGTAGATAGATTACCTTACTAAATTGGGTTCACTCCCCATTCTGGTACATACTATCTCATAAGATATTATTCTTTACCCAATGCATTGGGGGGATATATAATTATGGTCCCACCCATCACATAATGAAAATAATACATAATTGTTACATAATATCATACAAACATTCATCATTTCATCACTGCATAACCCATGAAAAAGAAACAGGTTTCATAAATATTTCATTATCACTTCAATAACCCATGGGAAAGCAATGAGTTTCATAGATTCATTGTTAAAAAATAATCATCATAAGCCATAATAAGAAATATTGTGGATGTAATCATAATATTACATCCCCCATGAAGCAAAAAAACCTTAAAGTATGTTTACATAGTTAAAAAATACCTTAAAATTAATATTTAAAACTTTTATTGAAAATAGGGAAAATAACATTTTGTTTCACAATATTTAAAAACTAAAGATTCCAAAAATATTGAGAAAAATATATTCTCTAAAAATAACAATATAAAATTATAAAGTAATCATCAAATAAAAAAATGGTTATGATGTCTTGAAAACCCATTCCCACCATATACATTAAAAGTGAAAATTGTTTTCATACATTTATAAAAATTCAAGAGTGAGTCTTACATAAAACAATTAAAAAATTAATTTTAATCATTTAAAAAAAAGTAAATTGTATTAAAATAATCCTTCTCAAACATTTATGTATAGTTCAAAACTTCCATGAAACATTTTGAAGAACAAGGGTAACCATAGTAGAATAAAATATATGGGTTTTAAATTTTATGTACCATATAATTTTTCTCAATTGAAATTTAGCATAGCTAATCCTGAAAAGAAATGAGATTATAACATAAACTCTTACCTTAAGTCTCGTATTTCTTTATATGTGTTCAAACCACTTGTATAATAAATATAGATTTATTATAAATATATTAAATAAAAATATTTATCCATAACATACTATTTACTATTCATTAATAATTTTCAATTATCATTTTATTAATAATTCTTTATTAAAATGAACATTCGGGTGAAAACTGCTCTGTTCTCAAAGCATGTTTCAGTTTGATGGTTCATGTACTTAACCATTTATAATGATTTAATCATATAAAAAATATAAATCATGTCACAATTATAATATTTATTCATTATATAAACTTTTTTAATCATTCATATAAATTGGTGATAAAAAATTAATTACATCACTTCATGGAGATGATATTTTGTACATATGCACGAGTGATGTTTTTACTTTTTGATGGATGGAAAAAAAGAAAGGTAAATAATAATTACACTTTAAAGAATCATAATTATATCATAAGTATCATATATATTCATTAAATTTATCTTTATTATCATCCTTGTAAATAGAAAATGAAAAATGAATCACATCGCTTCGTGGAGGTGATAGTCCACACATATGCACAAAAGACATTATCATTTTCCGATGGATGGGAAGAAGATATAAAATGACTATAAAATAAGCATAAAATCATATAATTATTGTAAATATAATTATTAAATCATGTTAATATTGTTATAGAACATTTTAAGTAGATTTAAGAATAAATAAACATGAAAATGACCAGTAAGAACATATACCTCTTCTTTGGGAATCCTTATTTAAAAAGAACGTTAAGGCTACTCAGATGGGTAATTTCGGAATAAAAAACTGAATATCGTGGATAAATATATTGGGATATTATATGGACAGATCTTTATTGAGATTAAGAGATTAAGTGGTGTGGATAATAGAGGATAGTAGGTTCCCTTTTATAAGTGAGGGGAGTGACACACTTGTAATTATTAAAAATATTAAAATATAATAAAGTTACTATCATTGGAAAGTGGATCTAGATTGGATAAATTTAAAATATAGGATGATATAGTTTCTAAATACATTCATAAAATAGTATTTATAAATTTTTTTAGGTTATTATAACCCTTATCTCCTTAGTTTAACCCCTCGTTAACCCTTTATACCTTTAAAGTGGTAATGATTTTTTACCTTGGATACTATTCATAATCACTAAAAATGAAATTAACATCATTAATAAATTTTTAAATTCTGATTAAAAATCTGGAAACCATTTTATTAGATTAAATTTCTATAAGTTTTAGAAATTTATTTTAAAATAAGTTTGTAAAACACAACAAAAAAAGTTTTTAGGAAAATGCATTTTTTACATAAAACTGAATTTAATCTAATTCCTTACTTAGTAAAAACCATTAGATAGATGTTAAGATATCTGATTGAATATATTATCCACAATTTATATTAAAATATTTTATCAATACTAACTAATTAAATTAATTAATATAAAATATATTGTGCACAATAAAAACATTTGTATGAAAAATATATCTCTTTTATATCAAATGCTTTAATCTTTATTTTTAACTAATTAATAATCATTTTAGGAATTATTTTTTTTTTTTGAAATTAAATAATAATTTTTTATTAAAATCGTAGTTAATTTTCGATCAAGACACATAATATATAGAAAAATTCAATACTTTTAAAAATTTATCTTTTAACATAAAATAATATTATATTTAAAATTTAAAATTGAGTACTTATTTTCTAGACATTAATAAATAATTTTTAATTAAAAAAAATTATACATACTTTTCATAATTTATTTAGCCTTATTCATACTCTCCAATCCAACATCTAAGTGATAAAAATTATATTTAATAATAATATTTCAATAGTATATCACAGTTCATTTAAAATCAATGTTTCATGTATAGAAAGCTATCAAAGACCTAAAACTTATTTAAAGAGAATTATATAATAAAATATCAATGTATTAAATTATACACCCAGTATAATAATTTCACACTCAAAATTTCTCCCCTCTAATACAAATAACTGAGGATACTTCTACCTCATCACATCCTCGAGTTCCAACATAGTTTCCTCAAATTTATGGTTTCACCACAAAACTCTGACTAGGAAAGTGGCCTTGTTCCATAGACCTTTCTCTCATTGATATATAATCTCCACTCTATGTTACTAATAATATAGATCATGCTCCATTAGTATGACCTTTTATTTCAATACAACTATAGGATCATGTATGTACTTCCTCATGAGATATATATATAACACATCGTGAACTTTAGGGATATTCAGTGGAATTCCACAAAATAATATATAGTTATTATATGATAAATAATTTTTAAGGGGATGATATATATAGTGATAAATTTTCAATTATTACCAAATCTCGTAACCTTCTTCCTATGATATATTCATAGGAACAATTTATCACTAACTTCAAACTCTATATTTCACTAATGATTGTAAGCATGAATTTTCTGTTGATTCAGAGCTACCTTGATGAGATACAGAATATATCTAAAATTATATTCTATTTATTCATCTATATCAGGTCTCAATATATTTTGTTCTCTAAATTCATCCAAATGAATTGTATTTCTACACTTTCTGCCATAAAGGTCTTCATAAAGAGCCATCTGAGTGCTCGAGTGAAAGATATTATTATAATAAAAATAGACTAGAGGAAGTTGTTGATCCCAAAACAATTTGATATATATATAAAATGATATCAACATATATTATAGGGTTTGAATATTACTCTCAGATTGACAATATTTATAAGGATGATATTTAGTTCTAAAGTTCGACTATATATTAAAACTTTGTTGAATACTTCTCCATAACATCAAGGAAAAACTTATATCCTAACCAGATACAATAGAATATGGTACCCCTTTTAAAGTTAATAATTCCTTAACATATATCTTTAAAATATAATAAAGATAAAAATCTTCTCTGATATAAAATAAATGTTCAGACACTGTAATGTGATCGACTGTAACCCAAATCGAATTATTCACTTTAGAAGTTTTTGGGAGTATAATGATGAAATTCGTGGTGTTGTTTTTTCATTTACATTATGGAATGGGTAATGGTTATAACATCACCTAATAATTCTATCTATCATCCGTATAACACCCCAAGTTTCCATGATATTATTCCTTTTCAAATAATTCAATAGCGTGAGATGTATGCAACATCAAGTTCAAGCACACCACGACCTATCAAACTAGCCGTTTTAAAAAGATGTTATGAATAGTATTAACCAAATTTTGAATTTTATATATCCAATATAATTTTAACATTCATATTTTTTCTTTCTTAGAAATAATATAAGGATAAATTCAATTTTTTAGATAAAAGAATTATTTTTCAAAAATTACAGTTTTTCCACCTTTTAATGGCGAACCCTTTTTAAATCCAATATTTTACACTTTTATATATTAAATTTTATTAAATTAAATTATTATTTATAAGAGGGACATAAAAAATTAGTTTGGATAAATTTTTTGTTCTTTTCTAATAACATTAATGTTTTCATGAATAGTGGAAAATACTATATTTTAATTGAAAACAACTTTTTTAATCAAAATAATTTATAGTGTTAAATTATACATTTGAGTAATTTTAAATTATAATTAGATTATATTTTTATCATTTAATATAATTTCTTTCATTATAAGTATTTCTACATTTAAATTGGACATAAACACAAGTCAATCTTTTGATAGTTTTTACTTCTTAAAAACCAGCTTTCTGGTTTTGACAATGGGAATTAATTTTAAATTAATTTTTGTCAATTCTGGGTTTTGAATTTGGAAAAATGGATTCCATATTTTTAATCATAAGGTAAAATTTTTTAAAATAGGTACCTTTTATTTTTGGACATTATGAATAGTAACTTCAGTAATTATTTTTATTTACCATGGTTAAAGAGTAAATCAGGTAAATAAGGGTAAAAGTAATAACATTATAATAATATAAAACTACCCTAATATATATCCTAATCCTATTGGATGAGATATTTATGAACATGGTAATTCTTTGGTCTATTTTTGGACCCTATGGAGCTACTTGGGTGTCATAATGACATGTTATAAGAATTAATTTAAAGTAAAGAGAAATATAACATAAACATGTATCTTTTACTAAAAAAAATTCATTTGAGTTATATAAGTGATATTTTAAACTATAAATATTTATTATAAATCTAAAAATATTTCCTACATCATTTTATTTTATTTGTAAATTTTATACATTAAATAATTAAATTCATTTATGACATAATAATAATGAAATATTTTCCTTATTAAGGAAAGAATCAAATAAATGATATTATAAATATTAAAATAAATATAATTTGAAAGTTTTAAAGACATCCAAGAACTTTATGTATGTCATTGACATATTAGTGATGATTTAATACCTTTTTTTAAGTAATCAAGTTTTTATAACTTTAAAAAAATCAAATATTAAATAGTTTCAAAATTGATATAAATAAGTTTTTAAAACAAATAATATTTTATTAAATGATATAAAAATACTAAAATTATAATATTCATAAAAATTTCTTAGATAATGTTAAAAAATTCATTAATTATCCACTTGGGGTTATCTTTTCATTTTATATTAACTAAATTAACTATATAGTGACAAAATACAAGAAGACACGGTAAGAGTTAAACTATTTAACTAAGGGTTAAATAAAAACGATAATGTTACTTTTATGACCTAAACATGTACGAAACCTATTTTTTAGAGGATTTATACCCATACTCAAATTATCCTAGAAATAAATCAACTTGGTGCTACTAGAAACTAAAAATCATTTTATAATAAATTAACATTTCAAGATTTTCCTAAAGTACCCCTCACCTCTCTTATAAAAGGGAACCTCTATTTCTCTTTAAATATCACCTATAAATACTTTTAGTTCAGAAAAACCATGAAAATTTATCCTCAAAACCTCCCCCACTTCATCCTAGTGGACTAAATTTGGGTAGATAGCCATCCTAAGGATATTTTTTGTTCAAATCAAAAGGAAACACCCGAAGAAGAGGTAATTATTTTATCACCTATTTCAAAATTATTTTATTCTTATACTTCATATTTATATATTTTCTCCATACTAAAATAATAACTCAAGTACCTTTCACATTATTAGATGTTATTTTAATTATGGGACAACCATATTCCTCCATTTACCCAACCTACGAAAAACAATATCAACATGCATGCGTATATATGGCTTACCATCTCCACGTCGTGGTGTAAATTGTTTTTCATGTACAATTTATTTATATGGGTATAAATATAAATATAATGGATTTAAATAATAAATATAATGTTATATTTTTTCTTTAAAATTAATATTCTATCCAATTCTATACCATTTAACCATTAAGGAAATTATATTGTTGCTCGTGCGTACGTTCGGCTTACTGTCTCCACAACGCGATGAGACTCATCTTCCATGTTCACCATCCAATAATAATTATAAGAATAAATATTATTAATAATTATGAAATTTATGACATAATAATTCTACTGATATGATATATATATACACATATATTTCATTCACTTACTTCCATATGACACGAAAACGGAAACATCGTTCATGAGTATGTACGGCCTACCGTCTCCATGAACGGTGTATTCCATTTCATATATCTATATATTATATATATTTATATTTATATATGATATATAAATCATATTATACATTTTGTAAGTAATTAAATCATGATCTAAGTAATATGATCAAGAATAACAAGTCAAAACACGTACGATAAAGAAAGAAATTATTACCCAAAATGTTGCATTAACTTGGAATTGTTAATAAAAGGGTAATATAAAGTCATTAAAGAATCATATATGATATCATAAATATTATTAAAATTCTGATATAAGTTAATAATATGTTTAAACACATTATACATGAGTTTCAAACACGTACGGAGAGTATCAGACCTAATGTAAGGGTTAACTCCTCAACCTCATTATTATCTGAGATTGTTTATGTGTAAGTATATACTGGGACATATTTATCATACATTGACATATTTCATGAAAAAAATTTCAAAAGTAATATTTTATGGTTTTATGTAAGGCATTATGTTACTAGATCATCATTTTAAATGTTTTAAAGATTTATTTTTCTATATCTTTTTAATTAATGTCTATGTTTTCAAAATGATTTTAAGGATTTATTTTTTTGGTCATGATTGTTTAAAATGTTAATTACATTAAAAAAATTCAAGTGATAAGAAAAACTTTGATTAAAAAATATCTTCTAAATGACTTCCTTTATAAATTATGCTACTTTTAAATGATTTTATGGAAAAAGGGATATTTCTCTCAAAGAGTTTTACTGATTAATTTCATCTATGTGAACATCCTTTATTGCATATTATTCTTGATTGAGTTTGATTTATTATAATACAATATTATATATTGTATTAAATGAGTTATGATATTTTTGACTGTGGATGTGTTATTTTTATACCATTCATGGTTTATGTATTGGCATTTCATATGTTAGTTTTAATAGGACTGATTATGTTATATTTCAAACTTTTTATATAAGGAATACATTGGATTTAGTAAGTGACAGGCGGGGCCCGCTATAGCCCCTCGATGAATCGGTAGGTCACATGAGACAAACTAGTGTCTTAGCACAATGCCTTGATATAATATTTTGTATGGTCTTTGTACGAGGCCTTGACTTAGTGGTTAAGATGTCTGGAATTATGAATTCCCTCATAATGAGATTAGTTATTACATGTGATTATTAAAATAGTATAATATCTATGTGTATGTTTATATGGTAATGTTTGATTTTTTTTTTTTTGAATATTATGTTCAAGATTATGTTTAAAAAGTCTGATATTTTTATTATACATCTTTTCTTAAAAGTTTATAGCTTCTGCTGAATTATTTACCCTTACTGAGCATTTAAGATCACCCCTTTCTTATGTTTTATTTTACTAGGATTCCAAGAAGTGTATTATGATTGATATGAAGGGTTAATCCGGTGGAATAATGGTGTTCTCAAAGGATTATTTATTCTATGTTTTATGTTATAAAGTTTAATGTAACGTTCATGTATGTAATCTACTTTCCAAGACTTCTAAACTGGTTGGTCCTTCGAAACTTGATTCCTTGTAATCATGCCAGTGTATTAAAATAATGCACTGGTTCTGGGTAACTGGGATTTGTATGTTACAATTGGTAACATAGTAAGTATAGAAACAACCTTAAAAATAGATTTATAAAACTAAGATTAGGGATCATAACACTAAGATAGTATTTGAGGATAAGTATTGAAGAAAATACTAGAATTTTAAAATAGATATTATGTGGGTATTCCTAGAAAATACATCCCTATCTAGATACTACAAGTGAACATGGTTCTGTCACAGATGTACCTAGGGGTGAAAACTATGACAAGGTGTTCTGAGCTTGACTTGGGGTAACATGGTACAAGACAATGGGCCTTAGTATGCACCTGGTTTGACACTCCTAAAGGATATGCTTAGGATAATTAACATTTTATTTATAAACCAGTATGAAGGATTTATGAGTAAATATGTCCTCAAAGGAACCATATTTATGATTATGGATTATAAATGCATAAAATTTTTAATTTATGTTAACTATTTTAATAGTTTGTAATTATGAATTATAATTCATAACATAATCTAGTGTATGCTAATGTTTAGAAATGGAGCCTAGTGGAATAAATGGAAATCATATCAATACATGTAATCCATGCAGGGATTTTACACCTATATGAGATAATGATAGTGGAGCTGGTGAAAAACTGGTACTGAACGGATTATAAACATACTAGGAAAACTCACTTAGGTTATGAATAACAAACTTATCTGTATGGAGCATCCTAATCCAAAATGTAGAGGATCAATGTTATACCTCTTCATGAGATAAGAACCTCCAACGTTCAGTGGGACTACAAATCCTTTTGTAGCCGACCAGTGGATACGTTTCTTAGAGAAACTATTTCTTACTTTGGGGAGTAATGAAAGGGAAAAAGTTTTTATGGAAGTATATAATCTTTTAAGAGATGCAAATCAATGGTGTTCATTGATTCAAAACATAAAGGAGGATGAAGAAGTAGGAAATATGGAATGTAGGGAGTTTAAAGGAATTTTTCTTGAGAAATACTTTCCTCGTGAACAATGAGATAATATAGAAAGGAAATTTCTAAGTCTGAGATAAAAATAGGATGAGAATGTTTCAAAGTATGAGGCTAAATTCAAGAGGTTATAAAGGCATGCTAAAAACTACATATGTAACCCAATAAGTAAGATTGATCAATTATTTCATGGGTTAAAACTATTCCTCTGACTGGCATTGGTCTCACAATCTTTCTCATCATACGATGATATAGTCTCATGTGCTATCAAGATAAAAAATGAATTATCTATGTTCTATGACATTAAATTAAATCAAGAGAAGAATATAACGGTGGATAAAGAAACAGATAAAGGGAAAAAGGGAAAGAAGGATTTTACCTTATGTGATAATTTTGGGAAGAAACACCCTGGTATATGCCTAAAAGGAATGAGAGTTTGTTATAAATGAGGAGAAAAAGGCCACCAAACTTGTGATTGAAAGGGGAATAAAAGGGATGTCAATGTTCAATGCTACAATTGAAAATAAATAGGATATTATATAAATTATTTTCCAAAGCATCAAAAAAATATAGCTCAGAAAAAGAAAATGGATCAAGGTCAAGCTTATATTATTACCACAGTCGAAGTTGAATAATTACTGTATTTGTGTTTTATGATTCAAGAATTATATTATGGTTATAATAAGAATGTGATATATATAAGGATTGTACTACAGTGCGTTTTTTTCATTAATGTTTTAATATAATGAAGGTAATCATATATTAAGTATGAGAAACATTATGTTGTTTAGGGAATCTGATGTCATAATTGATTTTGGAAATTTAGAGACCTTTTAGATAAAGTTTAGACATAAGTATTTTGGATAACTCTAAATGTTGGAATGGATTAAGATTAAATTTGGATATTATTTTTTAAGGTTAAAAAATTTCTTTTTGGAATGTTATAATACTATAGTTTTAGAAAAAGAAAACCTACAGGTCGGGCGATAACCCATCACGTCAGACAAAGCTGTGGGAATCGAACCCACAACCAAAGTGTGACAAGGATTTATCACCTACCACTGGCCTACAAAAAGTTCCTGGTTATTATAACATAGTTTTCTTCATTTAAATGGTATATGTTTATATATAGAACCATATACGATTGAGATAAATAGAATATTTTTGAGTTTTACCTTTTGAAGAGAAAGATGAATTTGTGGTAGGAATTAGTTCAAGGATGAAACTCTACATATAAATTAATTACGATCCTAGTTTATGAAGTAAATTAATTCTACAACCCCAGGGAAAGGATCATAAATCCAAAAATGTTTTCTTAGTACTTTCTTTTGTGATGAATCAAATGGTCCCTTAGATCATCACAGATTTATGGCTTTCAGATTGTAAATTTTCTCCTAATAATATTCTTTATCACTCTCCATTAGAACTTGATGGTTATTTTTCTCTTCAATATCAATTTTTTCCTATATATAACCCTAGTATGTGTTATTTTTGGTAACCTTTATACTTACCTTTCTTTATTTTAAAATAGATGCCTCATTAATCCATTTTTAAATGTGGGATTTCAACTAATATATTTTGAAATGTCAAACCCCTAGTTTTTAATACCAATTTTAAATTGTGAGGACACAATTTATTGAAGGAGGGTAAAATGTAACACCCCAAGCTTCTACGACACTCTTCCTTTTTAAATAATTAAATAGCGTGCAATGTATGCAACACTGAGTTCAAGCACACCACGACCTATCATGCTAGCCATTTAAAAAGCGGTTATGAATAGTATTAACCAAAATTTGAATTTTATATATCCCATATAATTTTAACATTCATATGTTGTGATTCTTAGATATAATATAAGGAAAAATTAAATTTTTTAGATAAAAGAAGTATTTTTCAAAAAATACAGTTTTTCCGCTTTTTATTAAAGAACCCCTTTTAAATCCAATATTTGACACTTTTATATATTAAATTTTATGAAATTAAATTATTTTTTAGAAGAGGGACATAATAATTTAGTTTGGATAATTTTTTGGTACTTTCTGATAATTTTCATATTTAGATGAATAGTGAAAAATACTAAATTTTAATTGAAAACAACTTTTTTATTTGAAATAATTTATAGTGTTAAATTATACATTTGAGTGGTTTTAAAGTATAATTAGATTATTTTTTTATAATTTAATATAATTTAGGTAATTATAATTATTTTTAAATTTAAATAAGATATAAATACAAGTCAATCTTTTGATAGTTTTTACTTCTTAAAAACCTGTTTTCTGGTTTTGACAACAAGAATTAATTTTAAATTATTTTTTGCCAATTCTGTGTTTTGAATTTGGAAAAATGGATTCCATATTTGTAATTAGAAGTTAAAAATTGTGTAAATAGGTACCTTTTATTTTTTAACATCATGAATAGTAACTTCAGTATTTATTTTTATTTATCATGGTTAAAGGGTAAATCAAGTAAATAAGGGTAAAACAAATAATATTATAATAATATAAAACTACCCTAACACATGTACTAATCCTATTGGATGAGATATTTCTGACCATGGTCATCCTTGGGTCGATTTTGGGACCCCATGGAGCCACTAGGTGTGATAATGACATGTTATAAGAATTAATTTAAAGTAAAGAGAAATATAACATAAACATGTATCTTTTACTAAAATAATTTTAATTCGATTTATGTAAGTGATATTTTCAAATATAAATATTCATTAAAAATCTAAACATATTTACTACATCATGGTATTTTATTTTTAATTTTTAGATATTAAATAATTAAATTTATTTATGACACAATAATAATGAAGTATTTCATTATTAATGAAAGAAACAAATAAATGGTATTATAAATGTTAAAATAATATAATTTGAAAGTTTT
Organism: Viscum album; assembly: GCA_963277665.1. Taxonomy (NCBI): domain Eukaryota; kingdom Viridiplantae; phylum Streptophyta; class Magnoliopsida; order Santalales; family Viscaceae; genus Viscum; species Viscum album. The sequence goes on from OY728139.1 coordinate 1,464,708,622, forward strand.
TAATCCATAAAAAAATTTTATGGATTACATTGACATATTAGAGATTATTTAATGCCTTTTTTTATAATTAATAAAGTTATTATGACTTTAACAAAAATCAATTACTAAATAGTGTCAAAATTGACATAAATAAGTTTTTTTTTAAATACTATTTTATTAAATGATATAAAAATCCTAAAAATCTATGATTATTCCAAATGACTTATAAAATGTTAAAACTATCATTAATTATTCACTTTAGATTATCTTTTCATTTTATAGTAACTAAATTAAGCCTATAGAGACAAAATACAAGAAGACACGGTAAGAGTTAAACTATTTAACTAAGGGTTAAATAAAAACGATAAGGTTAATTTTATGACCAAAACTTGTCTAAAACCTATTAGTTTATAGGATTTAGACCCATCCTCATCATATCCTAGAAATAAATCAATTTTTAGCTATTAAAAACCGAAAATAAATTTATAATAAATTAATATTTCAAGCTTTTCCTAAAGTACCCCTCACCTCTCTTATAAAAGGACACCTCCCTTTCTCTTTAAATAACACCTAAAAATCCTTTTTGTTCGAAAACAACCTACCCATTTCTCCTAAAAACATCCATCACTTAATCCTAGAGGCCTAACTTTGGGAATAGAGTCATCCTAAGGATCCATTTTTTTCAAATCAAATGGAAACACCTGAAGAAGAGGTAATTGTTTTATCACCTATTTCAAAGTTCTTTTCTTCTTCTACTTATTCTTTATTTGTTGTTTCAATAATAAAATAATAACTCCAATACCTTCCACATGCGGATATGTTATTATAATTATGGTACAACCATATTTCTCCTTTTACCCATCCTACGAAAAACAATATCACCATGCGTGCGTAAGTACGGCTTACCGTCTCCACACCATGGTGTAAATTTTTTTCATGTAAATATTATTTATATGGGTATAACGATGAGTATAATGTATTTAAATAATAAATATAACATGATATTTTTTATTTAAAATTCATATTCCATAAAATTTCATATCATTTAACCATTAAGGAAATGATATTGTCGCTCGTGCCTACGTACAACTTACCGTCTCCAAGACAGGATGAGACTCATCTTCCATGTTTATCATCCAAGAATTATTATAAGAATAAATATTATTATTAATTATGAAATATATGAAATAATAATTCTACTGGGATGATATATATATATATATACATATATTTAATTCACTTACTTACATACGATACGAAAACGCAAACAATGTTCATACATACGTACGACCTACTGTCTCTATGAACAGTGTATTCCATTAAATATATTTGTATATTATATATATTTATAATTATATATGATATATAAATCATATTATACATTCTAGAAGTAATTTAATCATTATCTAAGTAATATGATCAAGAATAACAAGTCAAAACACGTATGATAAACAAAGCAATTATTACCCAAAAGGTTGCATTAACTTGGCATTGTTAATAAACGGGTAATATAAAGTCATAAAATAATCATATATGATATCATAAATATTATTATGATTATTAAATAAGTTAATAATATGTTTAAAATCATTATACAAGAGTTTAAAACATGTACAGAGAGTATCAGACCTAAGGTAAGGGTTAATTCCTCAATCTCATTATTACACGATATTTTTTATGTGTAAGTATTTACTGGGACATATTTATCATCCATGTCCATGTATCATGAAATTTTTTTCAAAAGGAATATTTTATGGTTTTATGTATGGGACTATATAACTAGATCATCATTTTAAATTTTTTAAAGATTTATTTTTCTAAATATTTTTAATTAATGTCCATATTTTCAAAATGATTTTAATGATTTATATTTATGGACATGATTGTTTAAAATGTTAATTCCTTTCAAAAGTTTCAATGTGGTATGAGAAGATTTGATTAAAAAATCTCTTCTAAATTAATTCCTTTATAAATTTTGTAACTTTTAAATGATTTCATGAAAAATGGATATTTATCTCAAAGAGTTTTACTGATTATTTTCATCTATGTCAGCATCCTTTATTGAATATTATTCTTGATTGAGGTTGATTTATTATAATACAATATTCTGTATTTTATTAAATGAGTTATAATATTTTTTTCTGTGGATGTGCTTTTTTATACCATTCATGGTTTATGTATTGGCATTTCGTATGTTTGTTATAATACGAATGTTTATGTTATGTTTCAAAATTTTCATATGAGGAATGCATTGGACATAGTAAGTGACGGGTGGGGTCCTCTATAGCCCCTCAATGCATCAGTGGGTATCATAAGACAAACTAGTGTCTTGGAACAAGGTATCAACAAAATATTTGTTTGTGTTCTTGGCATGAGGCCTTGACTTAGTGGTTAAGATGTATGACATTGTACATTCCCTCGTTATGAGATTAGTTATTACATGTGATTATTCGACTAGTAGAATATCCACATGTATGTTTATATAGTAATGTTTTATTTATTTTTCCATATTATGTTCATGTTTATCTTTAAAAAGGATGTTGTTTTTATTATACATATTGCCTTAAAAGTTTATAGATTCCGCTGAATTATTTACCCTTACTGAGCATCTAAGCTCATACATTTATTATGTTTTATTTTCCAAAGATGCCCAAAAGTTTATTATGATTGATATGTAGGGTTAAGATAGGTGAATAATGGTGTTCCAAAAGGATTATTTATGTTGTGTTTTATTTTAGAAAGTTTAATTTAACATTCATGTATGTAATCTATTTTCCAATACTGCTAAACTGATCGGTCCTTCGGGACTTGATTACTTGTAATCAGGTAAATGTATTAAAATAATGCACCGGCTATGGGTAACTAGGGTCAAGGTGTTACAATACTTAACTTTTTTATCTTCCATAAATCGAGATACAAACTCTACAATATCCCTTTTCATACTTCCCCATCAGAAATAGTCTTTCATATCTCTATACATCTTTGTACTTCCAGGATTAATAGAGAATGATGAACTATGAGCTTAATACAATAGCTTATTCTATAAATCTGGTATTTATGGGACACATACTTGGTTCTTAGACCTTATCATCCATTCATAGTTATGAGAGAACTTAGGAACATTCTTTACCTTCTTTTGTAGTTCCACATCTTCCTTCCACGCATCTTTAATCCTCACATGGATGGATGAATGAATGTTTATATAAGAAAGATATGATCTATCCCATTTCCTTATGATTTAAATATATATCTTATGAAAAACCATAAGTATTGTATCCTTTTCAATCCTCACCATAGAAAAAATAATGTGGTCCTTCAGAAATAGAGCATCAGGCACCTTGTTCACATTCCTAGGGTGGTAATGTATTGAGAAATCATAATCTTTAATAAACCCCAACCATCACATTTGAAACATATTAAACTATTTATATGTGAATATATACTTAAATATTTTATTATCATTATTTATATATCTCATCTTTCATCATAAACAAATGCCTTAATATTTTCAATGAAAACATTATGGCTTCCAACTCCAAATCACGTATCGGGTAATTTTTCTCATGAAATTTAAATTAGCATAAGGCATAATCTTTACCCATATAATTTTATATGAGTATTCATCTCAATACCTTATTTGATTCATCGCCATCAATCAAAAACCATTATCCATTGTAGGATAGTGTGAGAATAGGTGCATTAACCAATATTCTCTTTAGTTCTTTAAAAATAAATTCACATTCATCCATCCAATGAAACTTGGATCCTTTCCAAGTCAACATGGTTATTGGAATATATAATCATGAAAAATATCTCATAAAGCATTGGTATTATACAACCAACCAAATAAAAGTATATATCCTAGCCCCCATGGTTGGTCTGAGCCATTTCTTAATAACTTATATGTTTGAAACATTCACCAATATACCCACGCTTGAGATTATATGACTCAAGAATGAAACTTTGTTTTTCCAAAACTCACCCTTGGTAAATTTAACACATATATTATATTTCCTTAGGGTCTTTAACATAATCCTAAAATTATCTTCATGATCTTCCTTGTTATTTTAATATATAAGAAATCATCTAAAAATACTACCACAAATTAATAAAGGTAATATTTAAAGATTATTTTCATTAGATCCATAATGACAGTGGAGGCATTGTTAAGTCCAAATTACATCACTAAAAATTCATAATTAACATACCTTTTATGGATAGATATTTTGTATATATCCTCGTTTTTGACCCCTAATTTATGATATCTAGAATGAAGGTTGATCTTTGAAAATTATTGAACTCCATGAAGTTAATCTAAAAAGTCATAAATATGGGGCAGATGATACTTTTTCATGATTGTAATCTTGTTAAATTCTTGATAATCAATAAAAAATGAATTGGACCATCATTATTCCAAAAAAAGAACATGGTCATCCCAAGGTGATTCACTCAGGTGTATAAATACTTTTTCTAGAATAACCTAGAGTTTATTCTTCAAATCTTGTAACTAAATTGGGGATATTCTATATATAGTATTTGAAATAGGTGTAGCACTTAGTATGAATTATATTAAAAACTGGACTTCATGATTTGGGATAATACTAGGAAAGTCATCAGAAAATACATTATCATATTCCCAAAAAAAAATCCATTTCTTCAATTTTGAGTTTCTCCCTAACCAATTGAGATAAATATACTTTATGAATAGGTAGTAAGACACATACAATGAAAGTGATTTCCATTGAAAGTTCATATTCATCCTCACACAAAAATGAAATCATAGGTTGGTTTAGAATATAAAATGTGATTTTCCTTCCTTGGTAATTGATATGGTATCCATATAAATAAATCCAATACATGAAAAAAATAACATTAAATTCAACTAAATGGAGAATACCATGATTTACAAGAAGAACATTCCTACAAACTTCAATCAAAGAGGAGCTATAAACATGAAATGCTATCATCGTACCATTAGGATTTTTTACTACCAACTCAACATGTAGTCATTGACATGGTGACTTTATACCCTTATAAAATTATTAATATATAAAAGAGTAGGGAAATAAAAAATAAAATAATAAATTTTTGTTTCTAGAGTGGATAGTAAGTTTACCTTTCACCACTTCATTCCGATGACCCACTTTAGCAGTTGTAATCACATGAGCTTTCCATTTGTCTCTTAGCTTAAGTGGTAACTAACAAAAATTATAATCATTAGCCCTAAAATTAGTGCACATATTTTTGTAATGTCTATAATCATTTAAATTATAGAATTATATTTTAGGAATAATATTTGGTTGAGATTTCTCAGAATTTCTTTCATTGACTAACATCTTCAAATAACTTCAGTATTATTATTCTTAATGGACTTCCTTTCCATACTGAATAAATTTACTATAAACTATAATGAAATTTTACCTGGGCCTCATTCTATGCTTATGGAATGAAGAATGATTAATTTTCTTTCCCCCATGGGATTTTATTAATATAATTTCCTCAAAATTCAATTTTTCTCTTCTTATCCCCAAAAACATGAGAACAATGAGAGTCTTTAATTTTTATTTCCTACTTTAGACTACATAAAATGATTTATTTATATACATAAAATTATATTATAGAAAATTCCTTTTGGAGACTTTATTTGAAACCACTAAAGAAATGGTATACTTTTCTTTTAGGGTTGATGATAAGACTGGAATCATATATTCTAATATGGTGAAATTTTACTCATTGGTAAAAATTGATTCCTAATCCTTCTACTTTAGTTATATAAATTAAATTTCTATTTTTTATGAGATTTCATGGAAAATATGTATTGAAAAATACCCTCTTAAACTCTTCCCATTTAATGGAATAAATTTCCTCCTCTTAACTCATATTCTTGATAAGATTCCACCATTGATCAGTTTCACCATACAAATTATACATAGCCAAAATAACCTTCTCATGGTTTGAGAACTGGAAAACCTAGAATATATTTTCTATATAATTAATCCATTTCTTGGAAATAATTGTATCATTGTAACTATTAAAGGAAGGTATATTATTCTACATAAAATATCCAATAATTAGTTGTTACTTCCTCTATTTGGAAGCATAGTAAGATTCATGTTATCGTTAATAGCTTGAGATGGTTGGGTGAGTATAGACACAAGATTTTACATCCCATATCCCATTTCATTTGGTTTCATATGAGGATTTTTATTACATTGTCCATCACATTCATTATTCATTTGATTTCTCCAAGTTTCGTGCATTTACTAAAACCAAAAATCTTAGTGTGATTTAAAACATCAATAATTAGAATAAATAATCATATTATTATGAAAATTATTATTATGATGTACTAAATTACGTCACCATATTTCGACCCATGAAACTTTAAGTTTATATCATATCATTATGAATAATCATAGGGTTTCATAGATTCTATCCTCTCATTCATCATAATGGTTCATAAATATAATGTGAATTAACCAAAGCATATCCTCATGTGTGTCAAACTTGGTTTGTAATTAGGAATCTTTTCCTAAAAATTGGTAAATATTAAGTTAATACCCAACATTCCTCTTCATAGTTATTACCCCTAGGTGAATATGTGCTAGATATTGCAACCACATGTTCGTATCCTGATAGGAATGTCATTTCTTGGAAATATCACAATATTTATATAGTCAAAATTGTAGGTTTTTATCCTATAATTATATTTATTCTCATGGTTTCCAAATATTTTTTTTCTGATCCTTATCTCTAAAAATAACTAAACCCTATTCTAATACCAACTGAAGTGACCCAATAATTACATACACAAATATAACATCATTTTATAGGAATATTAAATACATATCATAATAATAAACTTTATAAAACCAAAAAGGATCATTGTATTTGAATAATAGATATAAAATTAACTTATTTCATGAAATATATTCAATATATTCAAGGAATTTATTCTCAAAACCCTTTTTAGAAATACCCTACTTAAAACCTTTCCTTATAACCATGTAAAGTAAACATAAGAAAGGGTGAGCTAAGATTTCATTAAGGGTAAACATAGTTTATATAAATCAATGATCATAAGTGAGAATAAGATAATAATAAGGTCATGATAACATGATCACAACTTATGAAAGTTATAACCAATCAATCAGAGATAATAAATCCTAAATCACAGAATATGGTTTTTTCATAACAAAAGAAATAAGTAATAAGTGTGGGGAATCACAAATAATGAATCTTGATCCATTATAAAATATGATAAGAATAATAAATAATTTTTTTATACACATAAGTATATAATTTCATTTTCTTAATCAAGGGTCACTTATAAGTGTATCATAGTGGAAAAAGTACCATAGTGGATTGGGTTTACTCCACATTAAATAATTTCCATAGTCAAGGTTCACTCCCAAGATGATCATAGTGTAAATATTACATTATTTTATTGGTTTAATTGTCTATTACATCATTTCCTTAGTCAAGGTTCCCTTCTAAGACTATCACAATGGACAGAGTCCCCTACTGAAATGGGTCCAGTTCCCATTTATGTCCATATTGTTTCATGATATCTCATTATTTACTAAATAAATTAGAAGAAAATATAATTATAGGATCACCTATCACATAATGAAAACCATATATATGTTTTATAAAATATAATAAAAATATTCATCATTTCATCATAGCGTAACACATGAAAAATAAATGGGTTTCATAAATATTTCACCATCACTTAATTAACCTATAGAAAAGGAAAGAGTTTCATAGATTCATCCTTAAAAAATTATAATAATAATACTTCCCATGAAATAATTTAGATGGTTTTATAATATCACATCCCCAGTGAAGAATAATAATCCTTAAAATATATTGTCATAGATGAAAAATAACTTTAAAATATAATTTGAAAAATTATTTTAAAACAGTTAAAATATCATTTTATTTAGATATATTTAAAAACTAAAAATTCTCAGAATATTGAGAAATAAATTTTATTTTAAAATATTCATGGTAAATTTAAAATTAATCTTCTAATAAAATAACATTTATGAAAGGAGTAAAATCCATTCATTTTGTATACGTTAAAAGGGAGCATTCTTTCCACACATTTGTAAAAAGTCAAAAGTGATTTGTATGTAAAACATTTGAAAATATAACTATTAATAATTTTTAAATAAATTAAAGTTAGTAAATATATTCTTTCTCAAACAATTATCTATAGATAAAAGCTATGGTAAAATATTTTGAAGAACATGGGCATTGAATAACAAGTCCATTAACCAAAGATGAGATAAGATCGATTTTCTGAAGAAAAAAAATTCTCAATTATTTCATGTACCAAAGAGTAGTATATAAGAATATTACTAAAACATTACAGAAATAAATAGAGGATAAGATAATATATGGGTATTAAAGGATAAAGACCATATATTTTCTCTCAATGAAAATTTAGCATAGACAATCTTGAAAATAAATGATATTGTAACTTAAACCCTTACTTCAAGTCTTGAATTTATTCATAAGCATTAAAAAATCATGCATAATAAATATATATTTATTAAAAATATATTAAATAAATATTTTCCTGTATAAATTACTATTTATAATTCCTTTTTAATTTCAAATTGACCTTTTATTAATAATTCTTCATTAAAATAATCATTTAGGTGAAAACTAGTCTGTTTCCATAAATGTTTTGGTTCAATGGTTCTGGTACTTGAAAATTTGTCATGGTTTAATCATCTATAGAATCTAAATCATTTAATAATTATCATATTTATTCATTATATTCACTTTTATATCTATTCATATAGATATTTTATAAAAATTGAATTACATCCTCTCTGAAGATGGTAGTCTGTACATACACACTAGTGATGTATTCACCTTTTGATGGATGGAATGGAAGAAAGGAAAACAGTAATTTCAATTTATAGAATCAAAATTATATCATAAATATTATATATATTAAATAAAATATATCCCCATAACCATAAATTAAAATATAAAATGAAAAATGAATCTCATCACTTCGTGGAGGTGGTAGTCAACTTGCATGGACGAGTAATGTTATCATTTTACAACAAATGAGAAGAAGATAGAACATGGATATAAAATTTAAATGAAAACATATAATTATTGTAATGATACTAATTAAATCATGTTAAGATGGTTATAAAACATTTTGATGTTTTTTAAGAGGAATTAAACATGAAAAAGATCTGTAAGAACATATACCACTTCTTAAGGCATCCTTCTTTGAAAAGCGCCTTAAGGATTCTTGGAGGGGTATTTTGGGAATAAAAAACCTAAAGGTCATGAATAAGGATTTTTAAATAATTTGAAAATATATTGGTCAATATAAATGGTTCAAGTGGTTCATATAAGATATGAGAGGAGTTCCCCATTTATAAGTGATAGGAGTGGCACATTAATAATTATTAATAATATTAAAATAAAATAATGTTAATATCATGAAAATTGGATCCAAATTGGTTAAATTTTTAATATAATATGATATATGAATGAAATAAATTCATCAAATATCATTTATATAAGTTTTTAGGTCATTTTAATAATTATCTCTTTAGTTTAACCCTTCGCTAACCCTTCTAACCTTTACTATAGTAATGAAAATTTACATTGATTTCTATTCGTAATGAACAAAAATGAAATTTAACTCGTTAATAAAATCTAAAATTATAATTATAAATATATAAACCGTTTTATCATATTTAATTTCTATAATTCTCATAAATTCAAGTTATAATATGTGTGCAAAATGTAATTAAAATTGTTTTTAGAAATTTTTATTTTTAGCATAAAACCGAATTTAATCCAATTACTTGCCTAGTAAAACCCATTATATGAATGTTAATACATTTTATTGAATATATTATCAACAAATTTTATGAAAAACATTAATAAATACTGATTAATTATATTTTTTAAGATAAAATACATTGTACACAATAAAAATAGTTTTCTAAAAAATATCTCTTTTTACCATCAAATGCTTATATGTTTATTTAAAACCAATTGATAATCAATGTATGAATAATTATTCATTAGTTAAAATTAAATACCAATATATTTCATAAAAATTTTAGTTCATTAGTGATAATGAGATATAATATATAGAAATAAAAAATAACTTGAAATTTTGATCTGTTAACATAAAATGATATTATTTTTAATATTCAAAATTGAATACTTATATCGTAAAATTTAATCAAAAATTTTTCATTAAGCAAAAATTTTATAAATAATTTTTATAATTTAACTATTCATATTTATACCCATTAATAAAACGGTTAGGTGATAAAAATAACATTTAATAATAATATTTCAATAGTATATCATGATTTGTTTGAACTCAGTGTTGCATGTAAAGTAATCTACCAAAGACATAAAACCTTTTTAAAGATAAATATATCTTAAAATCTTGTGGGTTTATAGGAAAATAATTCCCAACTAATTTATCGAATTGAATAATCTATGGAGGATGATAAGGAATTACTTAATGAATTATTATCATCAAACCTCACTCATCCATGACTATAGGAGATTCATGAAGAAAAATTTTCTATTGATTCACAAATGGAATATAAATAAAAATCTATAGAATCATGGAACTATTTTTTATTTCATAACCTATAGTATGAATCTCAAATATTATAAGAAGTACAACCAAAAATTTGTATCTTTCCTTGGATTTGGAATGAGAAACTACTGAGTTCATGTTCACTCAACACCGAGCCATATTTGAGCATTGATTATCTTACTCAGATGGATGGATAGTTTGAAAGTATGATTCAAACACTATAATACATTCTAAGGTCACAATAACTTGAATTTCATGGTATATGAGATCAGTATTTACCATTGGGTTATAATAATATCTTCTATTTGAGAATTAAAATGGCACTATATGAAGAATTGTATTGAAAAATGTGTCACACACCAACTTTTGGGATGAATTTGGTGAAATGAAGCTTTTAGACCTAAAAATTATTGAGGAGACATGGTGAAAGTAGGAACTATTTAGAGTCATATCAAGGCATCTCAAAGAAGGAAAAATAGTTATATGGATAAGTAATGGAATGATCTAAAATATCATGTAGGGTATCATATTTTATTTATGGTATATCATTGTAAGGGAGTTATAAGGTTTGACAAATAAATGGAAACTATGTCCTAGGTGAATTTATTCTTTTGAAAGTATATAAAGAATTGGAGCTATGGATTACCATTTGGAAATGACACCTAGCCTTTGTAAAGTTTTTTATGTGTCTTATATGTATTTATTAAGGAATTAAATTCCAGATCCATCAAATGTGATCGCCTCCAAGGAAGTAAAATTGAAACTCAATTCATATTACTATAAATATCCTAAAAAGATTCTTGACACTTGAGAACAAGTGTTTCAGAATCAGATGACTCAATTGGTGAAGTTACTTTAGATAAATCTTAAAATAGATGAGTAAATTTTCTAACTTAAATAAGTTATGATGAATAACTAACTATATATTTTCATGAGGTGATATTTTCTAAATTTCAAGGTTGAAATTCTTAAAGAGGAAAGAATGTAACACCTGAGATGTAATTACAGTAAGTAAACCTTTCTTTCTAATTAAAACTATAACATAACGCACATAGATTTATTCAAGAATGTGATTAAAACCTAAATTCAAAAATTTTATAAATTTAATTTGAAGAAATTAATTTCATTTTGTAATTTATCATTTCAAAATTATCTTAGCATGAATTTATGATATTTTTCAAAAATAGTTGATTTTTGGGTGAAGGGTAAAAATACCAATTTTACAAAAAAATAATCACTTTTATGAAATTATTATGATTTACAAATAAATTGAATGTTTATTAAACCTTTTTTATATAAAAATAAGTATTTAATAAGTAATATAATTCATATAAAATATATTTAATGTTTTTCAAATGAAATCTATTTTTAGTTATTTACTCCTAATAAAGTATTTAAAAGGTTATTTTTAGTTTAATTTTAGTTTTAATGAAAAATAAATCTCCTTTGATTTATCATAATAAAATTAATCCCATTTAAATCAACATTATATACTTCATTTTTTTGTAAAATCATTTTTTGTTTAAAACAAACATTTTTCTAAAAATGGTTTTCATTGTGTTTTGTGAACTTATATTAAAAGTTATGTATTAAATTTTTAAGAGTTAAATCATGTAAAATGGATTATATATTAGAAATAATAATAATTAATATTACATAAAAAGGTTAAATTAATTTTTATTCTTAAGAAATAATAACCATAATAAATATTTATAACCTTGGTTAATGGTTAAAAGGGTTTAAATGGTTAAAAATAAAGGGATAAGGCTTCAAGATAACACAAAATTATTGATTAGACCTAATTTTTTGGTATTATTTAGACATTAACCTTATCATACTATAATATATGACAATTTTTAGCTATATTCACATGAATATTACCTTATATTATTAATATATTTTAAGTAATTCCATGTGTGTCTCTCCCCTCACTTTTAAAAGGGAACCACTTCTCCTCCCTTATCCATAAATTTGGGTCCTCTAGATCTACCAAGACCAACTCAAAATTCTCAAAATATTTATTCCCTTAATTTTTGAGCTCTTGGACATACCCTAATACCATCCTATGGAGGCTTAAGGTTTAAGCTAAAGGAGGTCTCTCGAAGATGAAGTAATCATCTTACTCGACTCTTTAAAATATTATTTCTTCATCTACATCCTATAAATATGTTTTATTCACACTAAAAAAATAAATACAATATAAATAATAGAATAATATATCATTATTATTATGGGAAAACTATTTTCATTCTCCTTTACATCGTATGGAAAATAAAAACATCTCTCATGCATACGTCCAACCTACCGTCTCCACATAGCAGTGTAATTCATCTTTCATCATCATATTACTTGGACAATAATAAATATTAAATCATGAAAATATATATGATATTTATGACATAATTATGATTTCCTGAATATAATATACCAACTAACTTCTTACCCTTCCATCCATTGGAAAATGATATCATTGTTCATAGGTACGTGTGGACTGACGCCTTCACTAAGAGATGTGATTATATATTCTATTACCACCATGTAGGGATCATTATAAAATTGTATATACTAAATAAAAAATATATTTATGACATAATTAACATTCTAGAGATTATTTAACCAATTTATGAAATCTTTAACCATTTACAATATACCGAAGTAATTTTAGAGAAATTGACTAAACAACCTTACAGTGGTCAACATAAAAAAGAAATATTCAATGAATGGATTTGAATTGATTATAAAAGGAACATAAAATTAAATAAAGATGAAAAGTGTTCCTAATAAACTATTTAATAAATTTTAATTCATTATACCAGAGGATAAAACATGTATGTAGAGACCCATGGTAATGGATTTTTGTTACAATCTCATTCTATTGTGAGATTATTTATGTTCATATTTAATTTAAGAAAACTATAGGATCCTAATATTTTAAAACCCATAAATTTTATTATTTTATAGTTATTTTTTTGGTTTACATGTTTATATTCCATTTCTTCTCTTTTTTTATCAATAATCAATAAGTAAGTTACATGTAAGGGACATTCTTATAAAAATATTGTCTTAATGTTTTCTTTATGACTATTTTTATTCCAAGTTGAGTTTATTTTAAATGTTTCAAGAATATTATTAATTATGTTTCAAAGGGTGATAAAGGTAATTTTAAATTATTTGTTACTTTTTTTCAAAGGATTAAAAAGGAATATTTTCAAGGTTTTTTGTATGTGTTATTTTCAACTATTTACAAAAGTAAATAAAATGTTTTTAATGTATACGATTTGAACACCCTTTCCCATAATCATATCCATTATAAATTATCAAGATTAATTTAAAATTTTCCATAGTTATTTTCAAATAGAATATTTTTTTCAATATTTTGGGTATTTTTATTTATAATTAAATCAAAAGAAAAGGTTATTAGTTTCTTAAAGTAATGAAAAGAATTTTGAAAATTGATTTAAAACTATGTTCATACACGAAGTTAAAATAAAGTTATTTTTAATGTATAATTTATAATTTATTTTATAATTTCTTGGTTATAATATAAAAACATCATTTTTTTGAATCAATGGTATTCTGTCATCCTTTAATCGTAATGCATTATACCTTATTTTGAGATTATTCACTTTTTTTATCATGTTTTCTATGACTCTATGTTTTTAATCTGAAGTTATTTTTATCCTTCATGACCATATTTTTGATATCATAGATGAATTAAAAATAATTTCTATTATTTTTATGATTTTTCAACCATATACTATTTATATATACATTATTAGTTAAAGTAATATTATTAAGTAATTTATTTCATTTAATGTAGAAATAATGATATTTTATATTCTTAATTAAATATATATAATTGTTGAATTGCAAGGAATTTTGAGAATGAATTATATTGATCATGAAAAATATGATGAATTTATAGGACATGCAAGTGATGTGTGGGGCCTGATTACTAATATCCCCATGATTCATCGACTGGTCTCATGATACAAAACAATAGGCCTTCCATATTAGATGAATATTTGGATTAAAAAACCCATTTATTATGAATGATGTCTTGGTTGAGAGGCTTTGACATTGAGATTCATGATAACCTAGCTAAGGCCCTGATGTAAAGTTCATGAATGTATAGATTAATTCATTTCCTTTATTGATAATTAATTTCCATTATCCATGAGATTCCAATATTTTTATTATTCATGTATGTTCATTGAAATAAAGTTATTGATTGAATGGAACATGTTTTGATTATCCATTATTCCATATTGATTATTCATTATTTATTCATGATAAATTCCACTAAACATAACCATTATTGACTATCTAAGATCACCCTTTATTTATTTTTCTTTCCCCAGGATATGAAGAAGGATATTATGAATGATTTCAAGGATGCAAAAATGTTTCTTATTCTATATTTTTATATTTATATGTAATATAGGAATCATGTATATATCTATTTTTCTAAGACTTATAAACTAATTTAGCCTAAATGATGAGATCCATTATATCTTGTATTAATACAATAAAGTAAAAAAATAGATCTAGGTTACTAGAGTTAGGGAATTACAATGTTGTACGACTTGTGTGATCTTGCCCATAGATTTGGACTATCATGATCCCATCCTTTAAAAGTTACCCCTACTAGGTCGACAATGAAGGAAGATAAATAATGAACCCTCAAGTCACACCTCCAGTAGGACCTGTGTTGTTATCTAGCATCAAGAGTATTAAAATATCACAAATGGGAGACATTACCCTCTATAATAATTGGATCAAGATATAGGATAAATCAACTATAAGTAACCCAATGACATAAAATAAAAACAAAAACAAAAACTACCCAAAATTCATGTATAAATAAAATAGATATTGATAGAATTCTCTAAATAAATATGTAAAAGGAAAAGTTAAAGAAGTGAAACAACAAAAGATCTAAATCTTGAACTATAAATTTTTATCATGATCCATTAATTCCCACTATAAATATGAAAAAAAATTATATATATGTAGGGTGAGCATACAAGTATACTCAGAAATAACATACCAAAGTCTCCCATGCACATGTGAAAAGAGAATAATAATGAACATGTGAGAAAACTACAGAACCAACAACAACTAAACATGTCAAATATTCAATCCCATCCTCTCTAAGGAATTATCTCCAAATAATGTATCCAAGAATAATAACATAATATGAAGCATATCAGTAAAGGGAACCCCGCACCACTTTTCCACTGAGTTTCCACTCTCACAACCCAACATCATACGTCCTGGTGCTCCCATATCCTCTGTATATCATCACATTATATAACGTCTAACCCAAAGACACTTTGTCGATAACATCACATCACATATTTCCCGAAGAAATCTACGCCATCACATCACATCACATCATATATCGCTCAAAGACACATGGTCCATCACATCATAGCCATAACTAGAATAATATGGTATTGTGAACATGAAGGACATCAACATCATTCCCTCCTCCAACCATACACACCCCCACTATAATCCACCTCATCATATCATCAAAACCAACACTATTTCAATTTTTGCTTCTATCCATCATAACCCAAGTATATCTTGCATGACTGGAAGAGAGAGTGGGAAAGAAGGGGTATCCGTTCATCCATCCTCATCATCAAGATATTAGAAAACACACTATATATATATGGGTGTTAGAACATGGTGCTCATTACGGGAGGGGTGCATATATAACTCATAAGAAAAAATGGAAGGTTCATATATATATCCATACAAAAGAACAACATATGGGTTCACATAAATAATACAAATCAACTCACCACATCACCTCCAAACCTCACAACAATCACCACTTTCCCTGACACCTCTAAATTCATTAAACCACAGAAAAAACTATAATATAAAAATTGTATTTCATATTATTTCTCAATTTAATCCATTTTCCATATTTCACATTACCGACCAATTTAATTTTTTAATCCCATTCATTTTCCATCCAATTAATTTTATTATTTCTTCAAGTTATTTCACATATAACATCAATCAAATTTAACCACACACCCCAAATTAGTTCAAGATTATATTAAACATTCTATCCTAGGACATTTAAATTCAACATTAACATTTAATTACGTAACTACCCAGGAATCTAGCACAACACAAAATATCACCACAAAAAACATTATAATTCCAATAGCCAACACATCACCAATATTTCATAGCCACCACTACCTCCTTATCACAACAACCACAAACCACATCTCAGCACCTCCAACCCACTTCACATCACAAACACACCACAACACATCATCCCCACACACCACAAAAAAAACATCACAACCAATTTCACAAACTTTATTTCCACACATTTCATAGCACACAACACACAAATTTTACAACTTTCACACATCACTTTTTAGATTTAGAGAAAGGGGATTTTTATCAATTCACTTCTTTATTTTAATGAAATTCTCACACAATCCATGATATCCATGTGAAACCAATTATTTATCCAAATTTAAGTGATTAGACAATTCCATTTAAGGTGATAAAAAACAACATAGAAAAATGTTTCCATAATCACAACACTCACAACACAAGAAAATCCCTCAATGACTATTATTTGTAGTACGTCATCATACCTGTTCAATCACAACATCAATAATATCAAAAATTTGTAAAAGCATGTGATTTAGTTCACCTTTCCATTAAATTTAAATTAAACTAGTATTTTATATTTATTAGGACCGATATAATACTTACCAAATATGAGGAAAATTATAACCCCTCCTACATGATACACTAGATGAGAAACAAAGGATCCCCTACCTCAAACGGAGATTTCCAATCCACTGCGTAAGGTTGGAGTAAGATAAAGGACACCACCAAGAACCATAGTGAAGGAGAACACTCCTACAATACTAGAACAAAACAAAAACACAATTTCATTATTAAAAATCATTATAACCAATGGTTTTACCATGAAAAAAACCTCCCTATAAAAGAAAACATGGGGAAAATTGGTAAAAGTAAGAGCAACACTCACCTAAACCACTATAGATCTATCCTCCAAGGCTGAGGTGAAAATCCACTAATAGGGGGATGAAATAATACCTTGGGATACACTTGGGTTTCTCAATAAATTAGAGAAAGATAAGAAAATTGTTCAGGTTTGAAGGGATTTAATAATTTATACTCAGTCTATGAAATATAAGATCATGATGCAGCCTCTAGGACCACGCCATTGAATGGATGGACACTGAAGGACTACAACACAAGAGGGGGGTGAACACACTAAATCCTATTGGTAAATGCTGAATATTATATCTATATCTATTTCCACACTACATATCATATAAACAAGGTGGGCGAGAAAGACCCAGCCTCGACTATTATGCTACAACACCCCAAAAAACTATAATAGGATGCACTATAGGAACATCTCCATAACACAACTATTCCAGAATTAGAATTATCAGCAAACACTACTCAATCTCCCCACCTTAGGCCATAATCACTTCTCCACACTACATCCATCACCCAATAAAAAGGGTCTATGATGAATCCAAGGATCCGCAGTGTAGCCTCCCCCAAAAATGGTAATATCTTCAAAAAAACCTCCAATAACCTACTACACTATAGATGACCCTCTAATTCCACAAGAGATACTCCTACGGTGTAGCCAAATAGTCCATTCCACAAATCTCCTCCTTAGCTGGATCCCCCAGCTGAAACATGACCTCTATTACCCAACTCTTTGGTACTCACCCATACACCTCTACCACCAAATTCTCATAATATAATGGACTAAAAGGTCTAGGACATTACATAGATGGGATGAAATCAAACTAATAGTCAACATGGACTACATAACATGTTAAATGGTTTTATGGTGTTTAATTGGATGAATGAGTATTAGTGGAACTATTTTTGGATTACTTGGTGGTGTGATCTGATTTTCAAATCGAATGAGATTTACTTTTTAAAATGTTATTTTAAAAAAGGTTTGATTCAAATGATATTTAAAAGTAAAAAAGATGATTGAGAAAATGGGTTTTGAAATTGAATTTCAAAATGGAAAAGGGTTTTCTAAATAATTTTTTAGTGGGATTGTATTCAAGGGCCTGGTGTGGGTAAGAATACACTTGATTCCTTTTCTAAATGGTATGGAAAAGGGATTATACTAGATTTTAGGGTAAATATGGAGGGGCTTAGTTAGGTTATTTTAGTCTATTTGACCTCATGTGTTTGATTCCCTATTTTCTAAATCATGTGTTATTTTTTATGTTCCCCTATTTATGATTACCTTCTATTCTTCTTATTTCATGTTAATGCATGATTTTTTGTTTTTTCTAGTGATGTTTCTTTTAGTATCAAAATGGTGGGTTGTTCTGGTTGGATGAAACCAACCTAATAGAGGGTTGATATGGGTTTTGGGATGTATTTGAGTCAAAAGACTAAGTCTTGAGTAAATAGTGCCCAAGATATGATCTGGTGAGCTATAACATGGGTTTTATGTTCTATTTATTGTTTCATGTGTGTACGACTATGTTCTTGTGATTGTAAATGGATTCAGGTATGCATGATATCAATCCTACGACCTTGGAATCTCCTTGAGTGAGAAGGAACAGACAATATCACCATGGGAAAGATGATATCCTAGTACTATTTTTTTGGGTAAACCATGAGTGATATTGTGTGTATTGGGATGGGATGTGAGACCTACCTTGAGTGAAAAGGGTTTCCAGATTACTTAATGTGTAGAATCTATTAAGTGAGATAAGTTGTAACATCCTACCCCTCATCTATTGGCTTGGGAAGAGGTAGTGGGTGTTACTGGACTTAGGTGACACCCCCAAGACACTAATTGATGGAAATAAATGTCGGGGGATTTATAAACAATTAGAGGATGATTTGACCATTAAAGATAACAGAACCAAAATAAGATCACCATAACAAATAAATATCTATATGATGCATGAGTACAAAATACAACTCAAATAATACCAACCCAAACCAACAACCAAATCATAGTACAAGAGGGAAAAAAGATAACACCTATGGATAACCAAATACAACAAAACTCAAAGAAACCAAAGACATCCAACCAGTAACTCCCAACATGATCCAAGCTCCAACTCATAAATCCACTCCCACAATGTCAAGAAGAATCACTAAATAATTGAGGTACCTTTCCTTTACCTGTGTCTCGATAGATGACATTTGTAAACACAAAATAGTTCCCAAGTAGGGGGTGGGTATAAACTCAGTAGGATTTCCCCAATTAATTCTCAACTCATGAAAATAGGACAAAAATTTCTATCACAATTATATAAAATAGTTTTAAAAAAATTAAAATAGTTTATATGAAAGCCAATAAAATTTCAATCCAAAATATATTTCCATGTAAATAAATAAAACAAGCCTTTAAAACCTTTTTCAATTCTATTTTCCATACCCATTATATGATTCCACACATCCACACATCTATACAATCATGCCCAGATGATAGTTCCATACTCATGAGTAATATCTCATTGATCTACCAAGTAATCATAATGTAACCAATCACATGTGTCATTATACCTTTAACACTAATCACCAAGTCATATTTCATCAAGGCCTCATAAAATGAAACATGAACGCACACCACCATGTATACCAAAACTCATTCCAAACCATTTCGCATAAAATAATTATTCCTTTAAAAAATTTCAACAAATATTTTTCATGAATTAAAACAAATTAAAAATTTTAAAATCACAATTTCAAAATTATCGTCAAAAAGATTTTTCCATAAAACCATCCAATTTCCAAAATTTTCCAAAAACCATCACTAAATTTGTTTGAAAGATGAATCACACAATCATATCATAATAATTTTAAGTAAACCATTTATTTCAAACTAAGACTTAAATTTATAATCATATGGAATCAAGATATAGGCCACCTACCTTATAATGTTAGAAGAAACAAAGATCAAAACATTGATTCTCTAGATATGATCATGAATCACCTTTCTCTCCCTAAAACCAGCCACAAAACTTCAAAATTATCATCATGAAAATGGATCTATCGACCACAGATTAGATATAAGGTTCCAAGAAAGATAATGATAAGAGATCAAGGAAGAAATTCCAAGAACAGAGAATTATCAGTGAATCTAGATATCCAAGAAACTTTCATTTTCCTAAAAATATCTCACATATTGAAGGGAAACGTCTCTCACACATCGAGAGAAAAAATAATTCATGATATGGTAGAATTTGGTAAAAACAAGTTCTAATGGGATTAAATCAAATTTAAACCACTAATTTTGGGCTTCCAACTATATGTTGCATGGTTAGGTGAAACAATTTGGAAAAATGTACACCAACCATGAAGGTGCTACCGCCTTAATCCAGCCCTTGCATAGTTGGATTTCCTGGTTAAACAAACTATTCACCAACCATGGTTTTATCTATGTCCAAAATTTGAATGGGTTCCCTAGTCATCCACATCGTTTGGCCAAAAAATGTGCAAACAATGTGGAGCTAATATCCTTCCTACCACACAAGATTCCCAGTTTCCTAGGTGGGGTGAATGGTTTTGTAATAACTATGCTCAAACTGTCAAACTCCAAAAAGGCCTCTAAAATATGAAAAAACTCCTCTGAACCTCCAAATACATAAAATGATCATTATTTGTACTTAAAATAAATAAATAAAGGGTTATGTATTCGAAACCTTGGGTGCTAAATTCTCCCAACCATTGGTATTTCTGTCCCTAAAAAGTAGAAAACCAGAGTTTTCCTAGAAGATTATGGGATACTACTCCAAAATTTCCTTTTCTAGCTCCCATGTTTCTTTTTTAATCCAACCATGTTTCCATAAAATCCAAACTAGACTGATGATTTTACCATGAAATAATTTTTTTCCTATCCACAATCTTTATCGACACATGAACGAATGGATCATTCAGATCTTGATCAATGTGATCCCATCAAATCACATGGTCCGAATCATGTTAGTACTTATTCAATTTTGATATATGAAACACATTATGAATTGAACTAAACCTTGGAGGAAAATCCAAATGATATGCCACCTCACCAACTCTTTCAAGTATCTTAAAAGTTCCTATGTATTAAGGAGATAACATTCCCTTCTTACCAAAACGATGATGTCTAAGCCATGGAGAGATTCTCATGAACATGTGATCACTCACTTAAAATGAAAATGGTTATTGACGATGATCCACATATAATTCAGGAATACTATAATCCATCTCTATTATCATTCAGATCAACTAAATCTTCTTCGTTGTCTCCTACTCAAGGATGAATCCAACCAGTGAAGTCGCACCTATCCCACCCCCAACAAAATAGATAATGATAAGGATACCTATAAAATTATTCAAAAGGTTACATATGTATCAATTTATAATAGATGTTTCTATATAAAAACTCTAATAATGGTATTTTTTCCTCCCACGATCCATCAAAATCCATTATAAAATCCTTATTCATGTCCTTCAATGTTTGGATCATCCTCTCATATTTTTCGTCTGTTTGAGGATGATACGCTGTTCTCATAGTCAATTGAGTCCCAAGGGATTTCTATAATGAATTAATAAAATAAGACATAATACTATGGTCTCAGTCAAATATAATCAATAATATTACACTATGCTTCTTTGAAACTTATCATATATATATTTTTCATGGTTCCTTCACCATATGGGATTCATGAATAGGGATAAAATGAGCTAAGTTCATGAGATGTTCCACTATCACCCATATGGAATCATGTTTCATAACCATTCTTTTTAAACTTGTCACAAAATCCATAACTATGTGCTCTCATTTCCATACAATAATCAGTAATTAATACAACATGATCACTGGTTACTGGTGCTCCGCCTTTACTTACTAACATGTGAGACATCTCAAAAACAAAATAGAGGATTCTATTATAGGATACCCAACACTATATCCAATTGTTTCTCATGATTTTCCTTTGTCCTAGAATATACCAGTAAATCATCCACAAACACTACCATAAAGGAATCAAGATACCTTCGAAATATTTGATTTATCAATTCCATAAATATTATTAGTTCATTCATAATACCAAAAGGAATAAAAAAACTCATAATGTCCACATATGATTCTGAAATCTCTCTTCTGAATATCGTCCTTATGAACTCAAAAATAGGGAAATCCCAAATGAGAGTCAAATTTAAAGAACCTATGGGATCCCCTCAATTGATCAAACAAATAATCAATGTATGGAAGATGATATCAATTATTTATCATAACTTGGTTAAGCTTATGATAATATAAACAATTACCAAGATATCGATATGACTTATTTACAAAGAGAATTGGTGGTACCCATGGAGATGTGGTTAGTTGGATGAACACTTTACTTTTTAAATCTTCAAAATGATCCTTCAATTCTGTCAATTATATTGGTTTCATCTGATAATAAAGAAGGGAAATAGGATTGGTCCCTTGTAGGATATCAATCATAAACTCCACTTCTCTTTTGGGTGGAAACCCCAAGAAATTTTTAGGTAAAATATCAAGGAATTGGTTCACTATGCTTGGAAAATATATTCTCCTAATCACATATACTGATGCCAAAGAAACTACTATCATTTAGTAATAGATAGTTCCAAAAACCAATACTAAGGGTCCTACTATTCTTAGATCCATTTCCCGATATCCTTTAAATATACTCCAATTGCCATCCAAAGAGTTTAAAGTAACCTACCATGCATAACAATTGATATGGGCTATAATGCTCATAAACTAATCTATTCTTAGAATCAAGTCATAGACATCCATCTCTATCATGGAGAAATTCCATAACAACTTAGTCTCATCAATTTTTATTGAACATGCTTTACATTATAAGGATTTACATTCTCATTATCCCAAAGGTGTTTTTAGTTTCAAAATAGAAGGCATCATATCAACATGTAAATCCATAAGATCAATTGAATGAGAAGAAAAAAACAAATGGGACATACCCAAATCAAAAAAAATCATTAGAGTATAATTAAAAAGAACTATACCTCTCACCATTGAAGGTCCAAATTGATCATCCATGGTCTCTTGTTCAACTCCCTATAATTACATACTCATTGTACTTTTGTCTTTATTTCCTTATTTAAATTACACTAGTTGAGGAGTCATGGTGTTCCTCAAATAAAAATAGATTTCTATATTATAATGATGAGAGATATTCTACTGTACTCATCCTATCAAATCATATGACATTTTAGAAACATGAGTTATTTCCCTATAATCTGACCTTGGAGCACTAAGAAAATAACATCGAAGATGTTACATCTTGTTGCAATTGTGACATAATCTAGATGGTGTCATAAAATCTCTCTTCATATGATTAGAAGAACTACATTGAAAACACCCTAGCTTACCTTTCGGTTATGGAGGTAGATTTTTCTATCACATAATCTAATTATGAGGTATCCCAAAACTCTAAAAGTAGGTGTCCTTATTCCTCTTATTCCTAGTATAATATTTTCCACGTGTTCCCATAGGAATAAGAATGATTCCCCCCACTATATTTCTCAAGAAAACCCTTTCATCTAACATCTCTCTATTGACCATCTCTTTATAATCCATTATAAAAAGCATCAAAATATTTGAGAGAATTTATAATTTCAACCTCAAATAAAAAATGTGTACCATAAAGGATGCACTTATAGAAACTTCCAGTGAAAAGAAAACTAAATTCATAAATTTAACCGCATACTTTATTACCAAAATATTGTTCTTCTTTAAACTGAATAAGTCCATTATTCTAGAAATCTTGAACATTTGACGATATCATTTTTTATAGAAAAATTAATCAAAATCCTCCCATTACCTAACTTAATACAATTTATACTAAGATAATAAATCTCACCACTAACAAGCTAGATCCTCTAGCATATAGACTGACAACTTCACTTTTAGATTAGATGGTGTGTCAAGGAAATTGAAATTCAATTCATCTTATTTATCCACACTTCTGATTTTTCTAGATCTAAATCACCTCGAAAGATGGGTGTATTTTGATTTTTGAACTGAACTGAACAATCCACTTTTCATAGTTTGTCTTTTTTCCCTCTATCCACAACCTGAAAATACCGGACAATACTTTGGACCAATTGTTGGTTCACCTGCAGTTTTGGTGCAACCACATTCTTAGCACCCTCTTTTGATTGGTTTTTATGAAACCTACCCAGTTACATTCTCTATAACAAAAAATAACTCCATTTAGTATCACTCTATAGTAACCTAAGGCTTAGATATTTCAATTTACCACATTACATATATCACCACATAGCCTTCCATAATCATTTTTATCCACAATAAACTTTTTTAACCATTTTTAAAATACCTCCTTTAAGCCTTTTCAAAATCAAATCTTTTGAAAATATTTTAAAAACTTTCTAAAAGAATAAAAATTTACCATTTCCATAAATAATTAACTGAATAGTGAAGAATTTATCCCTAGTGGGAATTCATTCTATCAATTCATGTTATGAAACTCTCATCTGTTAAACCAATGATGATGAGGTTTCAACTCACCGAAAAGTGTATAAAAATAGTCATGTACACAAAAATCCCTTGTAACTTGAAGTTAAACATAAATAGGTTAGATACACACTTTTATGCTCTAAATTTTCTTTTTGTACAATCCTAATCCTTGTTACCATCCTAAGGATAAATAAACTTATCATGATTGATACCATTTCTAACTCTAGAACTAAACACAACAATTACACAAGGATCAAAAAAAATAATTCCATTTGTAACATCCTTCCCCTCATCAATTGGATTTAGAGGAGGTGGTGGGTGTTACTGGCCTTAGGTGAAATCCTCAAGACACCAAATTCTAGCAATAAATTTTTATAGATTCTTAAACAATTGGGGTATTATTTTCCCTTTAAATATAACAAAACAAAACCAATATCAACATAAAAATGATACTTTTATATGATTTATGAGTAAAAAATACAACTCAAATAATACCAAACCAAATCAGAGTATAATCAAAAAACAAATACAACATATAAGGAAAACTGAAGACAAAAAAATCCAAATAAACCAAATACATCCAACCATAAACTCCCTAAATTCTCCAAGATCCAACTTGAAAAACCATTCCCACAATATCAAGAAGTATCACTAAATAACTAAGATAACTTTCTTTTACTTGTGTCTCAAAAATATGACATCTGCAAATTAAGAACAGTTCCCATGAAGGGGGTAAGTCTAAACTCAGTAGGATTTTAATATTGACTTCCCAACTCATTCCACTAGGACAAAACTAGTTACTATAATTATATAAAATAATTTAAAAAAATTAAATAGTTTATATCAAATCCAAAATAGTTTTATATGGAAATAAATTAAACAAGACTTTAAAAACATTCTTAATTCCATTTATAATACCCATTCTATGATTCTACACATCCACATGTCCACACATGCATGCCCAAGTGATAGTTCCATACTCATGAGTGGTCTCTTGTTGATATAAAAAGTCATCACAAGGTAACCAATCACATATTCCATTACACCTTTGGCCTTGAAAACCAAGTCATATTTCAATAAGGCCTCATAAAATTAAACATTAATTCACACCACAATATATACCAAAACACATGAAAAACCATTTCTCATAAAACCATTCCTCCATTAAAAATTTTCAGAAACTATAAATCACCATTTTAAATTTATCATCAAAGTGGATTTTCCACAAAATCATCCAATTTCCATAATTTTCAAAAAACCATCACTAAAGAGTTTTCAACAAGAATAATACAAGAATTTCGTAATCATTTCAAGAAAAAAATTTATTTCAAAATAATCCATCAATATATAAACAAGTTTAGTCATAAGAGAATCCATATACCTCAAAAAATTGGCAGACACGATAAACGACACAATGATTCTCTAGATCTGATCACGAACCACATTTCCTGCCTTAAAAATGAAACAAAAACATAATGATTACCATCATATTTAAAGACCCATAAATTTCAAGGAAATTTTTTTCTTAATTTTCTTTGAAATTTTACAAGAACGCAGTTTCTGACGGTACCTGGTTCTGAGGCCCGGTGTGCCTGGAATCATTTTTCGAAGTTTGGCTCGGGTACGTTCAGTGAACGGACGAGCGGGGTTTTCTAACTTTTGAACCGGTGCCCGGAATTGAATTCTGAGGGCACCGATGAAATCGCAGCACCAGTATTTGCTTAGAAACGCCTCTTACGGAGTTGTGTTTGCTCGGGTGTGGTTTTTAATTTTCGGGATTAAAGTTAAGAAATAAAATAATTTTGCGACAACTTTATTTTATTTCGCTTAAGCCACTTGGAAGCCACTTGAAGCCACTTAAAGACAGCTTAAGCTGAGTTGATCTGGATAGGATGCTATCCAGAAATATCCTACCCCCTTGGTAGGATATTTGTGAGGTGCGGCCCGCACGAGCCCCGCCGTTTCTTTCCGCTAAGTAACGCACCCGCGAAAACCCGTCATTATGAAAGTCAACTGACACGTTTTCTTAAATCCTTAACACACCATTTAATTGGGAGGTTTATTTCGTGAATTAAATGGGCAGTTTCTTTCGTTGAATTAATTCAACGAATTGATGGGTCGTTACTTACCTTTTTTGTTTGTTGGCGTAATAATAAAATAAGACCAACAAGTATTTTTGGGGATTACACGTTGAGAGGCTTGACAGAATCCTTGAGCCTTCATCCTCCTTCGCGAAGAACGCGAAGAACGCGAAGAACGCTGACCTCCGACGAAGAACGCCGAACCTGCGGAAATCGACGACGCGACGCCGTTTTCCGCGACGCCGACGTTCCCTTCCTGCAACGTTCTTCTGCGACGTCTCTTCCTCCGCAACGAATCTTCGATCAGCTGTTTGAGGTAAGAGAATTCGGGTTTCTCTTAAATCTCCCTTGTGTTTTTTTTAACAAAACACGAATTTAATTTTATATAATTAAATTAAATCTGTTGTTTCTTGGTCCGTTGAGTTCGCCGACTCAACGCCGGATTCCGCGACGACGCAACGCCCTTCCGCGACGATGCGACGATCCCCTCCTTCCGCGACGAACAAATCCGCGAAGAACGTGCGTACGACAACGACTACGAGGTAGGGATTTTTATTTGGATTTTTTTTATTCCCGTGTTGTTTCCGTTCAAAATGAAGAACCCGATTCATTAAACAATTTTGTTTCATTAAAATTGTTTTTGGATATGTGTTCATGTGTTGAATAAATCCTCCGTTTTTTTTATCTAACGCGGAGGGTGCGGGCCAAAAGAACACGGCCCGAAAACCCTCCGTCGTTCTTCGTTGTTGTGCGGATTTGACGGGCGACGATGGAATGTGCCGCAACGGAAATCTTATGGTTCCGCAGTGAAGAAAGATTCCCGAGGGGCGCAGCGGCGCAGACGGGAACAGAATCGGACCACCGGAGCGACTCTGGTGGCCCGCGGAAGCCGCCGGTGGCGCGGGTCGCCAGCAGCCGGGAGTGGCGGTGCCCCGGCGCGCCGCCGGACAAGGCCGACGTGGCTGAAGTCGCGGCCGCACGGGTCCGGCTGTCCAGGGCGACACCCCGCGGGTGCCGCGGGGTTATCACGCGGGGGAGGCGGCTCCCCCCCGCATCGCTCGGGTCGTCCAGGGGGACACCCCGCGGGTGCCGCGGGGTTGTCACGCGGGGGCGGCGGATCCCCCCCGCGTCGCTTGGGTCGTCCTAGGCGACACCCCGCAGGTGTCGCGGGGGTGTCACGCGGGGGCGGCGGCTTCCCCCCGCGTCGCTCGGCCGCTCGGCCGAGCCTGGCCGGTCCGACCGTCCGGGCCGCGCCCTGGCCGGGCCGGACCAGGTCCGGCCGGGTCGGACCGGGTCGGGTCGACCCGGTTCGGCCGACCCAGTGGGGGTCGGGCCAGGTCGGCCCGGGCCCGGACCCCCCGTCTTCGGACCGTTTTCGGTCAAATGCCCGTAACTTGAGCTACGGCCCTCCAAACGATGCGTCGTCAACGGCAACGCGATCCTTGGATCGAGACGGTCGTTTAGGTATATTGCACTCAAGGTTTCGGAATACTTTGAGTTCGGCCGGGTTGGTTCGTACACGAAACCAACCGGGCCCTCGGAGCGGAAACGCTCATATCTTGAGCTACGGACGTCCGATTGACGTGCCGTCAGCTTTGTTGAATTCCTCTAAGTGAGACGGATCTTTTGGCATACTCCGCCTGAGGTTTGGATGCAGGTGGAGTACGGTTGGGTTGGTTTTGCCTTAAAAATCAACCGGGCCCCTGGGACGAAAAAGCCAATAACTCTCAGACCGGGCGTCCGATTGACGCGCCGTCTGCGACGTTGAGTTCTTGTTGACGATACGAAACTTTTGGATACATCAACTTCGGACTTTGTGACAGTTGATGTATCGGCCTCTTGGCACATGAAGCGGACCCTCCCGAACGAGCATGCTGTGTGCGGGAACCCTAGAGCTGGCTGCGAATGCTACTGCGATGACGACCGTGCAGAGATCCTCAGTGGACTGCGGCGATGACCGTGCAGAGATCCTCAGTGGACTACGACGACGACTGTGCAGAGATCCTCAGTGGACTGCGACGACTACTGCACTCAGTGATCCTACGTGGATCAGTGCTACAGGTCCTGTGTGGACCCGATCCTGTGTGGGTCTGATCCTGTGTGGGTCAGCGCTCAGCGGTTCTGTGTGAGTCAGCGCCTACAGGTCCTGTGTGGGCTCGATCCTGTGTGGGTCTTTGCGGGGGTTAGTTACCTATCGATCCTTTGTGGGTCCGACGACTTAGATGGATCAGTGATCATCTTTATCGTCATCTGAAGAAGTATACCTGTGTGAGCTGAATCATGTGTTACTCTCCTTTGTGGATTGCGTTGAGCTATCCTGTGTGGATTTACTGTTTACTCTCCTTTGTGGATTGTGTTGAGCTATCCTATGTGGATTACTATTTACTCTCCTTTGTGGATTGTGTTGTGCTATCCTGTGTGGGTATACGTTGCTTTCCTGTGTAGACTGGGTTGTGCTTGGGCTCGGACGTTGGAGCCGAATGGGAATTGATGGCTTAGGTATATGTATGGGCATATACCTAAGCCGTGTCAGATGTTACTTCGTGATTGTATCTTTCCTTTGTGGATTATCCTTTGTGGATTTCGGGAGACCTTCAGGGGTCTCGGGGTCCCTACTGAGTAGCTTATACTCACCCCTTCACGGGCTATGCCCGCACTACGTTGTGTTGGTTGCAGACGACGGACAACGCTGATCGTGGTGGAGGCGTGCGGAGCAGGAGAGTACCTGGAGGTGGACCACTGGGTGGGACGTACTCGGAGCGGTCAGGTGGACCCGAGGAGCAGTGGAGGCTATCTGTACCCACCCTTCAGGTGGGACTTCCAGAGGACGGCTTGACGCTGCGGCTTTTCTTTTCAGTTGTTGTTTTCCCCTTTCAGTTGTACTTTACAATTGGGCTTGTATTTCTGGCCCCTTTTACTTTCAGAACAGCTTGTACAGTTTTTACTTTGTGTTTACTTTTCTACTTGCTTACTCTGTGGTGCTTGTTTACTTTTCAAAGGCAATGCCTTCCCCTTTTATCGGGATTTACACCTTGGTGCTAGTCGCCAGCCCCTGGCCTATGGAAGGCGGGCTTGGGGTAGTCACGGCACGGGCCCCGAGGATGGGTCGTGACAAATTGGTATCAGAGGTGGTCAGTTCTACCGAATACTCTGATCTTTCTTCTATGTGAATCAATAGTGTTTAGCGTATTGGGTGTGGTTATCAGTCCAGGGAGTCCAGTGTTGGTGCGGCGGCCGACGTATCCGTACACCAGGACCCTGACTTCTGATTTCCGACTTAATGCACGAAAACATTGATTGCATGTGTGTTTCAAGTTTTCTTCGTGATTACTTGTGTCAGCTCACCAGGTATACTGTTCTGACAGTGGCGCACTAGTTTCCTTTTCAGGATGGCCCGACAACAGCAGCCAGCTAGGGTTCCGAGAGTAGAGCGCGACGACAGCCCACCGAGCAACAAGGCCTCGGTACAGGGCTCGTTGACAGCAGAGGCACCGGCGGTACCTTTACCCGCCGAGCCCCCGATGCTTCCAGCACCGACCGCTGACGATGCACGATGCCTCGGAGCTCTGCACGAGTTCCATCACCAGCGACCACCCAGGTTCCGTGGGGAGACGGACTCCCAGGCAGTCGAGGACTGGCAGGAGGCGGTCGTTCGAGTTTTCAGGCTAGTGAGGACACCAGCAGACCTCATGGTGATCCTTGCGGCGAGCCTACTGCACGCAGCAGTAGGACAATGGTGGAGCTTGATGCTCCAGGTACATGATGAGGCGTCTCTTCTCTGGAAGGACTTTGAGAGCCTCTTCTGCTCAGAGTTCGTCCCAGCCACCCTTCGTGCAGTGCGCATTCAGGAGCTTCTTCAGCTACGGCAGGGTAGCTTGACGGTTGCCCAGTACGCGGCGAGGTTCACCGACCATTCTCGCTACTCGACAGACATGGTACGGGACCCCTTATTCTGGGCTCGGACCTTCGAGCAGGGATTGAGACACGAGATCAGGGCATCGCTGATCTCCCTCAGCATCCCGACCCAGGCAAGAGTGCTAGAGCGAGCCCTTCTGATCGAGAGCTTTCTGTCTGAGTCCCCAGCGAGACCTACCGCAGGGCGGCAGGTAGCGGAGTCTTCGGCAGCAGGTAGCCGACGGATGACTCAGGGTTCCAGGCAGACCAAACCTTCCGGTAGACGACCTCAGGACACTGGCTCTGTAGTGCGGGGCACACAGCGCGGAGCCAGTCTTTCGAGAGGCAGGCAGTGCTACGCGTGCGGCGGGCAGGGCCACATGGCTCGTGACTGCCCGACCTGCCGTACCGAGGAGCAGCAGACGGTGGAGGGGCCACCCAGGCAGAGGCAAAGGGTTGAATGTGGCAGTCCGCAGGGAGGAGGCGGATGAGTCAGAGGATCTGGCCGAGCAGCAGGTGGTGGGCGACGCTTTGAGGCTCTGCCACCACCACCACCAGGAGGTCCGCCCCGACCACAGGGAGCTGGCGGGCAGAGATAGGAACAGCTCCAGGTAGTGGAGGCCTACGACCACAGCGCGCTAGAGATGATTCTAGGTATGATCTGTGTCTATTCCAACCTTACTGCAGTTCTTATAGACACAGGAGCGAGTCACTCTTTCATAGCCGCTGCACTTGTTCGGAGCTCGGAGATTCCGACAGAGCCGTTGGCTTGATCCTTACGGCTAGAGACTCCTATGGGAGCAGACTCGACGATTACGCACTGGTGCCGGCAGTGTGAGCTTACTCTAGGAGGTGAGAGCTTCGGTTGGGATCTTCTTGTAGCAGCGTCGAGGCCTTACGAGGTCATCTTGGGCATGGATTGTTTATCTATGGTCCATGCACAGATTGACTGCATTAGGCGCAAGGTGCGATGTGTGTGCACCGATGGGAGCAGGTTCACCTTCACCGGCGAGAAGGGAGCATTCGCAGCACAGGATGGACTCACGCAGAGGAGATGGCAGCCCATCACTCATCAGTTGTCTAGCCTCGTCCTTGGAGCAGTTGACGTGCGGAGTCCTAGTTTTCCTGCAGTGGTGGATCAGTATGCGGACGTCTTTCCCGATGACGTCCCAGGGCTACCTCCTTGCAGAGAGGTAGACTTTTATATTGACCTGTACCCCGGGATAGCCCCGATATCCACTCCAGCATATCGGATGGCCCCCACTAAGCTTCGAGAGCTACGGGTATAGTTGGAGGACTTGCAGGGCAAGGTGTTCATCTGACCCAGTGTTTCACCCTGGGCTTCGCCGATTTTGTTCGCCAAGAAGGCGGACGAGAGCTTGCGACTGTGTGTCAATTATCGTTGCTTGAACCAGGTGAAAATGAGGAACAAGTATCCCCTACCGAGGATTGATGACCTCTTCGATCAGCTCAAGGGAGCACGGTGGTTCTCGAAGATAGACCTCAGGTCAGGCTATCATCAGCTCAGAGTTCAAGACAAGGACGTGCAGAAGACAGCCTTCAGGTGTCGGTATGGCCACTATGAGTTCTTGGTTATGCCATTCGGCATAACCAATGCTCCAGCAGTGTTCATGAGCCTCATGAACAGGATCTTCCAGCCATACCTCGATCGATTTGTCGTGGTCTTCATCGACGACATTTTGGTGTACTCGACCACGGAGGAGGAGCACGCCTACCACTTACGGGTTGTACTGGACACACTCCGAGAGCACCATCTTTATGGAAAGCTCTTGAAGTGCCAGTTCTGGTTATGTGAGGTCCACTTCTTGGGGCACATCATTTCTGAGGCGGGAGTTGTTGTGGATCCCGCGAAGATCGAGGCAGTGCTAGCTTGGGAGCCACCCAGGAGCGTGACAGAGGTGAGGAGTTTCTTGAGTCTAGCTGGATACTATCGGAGATTTGTGCCGGACTTCTCCAGAGTTGCAGCGCCACTCTCAGCTTTGACGAAGAAGGGGAAACCCTTTGTGTGGTCAGACAGATGTCAGCAGATCTTTCAGGATCTGAGACAGAGATTGACCAGCGCACCTATCTTGAGGTTTACTGAGGAGGGAGTTGGATACGTAGTCTACTGCGATGCATCAGGGACCGGACTTGGGTGTGTACTGATGCAGGATCGGGCCGTGATTGCCTATGGACCACTTCAGTTGAGGCCGCATGAGCAGAACTACGCTACCCATGACCTGGAGTTAGCAGCACTGGTCTTCGCTCTGAAGACATGGCGGCACTATCTGATGGGCGAGCGCTTTACAGTCTTTTCTGACCACCAGAGTCTCAGGTACATCTTCTCTCAGAAGGACCTGAACCTGAGACAGCGGCAATGGCTCGAGTTCCTCTAGGACTATGAATTTGAGATAGTCTATACTCATGGGAAGGGGAACATGGTAGCTGATTCCCTTAGCAGGAGGACGGGAATCCAGCTACTTGAGGAGGCGACAGAGCAGTTAGCCGCTTTGCAGATATCCTTTGTGGATAGAGATGGAGCAGCCTTCCTTCAGTCTCTCACAGTCACCCCTCCACTACTACAGCGGGTCAGAGAGGCACAGCGTGGGGACGCTGACTGTGAGACACGGTGTACGCAGATATCCTCGAGACAGGAACCTGATGGTTTCTCCCTTGGAGCAGAGCACGACGTCCTTTTCAGAGGACGTACCTTGGTACCAGTCGCTTTACGAGAGGAGGTGCTGAGAGAGTTTCACACTTCTCCTTTGGCGGTACATCCTAGAGTGGCAAAGATGTACCAGGATCTCAGATGATAGCACTGGTGGCCGGGCATGAAGAAGGTTGTGGTAGAGTTCGTTTCACGGTGCCTCACCTGCCAGCAGGTGAAGGCAGAGCATCAGGTACCAGCAGTCTTGGTACAGCCCTTGGAGGTCCCGGAGTGGAAGTGGGATGGGATATCTATGGACTTCATGACTGGAATTCCACGCACTTCCAGAGGTCACGACTCCATTTGGGTGATTGTTGACCGACTCACCAAGTCGGCACACTTCTTACCCATCAGAGAGTAGGGCTCAGTGGAGAACTTGGGGCATCTCTACGTTCAGGAGATTGTACGGCTTCACGGTGTTCCATCGACTATTGTCTCCGATCGGGACGCTCGTTTTACTTCCCGGCTTTAGAAGGGGTTGCAGGAGGCGTTCGGGACGCGGCTACGTCTGAGCACCGCCTTTCACCCTCAGACGGATGGTCAGACGGAGAGGACCATTCAGACTCTCGAGTACATGCTCTGCGCATGTGTCCTCGACTTTGGTCGCAGCTGGGAGGACCACCTACCCTTGGTGGAGTTCGTGTACAACAACAGCTACCACTCCACCATCGGGATGGCACCTTACGAGGCGTTGTACGGCAGGCCTTGCAGATCTCCTTTGTGCTGGACAGACCCTAGGGAGTCAGCACTTGTGGGACCAAAGATGGTCCGGGCCACGATAGAGAAGGTCCAGGTCATCCAGGAGCGGATGAGGACAGCTCAGAGCCGGCAGAAGTCATATGCTGATAGGAGGCGGAGGCCATTAGATTTCGAGGATGGCGACCACATCTTCTTGCGTGTCTCACCTCGATGTGGTTTGCGGAGATTTGGCCGAGGTGGCAAGTTGTCTCCACGCTTCATTGGACCATTCCAGGTCCTCAGCAGAGTTGGCGAGGTGGCTTATCGCCTGGCCCTACCACCACAGTTGCACTGGGTGCACGACGTCTTCCACGTATCTCAACTGAGGAGGTATGTGCATGACCCGACGCACATCATTGACTATGGGGAGCTAGACGTGGATGATGGGGTGACTTTTGCGGAGGTCCCAATGGAGATAGAGGATCCACAGGAGCGGGTCCTACGTGGGTGATCGATTCCTCTTGTGCGCATCAGATGGCAGCATGGGAACCTCCAGGAGAGCACATGGGAGCGAGAGGCTCAGATGCGTGCTCAGTACCCACATTTGTTTCCCTAGTTTTTGATGTATCTTTACGGGGACGTAAAGCCCTGAGGTGGAAGTAATGTAAAGACCCGTAAATTTCAAGGAAATTTTTTTCTTAATTTTCTTTGGAATTTTACAAGAACACAGTTTCTGACGGCACCTGATTCCGAGGCCCGGTGTGCCCGGAATCATTTTTCGAAGTTTGGCTCGGGTAAGTTCAGTGAACGGAGGAGCGGGTTTTTCTAACTTTTGAACTGGTGCCCGGAATCGAATTCTGAGGGCACCAATGAAATCGCAGCGCCGGTATTTGCTTAGAAACGCCTCTTCCGTAGTTGCGTTTTCTCGGGTGTGGTTTTTAATTTTCGGGCTTAAAGTTAAGAAATAAAATAATTTTGCGACAACTTTATTTTATTTCGCTTAAGCCACTTGGAAGCCACTTGAAACCACTTAAAGATGGCTTAAGCTGAGTTGATCCGGATAGGATGCTATCCAGAAAATCCTACCCCCTTGGTAGGATATTTGTGAGGTGGGGCCCGCACGAGCCCCGCCGTTTCTTTCCGCTAAGTAACACACCCGCGAAAACCCGTCATTATGAAAGTCAACTGACGCGTTTTCTTAAATCCTTAACGCACCATTTAATTGGGCGGTTTATTTCGTGAATTAAATGGGCGGTTTCTCTCGTTGAATTAATTCAACGAATTGATGGGTCGTTACTTACCTTTTTCTTTTGTTGGCGTAATAATAAAATAATACCAACAAGTCTTTTTGGGGATTACACGTTGAGAGGCTTGACAGAATCCTTGAGCCTTCATCCTCCTTCGCGAAGAACGCGAAGAACGCGAAGAACGCCGACCTCCGACGAAGAACGGCGAACCTGCGGAAATCGATGACGTGACGCCGTGTTCCGCAACGCCGACGTTCCCATCCTGCAACGTTCTTCTGTGACGTCTCTTCCTCCGCAACGAATCTTCGATCATCTATTTGAGGTAAGAGACTTCGGGTTTCTCTTAAATCTCCCTTGTGTTTTTTTTAACAAAACACGGATTTAATTTTATATAATTAAATTAAATCTATTGTTTCTTGGTCCGTTGAGTTCGCCGACTCAACGCCGGATTCCGCGACGACGCGACGCCCTTCCGCGACGACGCGACGATCCCCTCCTTCCTTGACGAACAAATCCACGAAGAACGTGCGTACGACGATGACTATGAGGTAGGGATTTTTATTTGGATGTTTTTTTATTCCCGTGTTGTTTCCGTTCAAAATGAAGAACCCGATTCATTAAACAATTTTGTTTCATTAAAATTGTTTTCGGATATGTGTTCATGTGTTGAATAAATCCTCCGTTGTTTTTATCTAACGCGGAGGGTGCGGGCCAAACGAACACGGCCCGACAACCCTCTATCGTTCTTCGTTGTTGTGAGGATTTGACGGGCGATGACGGAACGTGCCGCAACGGA
Source organism: Viscum album (assembly GCA_963277665.1). NCBI lineage: Eukaryota > Viridiplantae > Streptophyta > Magnoliopsida > Santalales > Viscaceae > Viscum > Viscum album. The sequence goes on from OY728139.1 coordinate 1,464,745,137, forward strand.
AATCTGATGGTTCCGCAGTGAAGAACGATTCCCGAGAGGAGCAGCGGCGCAGACGGGAACAGAATCGGACCACCGGAGCGACTCCGGTAGCCCACAGAAGCCGCCGGCGGCGCGGGTCGCTGGCGCGGCGGCGCCGGCAGCCGGGAGTGGCGGCGCCCCGGCGCGCTGCCGGACAAGGCCGTCGCGGTTGAAGCCGCGGCCGCGTGGGTCCGGCGCGCGCGGGACGCGGCTGAAGCCGCGTCCGGCTGTCCAGGGCAACACCCCGCGGGTGCCGCAGGGGCGGCAGCTCCCCCCCGCATCGCTCGGGTCATCCAGGGCAACACCCCGCGGGTGCCGCGGGGTTGTCACGCGGGGGCGGCGGCTCCCCCCCGCGTCGCTCAGGTCGTCCAGGGTGACACCCCGCAGGTGCCGCCGGGGTGTCACGCGGGGGCGGCGGCTTCCCCCCGCGTCGCTCAGCCGCTCGGCCAAGCCGGGCCGGGCTGGCCGAGCCAGGCCGGTCCGATCGGCCGGGCCGGACCGGGTCCGGCCGGGTCGGCCCGGGCCTGGACCCCCCGTCTTCGGACTGTTTTCGGTCAAATGCCCGTAACTTGAGCTACGGACCTCCAAACAATGCGACGTCAGCGGAAACGCGATCCTTGGATCGAGACAGTCGTTTCGGTATATCTCACTCAAGGTTTCGGAATACTTTGAGTTCGGCCGGGTTGGTTCGTACACGAAACCAACCGGGCCCTCGGAGCGGAAACGCTCATATCTTGAGCTACGGACGTCTGATTGACGTGCCGTCAGCTTTTTTGAATTCCTCTAAGTGAGACGGATCTTTTGGCATACTCCGCCCGAGGTTTGGACGCAGGTGGAGTACGGTCGGGTTGGTTTTGCCTTAAAAACCAACCGGGCCCCTGGGACGAAAAAGCCAATAACTCTCAGACCGGGCGTCCGATTGACGCGCCATCTGTGACGTTGAGTTCTTGTTGACGATACGAAACTTTTGGATACATCAACTTTGGACTTTGTGACAGTTGATGTATCGGCCTCTCGGCTCGTGGAGCGGACCCTCCCGAACGAGCTTGCTGTGTGCGGGAACCCTAGAGCTGGCTGCGACTGCTACTGCGACGACGACTGTGCAGAGATCCTTAGTGGACTGCGGCGACGACCGTGCAGAGATCCTCAGTGGACTGCGCCGACGACTGTGCAGAGATCCTCAGTGGACTGCGACGACTACTGTACTCAGTGATCCTACGTGGATCAGGGCTACAGGTCCTGTGTGGGCCCGATCCTGTGTGGGTCTTTGCGGGGGTTAGTTACCTATCGATCCTTTGTGGGTCCGACGACTTAGATGGATCAGTGATCATCTTTATCGTCATCCGAAGAAGTATACCTGTGTGAGCTGAATCCTGTGTTACTCTCCTTTGTGGATTGTGTTGAGCTATCCTGTGTGGATTTACTATTTACTCTCTTTGTGGATTGTGTTGAGCTATCCTATGTGGATTACTGTTTACTCTCCTTTGTGAATTGTGTTGTACTATCCTGTGTGGGTATACGTTGCTTTCCTGTGTGGACTGGGTTGTGCTTGGGCTCGGACGTTGGAGCCGAATGGGAATTGATGGCTTAGGTATATGTATGGGCATATACCTAAGTCGTGTCAGATGTTACTTCGTGATTGTATCTTTCCTTTGTGGATTATCCTTTGTGGATTTCGGGAGACCTTTGGGGGTCTCGGGGTCCCTACTGAGTAGCTTATACTCACCCCTGCACGGGCTATGCCCGCACTACGTTGTGTTGGTTGCAGACGACGGACAGCGCTGATCGTGGTGGAGGCGTGCGGAGCAGGAGAGTACCTGGAGGTGGACCACTGGACGGGACGTACTCGGAGCGGTCAGGTGGACCCGAGGAGCAGTGGAGGCTATCTGTACCCACCCTTCAGGTGGGACTTCCAGAGGACGGCTCGACGTTGCGGCTTTTCTTTTCAGTTGTTGTTTTCCCCTTTCAGTTGTACTTTACAATTGGGCTTGTATTTCCGGCCCCTTTTACTTTCAGCACAGCTTGTACAGTTTTTACTTATTGTTTACTTTTCCTCTTGCTTACTCTGTGGTGCTTGTTTACTTTTCAAAGGCAATGTCTTCCCCTTTTATCGGGATTTATGTCATGGTGTTAGTCGCCAGCCCCTGGCCTATGGAAGGCGGGCTTGGGGTAGTCACGGCACGGGCCCCGAGGATGGGTCGTGACATCATAGACCATGGATCTATCCAAAAAGGATTATATATATGGTTTTAGGAAAGATAAGGATAATAGATCAATGAAGAATGACTAAAAACATAGAATTTTTAGTAAATCTAGATCTCCGACAACCTTTAATTCTCATAGGGATCTCTCCTAGATTGAAGGGAAATATATCTCTCATACATTGGGAGAAAAAGGACTTTGTGTTATGGGGGAATTAGGGTAAAAATGAGTGACTAGAGGTTTAAATTTAATTATATCCATTAATTTCGAGCTTCTAAATATACATCATAGTGTTAGGATGCACGTTTTTTGAAACTGTGTGCCAACCATGTGAGTGTTACTACCTTAATCCACCCCTCACACAGTTGGCTTGAATGGATAAATAAACTATGGTCCAACTTTACATTTCCCTCTTTCCACAACATTCACATTTTCCTTATGAATTTTCATAGTTTTTCCAAACCATGTACCAACTTTGTGGAGATACTTTCTCTCTTTCCACACAAGCTTCATGGTTTCTTGGTCGGGCTGCACAGTTTTTACTAATCGTGCTCAAACTGTGCACAACCATAAAGGACTCCAAAACCTGAAAAAACTCATATGAACCTCCCTAAAGTTAAACTGATAATTATATATACTTAATATACATAAATAAAGGTTCAAGTACATGAAATTATGGGTGCTACATGAGGTTATTAGGATACTTGGTTATAACCTCCCTTAAGTGATAATGGATGGGTCAAGACTTGAGGAAAATCTACCTTAGACCTTTGGGTAGTTTTTGGGATTCAGTGTGACACCCAACCCTGTATATTTAGGTATGGGTTGAGGTACTATATGAAATCATACCCAGAGTATTCATGTATAGGTTAGGTTTTTGGTATGAGGTGACTCCTTCTTCCTTTAGACATGGAGTCGAATCAGGTATAGTCAAGTGTCATGGTGGCCTAGTTAGCACATGATGACCTAAATTTTATGAATGTATGTGCATTGTGTGTTATGTTTTTAGGTGGATTTGTTTCACGTGTAAGACTTATATAACTTATATGTATTTCATTCACATCCACTTGATCACAAAAACACTTAGTATGGTTGAGGCATCAAGTATTCTTACTGGGTCGTTGGACTCACCTCATACCCACATTCCTGACATGGGTTTCATTGTGTATGGGAAGAACATCATGATTTATCTTAGGGAATAGGTACTTATTGGATATAGGAACATGGTACATTTCAAGTAGTTTATGGAGGCCAAGGTTTTGATAGGATGATTATGTGAGTTAGGCCAAAGGCTAGTGTATTTAATTTCCAGTTATTGTTTAGTATGTGTAATATCTAGTGTGAATATTTTTTATTATAGATGATTCATATTATTACATGTTTATCTAATACTTCTTTGTTTTATATTGATACATTATATATATAGATTTATTAATTTTCATTCTGAACTTTAGGGGCCTTGTTATCTCCATGTTTACTTTTCCATGGGTTTTTGAGATGTTCATTATACATACAAGTCATGGTGAATTTTTAGTAGATCCAAGCATGACCCTTAGGACTTTTTTTAGAGGTAATGGTCCCCTCATGGCTATTTAATTCCCTCATCGCTATTCAGTAGCCTTTGGAATACAGGTAGGCATGCCTAAGGTCATACAACATCCTCACTTGGGTGATGTTTGGGTGATTAAGGTTGAGGAATTATAAATGGTATCAGAGAATATTTGGGATTTGATAGTGTAGTTAGAGGTGGAGTTTGGTTTAGATTGAGCGTGTGAACGTCCATCATGATATCAGTTTAAACTCATGTTTCCAAGAGACGTCCAGTGTTAGTACCAAGAAATATTGGTTGAGTAAGGTGTTGGATTAGACTGAGAATCCTAATATGTAATAGACGATACTTAGGATGAGTAATAGGTCTTGGTTGGGATCTAGTGAGTTGTTCTAGCGTCATGATAGTGGCATGCTTGGGTCATTATAAATGTTCCTATGAGGGGTATTATTTTATATTTTTCCTCATCGAGATCAACTATTAATTGAAGATAATTATAATATAATCAATGTTTTATTAATTACATTATAAGGGGATATTAGATTAATATGTGATTAAGGGGATTGTTTGATTTATTTTTAAGGTTCTTTTTTGTTATCCATATAATAATATTTTTTTTGGGATGGATAGTTTCTGAGAAAACCTTTTTTAAGAAGAAAATGCAATTTTAAAATGAAAACTCATGAGATGGTATGAGGTTTGTGAGAAATTATTTTACAATTTGGTTTTAATTGAAATATATCATGGATCTAGTGATTTTTAATTGGGTTGATATTTGTGGTTTTTTTAAAAATATAATAAAGGGGTTTTTAAAATTGGAATTCAAAATGGATTTTTGGAAACAAGAGTAGTTTTTGGGAAAGGACCATCTATGTTGTGGATTTTAGAGATTTCAGTTTTTTAGGTGAAAACCCTTGGACATGAAGGGGTATTTTGAAAATGTGGGTTATTTTTAGTGTTTGTAAATGATTTTAATGGTTTTTAAAATAAAAAACTGTTACCTATGTTAACGAGGTTGATTGATTGGATTTTGTGTTTGGGACAGGGGTAACCTAGATGTTTGAATTGTGTAATTGGATTCTACGTCATGTTTGCATTGAAACTGCCAATTAAGGTTAGATAGTGTGTTTGGATTAGCAGGTGTGGACTTGATATGGTTGTATGATGGGGAAAATCAACCCATACCTATGTAGATTATATTTTTTGGTTTTTAGTGGTTGACTAGGAGAACATCGGGTGTTAGATTGTGTATTTAGAATGTGTACCAAGGTTTCTATATGATAGAAACGTGTTTTGGGCTTGTGATGTGGATATGGATAGTGATATTTAGTATCGAAATGTGATTTAGTGGGTACATAGGTTAGAGAAATTGATGTACATTCTGATGATTTCATAGTTTGGATTTCTTGGTGTGTTTTTCGGTATACGATTCCTATAGTGGTAGCACTATTAGTTAGAATCAGTCAATGGTATCATATTATTATGTTAGGGAGAACTAAAAACATGATATTAATTTGTTATTGACACTTTGATATTTTAGGATCAATGGGAATGGTCAAGAACTATCTTATAGTCAATGATCAGTATGTCGTGTTATCACTCTGGTATGAATGAGGTGGACATTTACAGGCATTATTTGTTGTAACAAATAGGATGTGGTAGGTGAAGATCAAGTTCTTGGTTTAGCAGTGTGATTATAAGGATACTCATATGATAATAAGAATCTTATCATTCATGGGTGTATAACCCTCATTTTAGAAGTGATGTGGGTGTTGTGGAACTAGTAATTGATTGGTTGAGATGGTAATGGGATGATTTTGAGTATAAAAACCTATTTTTTAGATTTGGGTGTGTTGTTAGATGAATTCCATGTGTTGGGATCAAACTCAAGATAGAGATGATGTGATCCAAGAGTGAGTCAGATCAATGGTGCATCGATGCTCATGAGTAGAGCATGATGGTTTGATGGGTCAGTTGAGGATATAACCATAGAATTAAATCAATAGTTAGGTTTTATATTTAGTGTATGTGTTTGTACAATTCAAAAATTTCCTCTAGAGTTAAGGAATTGTGAGTGTGGTTAGGTGATATAGGGATACATTTGTGGGTGAGGATGGTCATTTTTAGGATAAGTCAGTCATGGATGGACCGACTAGTACTTTGGCATGATCATGGATGTAGTGAAGTGAAGAACACAACAATAGGACTATTTTGGATATGATAGGTGTGTTTTAGGGATCATAATGACCTTTTGGATGAAATATAGTGTATATGGTCTCAGTTGTTGGAGTTGTGCAGTAGAATCACATTGTGCATTCAGAGATAGTATGTGACATGTTCATAATGAATCAAAGATCAAGGAAGGTCAAGATATGTGGTTGGAAGTCTATTGTGACTTCTTAAGGATAATAATCCATTTAGCGAGGAGTTCATAATGGTACATAATTTTTTGGTTGTTTTTAGAGTAAGTATTAGTTTATGGTTCAGAGTAGGGTATGTTTCATGAATTGGAACTCAGATCAGGAATATGAGGGTTGGAAAATCTTAGGGAGATTTTTCTAAATGATGAATGAGAATTAGTTGGTGTTCTTAGTGCTCAAGTGGTATTAAAGTAAGGCTAAAAGGCCTAACTAAAATAATACTACTGAATTAGGTCGCGCTGCAATCCTAGGTCATACAGCGATAGCCAATTACAATGTTTCATGTTATGTAGGTGTGAGGTGCCACATCACGAAGGTGGTAGAAAATTAATCCTCCCCTGAGTAAGAGTGATTTGTACTATGACCATCCTAGTCATGTCACAAAAATTTTAATCTAAGGTATTATCCCTCATCTAGGAGGGTGTTCATGCTATGACTGGACTACTATATAATTTTATTAAAATGTAAGGTTGGTCTTTATATGGGTTTCTAAATTAGAAACCCCCTTGGTGTTTCCTCTTGGTGGTCAAGAGAGTAGAGGGGGAGGTTGAAATCATCTCCCCCTTTCCTCCTCCTTACATCAATTCGATCTAGGTGGTTTGATATGGTTTTATTACACTAGTTCTTGGTAAGGTTTGTCCCCTTTATTCTCTCTAATTTGGGGTTCCCTGGTCAGGTTTTTTGGTAAATTATTCTACTAGAGAATGGTGGAGTTATCCCAATTGATGGGGTGTTCATTTTTATCTTGTATAAGATAACTCGAGGGAACTAATCAAGTATTAATTCATCAGTCACCTTGAGGTATGTTTCCCCAAAAATTTATTTAGGGGTTTTTTGTGAATTTGGGTTAAACTATCTATTAGTTTGGATGTTAAATTTATTTTTATTATGTATTGGATTCAGGCATGTGTTAGGAGTGGATCACACCCTATTGTTCATGGTTTTGGAACTATGAGGTAACCAGTGTGGTTGGCATTGGTTATGTCAATATGGGTTTTTGTTTTAAATTTTTAGTATATTATATTGATAGTGTTTATTGATGAGATAGGTGATCGTTGACTTATAAGTGGTTAGTACGAGCTTGAGGATGATTTATAAATAATAAATTGAGGTAGGTGGACCTGACCTCACTAAGTATCATGTTCAGTCAGTGATTTTAAATATGTTTACCAATTTTATTATTATTATATCCATATTTCAAGACTTATTTGATCTCCCCTATATATTTGGATGGTATCTCATTATCTAAATAGTAATCATAGACTGCATAAATTTCTAAATGGTTCAATGGTGGCACCTCGGACGAACTATTTTTGGTGGCCCTCTTCATGGATCTATTGGTTGAGTGATCTATTTTTCAAAGATCAAGAGTATTCCTTTTTAAAATGAATTTTTAAAAGTGTTTGGATTCAAATTAGATTCCAAATAAAAAATGGTGACTGATAAAATGGTTTTTGAAATATTATTTCAAAATAGAAATGAGGTTATCTAATGAATTTTTTGACTGCATTTTGGCCTAGGGATTAGAATGGGTAATATGAAAGATGATTCATTTTAAAAAGGTATTTAATTTAACAATATTTTAAGGGAAAGATGGAGAGGATTGGTTGAGTTGTTTTGGAATGTTTGACCATGTTTTGGTGATTCCCTAATTTTTAAAGCTTGATTTTTTTGTATGTATCCCTTACCATGATTGTTTTGTGTGCTTCTTATTTCATGTTGATGTGTGATTGTGCATGATTTATAGTAATGTTTATTTTGATATCAAAGTATTTGGTTATTATGGGTAGATATAATTGACCTCTTAGAGAGTTGATATGGGTTTGATATATAATTAAGATGTGGGATTTGGTATTTAGGGAATAACACCCATGTGATGAGTTAGTGAGTTGTGAGATAGGTTACATGCCCTTTTTTTATTACATGGGTGTGTGACCATGTGATTGTGATTAGTGATGGATTCAATTGTGGGTGATATAAATCATGAGGCCTTGTCCTACCTTTTAATGAGAAGACGCTAACAGGATCATCATGGGTGAGATGGGGTCCTAGTAGTGTGCGATGTTTAGGCCAACCATGAGTGATAATGTATGTATTGAGATGAGATATGAAGTTTACCTTGAGTGAGAAGGGATTCCCAGAGTACTTAGTGGGCATAATGTAACGACCCAAACTTTTTGAATAGTATATTAACTTACTCTTAATGATTTAATAGAGATGTTAATGGTTAATGCAGAAAGAGGAGTCGATGGCTTCATCAAGTAGACTCAAACCTTATGAAGCCCACTAATCAGAGCTTGGGAAGGAGGTGGCATCTTTGGGATTCTCTTTAGACCAAGCCCAAGCCGAACTCCATCATGTCAAGCTTGAACGGAAACGTCTGCGGGAGAAGTTCAAGTTAGTAGAGATTACTACTAGGGCAATGTTATCTGAGCCTCCCTCATATTCTCTCACCATAGCACACCTTACACTTAGGTCTTATGCTGGTGTTATAAGGGGCCATGTGACGAGACCGTATCTTCTTTGTGTAATCCTTTGGAATGAATAAATTGAGATTTCCTCCTTTAGTGAAGTTTGTGAAATTTCAAATGTCTTTATAATTTTAGGATGTATTCTATTGATGAATTTTGAAAAAAAAAGGATATTTTAAAATATTTATGTAAACCTTAAATAATTAATGATGTGTAATTATTTTCAAAAAATGGTCTTCTGCCATTATGTTCAGTATGAAATTTAGAGTCTAATAAGATCAAATTAATTTTTGATGAATAGTAAATTATGAATAGTTATTTTATGCTTAGGATTAGTAATGTGACCAAATAGATTAGTAATATCACTTAAAGAAAGTTTTAATATAATTTAGACACCTTGATTAAGTAATGTGATTCAATAAAATGGGTAAATAACGGTTTCATAAATTATTAATCAAGTATCAGTTTTTTCAGGTGAATAGTGTTTTTTAAATTAAAAATATTTAGAAAATTATTTTTATAAAATTGACTTTATTTTTGAACTCATAGCATTGATATTATGTTATGGTAATTTTTTGGGATTTTTCTGAGAAAGATGAATTTTCATTGAATAGTAAAAAATACAGTTTTAGGGTTTCGGTATGTTAAATGACATCATAACTTTGTCATGATGATGTCATGAGATATTTTAAGGGATGGTTGACTAAAGGGGATAAATTATTGTATGAGGTGTCCATTGGCCATTAATGCCTTGTCCCCTCACTTTCCCTATAAATACCAAGTCATCCTCTCATCCTTTCGACTCCAAAATCATCCTCAACGAAGTTCTGGTCTTCTTACCTCCCAAGGAGTCCTCCCAAGGTTCCCCCAAGCCCTCAAGATCCCAACCTTTGAGTTTTAAGAGTTACGTTTAAGGTAAGGGATCCGACCTCTCTCTTTCTTTTCAAGTAATCTCTTTTATGTCATTTCTTTTATGCTCCATGTTCTTATGTTAGAGGATGTTCTTTTTTATTCATCTTACTTCCCTTTTTATGTTCATTTTATGGGATACCCCCCTCTTTCTCTCATCAATTCATTTTAAGAATGTTTAAGTGTCGCCGTTAGGCTGCCGTATTTTTAAGGGATTCTTTCACCCTTCTCTTTTTCAAAGTTCTACTTTCATGTCAAGTCTTTCAAGTTCCTTTTTATTATGTTGGGGTATTATCTATATATTTATCATACTGAAATCTTATGTTCATATGATGAGAGACCCTATTTGATCTTGTCAATTCATTTTTGGTTGAAGCTTAAGTGACGTCGTTAGGCTGCGGGATTTTCATAAGAGAAATCTAATTTTTGTCTTCCTTCCATATTTTTCATTTCAAATGGTATGTCCTTCAAATTTCATTAACATGTTCATATATCCTTCATATTCTGTCACTCTACTGTTTTATGGGCCATTTATGAATGTTTGACCCATGTCCCCTCTCTTTTCAATGTTTTCTAAAACCTCGAAACATAGTTGTTATGCTGCAGAATTTCCGTCTCAAAATGTCTCTCTCTTTTTATAAAGTTCTTTTATTTTATTAAGTGAATACTCAAAGATCTCTCTTCTATATGGGTATTCACATATATACCAAAATGTTCTATTTTAAATTCTGGTATTTACATATATGAACTCACCTTCCTTTTCTGTGGGTTTTAAAGTGACACAAAGATCATGTCTTTAAAGCAGTTTTTAAAATGTTATGATTATGAAATGAAACCCATTCCTTTTATGCTATATGGGTTGTTTATGAAATTATTTATGATGATATATGTGGATCACATGATAATAAAGACATTTCAAGGGTGCAGCCTGATAGCGCTCCAATGCATTGGGTAAAGACTTAATCTCTAGAGATGACTATTTTTAACGACGCCTTGGTGAATAACCTTGGTAATTTTTAATGACACCTTGGGGATAGACCTTGGTGAAACAGAAATGATTGTCAATATTAAATGTTGTAGACACATCTTCAATTTATGAAAAATGTTATTTTTATTATGATATGCCTCCTGATTTCTTTATCATGCCTTAAAGTTCTTTTCACGACCTTATTAAAGTATCTCAAGTTCACATGTAAAATGTTTCTCTTGTTTCCCTTACTGGGCCTTCTGCTCACCCTTTCTTTTGATGTATATCCCCAGGTTATGAGATGAAGTAATGAACCTAGGATGAACTTAAGGATAATCCTTTCAAGTGTTTAAGAAGAATTTTTTATGTTGTTTTCATGTTTTATGTTCCTAGTTTCCAAGACACTAAACCTTAAAGATCCTCAGTTTTGTGTAATGTAATGAAAGTTTATGTAATAAAATGCAGGATGTTATACATAATCTCTTAAGTAAAATGATATGATCAATATACTTGGTATTTTACCTCTATTGAGTGATAAGTGATGGGTCGGGACTTGAGGACAACCTATTTATCATCTTTGGGCAGTTGTTTGGATTCATTATAACCCCCTACCATGCTTCTTTTGGTATTGGTTAAGGTATGATATGATGCTTTACCCAGATTATTCAAGAATGAGTTGGGTTTGTAGTACAAGGTTAATCATTCCTTATAGTATGGATTTTAAGTAGGTATGGTCCAATGTCATGATGTCTTGGTTAACACATGATAACCTAACTTATATTCTTGTATGTGAATTGTGTGTTGTGTTTTTGGATGATTTTGTTTAATGATAATTACTTGTACACATTATATATAATCTGTGTGACTCTCCTTGATCACAACCACTCTTTGTATGGTTGGGGAATTGTGGATTCCTTTTAGGTCATTAGACTTACCCCTACCTAAGTAAAATGAATGGGTTTCATTGTACGTGGGTAAACCTTCCTGTTTTCTATTAGGGAATAAGTACTACTTACAGAGGGACACATGGAACATGTCTAACTAGTTGTGAAGGTTGAGGTTTCTTTATGATGATTATGTGATTTAGGATAGAGGCATAAAATTTTTATTTCTATTTATTTTTTAACATGTATACTAGACAACATGATAATTTTTATTTATAAATGATTCATATTATTCCATCTTTATATAATACTGCTCTATTTTGTATTAATACGTCATATAGATAGATTTTTTGCTTTATATTCTGGATTGTAGTGGACCTATTGGCTCTTTGTTTATTTATCCATAGGTTTTTGGGATTTCTCTTATATGGGTAGCTCATGCTACATTCTTTTTAGATTCTAGTGTGACCCTCAGGCCTTATTTTAGCCTGCATAGTTCACCCATGATTGTTTTAAGCCCTTTTCTCTAGTTGGTAGCCTCTGGAAATGGGGAGGCACGCTTGAGGTTATCTAGAGACCCCAGCACATGTTGTTTGGTCAATTTGGGTTGGCGAATTACAATGGGATCCAAAACATGGGAAAATATTCTATAAAAATGAATTAGTGAATATTGAGGGTACAAAACCAAATGGTCTAGAATGGGTAGAGGGAGGTCTCTTTTATAGATTAATATGAAAGACATTTATTTTGAAATCTTGAAGTCAGTGAAGGAAAAACTTTGAATAACATGTGAGTGAGGTGATTTATGTGATATAATGTTTATTATAATAGTAAAATTTACTTATGAACTTAACAAATGTCTTCTAAAACATGAAAATTTAAAATTATAAATTTAATTTTTTTCCCATGTAATACTTATCTTGTTTTACCTCGATTAATTTTTTGACTATAGTAATTTTTTTACCACAAATATCATATAAATAGGTCACTTTCCTATGGAATATCTGGGATCTCCCATCTCCTTGGGCAGGCTCCGGATTAGGGACTTCGACCATGTGGTAAGCAGAATCATGGGTAGAGTGCTCAACTGGAAGAACCTGTTCCTCTCCTTTGGGGGTCAGATTGCTCTAGTTAATAGCGTCCTGTTGGACACTCATGTTCATGTGCTTTCTTCAATCCACATACCCAAGGGAGTTATCTCCAAGATCGATTATATTTTATCAAACTTCATTTGGTATGCTCTTCAGGAGGGAAAAGGGCATTGGGCCTCTTAGATAAAAATGTCTCGCCCTGTTCAGTAAGGAGGAATCAACGTTAAGAGCCTTGGTGAAACTATCCACTGCATGCACGCAAAATTTTCTTGGGAGGTCCTTGAGCAGCACTCGCTTTGGGAGAAATCCATGGAAGGCCAATGGCGAATGGGAATGGGTTGGGGCACACACTGTGCTACTCCCTTCTGGTCCAGTATCCTCGCTCTTATTCCAGCCATTCATCCCTTTACTCGTTGGATCATGCGGAATGGAAACTTATCGTTTTAGCACCAAAACCGGACTAGATTTCCCATTGGATTTGCGGGGTTCCCTATTTCTAATATCATGTTCAAAAAAGCGTCCATGCATACGTCCTTCATTTCTGTTGTGATTGATAAGGATCAGAAGGATATTTTTGATCTCATCATTGTCATCGATGTGGAGGGCATGTGTGTTTTTACTCCGTCCAGCTCAGGAACCTTCTCTTCCTAGGACTTTCGTTGTGTCTCGAATGCACACCTTCCATCAGATGGTTGTAATGATACCCTATGGTGCAAAAAGTTACCTACGAAGTTTAACTTCCTTCTCTGGCGAATCAGGAACAATGCTCTTCCTTCGGAGGCCAATATCAAACCCTGCGACATCAGCTTGGCATCCAGGTGGTTCTGTTGCGAGAATCACCAAGAAGAATCTGTGGCGCACATTTTTTTTAGGGTGATTGAGAAAATGAGGTCTGGCATCATTTTTGACCATTCACTGCTTTCAAGACTTCTTCTAGATCCGAGGCCTCCTTCCTGGAGTTATGGTTCAGCGGTGCGGGTTATTCTGGCGCGGAGAAGATAACTCGCACTCTGGTTCTTCATTTGTCCTACTGGTGTTTATAGAAAGCTCGGAATAGGATGATTTTTGAGGGGACCCAATCCTCCAGTGGATCCATTATTACATGTATTAAGAACTTGCTTCTGGATATGGTCAGCCTTTTTTCTAGATGGCGGGAGGCTCCTACCTTACAGCACCTACTTCTCAATGTTCCAGTTTCTCTTCAACCAAGTAATACTCTAAGACCCCTCTAGGTGCGGTGGAATCCTCCAGATTACAGTTTAAAACTTAATATTGATGGATCATGTCACTTGGGAACCCTTAGTAGAGGTGGGGTTGTTCGGGACTCCAAAGGCACAGTCATTATGGACTTCTCTACCTATCTGGGTAGCGGGTCCTCCATCCAGGCAGAGACTAAGGCCACTCTTACTAGCCTCACCCTTTGCCAACAGGCCAATATCATTCTCTCTGAGGTGGAGACGGACTCCCTCATTCTTCATAATTCTATAAAGGATATTGGTTCCATCCCATGGTCAATATCCTATACCATTAGAAGGTGTCTGGTTAGGCTTCTCACTAACAACACCAAAGTGCTTCACACGTGGTGTGAAGGGAACAAAGTGGCAGATCACATTGCCTCCTTGTCCAAGCCCAACTCCAACATCTACTGCATCTCGAATGTGGATCTCTTGAAACCAGAGGTTTTGGATCGCATACCAGGGGATGCCCTTGGGTTACATTATTTCAGACCTCTTTAGGCTTGTGCCAGTTTTTATCTGTCCTTGGGGGTGCTTGTCCCCCTCTTTTTTGTATCTTAATAAATAAATAAATGATGATGATGATGATGAAATTATCTTTTTTACATTATTATATATAATCTTTCAAACTTCACTGAAATCACTCATCTTCTTAACTTCTTCAAATTTTTTAACTTATTTTAAATGTTTTCCATTCTTTCAACAATTAAACTCAATGGTATGATTCTCATGGGAGACCATAAGGAAGATTATTTCAAGACTGAAATATTTTTATCTAATTGTATTCATTGTCCCATTGTATTTGTATTAATATTATGTAATTTATTTATTCTTTATTTATAATTTTATATTATGAGAAAATAAAATAATGGTCATTTCTTGTTAATTTTCATATGATTTAATTTATACATGAGTTATAAACTATATAAAAAATAGAAATCCATTTGATTTTATGAGAAATAAAATTTATAATAATATTTGGGGTGTTATAATTTAAATCTTACATCTTATGATATTAGAATCCACTGAATAGAATCTTTGTCCTTTTTTTGATACTTTTAAGTTAACTTAAATAAGTAAAACTACTTAGTTTCATTTATCATTTATTTGAATTTTAATTGTTCTCTTTTAAACTTTTAAATGGGTTGTAAAAATTGTAAGAAAATAATTAACTACATGACTTATCTAATCACTACTGCCAAAAACATATTTAAATATATGGAACTTATCTTTTAAATTCAATTTTAGCTGGATGACTTTTTTTTTAACATGCCTCCACTATGATGACTGCTTCTTTCTCAACAAATAACTTTTTGTGCTAATATTTTAATGATTATACTTTCCAATAAAGAAACACTTTATAACCATATTCTCAATAACCAAAAAACACATAAAATACAAAAAAATATTTTTATTCAAATAATATATACTATGTTCATGAAATATTTCATTTTTATTTTTAATAATTTTATTACCATTAGGTTTTTTCCTCAAAATAATTTTACTTAAATAAATATTCCTCTTTACCGTATATAAAATATAACCATTTTTTTCATTATAATAACTATCAAATAAAGGTTGTTTACAAAATCAAAACTCAAAACTTTAATTTTTGAATTAACAAACGTCACCTCTTTATTTTTATGGTGAGTGAACACATCACTATTAATAAAAAAACACAGTTATTTAATTTTCAAAAGAAAATTAATTGATTAATTCATGTATTAATATTCTTAAAAGTTTTTACAACAATTTTCTTATTCTTTGAAGTTACACAAACATTTTTTAAATTTGTTTTAAAATAAAATTTTACTTTCTTAGTATAATTGTCAGCATCCAATAATTTCATTAGATAAGTTTCCACTTCCTTTTATTTTAAAACACACTTCATCTCAAAATAATCAATTATATTATAAACATTAGAAAAATAAATATTTACTTTTTTCAATTTTATTCATAAAAAATATATCTTTTTAATCACCAAAAAATTAATTTTCATTTTATGTTTGTTAAAATTTAATTAAAAATTTATTCGAATTCTTTAATTTATACATTTTAGAACCCTGTAATTACTTATTCAACATAAATTTCATTTGTGTCACTTATTATTAACTATTTTCCTAAAAAATTGAAATTTCAACTTTATAAATTAATTTATAAAATAAATTACCTTCATCTTGATCATCAAAATAAGTTTTTTTCACAATCACTGTAATCCATTGAACTTTTATCCAGTTAAACGGAAAATTAATTATTTTTAATTGTAAAAGTTTTTTTACCTTTCCTATTGAACTTTATTAATTTATTTAGAAATTATTAAATTTATTCTTATATAAATTCCTCAATACATTTTATTTTCACTATCTTACACCTTAAGATTTGAAAAAGTTTCAAAAAAGAATCCAATATCCCCATATTTGAAACATTTAAGGAGAGTTTTCCCCTTATGTTTACTATTTAACATTTAAAAATTTATGGATATTAATGATATCATGTTTTTAAACTTTTTTTTATCAACTAAAAATTCATTGAGAATAAAATAATCCTTTTACTTTTTCAGTATTGGATTTTAAACTACGTGAAAAGAATTTACTTATCATCTTATTAATTTTCATTACTCTTGTTCCATTTATATTATCATGAGAAATTAACACACAATAAAAATCATTAAGAGGAAATAAATATTGATCACTATATTCAAGTATAGACACTTTAGTATCAAACCTATCTAGTATAATTCATATAATATTCTTCATAATTGTATATTCTTGAAGAGTTACTCTAAAAACTTAGATAGTACTAAAAGTTTCATTCAAAAATTTAAATAATTTTAAAAAATCACTATAAAACATTTGAACATATTAAAAAAATTCCTGCTATATTTTATGTTTTATTTAATTGTCTTTTTATCCCCATCATTACTATTTTATATTTTTTTACAAATTCTCTCTATAGTTTTGATTACCATTACCTTGGAAAATTATTTTTCAGACATAGAATATAAAACACATTTTAATCCCTTTAATTATATTAAATATTTCTACTATAAACCATAATCAAAAAATATCTTTACTTAAATTACATAAAAAATATAATATAAATATCAATAACATCAAGACTAATTGAAAACAAATATGGAAACATATATTTTTTCTATATTTTATAATTATTTCCATAAAAAATAGACACGCCTTTTCTTTTAATATAATTAATATTACACATTATCAACTAAACTAATTCAAAAAAAATAATAAGAGAAGTTATATACTAAACATCATAGAAAAAAAAGAAAAAAAAAGATCTTACATGGACTTATCTTAATCCAACTAATGATTTCCTAGGGTAAATACTAATAAATTTAGAGGAAGGGGAGAAGTTAATTAGTGTATATTTTTCCTTTGACCAATTTTATAAAAAATTAATAACTTTATTTATTTCTTTAATTGAATTACAATTATATTATTTTAATAAATAAATAATATTTTAATGGAAGAAAGAAAACATAGAAGGAATTAAAGAATTTTCAAGGATCACCACTCATTAAAAGTGGATATGTACTTGGAATGTCATGGAATCACCCATAGTCATGTAGTTTAATATCATCAAAATATGTTTACAAAGAAGTAGATATTATCCTAAAATTAAAGTATAATTTATTTCCATTGATTAATGTTTCTACACTGATAAATTATAAATAAATAAATTTGAAACAAGGGAAAACATTTATAGTTCATGGTGAAAAAAAAAGATATATATGTTTGAAAACTTCCTCCTCATCCTGAATATGTACAACACCATCACTCCTCGTTACACTTGTATTAAAATTTTCCTGTATACCCCTCTCTCTTTCACATTTATCTAAAATAATAATCATGTATAATGTTTATATATTTAGTCAAAAATAACCCATATACTCTCCAAAACTACATATGTAATCCTGAATCGACCATAATTGCTCACCAATATAGTGAAAATTCCCATTTTAGTTTCATCTTTCACATCAATCTTCTTGGAAGCTAATAAAGAAACACAATATATAATTTCATGAAAAGAAACCATTTTAGTTGAAAAGATATCACATGAAAAAAAACTCATGTATATTTAATAATAATATCATAGAATTAATTGAAAATAACTATTTAGTAGGAACTGAACCATTTTACTTTTAAAACATAAAGTGTGTTGGTGAATAAAATTAATTATTTTCAATATAAATTAATTGAGTATAATACGATACTTTAACTAAATTGTGTAAAATAATGCATTCCTATAGTTACCCATGAATGACCTAAAAATATATATCTCACATACCACTATATATATATTAAATAACACATGAAATTATATTACCCAAAACCATAGAGAATAAAAACTCTTCCACACACATATTATCTTCCTTGGACATATACTTCATGATATTATATATCTGAATTGCTCAGATCCATATTTGAAACATGTAACTTTATATCTATCACACTTAGAACTATATATAAATAAAATAACTATTTTTATGAGATAAATACAAAAATAATGTCTCCCATAAATCCATGCCTTTGAAAATGTAATTATCCATAGAATAATTCAAATAATTGACAGAAATTACAACAAATCTAATAAAGGACAATTTATATATATGGTATGTTTTTTTGGAACCTATAAAGTGTTTTCATGCATATTCTAAAATGTTTTTGGTAGTTTTATATGTGAATAAGTTATGTTTTTTAAAAGTGTGAGTTTAAAGTGAATTTTAATATTTAATACATAGTTATAGAAAAATATGTTTTCAAGAGTCAGTTTATATATTTTTTAAATTTTTTAAAACTATTTTTTTATTTAATGGCCTTTAGAAATGTTTTCTAAAAAGGAAAGTAAAAATGATCTTAAATAAAGAATTTGTTTGCTTTAACCTTAATAAAAAATGAGGATTTGGAGAATCAAGTATTGTGGATTTGTGTGATTTACATATTATAAAGGAAAACAGATATTATGTTAAAGATGAAATCCACTTTCTTTTTAGAATAATAAGGGTAAATTTTATTTGATGAAATCTTTTTTAGTCTAATATAACCCATTTTAGAAAAAAAATATATATGGATTATATAACTTATATAATTCTTGATAATTTTTCTAAAAACGGTTAAATTCATTGCATAAATTATTTTAGTTCTCTTAAACTATTTTTTAGAAATTGGTTGGCATGTATTTTGATAATATTAATGCTATTTTTATATTATCTTTATTTAAACTGGTGGTATTTAGTTTCTAAGTATTATTTTGGTTATATGTGGATTCCCTTCCCAAAGGTTAGGATGTTAGTTCTTCTTTTTGGTTGGAGTGTTAAGGAAGGGTTGACCTTTATGGTTGTGAACTATACATGATGGTAAATATTTTGGAAATAGATATGTCTTTATTAGGTACACCAATGACCACATTTGCATCATAATTGTGGATCTATTTTGTTTAAATTATTTGGATTAATTTGATTCTTTACCATTTTAAGACAAGTTATCGGTTTCTTTGATAAAAATCCTCCTTGTTTTATAGATTTTGTGGTGGGATTTAATTCCCTACTTGATTTATTTTAGGTTATTTTCTAGGAAAGAGTTACTAGATGGGATCTTTAAACTCTTAGGTAGGTATAATTAAATATGTTACCTCATATCTTGAGGTAGGTTATGGTGTGACTTTGGGTATTTTGATGGGATTGTGTTTGATACATGATTTTGTTTTCTTTTTTGGAGGTTTCTTGTTACTTGAGATAATATAGGCTAGTGTGTATTGATTCTCATAGATAGTGGGAGGATATTCCCCATGGGTGGTCTAGATGTGGTGTTATTACTGATGAGACCACAAAACATGATTGGTGAGGCATCCCTAAGATTGAAAAGGTAGTTCATTCTAATCCCATAGACGTGTCCCATTCCCTTAGTGGATTCATTGTTGGTATGTTCATGGCCATTATGATAGTTTATTTTTGTGGTAGAGTGATATAGCTCAGTAGTATCATATGGGATTCAAATACCATTGATGGCAGTGACAACACATAGGTACGTGCATATTTATTGAGAGATTAATTTTGGTATGTGAGATTCATTTACTTTTTTTAGTATAGATTGGAAACCATTATAGTAAAGAAATGTAATATTTTAATCTAGTATTAGGGAAATTTATCCTTCCCAACCTCAGAGTAATATCATATATCCTCTCTCCTATACTAGGTTTTCTCCAATGATGTCTCTAAGGTGGGGGGGAGCTTGACGTCTATCCTCCTTTAGTAATGCCTCCCCTTTTCTCTAGTTATTATAGTACTCCTCATTGGCTCTTCGTCTTGTTGGGATTTGTTTGTTTTGATTATTTAGGTTGACTCCCCCCTTGGTTCATGGTGGACTCGTTATTGGTCATCCTCGATTTCAACCCTTATATATTTGTTTCTTCCCCTTAATTATTTATTGTTTGTGTTACCTAATATCCTTATATTATATTCTATGACTGCATTTTTGGGCCCCTAGAATTCATGTATAGACATATCCTAGCTGAAGGTGTTCAATTTTTAGGCTGTCTCATGAACCTCTTTTCGTGATAATTCCCACTCTATCCAATAGTTCTTCCTGCCCTTATTGATTTTTATTCTTCCTTATAGGATCTGTTGTATCTAGATCCACTCATAGGGTTGTATTTTGGTGTTTTGTTGTCATCGGAGATGTTTTGTGGTAGAATATTATGGTAGTAGGTGTTTGTAGTTACATTTTTAATCTTCTAAGGGTTTCCCTAAGTTATGGCGGTCATTAATGTTACACGAAGACCCTCTCAGTTTAGTGATTTTTCATTTTGGTGTGGTGGAATAGATTTATTAACCATATTTGATAGTCTCATCTTCAATTTTGGTGACAATTTTTATGGTTAACATTAATTATCTAGATTTAGTTTTTAATAGGTTGGCTATAGTGTTATGGTTGAAGGCCCCATGGTGTTTCTGGTGTTTTTTTTAGTGTTATTCTTGTTTGGTGTCAATGTCAGATGGAGGTGGTGTTGGTATTTTCTTTTTGGGTTGCGTGTTTCCCCTATGTAAGGTTGTACCTGATTATCTCAACAGTTTTGTCTTCATATCTATGCTCGGAGGAGGCCCTGGGTACTCAGTGATAACAATATACATGGATTGAGTAGCATGAAAATCAAGGAATACAACATTTTTTGGTGATGGGATCGAGTTATAGATTAGTTGGAAGACATAGGCCTTTTCAGGAATCCCACACAAATGTTCTAGACTTGATTTCATCATAGCAGTATTATTTTCAACATTCTATAGTGGTCGGTTTTTAAAATTTATTCAGTGATAATGTTTCTCGTGATTTTTTTCATTTGTACTAGTAAAGATAACTCCAACATCAATTATGTTTTTGAAAATGATAGGTGGTCATCGATGAGTTGACTATAGGAAATGTGTATCCCCAGGAATCGTTGATGCATGGGGTCAATAGTCCTTGAGATTTTATTGAAGATCGTTCTCGAAATTGATTTTTAAAATTTAAATTTTTTTAATTTTTGTGTAATTCATTTCATCTGGTTTTGGTCTTGGTTGTGAGGGTTCCCATTTGACCCTAAAATTGGTTTTATTAAAAAAAATAAAAAATAGATTTTTTGGTTCTAGGAATGAGAATGTTATGTGGAAGATGAGTAATTCCATGTGATTTATTTTCTAAATTGGTTTTTTTATTTCTCATTATTTTTATGTTTATGGGATCACATTTATTTCATTATTTTATGATTGTAACCCATTTTATTGCTCAATTTTTATTTAATGATTTCATGAAAAATTCATCAATATGGTTGGTCTCTATTTTATTTCCCATGTTGGGTTTACTTTTTATGACTATGATTTCATATGATATTTGGGGTTGACTCTGATAAAGAGTAATAGGGAGTCTGGATTAATCTTATATTGGATGGTATGGTGTTTATTTTTTGTATTTGTGATCATGGAATTTGTGGTCATGGGATGGTGTTTAGTATGTGTGAATATGTTATGGGGTGTCTTCAGTACCTAGTATGTGGTAGTATGTTTTAGCATTTTTGGTTATGGGAGTGTTTTGTTTATGATTTAATATAGGTATATTTATTGTATCCCTTAATTATTGATATATTCATTGCTAGTGGGTTTATTTTCACTCACTATAGTTATTCCACATGAATCCACATTGCTCACTTTTATTTAAGAGAGTTGAGGATGATTTGAGAATCCTACTAGGTTGGTGGGATCACTCCTTACCCATACACATGGTATGTTTTTTATGTATATGATCATAAATTATTTTTCTATGTTATTGAAGGTTTAGGTAATAGATTTGATATTGGAGATTTCTTCTCATAGGGAATAGTGTTATTAAGGTTGAGGTGTCAACAAGAGGTATCGTAGGTTTGCTGGAGGCCAATTGTTTTTATTTTTCAATCTATTATATGTAATAACAAAATTACCAATCACTTTATTCCAAGTCTTAGAGACTTTATTTTTTTTTTTTTGGTGTTTTATTTTTTATATAAAATTTATACTATATGTATATATAACACATAAATGTTTATTTTTTATTTTATTATAGGTTTATGTAAAGTTTTTTGTAAAGGGAATAGTCTCCACAATTTTCGATTTAAATCCCTCACTACCATTAAATAATATATGATATATGAGGAGATGAATTTGAAGTTATGTAAAAATCCATCTTGGGTACATGGTCAGGCATTTGGGATGGGTTGTTACAAAATAGTATCAGATCTAATACTTAGCCAGAGGTATAATGGAACCACATGGGTTTGATTTGTGTGGCACACAAAGGGAATTTATTCACATAAAGGTGGAGGGATGGAGTATAATAACCCTTAAAAAGGAAGGCTTAAAATTTTAATTGGTACTAACAATGACAACAAGGTGTACCTTCTATTTTTATTTATTTTCTAAAATTAAATCTATATCCAAGCATGTTTTAATTAGTGTAAAGGAAGGATAGGTAATCCCCATTGATTTTTTTATAAATGTTTATTTTAATGAGGACAAAGATCCGCGGAATAAATTTTATTTTCATACAGAAACCATCATTTTTCAGATAAGTGACCACAGGATGTAATAATATTTCATGGGCTTGGAAGGAAAATAGGGTATAATGAGAGTTACATGGGAAAAGATGGATTGGTTTGGGAACCTAAGAGGTCGATTAATGATAAATGGTATCATATTAATTTTAATATTGGTACTGCCTTAGTTTTAGGTGGAGATAATTGTTCAGACTTAGAGGGAAAGTTGCATGTATACCTGATTAACATGATCATGAGTTTATAATTTTTTTCTCAAAAAAATAATTTATATATGATTTTGAACCAAATACAGACCAACCCCATGAACTTATATATAGAAAACAACCCAAACAGACACCCATATTCCAAATAGGTCCACCTGATGACCTGATGAACAAAACACATGGGAATAAGACTTAGGTTTGGTTAGATCATAATGGAGTGAGGTGCCAAAAGAGTT
The DNA here is from genome assembly GCA_963277665.1 of Viscum album. Taxonomy (NCBI): domain Eukaryota; kingdom Viridiplantae; phylum Streptophyta; class Magnoliopsida; order Santalales; family Viscaceae; genus Viscum; species Viscum album. The sequence goes on from OY728139.1 coordinate 1,464,768,406, forward strand.
TTGTCACCACTATATTGGTACCTATAATACGATAGCATGCATCACACTACCCTATGGGAACTTACTTTTAGGTAGATCACCTTTATTCCATCATTTTTAAATCATTATAATCATCACACCACCGTTGGACTATGACAACCTCCCCACACCCTCTCGTTATCATAAAATAAACGCACCAGAAACATCACCATACTTCATGGAATAAAAATAATAATTAGAAAATAGTCCATCACCATCATCTAACCATTAATAGAGAATACCAACAACAAAACCAAGCATCACCAAGTTGTCCCACTGGAAACAAGAACACCACTTTTCATATTTTAACCATCACATCCCACCCCCATGCCTTGTCAATACTTTGGAAGGCTTTCATTGCATAATGTGCTACCTCCTCTAGTGAAAATACCTTCAATTAAACCTATATTAAAACTACCCTAAAAGATTAAAAACAAAATTAACCAAGTTGTTTACAATAGGAAACCAGGAGCATAGCCACTTTCTCAATAAGGAATGAATGCTGACTAGGGAAAAACTAAACATAGAACCCACCAACACTCATAAACCAAAGTGGAACAAAACCATAAATAATGACCTAATAATTGGAAAAATATAAAACCAATCTTTGAACTACAACCACAAACTATATGAAATAATACATTTCAGTGAACCAGACACCTCAGGGAAACCAAATCAAGACAATTCCACTCAGGTTTGGGTGACCCACTAATGAACTGGGAGGCATCACCAAAGGCAGGTCCAAGAATGGATGATATGAATTTGATTAGACCAAGACCATGAAGAATCTAATTAAATGGTGTGATTTTTGGATAAAACACGTGGTATATATTATTGAGGAGATAAAGAAAAGGATAATTAAAAATCTTGAAAATAGGTAATCCTAGAAGAAATCAAAATAAATTATAAATAAAGAGCATAAAGGTAGAAGAAAAAAAATTCACCTCTACTTATGGGATTCACAATATAGGAACCCAAAACATAATAAATTAAGGAAGAGAAGGTGTAGGGGGTTCATTACTGAAGAGGCCAGACATCAATCTCCCCCCTTCAATTCATAAATAATGGAAACACTGGTGTGAGAGGGGAAAGTGGAATATTCTACTAGGAACTCCAAAAATAAAATTTGTCTCTATTACACCTAAAATAAAGAGGTAAAATTCCATAACATTTCTAAGAATGAAATATAAGTTACCAAAGTAATTTTATTTTTAGGAATGATAAATCTAGGTATGAGTGAGGTGTTTATCTGGAAATCCAAATTTGGGGTGAACAAGGAATTTGTATATATCATAGGGATAATTAGGTTATTACTTTTTTCATTATTCATGTATCGTGTTAGTGGAATGTGTGTTTATTGTGATTGATTGATGTGATTTTCCTAAAGTTATTCTAGATTAATTAAAAGCCACTGACAAATTGTTTACTATTTATTAAAAAAATGGTGTCCAAATAAATAAAAATCATAAGGTTTTTTAACATGTTTATTCATGGGTTTGAATATTTTTAATGGCCCAGATCTCTCTGGTCCATTCCTTTTCTGAAATTAGGTGTTTGGGGTGTTCTGGGAGGTCAAGGTGACTTATCCCCATCACTTTTCCAAATATCCAGTTCTGTGAATAGTTTTTCTAGTTTTGTGAATTGTACTGTCATCATTAGTGAGTCATTTATACTATCGGTGTTGGTGAGTCATTTTTACTCTTAGTATTGGTGAGTCATTTTTATTGTTAGTTTTGGTGAGTCATTTTTAATGCCGGTGTCAGTGATTTATTTGTACTATCCGCATCGGTGATTCATTTGTATTGTCGGTGTCAGTGGGCCATTTGTTCTGTCGGTTTTGGTGAGTCATTTTTAATGTCGAGGTTAGCGAGTCATTTGTAATGTCGGTATTGGCCAGTCATTTGTACTTTCGGCATCGGTGAGTCATTTTTACTATCGGTGTTAGTGAGTCATTTGTACTGTCGGTGTCGGTGAGTCATTTTTACTGTCCGCGTTAGTGAGTCATTTGTATTGTCAGTGTCAGTGAGTCATTTTTACTATCGAGGTTGGTGAGTCATTTTTACTATTGATGCCAGTGATTCATTTTTACTATTAGCATCAGTGAGTCTTTTGTGAACACTATTTCTAGAACTATTTCATTTCCTTTATCAAATTTCCATATTTTTTCTAGATTTCCCAATTTTTCCCTTTTGATATCTTTCTTTGAGATAAAATGATTTAAATTCCATATTTAAGTTGAGTTGAAGTAGTTTTAAGGTCACTAAATCGTATCTTTTATTTTACTAAGTCTTGGGATGTCTTTACTTGGTCAAACTGCATGGTTTAATGCAGTCCTATTTTAATGGAAAATCCGTCGTATCTTTAACCGCTGCTCTATTAAATCTTCTAAAGGGACATGATATATTTCCCCCTTCTTCTTCATTATTGTTCCCTGGTGAAAGACACTTGTACCTTTCTTTCTTCCAATAGGATTCATGTGATCAAACTTTACTCCTTGGATTGGTTCCCCTTGAAGTTCTTCCTGCTACAAGAGCACCTTCTGTTTTAGTGCAAGTAGTAAGTGTTGATCCGTCATTGATAGAATTTGTCATGGGGGAGGCGATCATGATCTGTTGTGTCGATCATTCTCGTGTAAATAATTTCAATAACCTTTTTAGGTAGGGTATTCTTTGAATCTCTATTCTTTTACAAGCAACTGTAGAGTTAGCATGTTTTAGCTCTCTAAATCATAATTGAATTGACATAATATATATTTTAACCAAATAAATAAATTGGTATTGATCGTATACCATTTCCTCTTGTTTTTCTAGATAGTGTGATATCTATACTTTCCTTTTTTAGCATGTTGTTCTTAATAAAAATTGGTAATGAATGTAAACTGGGATTTATTGTAATTATTTGTCAAAGATAAATAGGCATCTAAATGAATATGGTTATTGTTGTAGTAATCATTTTTAATTAAATTAATTGATGATCCAGATGCATGTTGATTCTTGTTGATAATGAATAAAAGGAATGTCAATTAACTATTTAGTTAATTTGTGATAGCTTATTGTTTAGGTTTCCCATAGTTGGAACCTACAAATAATAAATTGGATAAATCCAAATAGATTAAAGAACCAGTTGTTTGATAAAAGGTAATGCCTTTTAGGGTTCTGAGTTACCCTTTTTCTTGTATGGTCAAGTGCCTTCTACTTTAGATCCATGAGAGCTCATTATGTATGAAGGATGGATGACTTATTTAAGGTTCAAGAGCCCAGTTGATATGATGTTTGTTTCATGCTGCTTGTGTTGTGATGTGAGCATGGATGGATGTTGTGATATGTGGGGGTAGGGAGGCCCATTGGTTGTGGAAGCAGTTGATTCCTAGAGTGGAGATATGCATTGGTTTATGCATGTGGGTGTTGGGGAGGACAACATACATGATGAAACGGGTTGGATTTTCATGATTAGATGCTTGATAAATCTTGTTGGTTGTTTATCTTCTTTACTTTCTGCACTGATCAAGTCAGCTAGTCTTCCTTACCCTCCTTTAAAAAATGGGCGAAGACGCGTGGGGTATGACATGTGATTTTTGTTTTTAGATTCTCAAGGGAGTATGGGTCTACGCTCCTACCATAGGTGACAAATACTTTATGGGTAGCCCATCCACTCACTATGTTTATCCCCTTATGTTTGGTAGCTTAGAATGTTCTTCTAGAATTCCTCGGCATATGGTAAAATGATAATACTGTTAATAAATGATTGAATAAATGATGTTAACCCTTGGGGTTGGAGCTTTCTGGGGTGCAATGTTGAGGTTACAATTTAAAGGAACAATAGACTTTGGGTGTGATGTTAATGAAATATAATGTGTAATCGATAATGGTTAATTAATATTTAAAGAACTAATTAATGTAAAGTGAAACTGATGAAAATGGAATAAGTAATACAATAAAACTCTTTAAATGGTTGAGTTCTTATAGAATATCTAGTCTTAGCAGTGGCGACTAGGAGTCCAAGACACGATAGCTGTATTTGATTCTAAGACTAGGTTATTCCCATAGTGTGGTTGTGAGCTATAAAATATTTTTTACTTTTTGTGTTTCTATACACTACTCTACCCTGTTAGTTAGGGAAACTGACACTCCTAGGATTATGATCTTTAGGGGGATTTTTCCCCAACATTCTGGTGGGAGGATGGATAGCTGACTACCCCCTTTGGCCCAACTCTCTTCTCTTGGTAGTTACTTGTACTTATAGGCACAACGGTTAGTTTTCCCCGTATATGTGTGTAGAGGGTTGTAATGGCTTGTGGTTATTCCCACACATATATTTTGGATATAGTTTCCAAATGAATACTATAGGTGTAACATGTATAGGTTGTCATGGCTTTAAGATCCTTACTCAGCGTATGGAATATAATGGATTGAGGTATGATACACATTCTTTGAGCTGTGGTGGATCCTGAAAACTACCTGGTTACTTTGGTTATGTGTACTTATTTGTTGTGTTGCACAAGATGCATGTTTTGGTGCTTCGCCCAGGTGTCTGCAGGAAAGCCTTTTTGGAGAGATATTCTTAGGATGTGCGACGTTGGGGAAAAGAGGTAAACCAATGGGGAAGTGGTAGTGGGGTACCCTTGATATTATTTATTATATTATATACTCTTGTATGTGATACTTGGTGAGAGTATCCATGGTGAGGTTGGGAACTTAGTATTCCTATTTAGCTGACGAGTTAGTTTCACTTGTTGTTCACTGTGCTTTAGCATGATTTCTTTACTTTTTCACGAGAGGATCTAGGGAGGATCCAACTAATTATACTGTTATACTCACCCTATGTATATATAAACTATTTTTCAGGTCACTTGGAGCAGGTTGGAGATCATGATAGTTACTATTAGCTTGGGGTTGTAGGAGCTGTTTGGGCTTCGTGGTCACTTCCATTTTTTCATTTCTTTTGGTACTTATAGTTCTATTTCAGTTGTATTAGTTCTTGAATGAAATTGCATATGTGTTCTTTGGATTTATTTTATATTGAAGTCTAGCTTGGAGTTGGTTGGTGTTTATCTTATCTCTCTCTTCTGCATGTGTTCTCTTAGAGGGTAATGCATCCCATTTGTGTGTTTACTATACCCTCGTTGCTAGTCGCGAACCTGGGGCCTACTGGAGGTGGGAATCAGGGGTCACTATATTCCTTCTCACATGGCCAGCCTATGAGGGTTACACCTTGTGGGGAGGGGGTTATGAAAAAGTGGTATCAGAGGATCTGTTTTGGGGATAGAATGGATTTTTGTGTTAGTCACAAGTGAGTTTGCATGGGTTGGTAGGTTAACGGTGTCAATCATGTTTAGAAAGTGATGTAAACACTGGAGACCGGCTGAGACATAGGCTTTTAGGGCCCCCTGTTATCTGATGCATGGACCTTTAAGTTTACAGTGGCTACTAAATGAGGTGATACTGGTTGTAGGGTAGAGACCTAGGAAAGGAACATACAACAATCTTATTTTCGACTATGTATGAATGGGTAGACCTTGGGATGGATTAACCTAAAATGAATAAAAGAAAAAAATTAATTAATTAATGTTGGTTCATCCATATTACAGTTTTAGGATCTCTAACTATTTTTTATTTTGCAGGTATGGATCCAGGTCGATGTCCTCATCAGGTTCGCACAGAAGATGTCTAGCAGGTTGCGCCAGCAGATCATCGTAGGGTAGAGATTAATGACGATGACACTTGGAGGAGAATACTATGAGAGTTTCAGTTCTTGAGTCTGCAGAAGTATGAGGTCTCCATTTCAGATGTAGTAATATAAGACTAGTTGGAGGAGGTTGAGATAGCCTTCAGTTCGATCTGTACTCGGAAGGATCACTGGGTTTCTTTGGTTGTTACGATGCTTCGGGGGGGATCGAGGTAGTAGTGGTTCTTATTTCTTGGGTAAAACGAGGATTTAGAGATATAGTGGGGGGAGTTATGAGACAAGTTCAGAGTTGAGTTTCTTTATTCGACCGCGAAGGCATCCAGTCACCAGGAGCTACTTACCCTTTAACAAGGGATATCTAATGTGCAAGAGTTTGGAATTTGTTTCTAGAATATTTTACAATATGCTTCGGACTTTTTTCTAGATGAGGAGGCCAGGGCAATGCATTTAGAGGAGGCTTTTCTTCCAAAGAACCAACGCCAGGTCACCCCATTTATGTTGAAGACATATCTTGAGTTTCTTTCAAGGGAAGAGGTCATTGAGAGGATGTTAGCTATAATTGGGTCATCATGAGAGAGGAGTCATCAGGATTCCTCATGAAGAAGAGATATGGTCTGGGGTTCCCGGTTTTTAGGGAAGAAGTGTTTTTGATCGGCCAGGTGTAGGTCCCAGCCATCAGCATCTCATTTCTATGGGGGCGGCAGATCTGAGGCATATTCCAAAGGATAATGCACTTGTTTTTCTTATGGAGGCTGAGGTCATCAGCAACAAAAGTGTCCAACCATTCAGATTGGTCATCATGCACCAGGTGTTCTACTCCAGGTTCCTACATTGATGTAGTTCCATCTGAGTAAGTAGCATTAGGTTTCACTAGATTTGGATCAGTAGAGAGCATATTGGGAAGGAAAAGGATAGCCCCATGATCCTCCCCATCCTCAGAGAGTAGATCATGGGTATGGTGGTGGTCATCATCAGGGTCATAGAGGCCGTGGAGTAGATCGTGTTCAGCTTCATGATTTAGCATTGCCAGCTCCATGAGAGCCAGATATCATTCGAGGTACCCTTTGCTAGTTTTCTATTTGGGTGTATACCTTGTTTGATTTAGGAGCGACACACTCCTTCATATTAACTTCCCTTTTCCATTATTTTGGAATTGAAGTAGAGAGGCTTCCAGTGCCCTTGGTGTTGACTACACTAGTTGGAGGTCGAGCTGACTTTTTTGAAGTATGTAAGACTATGAGTTAGTGCTGGGGAAGCACTACTCTTGGGGAGATTTCCTATGTTTATGGATACAACCATATGATGTCATCCTGAGCATGGATTGTTTGTATTTGGTATAGGCTATCATGTATTTATTCAGGAGGCAGGTGGTTTTCTTCGATGATGATGGAGATCCAGTAGTGTTTGATGGTGAGAGATACCCTTAGATGGGTTGGAGGTGTGTTCCATCCTTTTTATCCTTGATGACTGAGCTGATTCTATGTTCTTCATAGGTTCAGTAGTTTTCATTTCCTAGGGTCGTAGAAGAGTACCCCGATGTATTTCCAGAAGAGGTTGTAGCATTACCCCCTTGATGAGATATCGAGTTTGGGATCAAACAATAGAAAGGAGTGTCTCCTGTATCTATGTCTCCATATAGGATAGACCCTTATGGGTTACAGAAGCTGTATATACAGCTCGATGGTCTATTACAATACGGTTTTGTTTGGCCAAGTGTGTTACTGTGGGGTGAACCCGTTTTTTTCATGAAGAAGTCTGATGATATTTTGCAGTTGTGTATCTATTATCATCACTTAAACAAAGTGAAATCAAAGAATAGATATCATATTCTGTGGATTGATGATTTATTCAATCAAATTAAGGGTTCAAGTTGGTTCTCGAAAATCAATTTTCGGTCAGAATATCATCAGATGTGTGTGAAGGATGAGGATATCCTGGAGACTACTTTCTATTGTCATCATGGACATTATGAGTTTTTTGTAATTCCGTTCGATGTAAATAATGCTCCAGTTTTATTCATGGGATTGATGAATTTTGTGTTATGTGAGTTCCTAGATAAGTTCATGGTGGTTTTCATTGACGACATCCTTATGTACTCTGCATCTGAGGAGGAGCGTATAGAGCATTAACATGTCATTTTGGGAGTTCTTCATTAACAAAAGTTGTTTGGGAAGTTTTCAAAGTGTGAGTTTTGGGCTCGAGAAGTCCGTTTCCTGGGTAATGTTGTATCCTAGTATGGAGTAGTTGTGGATCCATTGAAGATAGAAGTAGTAGTGTCTTGGGATGCCCCCAAGACAGTGAAAGAGTTGTGATGTTTCCTTAGTCTCATAGGCTATTATAGGTGGTTCATAGAAGATTTATCTCAGGTTTTTATTCCTCTGATAGCATTGACTAGGAAGGATCAAGCGTTTGTGTGGACATATCAGTGTCACGCATCTTTTGAGTATATAAAGGATAATTTGGCCGGTTCTCTGGTTTTTTGTCTGCCAAAAAAGGGAGTTCAGTTTGATGTTTTTTGTGATGCTTAATGTTTGGGGATAGGTTGTGTTATAATGTAGTATAAATATATTTTTTCTTATGTGTCTAAGAAGTTTCATCCCCATGAATGTAAATATGCCACCCACGATCTTGAGTTGGAGGCCATGGTGTTTGATCTGAAGTTGTGGTGACATTACCTCATTGGTGAGTGATTTTTTGTTTTTACTGATCATAAGATCATGCGGTTTGTTTTCTCCCAGAATTACTTGAACTTGTGGTAGCATCGGGGGATGGAGTTCTTACAGGAATATGACTTCAAAATCTCATATACATCTGAAAAGGGGAATGTTTTAGATAATGTGTTGAACAGGAAGTCACGTAGTAATGCAGTGCATGATTCTTGTGATTCTTAGAGAGTGATACATCTTGATATTGGAGAAGATGGGGGAATATGTTGTCTTTTTTAGATGATGGTGTAGTCATATTTGGTGCAGCAAGTGGAAGAGTCCCTGTTGGGTGATCTAGAGGTGGAGATATGAAGTGTCTAAGTTGTTTTTGGTGAGGGCCCTGATGGTTGGTCTGAGGATGAACAACACTGAGTTTTGTATCAGGGAAGGATTTTAGTTCCTTTGATGATGTGGGAGATGGTTCTTAGGTATTTCCATAGTTCTCCCTTATCAGTACATCCTGGCGTGACAAAGATATACCGATCCTTGAGGAGTCAATTTTGGTGTCCTGGGATGAAGCGTGCAGTTGCAGAGTTTGTTTCTCAATGTTTGGTCTACCAGAAGGTGAAGGATGAGCACCGTGTTCCCGGTTGTTTTCTCCAACCATTAGATGTTTCCCAATATAAGTGGGAGGGCATCTCTATGGACTTTTTTACTGGTTTACCTCAAGCTTAGGGATGCCATGAATTTATTTGGGTGGTTGTGGATTGTTTAACAAAATCATCCCACTTCATAGAAAGCAAGGATTTTATCTCAGTGGAGGTTTTGTCGAGGCAGTATCTAGAGGAGGTGGTGAGACTTCATAAATTCCTGAGGATGGTCATTTCTGATAATTATCATCCTTTTACCTATAGGGTGTGTAGAGGTCTCCAACATGCTTTCTATTCTTAGTTATGCCTTAACACTGCTTTTTATCCGCAGACGGACGGTCAGATAGAGAATACCATCTAGACTCTTGAATACATGTTGTGCCCTTTTGTCCTGGAATTTGGAGGTTCATGGATGAGGCACTTACCCTTGGTGGAGTTCACTTACAAAAATAGTTTTCACTCCACCATCGGTATGGTGCTGTTTGAAGCCTTGTATGGCCGACCTTTCCATTCTATTTTGTGCTAGACTAGGGTTAGAGATTTAGCAATTCTTAGGTAGGAACTTGTAAAGAAAACAATAGAGATGGTTTAGGTGATTCATGAGAGGATGAAGTCGATGCAGGATCATCATAAATTATATGACGATCAAAGGAGGAGACATTTGGAGTTTGATGTTGGGGATGATGTGTTTCTGAAGGTGACTCCCCATCGTTGGCAATGAAGGTTTGGTCATGGGATTAAGCTATATCCCTGATTTTTTTCCCTTTTGAGGTGTTGGCTCATGTTGGAGCCATGGCATATTGAGTAGTAATTCCCCCATAGATGATCCAGATACATGATATTTTTCATGTGTCACAGCTCTGTCATTATCTTCATGATGACTCTCACATCATTCATTGGTAAGAGATCGATATTGATGATGATGTGACCTTTGAGTAGCGGATTTTGGAGATCTAGGATTGTTAGAAGAAGGTGTTTCATGGGTGTTCTATCCCCTTGGTTCATGTCTTGTGGAAACACAATGGCATGGAGGAGAGTACATGGGAATGTGAGTCATATATATGCACTCAGTACCCTGAGTTGTTTAGTTTTTAGATATTTTATTGTAATTATGTTTTGTTTATGATTAGGGACCTTTCGTTTTTATAAGATTGCTTCCTTTTGTTGCTTGTGTGGCTTTTGATCTTTTGAGAGGTATCTCTATGGGTGGTTTTTCAGACCCATTTTCTGTTTTCTTTTTGGTTGGTTTTGAATTCTCAAGGAAGAGAATGTTTTATAGGTATCTGATGTAATGGCCCGGACCTCTCTGGTCCATTCCTTTGCGAAAATATGGTGTTTGGTGTGTTTTGGGAGGTCAAGGTCACTTTTCCCCAACACTTTTCCAAATTTCCAATTTTTTGAATAGTGTTTCCAATTTTGTGAATTGTATTATCGGCGTCGATGAGTCATTTGTACTATTGGAATTGGTGATTCATTTGTACTGTCTATGTCGGTGAGTCCTTTGTACTGTCAGCATCGGTGATTCTTTTTTACTGTCAGTGTCGGTGAGTCATTTTTACAATCAGCATCGGTGAGTCATTTGTACTGTTAGCGTCGGTGAGTCATCTGTACTATCGGCATCGGTGAGTCATTTTTACAGTTGAATTCAGTGATTCATTTGTACTCTAGGTGTCAATGAGTCATTTGTACTATCGGCATCGGTGATTCATTTGTACTGTCGGAGTCAGTGAGTCATTTTTACTGTCAGCGTCAGTGAGTCATTTGTACTGTCGACGTCGGTGAGTCATTTTTACTGTTAGAATCAGTGAGTAATTTTTACTATCAGTGTCGATGAGTCATTTGTACTATTGGCGTCGATGATTCATTTGTAATATCAGCATTGGTGATTCATTTGTGAACAATATTTCTGAAACTGTTTCATTTCCTTTTTCAAATTTCCATATTTTTTTCATATTTCCCAGTTTTTCTCTTTTGACGTCTTTCTTTGAAGTAAAATGATTTAAATTCCATATTTATGTGGGGTTGAAGCCGTTTCAAGTTCGGTAAATCATTTATTTGATTTTCCTAAGGCTCGGGATACCTTTACTTGGTCAAACTGTGTAGTTTAATGTGATTCGCTTTTAATGAAAAATCCAGCGTATCACAAACTGCTGCTACATTAAATATTCTAAAGGGACGAGATATCCCCCTCCCTTGTTCTTCTTTATTGTTCACTATTGTGATACTCTAATACCTTTCCTTCTTCTAATAGGATTAGTGTGATCAAACTTTCCTCATTGTATTGGTTCCCCTTGAAGATCTTACTGCTGCAAGTGCACCCCCTGTTTTGGTGCAAGCATCAAGTGTCGATCCTTCATCTATAGAAATTGTCGTTTGGGAGGCGATCATGATCCATTTCATGGATCGTTCTTGTGTAAATAATGTCAAGAAACTTTTGAGGTAGGGTATTCGTGGCTTCTCTATTCTTTTACGTGCAACTATAGAGTTAGAATTTTTTAACCCACTTTATCATAATGGAATTGACATAATAAATGTTTCAACTAAATAAATAAATTGGTATCGATCATATGTTATTGCCTCTTGTTTTTTTAGATAGTGTGATATCTATACCTACCTTGTTTAGCATGTCTTTCTTGACAAAAATTGGTAAAAAACATAAATGAGGATTAATTGTAATTATTTTTCAAAGATAAAGAGGCGTGTAAATGAATCTGGTTGTTCTAGTAAGCATGTTTAATTGAATTAATTGATGAGCTAGAGGAATGTTTATTCTTGTTGACAATGAATAAAAGGTATGTCAATTAACTTTTTAGTTAATTTTTAATACCTTGATATTTAGGTTGCCTGTAGTTAGAACCTATAAATAATAAATTAGTTAAATCCAAATGGATTAAACAACCAATTGTTTGATAAAAGATAATACATGGTAGGGTTCTGAGTTACCCTATTTCTTGTAAGGTTGAGTTCCCTCTACTTTGGAGCCATGAGATCTCATTATGTATAAAGGATGGGAACCTTGTTTAAAATCCAAGATCCCAATTGATATTATGCTTTTTCATGCTGCTTGTGTTGTGATTTGAGCATGGATGGCTATTGTGATATGTGGGGGTAGGGAGGCCCATTGGTTATGGCAGCAGTTGACACATAGAGTGGAAATATGCATCGTTTTATGAATGTGGGTGTTGGGGAGGACACCAGATATAATAAAACAGGTTGGATTTGAATGATTGGATGCCTTTTGAATCTTGTTGGTTGTTTATCTTCTTTACTTTCCCCACTTCTCAAGGTAGATGGTCTTACTTAACATCCTTCCAAAAAGGGGAGAAGACGCACGACGTATGCTACGTTCTTTCTGTGTTTAGCTTCTTGAGGTAGGATGGGTCTATGCTCCTGCTATAGGTATAAAAGACTTGACAGGTAGTCTATCTACTCACCGTGTTGAGACCCTTGTGTTTGGTATCTTAGAATGTTTTTCTAGAATTCCTAGGAATATGTAAATGTGATCATGTTGTTAATAAATGATTGAATAAATGATGTTATCTTATGGGGTTGGAGCTTGCTGGGAAGCAATGTTGTGGTTTCAATTTAAATGAACAATAGACTTTGGGTGTGATGCTAATGAAATATAATGTGTAATCAATAATGGTTAATTAATATTTAAAGAATTAATTAATGTAAAGTGAAAATGATAAAAAAGTTAATGAATTAATATAATGAATCTATTTAAATGGTTGTGTTCTTATAGGATACCTAGTCTTAGAAATGGTAGCCGGGAGTCCAAGAGACGTTATCTGAAGTTGAGTCTAAGACTAGGTTATGCCCATAGTGTGGTTGTAAGCTATAATATATTCTATGATTTTTGTATTTTTATATGCTACTCCAACCTATTAGTTAGGGAAACTGACACCCCAGGGATTCTAAGATATAGGGGGTGTTTTCCCCAACATTCTAGTGGGAGGATGGATGGATGACTACCCCCTTTGGCCCCACTCTCTTCTATTGGTAGTTACTTGTGATGGTAGGAACAACAATTAGTTTTACACATATATATGTGTAGAGGGATGTAATGGATTGTGGTTATTCATACACATATATTCTGGATATAGTTTCCTATGGACTACTATAGGTGTAATAGGTATAGGCTATGATGGCTTGAGGATCCTTACTCGGTGTACGAGCTGTAATATATTGAGGTATAATGTCTGATGTATGATACACATTATGAGAGATGTGGTGTCTCCCAGAAACTACCTGGTTACTTTTGTTATGTGGATGTAGAGGTTGTGTTACATGAGGTTCATGTTGTGGTGCTTCACCTAGGTGTCTACGGGTAAGCCTTTTTAGAGAGAGATGCTTGGGACGGACGATGTTTGGGAAAAGCAGAAAATCAGTGGGGAAGTGGTAGTGGGGAACCCTTAATATTCTTTATTATACTATATACTCTTGTATGTGATTCTTGGAGAGAGTATCAATGGTGAGGCTGGGAAATTAGTATTCATGTTTAGCTGACGAGCTAGTTTCACTTGTTGTTCACTATTCTTTAGCATGCTTTCTTTACTTTTACATGAGAGGCTCTGAGGCGGATCCTATTGATTACAATGTTATAATCACCCTATATATATATATAAACTATTTTCAGCTCACTTAGAGAAGGTTGGACACCAGACTGGTTACTATTATCTTGGGGTTGTAGGAGAGGTTCGGGCTTCGTGGACACTACCGTTTTTACTTTCTTTTGGTACTTGCAGTTCCATTTCAGTTGTAGTAGTTCTTGCATGACATTACATATGTGTACTTGGGATTTATTTTATATTTCATTCTAACATGGAGTTGGTTGGTATCTATCTTATCTCTCTCTTCTTCATGTGTTCTCTTAGAGGGTAATGCCTCTCATTTGTGTGTTTACTATACCCTTGGTACTAGTCGCTAACCCGGGGCCCACTAGAGGCGGGACTCGAGGGTCACTATCTTCCTTCTCACATTGCCTGCCCAGGAGGGGTGCACCTTATAGGGAGTGGGTCATGACAATATTTATCTAACAAATGAAAATGGTTTAGGCATTATTGAAAACTTTATAACTTTTGGATTTTGGAAAAATAGAAACCTTTGTATGATTACATAAGTCATTTTATTTTTCATATGTTTCTTTAACTTAAAATAACCAAGGTATCCAGGGATTATTTATTTTTTCGGTTTTGTAAAAAATCTATAAATATATATCTTTGATATGAATTTTTAAATATTATTTTTAAATTAAAGTTTAATTTTGAGATTTAATTCTAAAATGGGTGTTTTGAAATGTAATGAATATTAAAATAGATTTTTGAAACATAGATTTTTTGGATTTCTGTATAAGTGATAAAACCTTATCATTAGATCATTTGTGTCTTAAAAATATATTGAGTGATTTTGGTTTATATAAAATAAAAAAAATTAAATACTATGACCTATTGAGGTGTAATTGTTTTATTTTATTTTAAATAGAATACCAAAAATGATCTATGAGGTTTTGAATATAGTGTTTCAATTATTTATCGATGAGTTAATATACAAATTTTATTATTGTGACTTATTTGATTAATTTTTATGTGAATATATTTTTTTGAAAGTATCCTCATGGAGTGATAGCCATAATGTAAGGTTTTATTTCATTATGAATTTTATAGAAATAAGGGTGATTTTAAAAATCATTTATAGTTTTTATTTTATGGTAGGAATGTGAATTCATGGGTATGATGGATGCGTTTGGATAAAGCATAATAAGCTAATGGTGAGATGGAAATCAAGAGAGGGAATCATATTCTAATAAGTGACATTGGTTGGATTTTTGAGAATGAAAAGTGATTATGCCGAAGAAATTGTAACATCTCATGTCTCTTAGTGTTGGTATATTGAGTTTATTGAATTAAAGATGAAGAAACTTAGAGGAAATTTTAATTTTTCTTCATAGTCCATTTCTTTTGGTATTTTGGTAGTTTAATTAAGTGTTTACGTTTTGAAATATGGGTCAAAATTTTAAAATAGGTAATTTATTATGAAATTTAAGGAAAGGGTTTTGGTGGGCTATAACAACCACAATTGGGGCTCAGTTGGTGCTCCACCAATAGTCTGTTGGGTTGGGTAGTTACAAAGATCCACTGAGAGTTTAGTGGATCACCATAAAAATAGTGAGGTCCCCCCAAGATACTATGCACGTTTGTGTGTGGGGGGGTATTTTTAGTAGGCAAGAACCATTATTCAATGCTCAAACCCCTTATTTTTATAGGTAAAGGGGTCTAGGAAAAGGCATTTAGGATACCTATAACTTCGAAGACTTTTTAAATATGATAAATTAGCTTCTCTAAATATATGTGCACCACATTTAGGTATAATGTGTAATAAAAATCATATAAATTTCAAAATAGAAACAATCATCATTTTATTACATCAAAATAAAACATTCATATGAAGTATAAATTACTCTATAAAATTAATTTTTTTACAAGGGGGAAATAAACACATACAAATAACATAAGTATAATTTTAAATTCGGGTGCATCACAGTCTCCTAGAATTATCACATACATAAATAACACTTGTAAATAAAAAAATATATTAGAAAAAATATTATAATTTTGAAAATGAAATGTATGTAACTTGATAAAAATTAAGTAAATGAATAATTAATTAAATAAGAGGTATTTTTAGGGAGTATAATAATAATTTGACCACCGAAATAGTAACTTTCCATTGGAAATAATCACCTAGCCATTGTAATATTTACCAAACTATTGAAAGAGGTAAAATACCTAAAAGTATATGATTAAAATAATTACTTATAAATATCAGAACCTTATAAAATTATTTCTAAAATTATATAACTTAAATCATAAACAAATATACATTTTAATATGGTGTGTGTTAACATATTTAGTTAAATATTAATCATTATATTAAAATATAAATATTAGAATTACCAAACTTTTAAGTTTATTTTGACTAAAATAATTTATAATATATTATCAATCATATAAAAATTAATAACTAATAATAAATAGAAATTTAAACACTCATAACAAAATAAGTAATAATTAATCTAGATAAAATTGTTTTTTCTATGTATTATATGATTTTATTTTCATGTTAAATATCTAATTATTAAGATACTAATTTGATAAAATATAATTAATTTTTTGAATCATCAAATTGAAATTAACTTAGGTTTAATTCTTAATATTATTATGTAAACGTATATTTTTTGGTGAATAGTAAAAAGTATACTTTTAACAAATATTGTAAGTTTTATGAAATTATCATGATATAAATATGGATAAAAAATTTAAAAATATTTCACATGAATAAACATGTTTTTTATGAGTAAAATAATTAATTTTAAAATAATAAAATTAATTTAAAAACCTATAAATCAACTTTTAAAACCTAAATTATATTTTAATTGAATAAAAAACAATATTTGATTGTTTTTACTCTGTATACAATATTCACACGGTTCAATTAGTTTTTTTGTATGTTAAAATGTAAAATAAACATATAATTATTTAATAATAAACTAACAAAATTCATAATAATCAATAGTATTCATATTCTTGAGCCTAAATAATGAAACAATCAATATTTTATTCAATGATACCTCTCCCCCTTGCCTATATAAACACCCTTCCTCCACTCCTTTATTCTAACTTAAAAAACTCCTTCCTTTACCAAATATTTACCCAAATATATCAACAAATTTACCTTTACATTCCCTTAAGTCCCTATTTTATCCAAAAATCCCTCCTACAGATTCTTTAGACTCAATCCAAAGGATGCGACTCAAAGAGAAAGGTAAGTGTTTCAAAACCAATGTCTTTTCATTTAAATTATCAACTTACCCATTTAATAATGATAATTATCATTAAAATTAACCTCAAATGTTATTTTAAATATATTTTGATTCATTTATAAAACTAAAATATTCATTAGTTTTTTTATCTTTTTAAACTCTTCTAAAAAACATTGCTCACTTGAGGTCGTTTTACACCACTTAACTGAACAATGATGTTTAATTTTTAAATTATTCAATTCATGGATATTATTAATAATTGATCCTATTGTTGAATAAAACATTAATTATAAAATACATTAATGACTATGATTCTAGAATGAAAAAATTAGTATGATAATAATAATAATTAAAGTAAACAATCATAGTCATTTTAGCCATAAAAAACAATCTTACCAAGGATGATTCTATAAATTATTACTATTTAATAAAATATTAATTTAAAATAATTACAGAATGACATTAACATTATACCATGACACTTAGAAATCTTATGGGGCTATTGAATAGTATCCTTCACCTGTTACCTTTACATTAAGGTTGTTTTGGAACTATAAATCGAACTACCACAAAACAACCAACAAAAACAATATAAATTTATTAAATGAAGAAAACATGATAATAAATAAATCATAGGGATGAAATAAATTTTTAAAAAGTTTTAAATAATGTAATTAATTAATGTAACTTGACTATTTAATTGGTTAATGGATTATTTGAAGCTAGACGAGACTCGAAGTAAGGGTTCTTTCCCACTCTTTCTCATTATTGATGATATGTACTCTATCACCCCTCTCTTTATTCCACTTTATAAATTTCTCATATGATTCCTTTATTTCATATATGTTTCATTTCCATTTATTTTTAATTTGATGTTCATTCCTTTATGTTTTTTTCAATTGTTTCTTTAATTTGAACAATACAAATATTATGAGGGAATATTTTCTAGTTTATTTCTCATTTTCCCAATTTTCCTTATATTATTATTATAACTTTATTAGTTCATTCATAACCTAATACCTTTTATTATATTTTTTTACTTTTACATTTTACCACCTAATATGACATATTATCCTAATTTTTTGAGCATCTAGACGATTTTTCTATTTATTAATCATTTCGACATCATTATACAGCCCATTTATTCTCATGGATTTATTTTTTATTTATGATTGATGCATGTGTCTTTTCTATGAATAAAACATATTCATTAAATGGTATGGCATAATGGGTGGGATCATAACTATAAATAATCATTAATTTATTAGTTAATTATTACATCTCATGAGATATTATGAATTGTGCATATGAAATGATCATAGAACGTCATGTTTTATTGTCTTGGTAGTGAGACTCAACTTATGTTTATAATGGAATGTATTTTTTTATGACACATTATTATGTTTTCCATGATTACCATGCTCCTATTATATCTTGTATCTTACAGTATGTTTCTATGTGTTGGTTTAGGTTCTTTTACATTATTAACTTCATGTTATGATTATTGACTCTTGTTATTTTCTTACCCCATTTTATCCTATTTTTTATGGCTCATCCCATATTTTATTTATGTACCAAATATATCCCATATAGTGACAATATTATAGTGATCTCTTGGAAAAATTAATGAATATAGAAATAAATAATTACATAGTTCATTGAAAAAGTGTTATATATGTTTCTAATTTTCTAAAGACGTCGAACCTCTAGATTTCTGGGGTTTTTAAGGATATTTATATTAAAAATGATGTTATAATATGTGTATGGGAAGAAGGTCACTGTAGTTGGTATCAAATAAAGTTATAGTAAATTTTTGGGATTATGTTCGAGAATCTAAAAGTAAATGAGTGTAAATGACCACTAAATAACCTAGATGGATACCTAGTAATTAATTAATTAATATTTACATGTGATTTATGAGTTATTATTTATAAGTTCATAATTTCTATCACATGTACTTATTAATTCAAGCATTCTCATCCATAAATCCTTTGTTTTATTAAATGGATATAAATATGTGTAATTTTTTAAATAACCAATATGATGTGGGATTCAATGATTTGCCAAATTAGATAACTAATATAATGGAAGTGAGATTTGAAAAACTAATGGAGGCACTTGATCAATTTATTCGAGTTTTGATAAATCAATTAAAACAAATAGAACAGTTGACTCCTTTGAAGGAGGATCAAATTGAAGTTGAGTTGTTTATGTGATAAAAATCACTCTCTTTTAGTGGATCATTCAATCTATTAATTATAGATAAATTAATAAATTAATTTTGAAATTAATTTTCTTTTCTCCAATGTTATAATAAAAATAATGTTATCATAGTTTTCTGTTACGTAAATTGAGAATTATATCAATGGTGGACACTGATATAGACCTCAATATATAGTGTTTGATCTATCAGTGAAAACAAAAAGTGGTGTAATCATTGCATCTCATGTATATAATTGTTCTCTAATTATCATTTTTGGGAAGAATCTTCCTAAAATTCTTATTAAGCTTCCATTGGTATAATTTTATGTTATATTAAGAATAAATAGGCCGTCATTATATAGAGTCAATATTAAAATTCAGTAGAGGGAAGTAACCTTCCACATCCAATAGAATCATCCAATTCTATATAAGTTCAAATAGAATTATGAATCTCCTTTTTTAAACCTACTCAACTATACATATTATTTCAATTTGAGAAAGCATATTTGGCTAAATGGTAAAGATAAGGGAAAAGATTATCCTTGAAGACATGCCCAATGTGAGGGAATATACTAATGTATTTTCCAAAGAGTTTTTTATCCTTCTTTATAATTGATATGTTGAGTTATCTATAGAACTTATTCTTGGAGTTGTTTCCATATAAAATGGACCCTATTGAATAACCCCCATTAAATTAGAATCGTTAGAGAATCTGCTAAACTAAAACATGTAAAAGGGTTTTATATATCATAATTATTCCACATGGGGTGTCGTAATCATCTTGTTAAAGATGAAGGATAGGTCAATTTTTTCTGTTTTGCTTATCATGATGATGATAAAGAACAAGTACCCTCTACCATGGATTGGTGAATTTTTAAAAAAATTACACGCGGATCATTACTTATCAATGGTGGATCATTGATCGAGATATTATAAATTAAAGGTGAAAAGGGGGGGTATTCCAAATATTACCTTTTATATAAGATATAAATGGAAATTTTCATAGTAATTCCACTCAAACTCAAAAAATATCTAATAATATTCTTGTACTCAATGAATAGAATCTTTAGAAACAACCTCAACAAATTTTTGGAGGTCTTTATAGATAATATTCTCATATATTAAAAAATCAAAGAAGAGGATGAAGATAATTTTATCATTGTATTAAATAATTTTCTGAAGGAGTTTCTGTATAAAAATTATAATTAATGTGACTTCTATATGGAACATGTCACATTCTTAGGGTATGTTATCATAAGACAAGGAAAATCTATGGATCCTTCAAAGACTAAAGAGATTTATAAATAAACCATACCAATATCAATGACATATATTTGTATATTTTTTATATTATTTGTTTATTATCAATGGTTTGGTAGAAATTTATCATGATGTTAAAACCCACTAACCAAGATAACTTGGGAAAGAGTAAAGTTTTTCTTGATAGATAAATGTGAATATAGATTCACGTATATAAAGAAATGGCTATTCAAAGAACCTATAAACACACTACCATCAAGTGTGTATGTATTTATAATATGAAATAGTGATTCAAAGAAAGGCTTGGTGTGTATTCTCATGAAAAATGATAAAGATATAGCCTATGCCACAAGATAGTTGAAAGTGCACGAAAAAACAATTACCCAAATCATGACCTAGAGTTGGAAGCCATAATATTTTCCTTAAATATTTGAAGGCATGATCTCTATAGAGAAAAGTTTTAAATTTATACTGATCAAAAAAAATCTGAAGTATATACCCTCATAGAAGGAGATAAACATACCCTAATGAAGATGGTTAGATCTGATCAAAGTCTATAATGACTCAATCCATTACAATCTAGAAAAATAAAATAAAGTTGTAGATTCTCTAAGAAAAAAATATTGTAAAACCTTATCCTTAATAATGATTAAATGGGGTTCCATCGTCTTAGACATGAAATGGATAGACACATAAATCGTAAAAGAATGTATAAAATCTTATCTTCCTTAAATTATTGCTTAACCATATATCTTGGAGCTGCTTAAAGTAGAAAAATGGGTTGAAGTGTAGATATAAAAGTAAGTCGAAAAAATAAAAGAGGGTATAATCTTAGAGTTCAACATTGATAAATATTGAGTTATAAGATTTGGTATATGATTATTCCTTATATAAAAAACCCGTGATTAAGAAGGAGTTATTAGATGACGCTCATAGATCAAGATTCTATATCTACCCTAGGAGTATAAAGATGTATTGAAATCTATAAGATAAATTTTGATGGGATAATATAATGAATAATATTTATGAAGATGCATCAAATTTCCTGATATGAAAACATTTTAAGGTAGAATGATAGAAGTTCAAAGGGATGACGAAACCATTACCCATATCAATATAGAGATGGGAGAACATCACCATGGATTTTTTTCACAGGTCTTCTAAAAACATCCAAAAGAAATAATACAATATGGGTTGTGGTGGATCATATTACAAAGGATACTAATTTTATCTCGATTTGATAATATTTATTACTCGATTAACTTAATAAGATTTATATTATAGAAGTGGTGGGGCTATATAGAACACATCTATTGATTATATATGATTGAGATTTGAGATTCACATCAAAGTTATAGAGGAGTGTTTATAAGGAATTGAAAATAGAGTTCAACTTTAATACAATATATCATACTTATAAAAATTGTCAATATAAATGTACTATTAAAATTATAGATGAAATGCTCAGATATTAGTATATGGACTTTAAAGGATGTTAATATTAGTACCTTTCTCTGGTTGGGTTCTTATACAACAAGAACTTCCACTCGAGAATTGATATGGATCTATATGAAGCTATATATAGGAAGAAATTTTAAACTCCAACATGAAAGGAAAAAAATTATGATAGGAAGCTATTGGGACTAAAATTGGTAGTAGATATAATAGAGAAGGTCCAAGTCAATCACCAACCAATCTGAGTAGCACTATTTTGATAGAAGAGATATTCTTATAATCATCGATATGAACTAAAGTATGAGGTTAGGGATAAAGTATTTATTTTAATATATCCAAGTAAGAGTGTTATGGGTCATGAAAAATGGAAAGATGAGACCTATGTATATAGGCCCATTTTAGATTCTTCATTATGTTGGATATGTGGTATATTGAAAAGATATTCCACCAAAAAATTTATCAAGAACATAATGTGTTCCACATATATATCTTGAGGAATTACATACCTTATCCCTCATGTGAATTGAATCCATAGGTATTATAGTTATATCTTGAGTAGCTGGTGAAAAAAATTGGATTGTATAGATAAAGTTATATGAAACAAGACAACTCATTTTGTCCTTACTTTATGAAAAAATCATAAGTATAAAGAGGAAAAACTGAAAGATGAGGATGTAATGAAATAATATTACCTTCATAAATTTTAGTCTTAAGGTTTAAGTTGGGATTTTGAGGATGAAATTTATAAAAGGGGGAAGATTTTAATGACCTAAACTTTTAAAATATGGTAAATTTCCTTCTCTATATATATATATGCATTATATTTAAGTAAAATTTATAGTGAAATAATTTAACTGAAATTATAAAAATAAACACCATTTTATTATGTCAATATAAAACATTGCATATGAAGTATAAATATACTATATAAAATTAAAAATAATACAATTGGGGTAATAAATACAAATAAATAATATAATAAGAATTTGAAATTCTGGTGTGTCATGGTCTCTTAGAATGATCCTAGATATGAAGAACACTGTAAATAGAAAAAAAAACTATTAGAAAAAATATTGAGATTTTTTAAATGAAAAGTATGTAACTTGATTAAAATTTAGTGAATGAATAATAAAGTAAATATTAAGTATTTATAAGGTGTATAATAATTATCTAATCATTGTAATAGTAACTGACCATTGGAAATAGTAACTCGATCATTGAAATAGTAACTTAACCATTTAAAGTTGTAAAATACCTAAATATTAATGATTAAAATTATTTATTATAAATATTATAACCCTATAAAATGTTTTCTCGAATTATGTAACTTGAAGCATAAATAATTACACATTTCAATAAGTTGGGCTTCAAATTACGTAGTAAATACAACTTTTTTGTTAAAATTTAATTGTTTAAAGTACATTATTTTACAACTTATTTTGATTAAAATATATATTACAATTGATTATCTATCACATTGTAATTAAGAAATTATAATAAATAGAAATTTGATCAGTCATAGAAAAATAAATGGTATTTACTCTAGATAAAACTATGTCTTCTACATATTATATGATTTTATTTAAATGATAAATTTCTAATTTTTAGATTATTAATTTAATAAAATTTAGTTAATTTTTGGAACATCATGTTGAAATTATCTTAGGGTATTTTTTTTGTTTTTTTGAAAAGGTTTATTTTTTAGTTAATATTAAAAAAATAGTTTTTACATATACTGTAAGCTTTATGACATCATCATGATATAAATTTGACTCATATATATATATATATATATATATATATATTTATTTATTTAAAATTAAAATGTATTTAATAAGTAAAAAAATAATTTAAAAATAATAAAATTAATTTCCAATCCTATAAATCAATTTTCAAAACTGAGGATTTATTTTATTTGAATTAAAATGTTTATTTGATTCATTACTTTGTGTAAAATATTTCCAAGGTGACATTTGATTTTGGGTGTGTTTAAATTTTAAATAAACCAATATTTTTTAATCAAACACTAATAAAATTCATAATAATAAACACTATCCATATTATTGACCCCAAAAAATAAAACAATCAATATTTTATTAAAATATACCCATCCCCCTTGCTTATATAAACCCCCTTTATCCACCCCTCTCCCCTTGAATCCAAAACTCTTTCATTTTCCAAATATCTACACAAATACTTATCTAAAATTAATTATCAATTTTCATAAGGACTAAATGTGACATCTCATAGTTGGTTCACTCATACGTAACTAAACGTGAGGGTCACATGGCCTCAAGCACAACTCTCTGCATGTTAGAGGATTCTTACTAGCAGCGAGGGTTATGGTGGTATAGTGGGGAGACTATATCCTATTTATCAGAGTTCATCACATTGGTAAATAATAATATAGTATCAAAAATTATAATATGTTCATGGAAAATAAATGATCCAAATAATAAAAAATAGACATAAATAACCTCGGGATCATATTCAAGTGATGATGTCAAGGTCTAATACAAATATAATAAGGAAAACATTATAGTATACATACAACCATGATTGTATAACAAATAGAAACAAAAATATACAAATCATATATCTCCTTGGGAATCCCAAGAACTGGCTCAATAATTTTCTCTCAATCTCCCTAACAAGATGAAATCAAGAATCCA
This sequence comes from Viscum album, assembly GCA_963277665.1. Lineage (NCBI taxonomy): Eukaryota > Viridiplantae > Streptophyta > Magnoliopsida > Santalales > Viscaceae > Viscum > Viscum album. Next base: position 1,464,792,815 of record OY728139.1, read on the forward strand.
AAGGTGGGTGTAATGTCCCGGGTTTTTGAGTCAGGTCAAAATTCACTCCTGATTTGAAATTTTCAATTAGTGGCTATGAAAATTTATAATATGATGATTGGAAATCAAATAAAATAGTTACATCATCTTTATATGGTGGTTTTGAGTTAGTATAGAGTCTTGTAGAGTGCCTTGGGTGTTTCAGTTTGGTTCTAGGAGCATCGGAGGCCAAATGGCTTATTTTGGAATTGTAGGTCATGGCACATGGTTTAGGGGAAAACCATGAGGACCCTTCTAGGTAACCATGTGGCCCAGTTTTTAATTTCCACACAGTTTTGGTAAACCATGAAAGTGGGGTGCACAACCATGCGATCTCGTCTATAGAAGTTGTAGAGATGTACAACATGGTTTTCACATGGTTAGTGAAACCCGTGAGATAGACCGCACTAGTACTACCACTTGGTAAGTACCTCAACATTTTAGAATTCATGGTTACCACACGGTTTTTAAAACCATGTGGCCTATTAAATAAAGAAAAATTACATTTTTTTCCTTTTTTTCTTATTTCTCTTCCTTCCCCCTCTTTTCTTTTTCCTTATCGTGCACAATAGTGGGAGATATTCTCCTTTGATTTTGATCCCACCTCTTTGTTTGTGATCCAATTTCAAATCTATCCAAATCTGGGGACTTGTATTGGTAAGGCTAACCCAACCCACACCTATCTTCATCTTCATTTTCACCTCACAGACCGCTCTTTCCATCTGATCCAATTTTAGAGTTTTTGACGGGAACTCAAATCTATGTCAGTAAACTTTGAATTAAATCTAGATATCAGACTTTAATATATCTATCAGTCAAATTTAGGTGGTAAATACCTTGATTTTTGATTTTTTGGACTTTTGGGATGTACGAATTATAGCGTGTTTTGGGTGTTTTGAGAGATACCCTGTTATACCTCATGATCCATATGAAAATGATCATGTGACCCTATGGGATGTCGTTGGGCATGCCCAAATTAATTTCAGATTAGAAAGGTTGGGTTAGAGGTCATTTCTCCTTGGGGTATTTTGGTTGGGGTGCCAAAATTATCTGAATTGAATTATTTTTTTTTAAATTGATTCATTTGAATTATTATAGCTCGGTTAGACAAATTAGAGGCATTCAATACCTCCATGTTGATTTGTTATATTTAGTGGATTATGCAATCCAATATGTTTAAATTGAACTTCTTGATTAAAGTGTTTTGATTTGAAATATATATATATGTGTGAAATACTAAATTTCATGTGATGGATCCCATGGGGTTGTGACTGGTATGGCCTGGGGAATTGGGATGGCATGACCATCGTTATTAAGACGATGTAGATCATATTTTTGGGATTGTACTAGATACTTGAGTGGTTTGACAACATGATTTGGCATCATGTACATCAATTGAGGTGTCAAGGCTTTCAGGTTGGGTTTGGCCCATGATATAGGGATGGAAAGGCCATCAGATTTGAATGACATGGTCAAAGGGGAACGAGGTTCTGGTGATGGTGTGGCTTTGGTTCTTTATATGTGATTTTCACTCAACTTTGATGGCCAAAGAGCCAAATTGAGTCATGTTCACACAATTTGATCCATTGATGAGGTGTTTTGATCACTTGTGTGGGTAGATGTTGGTCATGTATTATCTCAACAATACTCTATAAATCTTATTAATTTTCACACTCACAAATACCCTTGATTGTTTTAATAATGATATTAATTTAAGTGTATTTTAGAAAATTAATATTCTATATAATCCTTATTTTGGAATTATATTCAATATTATTATTCACGTGGAATATTTTTCAAAGTGTTTGGAACACTCCTAAGAGAATTCTAGAAACATTGTTCATATCCTACATTGAAGAACGTAATGTATGGAAAAACCCATAAATTTGTATTAAACCTTATGTTGAAAGATCAGCGTGTATGGTTAATCAACCCTATGTTGACAGAAACATATGGATAAAGAACCTTACATTTGTATGGAACCTTACATTTAACAAAGGGAAAAAGTATAGTTAAAGAACCCTGCATTTGAGAAGAAAATGTATGGATCATCAACCTTAATTTTGTGATCAACCTTATATTGTCAAACCTACGTTCATAGAATTAACTCTACATAGTTGAACCCTATGTTTGGTATTTTTTCATTTTATGAAGGAACCCTATGTTTGACTTTTAAACATTGGATATTTGAATTTATGATTTTATCAAAGTTTTTTGCAATAGTATTTGTGGAATTTTAGACTGATTTAAAGCTCATTTTAAAAACATTCGAAGATCATTATTATTGATTTAAAGATCTTATTTAATGGAGAAATTATCTTCTATTCTTAAGGGATGTTACAAATACTTTGAGATGTATTATGAATTTGAATTCTCGCGATTTATCAGGCAATTTTCTTGGATCTGAAATTGCAAAGTTGTCTCTCTGATTTATTTATTCTATCAATGTATTTGTTCAATATATATATGTTTTTATGATTAAAAGAAGATACATATATTTCATCACATATTTCTATTCAATGATACTATTTTGAAGATATTTTACAGATTTACTACAATAATCGATCAGACTCTGTTATCTACAGAAGAGGCTACACTTTGGAGATATACATGTTTTGAATCTCTTATTTGTTGTAAGTCTGCTACTGTTGATCGTTGCTACTTTTATTCAAATATATTTTGCAGTCAGATATTTTATGAACTACTCTTTCTTGAATAAATTATTTTTTAAAGAATAAGATTCATCTACTATGAGTTTCTATTACAACTATGAAGTTTAATCAAAACCTTTTAAATCAATATCTTTTTATTGAGAGTTTCAACTACTCACACTCAGTTGTGGTGGAGTATCAGATTCTCGATCTAAGATGTGGATATTCAGTTCTCTGTTAAATAACCATAAGGCTCTGGTTTTATCCTTATTTGTAAATGTGTTAACTACCTACACATAGTTGTGGATTGGTCTTATGATATGAGGACCTGACTAGTGAAATTCACCAAACCCGCTAAAAGATTATTTGGTGGAGTGGAATAGGGGATCTTTGTTCCCTGAACCACTATAAATAGCCATGTTCTTTATTTTTGTTTTATCTATTTCTCATAATTTCATACAAAAGATAAAAATTGATTATTCGCATAATCTACAATTTTCATCAAAATGAGGAATTGAGAATTTTTTTGAAAAGACACAATTCACCCCCCTCTTATGTATATTTGTATATTCTGACCTAACAATTGGTATCAAAGGAGATATTTTTTTATCAAAGATATAACAATCTAAAAGTATAAGGTCTATAAAAATATGGAAATGAATGATCAAAAGAGAAGGAATGTCAATGTTTCATGCTCATTATTTTAATGGTAAAAATTATGGAGGCTGGAAATCACAGATGATTATCTATTTGAAGAATATGGGTTTTAAAGTCTACTCAAAGATCATTACTCCTTATATAATTTTTGAAAATCCTGAAACTTGTAATACTTATATAGAGGCTTAAAATATATTTTGTGTGCTTTCTTTGATTCAAAATAATTCTTTCTTTGTTTTGGAAAATTTGAAAACAAAGGAAACAATTTAACTAGCCTATTACACTCATTTCAAATTTATTTTTCATAATTTTAGAAAATTCAGTGCATAAAGAGTTTTTGGGCAAGCCAAAAATAATATCATTAATATATATTTGAACTAATAAAACATATTTTTAAATTATTTTTATAAATAGGGTAGGATACACTATTCATTTTGAAAAACCTTTAGAAATAAATAAAGAGTTGATCCTTTCATACTAAGATCTAGAAGCATATTTTAAACCATAAATAACTTTAGAAAGTTTAAAAATAGAATTTGAAATTTTAGGTTTTTTAAATTTAGGGGTTGTTCAACAAAAACATTCCCAATAATATTACCATTAATGAAATCATTCTTGATATCCATTTTAAATAGTTTGAAATTTATATGTTTTGAATAAGAAAGCAGTATTATAATGGGTTAAAGTCTAGATATGTGTGAAAAGGATCATGAATAGACCTATTTGCATATGGTTTGAATGAGCTCAGATCACTGGGTAGTGATCAGTTGGTAGCCGACATTTTGGGGGGGCTAGTGTACTATCATACCCTTGCTTGCTGGAAGGTTGTTTCCGTTGTTCAGTATCTATCTTCAGGCCCATGAAGTAGGTCTGAGAGTCATCGAGTTCTTGTGGTTTCTTCAGAATCAATACCTTATTATTGATTATATCCTTATGAAATCAGTTTGGATTTATTTATAACTATATTTATAGATTCATCAACTTTATTTCTATACACCCATTTAGTGTCAATAGTTATATATTCTTTAGGTATTTCCACTAGTTTCTAGACTTTGTTTATTTCAAACTGATTTAACTCTTCTTGAATTGACATTATCTAAAATTCATCATTGATAAGTTCAGTAATGCTTTTAGGTTCAAGTTGTGATAAGAAGGCTTGATGTTTATCCTAGTTTCTAAGAGAATATCTAATTTGATTTCCTTTATCTAGGTATCCAACTATATAATCTAAAGGATAGTCTCTAAGGGTTCTTATAGTTTTTAGAACATAGGTACTTGGTTCATCCAAGCCTTCCTCAAAAATAGGTTGGCCAGATTGGTTGGATTTAGAGGTTTCAACATGTGAATCTTCATACTGGTCAGGTGACTTTGAGGTTTTATTAATATTAAAATTTGACATATCATCCTCAATGTTTTCAAGAGAACACTTGGTCTTATGTGGATCTATTTCATCAAAGGTGATGTGTATAGATTCTTCCACATCTTTGGTTATTTTATTAAAGACTCTATATTATTTTCTAATGTTTGAATAACCTAAGAAAATACATTTTTCACTCTTTGGAGAAAACTTCTCCAGATTATCTTTTGTATTACTAATAAATACTTTACATCCAAAGAGTTTAAAGTAATTGACTTTAGGTTTTCTATCATTCTATAATTCATAGGTATTCTTCTTTAAAAGAGGTATGACAAGAACCCTATTGATACTATAGTAGGATATATTGACAGCTTCATCCCAAAATTATATAGGCAAGTCATACTCATTAAGCATAGTCTGGGTGATTTCTTAAAGAGTTCTATTAATTATTTCAACCACTCCATTTTGTTGAGGAGTTATAGGAGCATAGAAATTGTGATTATAGCCATGTTGTGAGCATAAAGTTTCAAAGTCTTTATTTTCAAACTCATGACCATTATCAATTTTTAAGGTCTTAAGGGTAATCCCTCTAAGGTTTTCTACAGACTTAATATATTTGTAAAAATGTATACAGATTTCACTTTTTTGAGTTAGAAAGTATACCCATGTGAATCTTGAATAATTCTCAATAATCACATAAGCATAATGTTTTCTTTCTAAAATAGAAACTCTATTATATCTAAAAAAACTGTGTGAACCAATTCTAGGGGTTGAGAGCTTGATTACTCTTTCATTTGTAACGCCCCGACCCTAATTACCTAGAGTCGGTGCATTATTACATAACATTGGCATGATCATGAGAAAGATCAAGTCTCGAAAGACCGATTAGTTTAGTAGCCTTGGAATAACTAGATACATTCATAAATTTTTTTACATTACATCATAAAAAAACATCTTGTCTTCATATCCCCTCATACTATCCCTGCAGGTCATTCATAAATTACTTCTTCATAATCCTGGGAAAAATAAAACATTGAAAGGGGTGAGCTCAGATGCTCAGTAAGGATAACATTATAGCAGAAGCTTTCATAATTAAGCATAAACACTTAAGGCAATTTATAACTAAAACAAAAGCCTTTTAAACTTGAACTTCAACATAGTATGGCAAAAGTAAAATGAAATAATGCCATTTACTTACTCACATGGATATTCTACTAGTCGAATGATCACATGCAATATCAATAACCACTTTCATAATGATGGAATGCATAATGCCAGACTATCATAACCACATAGCCAAGGCCTCGTGCCAAGACTACAAATAAGATTTTGCCAAGGCCTTGTGCCAAGACACTAGTTTGTCTCATGAGACCTACCGATGCATCGAGGAGCTATAGCGGGCTCCACCCGTCACTTATTAAGTCCAATGCATTCCTCATATGAACAGGTTTAAACATAACATAAACATTCTTATTAAAACTAGCATACGAAATGTCAATACTTCTACCACAAACCATGAATGGTATAAAAATAGCACATCCATAGTCAAACATAACTCATTTGATACAATATGGAAGATTGTATTGTATCACATTAACCTCAATCAATAATAATGAAGGATGTTGACATAGATGAAAATAATCATCAAAACTATTTGAGAGAAATATCCCCCTTTTTCTTGAAAACATTTAAAAGTCACACTATTTGTCAAGAAGCCATTTAAAATAGATTTTTGAATCAAAGTGTCCCATACCACTTTGAAACTTTTTAAAAGGAGTTTTAATTTGTAAACTTTAATGTCCATATAAATAAATCCTTAAAACCATTTTTTTTAAAACATGGACATTAATGAGAAAGATTTAGATGAATAAGTCTTTAAATCATTTTGAAAAATGGTATTTTAGTTAGAGATTCCAACCAAAAGAGACACTTGAATACAAATAATTGTGGTAATAAAAACTTTGTAATATCATGAGAATAAAGGGATTCATGATATACTATGTCAAAGTACATTATATACACCACATAAAAGTGATTTGGTGTATATCAACAAAGAAGTCTCAATGGAATGTAAATTGAGATGAAATCTCTCATAAAGGTTGTATCCTCAGGTTAAGGATAAATCAATGACATAATTATGTGTGACAAATATAAATACACTAAATATGATTGGATATTCAGTGTAAATCAATCAAAGGATATTCACACATATTCTTGTAAAAACAATACCAACGAATTAGATGTTTAACTCAACAAATGGAGAATGAGTTAAAATTACTCTTATCAAATTCATATCAATGACTTGAGAATTATCAATGGAGTGATTATGTGTATCAAACTTATATCCACATGAAGGGGAGTGGAAATTATGACATAATCAAATGAATAGTGATTCCACACATAATCTTGGGGTAATATAATCAATGAAATATGCGTAAAGCCAAATGAGTGGAAATTGAAATCTCAAATTCCCTTATTGATTAGGTAACTTAAGAAACATACACCCATGAAAGAAGTATCATACCATGATGATGTAAATACCTATAAATTAAAGTATATTACACAATGAATACAATCATGGGTAGTACACATACACCACATGCAATAATTAAGTGGTGATCAATGGAAATCTCACGAAATTAAAAGTGAGATAAGAAACCCCTTACCACGTTAATCAACTGAGTCGTATGGCCAAAATTTAATAACCACCAAATGATGAATATAAATATAATCATGAATATATATCAAATGGCAGTACACAATACACCACTTTCAATAATTTAGTGGCGAAAAAATGGAAATCTCACGGAATTGAAAGTGAGATAAGAAAATCCCTTACTTTGTACTTTTTCCTTGGTCGACGGTAGGTTTACCTCCTGTATAATGGTGAAATAATTGTTATTGAATAATAAAAGAATCATTTACTTTAATATGATATCATATATGATCTTTTAACATTGATTTGTTAATAATATCTTAGTATTAATGCCGTTTCGGGTGTTAACTTACTCATTTTCTTTTATATGTTTTGTTACATAAGTCATGTTTGTTGTATCTTATTCATATCCAGAATGATATCAAGTCCTTAAACATCATTTTTAAATCATTAAATGATAATTATACTTGAATGGATACAATGGAGAATGAATCTCATCGCGTTCGTGGAGACGGTAGTCCGTACGTACGCACAAACGCTACTTCCATTTAATTTTTTATTTTAAAAGAATCGAATCCAAATGATATATAGGTATATTACTATTCCAGTATAATATAATATTTTATATATGTTAATTAAGTTTATTAACACCATCCTTTATACGTTCCATGTGTGGTATGAACGAGTCATATCATTTTAAGGGGGCGGTAGTCCGCACTTCCTCAAATGAAATTATCGTATGTATATACAACATGAAACGAATAATGGTATGAAATAAAATGGAATTACAGAAGCTTATATATAAAATATATATCATTAATATCATATTTAATTACAGTTCCATCATAATGGACACCATGAGAGGCGGTAAGATGTTTTTGAACAATCATCGTTTCGTGAGGCGTTAGTTTGCCATCCACAGAAACATTATGTTCATCATCCATTAGATGGAGTTGTGTGTATGTGTAGTTTGAATACTTCTTATAACAACATCCTAGTATATTGAGGATACTGGTGTTGTTAAAAAAGAAGGGAAATAAAAAGAGTTTGGGGGTTGAAGAAGCAAAATAAATGAAAATAATTTAAGAGAAATCGTTACCTTTAATTTAGGTAACTCACTTTGGTTGGAACCAAAGGACTTGTTGAAATGCTTTCTGCCTAAGGGGAAGCTTCAAGGAGGAGGAGAAGGATGTGGGGAGCTTATTTGGGCAGAGTTTGGACGAGCCAAGTGGCTTGAGAGGTGTGAGGAAAAGAGAAGGAGGAGTGCCCTTTTATAAGAGGGGTGAGGGGCACCTTTGGAAAAGCTATAAATATTAATTTATAATAAATTCATATTCGGTTTCCAAAGGCTCCAAAGTTGACTATTCAAAGGATGAGGTGGGGATAGGTCGAAAACAACTCATCCAATAGAATTTAGACAGGTTTGGGTACTTATATTAACCTTATCTTTAAGTATTAACTCTAAGTTAATTAGTTTCACTTTTACAATGTCTCTTTGTATTTTTATATAATATGGTTAATAAACTTACTATATACATCCAAGCGACCCCCAAGTGGTCCATTAATGATTAACCTATCATGATATAAGTCTCTTGGCCGAACCTTAGATTTTTAGGAATTTAATATCAATTAATAATATAATATTTGTTTTAAGAACTCTTTTATGTCAATTTTGACACTATTCATTAGTTGATTTTTGTGAAACTCATAACAGATTGATTATTTCGAAAAAAGTCAATTAAATCAATCCTAATATATCATATTATCCTATAAAATTAGTTTAATTCATTAAAAGTGTCATATTATATTTATTTGGGTATTTATAAAATCAATTATTTTAATTTTTCACTATTTTAGTAATTACTGCATCATCATTGTGTCATAAATAAAATAAATAATTTAATGTCAAAAAATTATAAATAAAATATAAATATGTAGTAAATCTTTTTATCTTTCTAATGAATATTTATAATCTAAAATCCAGCATATATAACCCTATGTAACAATTGTTTTTCTAAAAGATATATGCTTGTGTCATTTTTGTATTCATTTTAACTTAATTAATATAAAGTGTCATTATCACTTACAAGTGGATCCATGGGGTCCCAAAATTGACCCAAAGATGCCCATGGTCGACCATGTATCAACCAATAGGGTTAAGACACATTTTAGGGTAATTTAGTATTATTATAATATTATTTTTTTAACCCTTATTTACCGGATTTACCCTTAACCATGGTAAATAAAATATTTACCGCAGTAATTATTAAAAATGTCTAAAAATAAAAGTTACCTATTTACACAATTTGGACATCCTGATTCCAAATATGGAATCCATTTTTCTAAATTCAAAACACATAAGTGGCAGAAATTAATTTAAAATTAATTCCCACTGTCAAAACAAAAAGCGTGTTTTTAAGAGATAATAACTATCAAAAGATTGACACTTGTTTATGTTCGGTTTAATTGTAAAATTATGTCCAATGACCAACATTATATTAAATGGTAAAAATATATTCTAAATATACTTTAAAACCACTCAAATTCACAATTTATCACTATTAATTATTTTGATTAAAAAAGTTGTTTTTAATTAAAATTTAGTAATTTTCACTATTCATCAAAATATGAAAGTTATCCGAAAAGTACAAAAATTTCACCTTAGGCTAAATTCGATATTCCGAATCCAAAAATGAAGTCCATTTTGAAATATAAAATATATATAATTTCAAAAAGTAGGTATTACTATTCATAACGGCTAGTTTGATTGGTTGTGGTGTGTTAAAATCTCGAAGTTGCGTACAATGCACGTCATTGCATTATTCGAAAGGAAACATACCGAGGAATCTTGGGGTGTTACATTCTCCCCTCCTTCAATAAATTGTGTCCTCGCAATTTTTAAAATTTTGCTTGGGAATATAATGGAAAGTCCCACATCGGAAAAAGAGTCAATAAAACTATCACTTTAAAAGAAAGAAAGAGAGGTATAAGGGTCATCCAAGATAACCCATACTTGGATTCCATGTAAGAAAAAATGGATATGTATGATAAACTAAGTGTCAAGTTCTGATGGAGAGGGATAGAAATCATGATCAGGAGAAAGTTAACAATGAGAAAACCACAAACTTGTGTTGGGACAAATGACCATTAGTCTTCTAGTAGGAAAGTAAACGGACACCATTTTTTTTAAGTTACATTACATAAGGAAGAGGAATTCATTTATGATATTGACTAAGAACATTATGAGATATACTTACATTTTAAGTATATTTTCATTCTTTAATAAATTTCCACCACTAACTCATTTTTTTTAAACGATGAGTATTCAAGAAGACTTGGTCACACTGGAAGAGATAGAATAAACTTCTATAGAATCACATGATCCATGAAGGATAAACCATATATTTACATTGTATTTGAAGATTAATCAAAACCAAAATGGTCAGTGAATGATCTAATGATCCCCCAAAAGGATATTCATTGAGATAAATATGCACTAATCTTAATTTCTAAAATTAAACCAACAATACCCCAAAGTTAAATAGATACCATTCAATAACCAATTGTCCTTAAAATCCTTTAATATAATCCAAACTAATATTGAAACCCAAAACATAGAAGAATTTGATTAGGTAGTCTCCCATGTTAAATTGTATCTCCAAATGACATCAGATACTCTTAAGGTCACATACTCAAAGGTAATTAACCTAATCACATATTCTCTATTATAGTTTAATCATTTCCATAAATAACCCAAATCACTATAAATCCACAATAAAAACGTAGAAAAAAAAATCTATCATTACTCCACAAATGAAACCCCATAGTATTCTATTTTCCTTGGGCATATAGTGTTCCCAACAAAGCGAACATCTTCCAAAATAACATTTATCACTTAATCACCAAATCATTTTCCTATACCAAGGGTATTCTTTTGATATGAAATAAGAACCCAAATCAACTTATTATTGATCAATAAAATCATTTAACTAAAAAAAAAGTCACACTAACCAGGGACTTCACGTAGTCCAGTGGTAGGCGATAAATCCCAATCGCACTTTGGTTGTGGGTTCGATTCCCATAGCTTTGTCCGACGCGACGGGTTGTCACACGGTCTACGTGTTGTCCTTTTTCAAAAACTATATTTTATAATATTGCCAAAATGAGATAAATTCCTCAAAATACTATATCATAAATTTACCCATAAATGTTATATCATACCTTGAATCTTCATCCCAAATTAGAATAACTTATAATTCTCTCAAACCCCAATGATCATATAAATCCAAATGGTTATTTATACCCATATCCACAAGAGAAGAGACAATTCTTCCTCAAATATCATTCTCACATGGCAAACTGCGGGGTTACAAATACAAGAGAAAATTATTCCATAGTAAACCCATCAACAAGGAGTGCTAATACTTTTTAAACATTTCTCCAACCATTTATTCCCACATAGCTTCTTCTTTGACCAAGAAAATATCCTATAGAATAGGACATTCACTCGGGTAATGGCCAGGTCCCCTACATTTACGGCAAATGACTGTAAATGGACTCTTGGGACCATTTTTATCTTCTTCCATAGTACTCTTCATTTTTCTTCGGCAATTCTTTACTTTATGTCCTTCCTTCCCGCACGTAAAACATTTCGTTGTCCCATTGAGACACTTTCCTGGGTGTCTCTTTCCACATTTCCTGCATGATGAAAATTGAGGGTTCTTTTCTCCATGGTCTCCATTGCTGGAGCTCTTATCATTTATCACCTTTCTCTTCCTTGTTGAGTCTGGGAGTTGGTTAATATATATGTTGTTGATCATATTTTTGGAAAACTGATTTGGCATAAAGACGATATCTTTTATGCCTATCAACATTCCATTTTGTTGCTCATTGCCACCACCGTTCCCATCTTGTACATCATTCTCAAAGTCACTATGACTTCCTTGGAATCCAGCCATTGACTAAAACCATAAAGCATTGTGTGAGTAATAGTAGTCGTAAAATCATTTAGAGATTAAAATGTCACCATATTCTCAATTTGAAACATATTAGGATTAACCAAGGTCATTTACTCTCATCTTATATATATATTACTTAAATTGGTTTGTAATGAAAATGTAAATTATCCTAAGCATATCCCCCGGGAGTGTCGTAACCAAGAGTGCAGCAAGGCCCGTTGTCGTGCACCAGTTCCCGTTCGAGTCTAGCTCAAAGCGGTGTTTTCGGGTTTTACCCCTAGGTACATCTGTGCCAGAGCCGCCTCTACCTGCTCGTATCCAGACAGGGATGTATCGCTCGGAAAACTCACAAAATCTCTACAATACCAAAATTCTAGGAAGTTCTTTTATACTAATCCTCAAAGTTCATCTTAGGTCTACGTGCTCTAATCAGAGTTTATCTAAATCTAGCTACCAAGGTTTGTACTAAACTTCCTCTGATACCAACTGTAACGCCCCGACCCTAATTACCTAGAGTCGGTGCATTATTACATAACATTGGCATGATCATGAGAAAGATCAAGTCTCGAAAGACCGATTAGTTTAGTAGCCTTGGAATAACTAGATACATTCATAAATTTTTTTACATTACATCATAAAAAAAACATCTTGTCTTCATATCCCCTCATACTATCCCTGCAGGTCATTCATAAATTACTTCTTCATAATCCTGGGAAAAATAAAACATTGAAAGGGGTGAGCTCAGATGCTCAGTAAGGATAACATTATAGCAGAAGCTTTCATAATTAAGCATAAACACTTAAGGCAATTTATAACTAAAACAAAAGCCTTTTAAACATGAACTTCAACATAGTATGGCAAAAGTAAAATGAAATAATGCCATTTACTTACTCACATGGATATTCTACTAGTCGAATGATCACATGCAATATCAATAACCACTTTCATAATGATGGAATGCATAATGCCAGACTATCATAACCACATAGCCAAGGCCTCGTGCCAAGACTACAAATAAGATTTTGCCAAGGCCTTGTGCCAAGACACTAGTTTGTCTCATGAGACCTACCGATGCATCGAGGAGCTATAGCGGGCTCCACCCGTCACTTATTAAGTCCAATGCATTCCTCATATGAACAGGTTTAAACATAACATAAACATTCTTATTAAAACTAGCATACGAAATGTCAATACTTCTACCACAAACCATGAATGGTATAAAAATAGCACATCCATAGTCAAACATAACTCATTTGATACAATATGGAAGATTGTATTGTATCACATTAACCTCAATCAATAATAATGAAGTATGTTGACATAGATGAAAATAATCATCAAAACTATTTGAGAGAAATATCCCCCTTTTTCTTGAAAACATTTAAAAGTCACACTATTTGTCAAGAAGCCATTTAAAATAGATTTTTGAATCAAAGTGTCCCATACCACTTTGAAACTTTTTAAAAGGAGTTTTAATTTGTAAACTTTAATGTCCATATAAATAAATCCTTAAAACCATTTTTTTTAAAACATGGACATTAATGAGAAAGATTTAGATGAATAAGTCTTTAAATCATTTTGAAAAATGGTATTTTAGTTAGAGATTCCAACCAAAAGAGACACTTGAATACAAATAATTGTGGTAATAAAAACTTTGTAATATCATGAGAATAAAGGGATTCATGATATACTATGTCAAAGTACATTATATACACCACATAAAAGTGATTTGGTGTATATCAACAAAGAAGTCTCAATGGAATGTAAATTGAGATGAAATCTCTCATAAAGGTTGTATCCTTAGGTTAAGGATAAATCAATGACATAATTATGTGTGACAAATATAAATACACTAAATATGATTGGATATTCAGTGTAAATCAATCAAAGGATATTCACACATATTCTTGTAAAAACAATACCAACGAATTGGATGTTTAACTCAACAAATGGAGAATGAGTTAAAATTACTCTTATCAAATTCATATCAATGACTTGAGAATTATCAATGGAGTGATTATGTGTATCAAACTTATATCCACATGAAGGGGAGTGGAAATTATGACATAATCAAATGAATAGTGATTCCACACATAATCTTGGGGTAATATAATCAATGAAATATGCGTAAAGCCAAATGAGTGGAAATTGAAATCTCAAATTCCCTTATTGATTAGGTAACTTAAGAAACATACACCCATGAAAGAAGTATCATACCATGATGATGTAAATACCTATAAATTAAAGTATATTACACAATGAATACAATCATGGGTAGTACACATACACCACATGCAATAATTAAGTGGTGATCAATGGAAATCTCACGAAATTAAAAGTGAGATAAGAAACCCCTTACCACGTTAATCAACTGAGTCGTATGGCCAAAAGTTAATAACCACCAAATGATGAATATAAATAGAATCATGAATATATATCAAATGGAAGTACACAATACACCACTTTCAATAATTTAGTGGCAAAAAAATGGAAATCTCACGGAATTGAAAGTGAGATAAGAAAATCCCTTACTTTGTACTTTTTCCTTGGTCGACGGTAGGTTTACCTCCTGTATAATGGTGAAATAATTGTTATTTAATAATACAAGAATCATTTACTTTAATATGATATCATATATGATCTTTTAACATTGATTTGTTAATAATATCTTAGTATTAATGCCGTTTCGGGTGTTAACTTACTCATTTTCTTTTATATGTTTTGTTACATAAGTCATGTTTGTTGTATCTTATTCATATCCAGAATGATATCAAGTCCTTAAACATCATTTTTAAATCATTAAATGATAATTATACTTGAATGGATACAATGGATAATGAATCTCATCGCGTTCGTGGAGACGGTAGTCCGTACGTACGCACGAACGCTACTTCCATTTAATTTTTTATTTTAAAAGAATCGAATCCAAATGATATATAGGTATATTACTATTCCAGTATAATATAATATTTTATATATGTTAATTAAGTTTATTAACACCATCCTTTATACGTTCCATGTGTGGTATGAACGAGTCATATCATTTTAAGGGGGCGGTAGTCCGCACTTCCTCAAATGAAATTATCGTATGTATATACAACATGAAACGAATAATGGTATGAAATAAAATGGAATTACAGAAGCTTATATATAAAATATATATCATTAATATCATATTTAATTACAGTTCCATCATAATGGACACCATGAGAGGCGGTAAGATGTTTTTGAACAATCATCGTTTCGTGAGGCGTTAGTTTGCCATCCACAGAAACATTATGTTCATCATCCATTAGATGGAGTTGTGTGTATGTGTAGTTTGAATACTTCTTATAACAACATCCTAGTATATTGAGGATACTGGTGTTGTTAAAAAAGAAGGGAAATAAAAAGAGTTTGGGGGTTGAAGAAGCAAAATAAATGAAAATAATTTAAGAGAAATCGTTACCTTTAATTTAGGTAACTCACTTTGGTTGGAACCAAAGGACTTGTTGAAATGCTTTCTGCCTAAGGGGAAGCTTCAAGGAGGAGGAGAGGGATGTGGGGAGCTTATTTGGGCAGAGTTTGGACGAGCCAAGTGGCTTGAGAGGTGTGAGGAAAAGAGAAGGAGGAGTGCCCTTTTATAAGAGGGGTGAGGGGCACCTTTGGAAAAGCTATAAATATTAATTTATAATAAATTCATATTCGGTTTCCAAAGGCTCCAAAGTTGACTATTCAAAGGATGAGGTGGGGATAGGTCGAAAACAACTCATCCAATAGAATTTAGACAGGTTTGGGTACTTATATTAACCTTATCTTTAAGTATTAACTCTAAGTTAATTAGTTTCACTTTTACAATGTCTCTTTGTATTTTTATATAATATGGTTAATAAACTTACTATATACATCCAATCGACCCCCAAGTGGTCCATTAATGATTAACCTATCATGATATAAGTCTCTTGGCCGAACCTTAGATTTTTAGGAATTTAATATCAATTAATAATATAATATTTGTTTTAAGAACTCTTTTATGTCAATTTTGACACTATTCATTAGTTGATTTTTGTGAAACTCATAACAGATTGATTATTTCGAAAAAAGTCAATTAAATCAATCCTAATATATCATATTATCCTATAAAATTAGTTTAATTCATTAAAAGTGTCATATTATATTTATTTGGGTATTTATAAAATCAATTATTTTAATTTTTCACTATTTTAGTAATTACTGCATCATCATTGTGTCATAAATAAAATAAATAATTTAATGTCAAAAAATTATAAATAAAATATAAATATGTAGTAAATCTTTTTATCTTTCTAATGAATATTTATAATCTAAAATCCAGCATATATAACCCTATGTAACAATTGTTTTTCTAAAAGATATATGCTTGTGTCATTTTTGTATTCATTTTAACTTAATTAATATAAAGTGTCATTATCACTTACAAGTGGATCCATGGGGTCCCAAAATTGACCCAAAGATGCCCATGGTAGACCATGTATCAACCAATAGGGTTAAGACACATTTTAGGGTAATTTAGTATTATTATAATATTATTTTTTTAACCCTTATTTACCGGATTTACCCTTAACCATGGTAAATAAAATATTTACCGCAGTAATTATTCAAAATGTCTAAAAATAAAAGTTACCTATTTACACAATTTGGACATCCTGATTCAAAATATGGAATCCATTTTTCTAAATTCAAAACACATAAGTGGCAGAAATTAATTTAAAATTAATTCCCGCTGTCAAAACAAAAAGCGTGTTTTTAAGAGATAATAACTATCAAAAGATTGACACTTGTTTATGTTCGGTTTAATTGTAAAATTATGTCCAATGACCAACATTATATTAAATGGTAAAAATATATTCTAAATATACTTTAAAACCACTCAAATTAACAATTTATCACTATTAATTATTTTGATTAAAAAAGTTTTTTTTAATTGAAATTTATTAATTTTCACTATTCATCAAAATATGAAAGTTATCCGAAAAGTACAAAAATTTCACCTTAGGCTAAATTCGATATTCCGAATCCAAAAATGAAGTCCATTTTGAAATATAAAATATATATAATTTCAAAAAGTAGGTATTACTATTCATAACGGCTAGTTTGATTGGTTGTGGTGTGTTAAAATCTCGAAGTTGCGTACAATGCACGTCATTGCATTATTCGAAAGGAAACATACCGAGGAATCTTGGGGTGTTACATCATTGGTTTGAAATAAATCTTACGTTGCTTCCCTTTTTGACAAGGATTATAGAATTTATCTTTAGGAAATTCTAGCTTGGGTAGATCCCTGACTAAATATTTCTTATTAATATTTCTAAGAGATTTCATATTATAATGTCCTAGTTTCTTATGCCACAACCAAGATTCTTTATGAAAAACACTTAAGCATGAATCATTTTGAGAAATCAAAGAATCTAAATTAACAGTATAAACATTATCATTTCTTAAAGAAATAAATACTAAATAATGCTTGGAATAATAAAGTTTACAAGAATTTTTCTAAATATTAACATGAAAACCATCATCACATAATTGGTAAATAGTAATAAAATTATACTTTGAACCATCAATATACAAAAATTAAGAAATAAAAATAGATTCAGAGTTACTTATTTTTCCAAGGTCTATAATCATGCCTATAGAATTATCTCTAAAAGTGAAATACCCACCATCAAATTTTATAATATTATTGGAAAATAATTAGGAAATACTAAGAAAATTATACTTTAAACCATAAACACACAAAAAAATAAGAAATCAAAACAAATTCAGATTTACTGATTTTTCTAAGGTCTATAATCTTGCCTTTAATATTATCACCAAAATTGATATAACCACCATCAAATTTTATAAGATTATTGAAACTTGAGAAGTTCTCAGTCACGTGTTTGGATCATCCACTATCCATATACCATAAGTTATTACAGGTATTCTTCAAGCATTTTTCCTACACAAAATTAATTAAGAAATGATTTTGGTACCTATATTTTCTTGGGTATGGATATGTTATCACAAAAATATTTGGGAATCTAATCTTGATTAATAAATCTATCGACATAATAATTAATAATTCTTGAAATAAATTCTTTATTTAGGATGAGGTTTCATTAACTATTTCCAGAAATATAATATTTATAACTAAGAATGTAATTATTTTCCCGAATTTTTCTTTGACTAGACTGGTAACCAAACCCAGTAATATATCTAGGGGTAGTTTGTTTACCTAGCATCATGGTCAAAATTTATCTTCCCTAGGTGAAATTTTCAAGGTTTTTCTTGAGTTTTAATTAGAAAATTTTAGTTTATTATTTTCTTTTAATGGTATTACATTCTTTTCTTTTTCAATATAGAGATCATATTTTAATGTAGCAGGAAAAACATGTCTTTTATTTAAATTTTTATATTTATCCTTTAACTCATTAAAGGTTTCTTCCACCATATTATAGTGTTCAAATAAATATTCTATATACATGTCATATTTAACATTATTTTGGTTTTTGGAAGGATTATGAATAATATTTATTACCTCAAGTGTCATTCTCATAAAGTACAAATTTTCTTTCTCGTGAAAAACATTTATGGAAGAGCATGAGTCACTTGAGTTATCCTTATAATCACTCCAAGTTGACTTTATGAATTTATTTTGTTTCTTTACTTGATCTTCGTGTTTTTTTCTTGTGCTTTAATTTTGTACAATCACCTTTGATGTGTCCTTTTCTTTTACACTCATAACAAGTAACATCACCAAAGTTATCATCATTATTACAGTTTCCTTTCTTATCATATTTTCCTTTGAAATTTGATTTTTTAAAAGAACTTATTCTTCCTACAAAACTTCTTAAACCTTATGAATAGATGAGTCATTTAATCATCACTATCTTAATCATCTTCACTCCGACTAGTATTATCATCTTTATCAACTTCATTTTATTTAGATTGAGATTCTTTAAATGTGATTGACTTCTTATATTCAGTATTTTAATTATTCACTTTAAGATCTTCCTTATAACACCTTGAGATTTTATAAAATAGATTCTTTTTAATTTATTTTATATCTTGTGTTGTACGCTACACCAAGATTAGTTTTCTCTATACATAATACCATATTAGCTTGTGGTATACACAATGCTATTCTTGTCTAGTGTTACACACAAGTTCATTTCACGCAAGACTGAGTATAAGTAAAAAAGATAAATATTATTATGGTAGTTATCCCCTAGTCGTTAGAATGGATAAAATAATCAGTGTTAACTAAATTATGAAAATATGGTTTACATATTTTTATATAATGATTCTTTGGTTACCAAATTAAGTAGGAAATTAAATAAAAACAAATTGAATATAAAGGATGTATTTTTCTAAAAAATATTTAAATGAAAATAAGTGAGTCTATAAAATTATAAAATCACTCTTTATTGATTTTATTAGTGAAATATATATGTAATATATTCAATTTAATGTTTTAAATTTATCTTATATGTTTTCTAGATATGATATAAAAAACGTTCGATTTTTTGGATAAAATAAGTATTTTTCAAAAAAATACAGTTTTAGCACCTTTTGATGTAAAACCCTTTTTAAATATAGTTTTTGAAAATTTTATAAGTTCTATTTGTCATAATAAACTTCTTATTTGGAATTGGGACATCAAAATTTACCTTGGTTGAAATTTTGGTATTTTTCTGATGAAATTCATATTTTAATGAATGGTGAAAAATAATGCATTTTAATTCAAAACTGTCTTTTCATATAATTTATTTATATAAATAGATTATATTTCTAATTAGTTTTAAATATTAATTGGAATATTTTTTTATAATTTAATACAATGTTTTTCATTTAAAGTAATTTTAAATTTAAATTGGACATAAATGTATGTCAATCTTTTGATAGTTTTTACTTCTTAAAAACCTGCTTTCTGGTTTTGACAACGGGGATTAATTTTAAATTAATTAATGAAACTTTTATTTTTTGAATTTTGAAAAATGGATTTCATATTTGGAATCATTGGTTCTAAATTATGTTAATCGGTTGCTTTTATTTTTTTGATATTATGAATAGTAACTATGATAATTTTTATTTATCACGATTAAAGGTAAATCGGGTAAATTAGGGTAACAAAAAATATGATAAAGATAATAAAATTACCCTAAAACCTGCCAAAATCCTATTGGATGAATTAAAGTCGACCAATATCACCTAAGGGTCAGAATTGATTCATTTAATGGACTTGTTTCCATGAAAGTGATGTAATTATAATTAAAACAAAAGAAAGTGACAACATGTCCCTCTCATATATCTTATAAGTATAATAATTTTAATGTATTGATAAACTTGATAAAAATCTAACATAAATAGTCTACAGAAATATAATTAAATTATCTACATCATCTTAATTTATTTATAATTTTTAAAGATTAAATAATTATCATTAATGATGACACAATAATGATGTATAAATTATTTTATTAATAGAAATATCAAATAAATGTTTTTAATGGACTTTTTTCCATGAAAGTGATGTAATTATAATTAAAACAAAATAAATTGACCACATTTCACTCTCATATATCTTATAAGTATAATAATTTTAATGTAGTGATAAACTTGATAAAACTTCTAACATAAATAGTCTACAGAAATATAATTAAATTATCTACATCATCTGAATTTATTTAGAATTTTTAGAGATTAAATAATTACCATTAATTATGACACAATAATTATGTATAAATAATTTTATTAATATAAATATCAAATAATTTTTTTAAAAAATTGAAACTGCTGGTATTTTATAAGGATAACATATTATTAAATTATTTAAAAATAATAAAAATATTTAAAAATTACAAACTGAAAATTATAAGGTCTAAAATGTCATAAATTATTCAATTATATACAATTTACAACACATAATTAAATATTTATAACCATTTAATATTTAGAATATTATTACCATAATTAAAATTAAATAGATTAAAATAAGGATAAATCAAAATGATAAGGTTTAAAATAAAATCAAAGCATGTATAAATTTTATTGGTTGAGAGTATTTCGACCCATATTCATATAATATTTGAAATAATCCACTTTGGAGGCATTTTAATTTAAAAATTAATTTATATTAATTTAATGGTTTTGGTATTTCCAAAGGTGCCCCTCCCCTCTCTTATAAAAGGGTACCTCTCCTTCTCTTTTAATCACACCTCTAAAACTTTTTTTCTCGGCCAATCCATACCCATTTCCTCTCAAAACTTTTCTCAATTCATCATAGAGGCCACACTTTTGGAATAAAGTTATCCTAAGAAGGAATTTTGTGCAAATCAAAAGGATATACTCAAAAAAGAGGTAATTGTTTTATTAGCTCTTTCAAAATTATTTTATTCTTCTACTTCCTATTCTTATGTTGTTTCCATAATAAAGTAATAAATCCAGTATATTCTACATGATTATATGTTATTAAAATTATGGTACAACTTTATACCTTCTTTTATCCATCCTATGAATAATAATATCCCGTGCGTGCGTGCGTACGGCTTACCGTCTCCACGCCATGGTGTAATTTTTTATTCAACAATACTTATTTTGGATGGGTATAATGATGAGTATAATGGATTTAAATAATGAATATAACATGATAATTATTCTATATAATTAATATACCATCCAATTCTATACCCTTTAACCATTAAGTGAATGATATCGTTGCTCGTGCATACATACGACATATCGTCTCCACGGTGCGATGAGATTCATTCTCCACGTTAGCCATTTAAGAATGATTATAAAGTATATATAATAAATAAGAATGAAATATATGGAATAATAATTATACTGTATTTATGTATATATATATATATGTATATATATATATATATCATTTACTTGCTTCTATTAAATTCAATAAGGAAACGGAAACAACGTTCATGTGTACGTATGGCCTACCATCTCCATGAACGGTGTATTCCATTTCATTTATCTATCTATTATATATATTTATATACTAAATATTTATGATATATAAATCATGTTTTACATTCTGGAAGTAATTAAATCATGATCTAAGTAATAAGATCAAGAATAAAAAGTCAAAACGCGTGCGATAAATAAAATGATTATTACCCAAAACGTTGCTTTAATATGAAATTAATAAATAAATGGGTAATATAAAGTCATAAGTGAATTTTATATGATATCATAAATATGAATATGGTTTTGGAATAATTTAATAACATAATTTACCATTATACAGGAGTTTTGGATACATACGAAGTATATCGGACCTAAGTTAGGGGATAATTTTGCAATCTCATTATTATCCTAGATTGTTTATTCATAAGTATTTACTGGGGTACATTTATCATTCATGTCCATGTATCCTAAATATATAATATTATTTCTATTCTTATACTATTTTTTAATGTCAATTTTACCCATTATTAAATTTTTATTAAATGGTATAGAAGGAATCTTTCTTTCGTTTTCCATATGAGGTACTTTTTGAATTTTTCGGCAAGAGTACGAGAAGAATGTTTTTTGAACTTATACAACATGAACAGATTTTTACATATTCATAACACCTTATTTCCATGAATCTTCCTTTACACTATTTCAAGTTTATTTTCAACTAAATTATTTTCTTTTAAAATTGTGTGTCATTTTGAGAAAAGAAAATGTTTTTGAAGCGGAAAGGATATTTTCCTCAAGAATTAAGTTCAACTATTTTATCAAAATTATTTTTCATATATGATGAAATATGGTTATTTTTATATCCCTGTTATTAATTTTATTGTATTGTTTTTATGATGGAATTATTTTTATGAAATTTATTTATTTTATATGGATTATAATGGAATGATTTTTAAGAAACCCATTTTATTTCATGGGTTATGCTATGATGAATGATTTATGTTTTTGTGGAACATGTAAGAATGATTTCATTATGAGATGGGTGGGGCATATATCTCCCTCCAATGAATTGGGTAAAGATTTTTATCTCATGAGATAGACATGACTGGAATGGAAAGTAAATCTGGTTTAGTAATACAAGGCTGGAACGGTAAGTAAATCTGGTTCAGTAATACATGGCTGGAACGGCAACTAAACCCAATTCAGTAAAGGACTTTTTCCACTATTATGGTCTTGGAAGCAATTCCTTGGCTACTATAGAAATAATATTATGTGATTATTTGTTTTCCACAATTTAATGTTTTATTCTAATGCTATTTTATCATAGTTAATATTCTTTTATGATCTATGTCTTACGTACTGCCAAGATTTATTTCATGTCTCAAGATTTTGATATATAAACATTATGTTCATGTTTTTATATTCTTATTCCTATGGTTTGTTTTATGTTTACCATGTTTATCCTTACTGATCATTTGAGCTCACCCTTTTTATGTTTTCTTTTCCCCAGGATATAAGGAAAAGTTTTAGGCAGGAAAACAAGAGGGGAAGATCTTTATATGAGATGCTGATAATCTTTCACAAAGCTAGAAGAATGTGTTCCGAGTTTCCAAAGACACTAAATTAATATGGTCTTTGGGTGTATATTTTTTTAATGTATTAAGTATTATGTAAAATAAATTTAATTTCCATGTATGTCAAGGTTGGGTCATTAGATTTGGTATCAGAGCGAAGGTTTAGTCAACCTTTGGAAACTGGGATGCAAAAACTTTAGTGAGATCCCTAGAGATATGTCTAAGGATATTTCTAGGGATTTCCTAAGGATAAGTAAAGTATAGGTTAAAACCCTAGGTTTTTTGTGATAATCATTACTAAACTAGGGTTAAACTGAAGATATCATAGATTTAAATATTATAAGTAATTTACCTTACTTATGTGTTTATAATCTCTGATATGTATTTATCACACTTTTCTTTCTGATCTTAGTCAATATCCAGAACTAGATAGAACATAGTTAACCAGTGAATGTTTTAGATGTGGAAATTATGGTAATTATGAAGATTGATTTACTAAGTGGAAATATCATGAAGATAATCATGACGATGGTACAAGTATTGGTCATACTAATAAGGATAAAGAGATTGTAAATGACATCTGAAAGTTATGTGATTTTCTTCCAGTATTGTTTACATTAAACCTAAGAAGCTTGAGGTTGAAAAACCTTAAGATATGATTCATATTTTAGGAAATACAAAGATGATGGAACCTGATTAATGGTTTAATAATAAAGTTGGATGATTGAGGTGTATATGTTTCAGAATTACAAGATTATGTTATATGAATCATGAAATATATAAGTATTTTCAGTATAAGTTTTTAATTAAGTATTGGAAAGGATATGTTGAATAGTTCTAAGGAGACAGAAAATTTATTTAAGGGTAAGGTGATATACTTGGAGAACACATGAATAAGGAGAATATAACCCTTAATATGTCCCTTTTATTAAGATAATGATGTCTGGATAAAAATATGTTGGATTTGAATAAGTAAATTGGATGATGGTAGTTTCTTTAAATATAATTATAGAGTTATTGATAAGAGGGTTATGCTATAATGGATTAAGTATACAAATTTTTGGTACTTAAGGAATATACCCAATAAGTTTTTGAATAATTAAACATGCATGTTTTTAATAAGGATATCTGATAATTCAGGTTGTTACCGTGACTCAAGAGAATACATGATTAAGGTATTCACATGTTTGGAATGTGACAACCAAGAACTTCCTTATGAGATATGGGAGATAAATGTTAAACTGATTTAGTTCACCTCTTCCTAAAGTTGTAGATTTTCAGTTGTTGGAAGGATTGTAAGGTTATCCATTTATGGATAGTATAACTTATAATCTGGTTGGTGTTTCTTAGATTAATTTTGTATCTCGCTATAGGTGGACTTATGCATATGTGATAACCTATGCTAACAGTTTTGTTGAGACAGATGGAATGACCTATAATTCTATCGCATGATCTACTAACACTTCAAGAATGACAAATTTAACTTATTTTCTTTAAATAATAGATGAATTGGAAATTTTTTGAGGCAAGAACAACGGTGATATTATACCAAAATCAAGTGAGTATTTATTCTCATGAAAAAATCTTCAAATTTAGGGAAAGGATCTTGAAAACCAAAAATTTTATCCTAGTACCTTCGTATCTGATGAATCAGATAGTCCCTTAAATAATCATATATTTATGGCTTTCTAATTGTTAAATTTCTCCTAACCTTGTTCGCTATCACTCTCTATCAGAACTTTATGGTTATATTTTTCTTCCATATCCATGTTTTCACTTCCCACCTATATTCTCCTGTGTGGAAACTAGGTGATGAGTTACCTTGGGTAACTGTTATGTTTATAACTTTCCTTTTTAAAATGAAATTTTAGTATTACTTTTTATGATGTGGGTTTCTATAAAAGAAACTTTCTAGTAGTAAACCTTTTATAACCACAACGAATTTTGAGGGAGAAATTTATTTTAAGGGGGGTAGAATGTAATACCCTGATATTTTATGAGATAAATTAATTTTAATTTCTTTTATGTATTGTGTTGTATATTACACCAAGATTAGATTGCGCTATATGAAACACCATATTATCTTTCGGTATATGCAACACTATGCTTGAATTGTGTTACACGCAAGTTCATTTCACACAAGACCGAGTATAACTGAATAACTAAATATTATTATGGTAGTTATCACCTAGCTGTTAAAATGGATGGAATAATCAGTGTTAACTGGATTATGAAAATATATTTTACATGTGTTTATATAATGATTCTTTGGTTACTAAATTAAGTTGGAAATTAAATAAAAACCAATTGAATATAAAGGATGTGTTTTTCTGAAAAAATATTTAAATGAAAATAAGTGAGTTTATAAAATTATAAAATCACTATTTATATATTTTATTAGTGAAATATATATATATATAATATATTCAATTTAATGTTTTAAATTAATATTATGTGTTTTATAGATATGATATAAGAACAAATTCAATTTTTCGGATAAAAGAAGCATTTCTCAAAAAAATATAGTTTTACCAACTTTTGATGGAGAACCCTTTTTAAATCTAGTTTTTAAAAACTTTATAACTTCTATTTGACATAATAAACCTCTTATTTGGAATTGGGACATCAAAATTTATCTTGTTTGAAATTTTGGTATTTTTAGGATGAAATTCATATTTTAATGAATAGTGAAAAATAATGCATTATAATTCAAAACTGTCTTTTCATCTAATTTATTTATATAGATATATTATATTTTTAATTGGTTTTAAAGTTTAATTGGAATATTTTTTTATCATTTAATACAATTTTTTTCATTGGAATTAATTTTAAATCTAAATTGTACATAAACACATGTCAATCTTTTGATAGTTTTTACTTCTTAAAACCCCGCTTTCTGGTTTTAACAACGAGAATTAATTTTAAATTAATTAATGCAACTTCTGTGTTTTGAATTTTGAAAAATGGATTCCATATTTGGAATCAGTGGGTCCAAATTCTGTTAATAGGTTACTTTTTTTTGATATTATGAATAGTAACTATGGTAATTTTTATTTATTACAATTAAAGGTAAATCAGGTAAATTAGGGTAACAAACAATATGATAAAGATAATAAAATTACCCTAAAACCTGCCAAAATTCTATTGGATAAATTAAATTTGACCAATATCACCTAATTGTTTGAATTGATTCATTTAATGGACTTTTTTCTAAGAAAGTGATGTAATTATAATTAAAACAAAAGAAAGTGACAACATGTCACTCTCATATATCTTATAAGTATAATAATTTTAATTTATTGATAAACTTGATAAAAATTCAAAACTAAATATTATCCATATAGATAATGAAATTATATACATCATATAAATTTATTTAGAATTTTTAGTTATTAAATAATTACCATTAATGATGACACATATGTATAAATTATTTTATTAATAGAAATATCAAATAAATGTTTTTAAAAATATTAAAAGAAATATAATATGGACTAATTAATGTGCTCTATGAAATTTTTAAGTGACTATGACATTTTAGGATTGTATTAAATATTTTGGTTCAAATTTATCTTCTGTTTGAATTTTATTTAAAGTCAAATAAATTAATAGTATCAAAACTAACACTATTGATATTTTATAAAAATAACATATTATTAAATTATTTAAAAATAAAAATATATATTTAAAAATTACAAAGTGAAAATTATAAGGTTTAAAATTTCATAAAGTATCCAATTATAGACAATTTATAACACATAAATAAATATTTATAACCATTTAATATTTAGAATATTATTACCATAATTAAAATTAAATAGATTAAATAAGGATAAATTAAAATCATAAGGTTTAAAATAAAATCAAAACATGTATAAATTTTATTTTTTGAGATAATTTAAACCCATACTCATATAATATTTGAAATAATCCACTTTGGAGGCATTTTAATTGAAAATTAATTTATATCAATTTAATAGTTTTGGTATTTCCAAAGGTGTCTCTACCCTCTCTTATAAAAGGGAACCTCTTATTCCCTTTTAATCACACCTCTAAAGACTTTTTCTCAGCCAACACCTACCCATTTCCTCTCCCAAATTCTCTCAATTCATTCTATAGGCCACACTTTGGTCAGAAATCCATCCTAAGAAGGCCTTTTGTTCAAATCAAAAGGATATACTCAAAAAAAGAGGTAATTGTCTTATCACCACTTTCAAAATTATTTTCTTATTATACTTCCTATTCTTATTTTGTTTCCATACTAAAGTAATAAATACAATATATTATACATGATTAGATGTTATTAAAATTATGGTACAACCTTATACTTTCTTTTATCCATCCTACGAATAACAATATCACCATGCATGCGTCCGTACGGTTTACCGTCTCCACCCCGTGGTGTAATTTTTTATTCAACAATACTTATTTTGGATGAGTATAATGATGAATATAATGGATTTAAATAATGAATATAACATGTTAATTATTATGTATAATTAATATATCATCCAATTCTATAACTTTTAACCATTAAGTAAATTATATCGCTGCTTGTACGTACGTACAACATACCGTCTCCATGACGTGATGAGATTCATTCTTCGCGTTAGCCATTCAAGAATGATTATAAAGTATATATAATAAATAATCATGAAATATATGGAATAATAATTCTTCTATATTTGTGTGTGTGTGTGTGTGTGTCTCATTTACTTTCTTCCATTCAATTCAATAAGGAAACGTAAACAGCGTTTATGCGTACATACCGTCTACCATCTCCATGAACGGTGTATTTAATTTCATTTATATATCTATTATATATATTTATATACAAAATATTTATGATATATAAATCATTTTTTACATTTTATAATTAATTAAATCATTATCTAAGTAATAAGATCAAGAATAAAAAGTCAAAACACGTACGATAAATAAAATGATTCTTACCCAAAATGTTTCTTTAACATGGAATTGATAAATAAACGGGTAATATAAAGTCATAAGTGAATCATATATGATATAATAAATATTAATATGGTTTTGGTATAATTTAATAATATAATTTAACCATTGTACAGGAGGTTTGGATACATACAAAGTATATCAAACCTAAGTCAAGGGATAATTTTGCAATCTCATTATTATCTGAGATTGTTTATTCGTAAGTATTTACTAGGGTATATTTATCATTCATGTCCATGTTTCCTAAATATATAATATTATTTATATTTTAATACTATTTTTTAATGTCAATTTTACCCATTGGTGAAGTTTTATTAAATGGTATGAAAGGAATCTTTCTTTCGTTTTCCATACAAGGTACTTTTTTACTTTTCTGGAAAGAG
The DNA here is from genome assembly GCA_963277665.1 of Viscum album. Taxonomy (NCBI): domain Eukaryota; kingdom Viridiplantae; phylum Streptophyta; class Magnoliopsida; order Santalales; family Viscaceae; genus Viscum; species Viscum album. The sequence continues at coordinate 1,464,821,958 of OY728139.1, forward strand.
TACGAGAAGAATGTTTTTTTAACTTATACGGCATGAACGGATTTTTACATATTCATAAAGGATTATTTCTATGAATCTTACTTTACATGATTTCAAGTTTATTTTCAACTAAATTCTTTTCTTTTAAAATTTTGCGGCATTTTGAGAAAAGAAAACATTTTTGAAGAAGAAAGGATATTTTCCTCAAGAATTAAGTTCAAATGTTTTATCAAAATTATTTTCCATATATGACGACATAGGGTTATGTTTCTATACATGTTATTACTTTTATTTTATTTTTTTTATGATGGAATTATTATTATGAAATATATTTATTTTATATGTATTATGATGGAATTATTTTTAAGAAACCAATTTTATTTCATGGGTTATTCTATGATGAATGATTTATGTTTTTGTATCACATGTAAGAACGATTTCATTATGATATGGGTGGGGCCTATATCTCCCTCTAATGCATTGGGTAAAGAATTATATCTCATGAGATATACATGACTAGAACGAAAAGTAAATTCAGTTCAGTAATACAGGGATGGAACAACAAGTAAATCTAGTTCAGTAATACATGGATGGAATAGAAAGTAAACCCAGTTCAGTAATGGACTTTATCCACTATGATGGTCTTGGTAGCAATTACTTTTATACTATGGAAATTATATTATGTGCTTATTTGTTTGACACAATTCCATGTTTTATGCCAATGCTATTTTATCATGATTAATATTCCTTTATGATATATGTCTTACATACTGCCAAGATTTATTTCATGTCTTACGATTTTGATATATAAACATTATGTTCATGTTTTTACATTCTTATGCCTATGGTTTATTTTATGTTTACCATTATTTTCCTTACTTATCATTTTATATCACCATTTTTATTTTATTTTTTAGGATATAAAGAAAGGTTTTAGGTAGGAAAAAAAGAGGGGAAGATCTTTATGGGAGATGTTGATAATCTTCCACCAAGCTAGAAGAATGTGTTCTAAGTTTCCAAAGACACTAAACTAATATGGTATTTGGGAATATATTTGTGTAATGTATTAATTATTCAAAAAAATAAATGTAATGTCCATGTACTTCAAGTTTGGGTTGTTAGATTCTTCATACATCATTAGTTTTCTAATCAGTTCCTTGAATAAAAATTTACCAATGTCATGGGATTATCTAATAGAGATAGCAGTTCATCTCCAACGATTAGGTAGACGTCTCAAGATACTCAACACTTGATCTTTGACATTCACTTTTTTTCCAAGAGCAAACATGGTTTCATTAATTTTATTGAACCTGAGATACATTTCATAAATAGATTCATCAGGTTTTATTTTGAATGTATCATATTTAATTGTATATATATTCAATATCATTTTTTTAACATTTGAATTTCTTTAATGAGATATAGAAAGGGTATCCTAGATTTGAAAATTAGTATCACAAAAAGATATTCTGTTATATCCATCCTCTCTTAAATCACAATATGAAGAATTCATGGCTTTATAGTTACAGTCATAACCATCCTTAGTGTCATCACTCCAATCAGCTCTAGAAACTTTTGGTTTTTTATATTGATCTTCTATTATAGTATGAATATCAAAACTCATACTTTCAAGATAAATTTTCATTTTTATTTTCCACTGATCATGGTTTTTTCTATTAAAATAATGTGGTCTATTTATATCTTGAACTTTAGATATAGAGTTATCCATAACTATATAATTATAATAATAAAATAAAACGGCGGTCTTATCTAGGTGACTTTATCAAGGTTTGATAAAAAATTACAAAGTATAATAACAAAACATCGTTTAATACCAAATGATGGTTATAGTGGAGTACTCAAGATGGCATGGATTGAGAATCTAATACAATTTTTTATTAAAAACTTATTTATAAAACAAAATCCCCCAATTTCAAAAACACCCAGATAAATAATATATTAGGTATATATAATTTAATGTTTTGAAATAACCTATAAAGATCTTGATAAAAACTCAATTATAATAACTTGATATTATCCTAATCTTTTGACAATACTCTACTCACATTAAAAAGTAGATATATCACTGATAAAAGTTAGTTATGAAAGTATAGTTTTGCAAAAGTGATTTGAAAAATAGGTTTAAAACATGGTAATAAAAACTTAAAACACACAACATAAATTTAAAAACAAGAGGTTCGATCTCAATTTGAGACCTAGTCCTATCCACTTGACAGTAACCCTCTGTCAAGCACATTTATTATAATATATAGGATGATCCAAAACCTGGATTGGGTATTGGTTATAATAGCACATGAGGATTTCCAAGATAACACACAACCTTTTCTACATTTTTCATGGGAGTAAAAAAATGACAGAAATAAAGGAAAGAGTATTTTAGTACTCTTCTATGATTTATAAGAGTATGCACTTAACATATATACAAAAAAATCTAAGCATGACTCAAAAGTAATTTGAAATTGAGAGAGAGAGAGAGATAAAGGTTTGATGCAGTCTTAAAACTAATTATTATTGTTTTTTAGTGGTATCTTCTCTTATTGATGTCTTACTTTAGTTTTGAGAGTGGATGTAGTGATGAAAAAAAGTTTTGAGATCTTTTAGTGAAGCACGGTTGAAAATCAGAGTGTCGTAGTTTTGAAATATTGAGCACTTTTTCTCATTTTTTTCACCCATTATTATTATTTAACTCTGATATTCTTTTAAAATAAATCTTCCTCAATATCTATTTAAAAATGGTCATTATGAATCCTCTTACACGGTAAAAAAATGAGAGCATTAAATGCTTCTGAATTTTCATTTAATTCTTCACAGATTGTTGTTGGAATATATATTATTAAAATATAATTTCACTTAGACATGGTCGCTTGAAGTGTGTCATGTTAGGTTATCCATGTTTGATCCAACACTTAGCAAGAACTTTGATTAATTCCATTAACATGTCATGGGGTATATCCATATATCATACAATCACTTCATTTGAATGTATGGTCACTCAAAGTTCATACAGTCACTTCAGCACTTCACCAAAATTCCAACTCTGTCATACAGTCATTTGATTTCATTATGCGGTCGATTGGAAGCAATGTCTAGTCGTTTTGATAATTTTCAATTTTTTATAAATAACAGATATACTGTGTGGTCGGTTGAATTTTTTGTGTGGTCGCTTCAAACCTTAGTGAAATTATACATTGTTCCAGATTAATTCATATATCAATTGAATCCTTGCATTTGACTAGGTACTCATATGGTCACTCGATTATTTAAGAGATTTTACTCTTCTGAATTAACGATCACTTGTCTAACTTGTTTGGATTTATAGTCACTCTGACACTTATAAATATTTTTATAGATAACCATAAAATTCATGTTTCTAACATAAAATATAGAATTCATTAATAATAAAATAAACTCAAATTGAGATCATTAAAACAAGAAATTGTTGCACTAAGTCAAAAATACCTTTATCACATTTATGATTGTATGTTAATTAAGAAATAACATTTTATAATTAATTAATATAATTAATAATTAATAATAATAACAATATAAATTAATTAATTAATATAATTATTAATTAATAATATAATTAAAAAATGATTAATTAACTAATTAAGATGATCAATAACTAATAATATATTATATTTATTAATAATTAAAAAAAATATTTAATTAATCATTAGTAATATAATTAACTGTTAATAATTACAGTTAATTATTTAATTTATTATGTAATTATAAATATAATTAATGATTAAAATTAATCATATAATGCAGTTGGGGGCTTATCTGAGTGGTAAAATCACCTTGTAATTTTGCATTATACTAGTGTTCAAATACTGACAGTCCCCTTGGGGGGTCATTCCATTTGTGAAAAAAATTAAGTTTCCACTTTGTGGGTATGCATAGTAACATGCAGTAGGTGATGTGTAACATCTTGGGTCGGATGCCACTAAACCGGTGACCTGATCCAGTGCACCACATGACCTCAAGTGTGCCTCCCTATATTCCAGAGGCCGCCAACTAGTAATAAGGGTCTAAAGAGGCACATGGGGAGATTATGCTCTCTTTATCAGAGTAAACCAATAACAGAAATCAAGATAAACATCAACATGCAATAATAATAAATACCAAAACACCATATACCACATTCCCAAACTCGGGAAGTACTAACAATCCAATATAGTAAAATATGACATGTCATGATAATATAAAGTGTCAAAAGGAAACCAAAATAAGACAATAAATACAATCCCAAAACAAGTCCTGACATCATGTTTAGTTCCCTCATCCATGCTTTATCCAAAATCCCATATCAGCCATCTAACATAGGTCCCTTTCCCTTATCTTGAAATAAAACCATGAAGTCTTCTTGGGTACCTAATAGTGGCCTAAGCAGGGTATGAGTACAACTCAGTAATCTACCACCAATAGTGTTTATAATAATATCCAGTCTAAAATAATGTATGCAAAAGTACAGTAAACAATGGATGAGCAGGAAAATTAAACAGGCTTCATTATTTAACATTATTTAAATTAACCACATTTACTCTTTGTTCCAAGTGATTCTCATACCGATAAAACCTACTTCGGCCTATGTTGGTCATCTGAACCACATGTCAAAGTGGTCACAGGTCAACATATAAGAAGATTTAGTCCAAGTATCCAACTGACATTCAGAACGTCACGTCCGACTATCCCAACCATATATTATAGGGGTCACAAGTCAACAAACAAGGAGAATCAATCCAAGTATCCAAATAGGATTCAGAACGTTATGTTCGACCATCCCACCCATGATATAGAATTCCATGTTCATACCCTTGGATTAGAGAGTGTCAATCCATCCTCTGAAACTTACTATGCATAGGGGAACCTAGAGCATCGGTCTAGCCTACCTAAGTGATAGGAGCATCAGTCCAACATCCACCAACCATTAGTCTCATTTTTTAGGTTAGTATTATTAACCTTTTTATCGAACAATAACTACAATGGCACACATTTTTATTTTATCACATTTTCATGGTTCATTAGATTCAACGTGTTCTCAATTATCAGAAAAATCTCAATTCACTAATTAAGAAGATTGAAACCATTTTTCACCCCTTTAAATCCATTTAACCAAGTTTATATGTCTATTTAACCATTCATTATATTTACCCATTTACAATACATAACTCAATTAACTCTTTCAAGTTTAAACAAACACCCCTTTATGCCATTTTTGCATGTCAAACACAATTATCATTGGTTTAATCTCATAACCCCCCCCCCCCCCCAATTAATCATTTAACAACTCAATTATCATGTTAAATGGAATGGAACACCCCATGGGTAACCATAATCCTAGTCTAATCATCATAAATGGATATAATGGGATCGTAAGAGGTTTAACCCATCATTTAAACACCCACTTTATCATTTCCTACCAAGGAAATCAAGTGAAAAACATAACTATTCCAAATAGAACAACCACATACACATAAATAAACACCAATAATTTGGTATATAACTTGTAAATCACCTACCTCAAGTTAGCAGGCAATCAATTTCTTAAACATGACCCTTGATTCAAGACCAAACAACCCTCAATTCCTAATCTAAGAATCTAATGGAAAAACAAGGGTTTAGGGATTCGTAAGGGGAGAAAATATTACTCCATAATAATCCCATAAAATAGAAGAAATGGGAGTGGTAGACTCACATGGAGAATTGATTCACAACCAACAACACTTTAACTAGCCAAGAATTGAAGGAGAATCACCCTTGGGAAACTTAAGAGCTATTGGTTTGTAACCCTTGATGATGGAGAAGGAAATGGGAGGGAAATTGGGTAAGAATTATTAAAGCCTAAGGGGGGAATGGGAATTTACCCTCTTTTAATGAGGCGCATGGTTTGGCCACATGGTTGTCCAAACCATGTGTTAACTGTGTGACACCCTCTGTCCAAGAGGGACCTGGGTCACCCGGTTTTCTACGGAGCTCACACAGTTTGGAAAACCATGCAAAAGTTGTGTGTTTGGATTAGTCCAAGGTATCATGGTTTCTAGGCTCCCCCTTTCCTATTTTTTAATTGTTCAACCTCTCCCTATAGGCCGCATAGTTAAGGGTAACGGTTGGTACTAATTGTGCACAAACTATGTGCCATGAACATTATGACATCTTTTTTCCCTATTTTGTGTCCCAAACACTAAGGACGCCCCCAAATACCCTCATACTTTTGGGAAGGATTTCATTAACTATTTAAAAGGTAACTCGATCAAAATTTAAACACAACATACCTCATATGAAGGTCGGGATCTTACAACCTACCCACCTTATAACATCTCATCCTCAAGCTACACTCCCAAGCATCACTAAGCCTCCAAGGTAAAAATATCAGGTCACTGGTTCCGTATATCCACCTCTTTATCCCAAGATTTATCCTAAACTCGGTTATGCTGCCATAGCACTTGGACCAAAGGCACAATCTTAACCTGTAAAACTTTATCATTGTGATCCATAATATTAATTGAATGCTCCTCAAAGGACGCATCAACCACGAGCTCACCATCATAAAAATAAATCACATGATATGAGTTAGGGTGATATTATCAAAGTTTTGACACATAGAATACATCATGTATACCACTATACCACTATAGAAGATCTAATCAGTATGTTATCAGTCTGATCCTCTCCATAATATCAAATGGCCCCATGTATCTGGGTGATAACTTTCCCTACTTCTAAATCCAACAGTAACCTAACTTTTATGACACCCAAAAAAACACATGATCACCCACTATAAACTCAAGAGGTTGATAAAATCAATCAACATATGACTTTTTTATGCTCTGGGTCATAGCCATGTGCTTTTGAATCAACTGAACATGCTTTAATATCTCCTACATGAGGCTCGGTTCCAACAACTTTGATTCCCTAGCTTCCATCCAACACAAGGTATATATATATGGTCTACCATAAATTATCTTACATAGTGTCATCTGAATAGTCACCTGATAATTGTTGTTATAGGAGAAATCAACAAGCACTAAGTGTTTCTCCCAATATTCACCAAAGTCAAGGACTATAATGACCCAATATTTTCATACATTGATATTACATCTTTTTATGATGAACATTCATTAAATTACACAAACACGCGCCTGAGAATCATAAAGGTATATTTCCTTTGGAAACTTGGAAACATAATCAATCGGTTTTTAGGTGAACTAAATCATATCCCACTAAGTTATTCATAAATAGAATCCTTCCTAGACAAATCATACACAGTACATTTTTTCATAACCTAGAGAAAATAAAAATAAGAAAGGGTGAGCTCAGATGCTCAATAAGGGTAAAAAAGGGAGATACATAAACATAACATGTGCAAAAGGGTATTAGAATATGAGCATAACATTTGAAAACCATACCCTTCATATCAAATATCATAATATTGGGTTTTGGCATAATTATTGATAGTTTATAAGACATGAATCATAAGAGAGTCAAATAACATGAGCCATGAGAAGATAACAATGGCATAATACATGGAATTATGGAATACACATAAGTATAGAAAATTATTTTCATAGTAGTCAAGGATAGTCGAAAAGTTTATCAAAGTAGAATGGGTTCACTCCCCAAACCATCATAGTAATCAAGGTTTACTCCCAATACTATCATAGTGGACAAAGTCCCTTACTGAACTAAGTTCACTCCCCATTCCAGTCCTATTTATCTCATGTGATTTCAATCTTTACCCAATGCATTGGAGGGAGATATAGGTCCCACATATCACATAATGAAAATCATACATACATGTGCCATAATATTATAAAACATTCATCATATTAGAACTCATGAAAAGAAATGGATTTCACAAACATTTCATCATAACATATCATGTGGAAAAGAAACAGGTTTCATAATAATTTCACCATTTCATCATAGCATAGCCCATCGAAAAAGAATTGGGTTTCATTAGCATTGTGTCATCATTAACATAAACCATTCGAATAAAGAATAAGAATGGTATCCTTGGATTGTTATAACATCTTGGGTTTTTGAGGGGGTCAGGATTTCCCCAACCAATTTGAAATTTTGTGTTTGGTGGGAAAACTAATTCTTTTTCTTGATTATTGGAACCTAATTATGAGAGTTTCTTTGACCTGAGGCCTTTTTTTTAGATGATTTTTAAGGCTCAACAAGTTTCTCGGGGTTTCAGATGGGTTTCGGGTGTCTCAGAGCATGAAAACCCAACTTTTCAGAAGACACAGACTGGGGTACATAGTTTGGACAAACCATACAACTTCCCATGAGAAAATGTGTGGCCTACCTGCATCACTAGAACACCTTTTCAAACTATATAGGTAGGGATGCACAGTCACGTGAGAACCTCGATAGTTTTGATATAGGTAATTCACATGGTTTTTTTATGGTTTGGAAAATTGTGCACCTTGACTATGTGTGTGTGTTTATTAGGCATAGGGAGTCGCACAGTTGGTTCACAATTAGACAAAGTCTGTTGGTCATTAAAAGTGTGTAAAATGAACAAAATTCCCATCCTTATATTTTTTTTCTCCTCCCTTTCCTCCCTTATCACCCGCAAGAGCAGAGAGTTCCCCATTTTCCTTTCCCCCCTTAGACTTTGTTCGTTATTTGAGATCAAATCTCTGATTCAAACTCAATTAGTGACTATGTATTTGTCTCAGTAAGGAATTAAATCCGATTTATTCTATTTCTCTTTTCTCTCGCCATACAGTATGCTAAATCTGTGTGATTTTTTTTACCCAATTTTCAGGGTGTTCATCTAAAATGTTGATTTATTCTGATTTAGCTTGATTTATAGGCTGATATTAGACAAGTGAGAACCTGTGAGTATGACATAGGTGGTTCCTATCTTTCTCTATGTTTTTGAAATTTTTTTGGGGGTTCACTCTTAAATATGCCATTAGGTTGTCCAAGAGAGACCCTAAATAAATTGATTCATATGTTTAAATTATTTAAAGGTTGTTGTGGGATTTCATTGGACATTCCCTAGTCCAACTAAAGATGGCCAATCCGGGTGAGGGGATTGAAACATCTTGGGCATTTTAGGCCAAGCGTATGTTTTAATTAAATTAAATTGTTTATATTAATTGCTTAGTTTTATAGGAATGTGTCAGACTTAGCCCAAGGATTGAGGTGATGTTGATCATCTGGGTTAAGGCGATTTAATTCATTGAGTTGGGAGAGGCCTAAAATATATATATATTTGGGTGATGTTGATCACAGGTTGGGGAAACATAGTTTTCGTATTGAGGTGACAATGTCGTTAGGATAAGGGAAACGCTTGTGTGTTTTGAGATGGTGTTGACTATTGAGTTGAGTGACATGGTCGTTGGGGCACGAGGTGTCCAGATAATGTGTCTTAGGTACTTATTTGGGTGATTTTCACTCACCGTGATTAGAATATGTGCTATTAGAGTCATGTTCACACAGATAGGACTCAGATCAAGGTGGTGTTGACCACTCATGTGGGTGGAGGGCCCCATAAATGATGAGGCTTGGGTGATGGTGTTGACCATTGATTATATTTGGGGGGTGATCACCATAGAAATCCATGTGGATGGTGATGGAACATCAGTTTATAGTGACGATACCATCAGTTAGGGGGGTTGAGTCTCATCATATTGCTTGAGATCTCTAGGCCAGGTATTTGGGATGATAGACATCATTGTGCCTCAGGATGTTGGGATTCAATATGATGGGGATTACAGGTTGGAGGGTGGACATCATTGTGCCTTAGACATCAAGATTTTAGCCAATGAGGACTTCTGATCTGGGGTCCAATAGACCAGGTACTTATTTTTTGGTCATGCCATTTAGACACCAGTATCTATGATTGATGGCATGAAGTGTTGGGTGATATTTTAGAGGTGGGGCCTAAGGGTTCACCTGGATCGCTTTCTTAAGGGTATGCCTTGGAAATTATGCCATGGGTCCTCACCACTATTATTATTATTATATATACATATGTTTTATGGTATATTTATATAATAGGGGTATGAATTCAGGAATTTTCAACAATGGACGAAGCAGGTGATCACTTCCTTATGGCTACTTACCATAAGGGAAGTGAGTTATTTATTATATATGTATGTGATGGATTTTTATTTATATTTTATACACCTACATTATTAGGGGTGTGGGTTAGGAACACATTGGTGGTGGCCTACTGAGATGTATTCTCACTCCCCACATGGTCCCTTCAGGATGCATGAGATTTTATCTCTCTATGATCTGGTAAAGGACCAAGCTTAGGAGATGGACCTTAGTGGTAGAGTCGGGTATTTTGAATGGGATGGATGTAAATGAATCTTGGAGGTTCTTACATTAGCTGGAGTTGTCTTTTTAAGTTTCCTTTTTATTCCAGAATTCCTATTATATATGTACATACTAATGGTCGGCCATAAGAAACACTTCTGATTATCTATTTTGTATGACCTGCTATGTCATTTTGTTTTTTGTCTACAAATGGTTGTTATTGTTGTTATTATTATTGATGACTGTTTATGATTTCTCTATTACGTGTTATAACTTCTTCTAATTTATGGTCTTTTAAACTATTTTATATACATAGACCATTATTATTATCACCATTAGAGGATATATTCTCCCCATTATCACCTCTTTACACCCTCTCTATTAGTCATAAGCCTTTGAAATATGGGGAGGCACACCTAAGGCCCAATGGTCAACTAGAATAGAGCACTAATTTAAGTGGCATCCAGGTTGGGGCACTACAAATTGTATCATAGCAGTTTTCTTCTCTATGATTAGGTATCAGTATTTTGTTGGATACTAATGGTATCAATATTTTTCTTTTCTATTGGTATTTCCATTTATGATATGGTAAACTAGATATTAGAATATTGTTGGAACTAATTTTAGATCTTTTGTTTGGGTGCCTGCAGCCCCATGCATGGGGGATATACCAAGTTTTTAGGGGTGGGAAATTGATGTTCTGCTTTTCTCTTTTATAATTGATTTGATTTCCACATCGATTGGCGCACCTAGGTGTGATGATTATTTATTTATGCCTTTTTACCCTTATATCGGTATGAAAAGGGAGGTTTTATTTTGCTTTATGGAAGGCACATATGGTTTTTTGATATATATGTATGTGCCTATAATTGGTTGTCACTATGAACCTAGATTGTGCTAAGAGGGGTTGGGTTGTTTAAAGTTTCAACAAGGGAAGCTGAATAGTTTTTTCCTACTTATCCTCTCTTTGGTGGCATTCTACTCATCCAACCCAAGCATGTGGTTTCAATGAAATATATATGTGATGTTATATGATGTGATATGTATATGATATATGGCCCTGACTCTGGTATGAGTAGGAAGGGATGATGATAGGGGGTGAGCTGTTAAGAGTGTCAATAAAGAATCTAAATAGTGTTTTCCTAAATAGCCTCTTTAGTTTCATTCTACCTAGTTGCCTCAGATTATATATAATGCCTAACTCTGATGGGGGTAGGCAGGGGGCATGAGGTTGGGATATACTTGATAATTGACCCTAATATGGGTGGGTAAGGGGGCCTTTAGGTCGAATGTCATGAGACAAAGTGTAGTAAGGGAGTGTGAGGGTGGTGAGATGCACTACCTATTACAGTTTTCCCAATCTGTGATATATATACATATACTGTTATAGTTCTCTGACCATTATATTAGTATTCAGTGGGATGCCACCTAGACTAATTTTGGTGTAGCATCATGAGGGTGTTGATGTGTTTTTTCATGAGCATGCATGGGATGAGGCCCTTGAGGGTCGAGATGAGGCCTCGGAGGGTCGAGCTAATCATGATTCATGGGTAAAGGCACAAGTATGAGCTCAGGTGTAGGAAATAAATCCATAGGATATGGAATATTTTGGGCCATGGATGGATGAGAAACTCAAGGAGAGTCTATTTTAGGTTATACTGGACATTGACAAGGGAGATCAAGGAGTTGATCCATCGATGTCTTACCTAACCCACAAGTTTTATTCACAGCACCCACCACTATTTCAGGGTGAGGGTGGACCACAAGTGGCAAAAAACTGGATAGAATCAGTGCAGATCATCTTCAACTAGATCAATACACCCCCAGGGTGGAGGGTGAAGCTAGAGACATACATGCTCAAAGGACTGGAAAAGAACTAGTGGGATGCACAAGTTCGGGCTGGTCGACATGAGGGACTATCTTGGAAGTAATTTGAGGATAGGTTCTTCAAGAACTTCTTTCCAGAGACACTGAGGCTATAGAGAGACCATGATTTCTTAAACCTTCAGTAGGGAGACACATCCATCATAGAATATGTGTCCAAGTTTATAGTCTTGTTGTGATCTTAACCTGGTATGGCGGGTGATGACACTGTGAGAGTGATGTGTTTTGAGGATGGTTAACAACATGCCATCGGGGTTCATGTAAACATATTTAAGTTATCCTAATTCTTAGAGGTAGTGATAGCTAAGGTAAATCTAACATATTGTCCTTATATGAGATGGGTAATGACATCAGGTGATTTCAGTGGTGATGTTTCTCGTAGTAGGAAGAGGGGTAGGGAGTAATCTCAGTAGGGTGGTCTGGATAGAGATTCGGTTAAACCACTGAGGAGTGGGTATTCATAATTGTGCTTCTAGTGTGGGAATCCAGGACATGTTTGGACTTAGTGCGATTAGCCTCCAAATAAGTTTTGGGAATGTGGGCATATGGGACACCTCGATAGGTTTTGCAGGAAGCATTCTTGTACATCTGGGATCCAGGTAATGGGAAAAACTTGGGATTTTGAGGTTAGACCGAGAGCAGTACCTAGAGCTGGTATTTGGGAGTTAGCTACATGAGTAGAACATGGTAAAGGCAGTGGGACCCATAATTGGGGTTGGTGGCTAGTAGTTGGTGCATCTCTGTAGGGAGGACACGTCTCGGGCAGTCAGCCTTCAGTTCAAGTACATGCAATTGAGATTCCAGGTGAAAAGAAGGTCGAGGAGATGACTACAGTCATAGGTATGTCATGATGATGAGCATGACCATGTTTTTCCTATTTATGGTATTTTTCAAGCTTTGATGTGTGAGGTGAAAGTGTATGGGTTTTTTACTAACCAGGAACTGTTTAGTATGTGGTAATTGGATCAAATGCGTGATATATATATATATATATGAGGTGCATGGGTATGATATTTTTTATGAGCATCTGATAAGATGCAATACCTCATAGGTGTCGTGTGAGATATGGGCACGAGGTGGGCATCTTATAAGATACGGGACATGATTGGTTTCAAATATGTCACGGGCATGATTTGAGTGATTAATGAGGTTTAGGAATGGTGATGCATCATGGGAGTACTTTTGAGTCTGAGGATGGTCAGTGGACCATCAGATTATTTGAGTTTTGGGTTGGGATATGACCGGGTAGGTAACTCCTAAGTTGGGGAGCACCTTGAGGTAAGTTAGCATGTGGATTGATGATTGGGGTAGGTAGGGTTGTATTAAATGAGATGATTATGTTCATTACCATCTTTGGTTAATGCTTGATAGCTCAAGGATGAGCTATGTTAATGTGGGGAGACTGTAACATCAAGGGTTTTTGAGTGGGTCATAATCTCCCCAACCTCTTTGAATTTATGTGTTTGATGAGAGGTCCAATTATTTTATTGATTATTGAAACCCAATTTTATGAGTTTATTTAACTCGAGGCCTTGTTTTTTGATTAGTTTTAAGGATCGTCAAGTGCATTAGGGTTTCTAATGGGTTTTGGGTGCGTCAAAGCCCAAAAACCCAAATTTTTAGAAGGTGTGGATTGGGGCACACGGTTTGGACAAACCATGTGGCCTCCCAAGAGAAAATATGAAACCTACTTACAACATTGGCATAGTTTTAAAAACCATGTGGTTAGGGGTGCACGCCCTTGTGATCACCTCTATAGTTTTGATAGAGGGCATTCATGCAGTTTTCACGTGATTTGGAAAACCATGCACCTTGACCATGTGTGTGTGGTTCTTAGGAAGAGGGAGTCAAACAGTTGACACACAATTAGCCAAACTGTGTGGCCAAACCATTCAAGTCATTAAAAGTGTATAAAATGGACAAAATTCCCCTCTTGTCTTATATTCTTTTATCATCCATTTCCTCCCTTTTCACCCACACCCATAGGGGGTTCCGCATTTTCCCTTCCCACTTAGGCTTTGGTCATTATTCATAATTGGAGATTTGATTCAAACTCCATTGGTATCTATAGATTCATCTCGATAAGTCCTTTGATCCATTATCTTCTATTTCTCTTTGTTCTCTCCATATAGTGTGCTAAATCTGTGTGAGTCATTTTATCCTATTTTCAGGATGTTTGTCTAAAATGTTGATTTCTTCTGATTCGGCTTGAGTTAGAGGTCAATAATATATGAGTGAGTGCCTATGGTTATGGTGTAGGTGTTGCCTAGATTTATCCATGTTTTTGCGGTTTTTTTGAGTGTGCACTCTTAAATTCATCATTGGGTTGTCTGAGAGAGACCCTAAATAAATTGATGCTTATGTTTAAATTGTTTAAAGGATGTTATGGGATGTCGTTGGGCATGCCCTAGTACAACTACAAATGGTCAATATGGGTGAGGGTCTTCGACCAAATTGGGTAGTTTAGGTTGGGATTATGTTTTAATTAAATTAAATTATTTATATGAATTTCTTAGTTTCATGGGAATGTACTGGGATTGGCCCGAGGATTGGGGTGATGTTGATCACTTGGGCTGAGGCGATGTATTTCATCAAGTTGGGTAAGGCCCAAAATATATATATTTGGGTGATGTTGATCACAGGTTGAGGTGACATGATCATCTAATTGAGGCTATGAGTTCGTCGGGACTAGGGAAAGGCTTGTGTGTTTTGAGATGGTGTTGATCATCAGGTTGGGAGACATGGTCATAGGGGCATGAGGTGCCGAGATGATGTAGATTAGGTACTTGTTTGGGTGATTTCTTCTCACTGTGACTAATCGACATGTAGTTGGAGTTGTGTTCACACAAATAGGACATAGATCAAGGTGGTTTTAACCACTCATGTGGGTGGAGGCCCCCATAGACCATGCATCTTAGGTGATGGTGTTTACCATTAGTTATGCTTGGGGGTTCTCGCCATAGAATGCCATGTGGATAGTGATGGACTATTGGTTAATAATGATGAGACTGTTGGTTGCGGGATGAGGTTCACCTTATTACTTGAGGCCATTGGGCTAGGTATTTGGGGGGACATACATCTTTGTTCCTCAGGATGTCGAGCTTCAAGCCGACAAGGATTACAGGTTGGAGGGCAGATATCATTGCGCCTCAAACATTGGGATTTGAGCCAATGGGAACTTATGAGTTGGGGTCTGAGGGACCAGGTGCTTATTGTTTGGGCATGCTGTTTGGACACCGGGTTCTATGATTGATGGCATGAGGTATCAGGTGATATTTTATAGGTGGGACCTGAGGATTCACCTGGATCACTTTCTTCAGGAGATTCCTTGGGCATTATTCCATGGGTCCTCACCACTGCTATTATATAATACAAATAGATGTTGTGTGATATATATATATATAATAGGGGGGTTTGTTTATACATTGTCAATTATGGTAGAAGTAGCTGATCACTTCTTTGTGGCAGTTGAGCATAAGGGAAGCGGGTTATTTATTATATATGCATGTTTTGCCTCTTTATTTATATTTTTTAAACACCTACATTATTAGGGGTGTAAGTTAGGAACATATTGGTGGTGGCCTATTGAGATGTATTCTCACACCCTACACAGAACCTTTGGGACACGTATAGACTTTATGTCTTTGTGATCAGGTAAAGGACTGAGCTCAAGATTAGGACCTTAGTGTTCGAGTCGGTCCATTTGTATGGGATAGATGGCAAGGGACCTTAGAGGTTATTGCATCATCTCAAGTTATCTTTTTGAGTTTCCTTTTTATTCCAACATGCCTATTATATATGTACGTATTGATGGTCGACCACAGGCGTCCCTTCTAACAATCTGTTTTGTTTGACCTATTATGTCATGTTGTTTGTTGTCTACAAATGGCATGTTTCGATATTATTGTTACTACTATTGCTAACTGTTTATACTTATGCTATTAAATGTTATTATTTCTACTGATTTATGGTATTTTCCACTATTTTATATACATAGACCATTATTATTATCACAACCATAGGGTATATTCTCCCCACTATCACCTCTTTACACTCTCACTACTAGTCAGTGACCTTTGGCATATGGGGAAGCATGCCTATGGACCAGTGGTCAATTGACCTAGACTATAAATTAAAGTGGAATCTGGGTTTAGGTGATACAATAATATCCCTAGTAAAGAATAAGTAATATAAAATGATGTTTTCTTGGATAGAAAATTATTTTCAAATAAAATTTGGAACATTTCTTGAGGAAAATATTCTTTCCACTTTGAGAAACACTTTTTAGAACATAAAAATTTTCAAAATCCTTTTATTTGAAAATAACCTTGGAAAATTATATAAAGTAATATTTAAAAAACATTTAAGACATTTCTTCAGGAAAATAACATTTCCAATTTGAAAACACTTTTTTTAAAAAAAATCAAAATCCTTTTCTTTGAAAATAACCTTTGAAACTTATAAATGAATTTTTAAAACATCATTTAAAACATTTCTTGAGGAAAATAACCTTTCTTTGAAAATAAAATTTTTAAAATTAGAATTTCATGAAATAATGTGAAAAAATCTTTCATTGAAAATAAACTTGAAATTTTATAAAGGAATATTTAAAACATTGGGTGGTCATGAAAATAGGAAATTATGTACACATTAAAATAAATATTTCATTCACATTTTCAGTAAATGCCAAATGAGCCTTATTTTGAAAAACATATGAAGATTCATTTTAAAAAAAATTTAAAAAAATGAAAAATGGGTAATAATTGCTTTAATAAATACTTTTGTTGATGTTAAAACATTTTTTAAAACATTTTTAGAAAACATGGATATGGAATAAGAAAAAAAGGGTTTTGACCAAAGAGAGAAATAAATACTATTTTTCTTAAAAATGTTATTTTGAACTCTTAAGTAAATAAATAGAGGAAAATGAAATGAAAATATGTATTATAATTACATAACCATAGAAGAATAAAATTAATGTGTTTCTTGAGATATTTATCATAATATTTCATTATTGAAATCATAAACATAAATAATCCTGATAAATGATGAGATTGTATCATAAAACCATTACCACTTTGGTAACGTTGAATTGTAATCCCCGTGAAATAATAAAATTAAATGAAACTTAAAATATCCTGAGAATAAATAAATTCATGATATTACATGTCAAATTGGTAGTATATACACCTCATAAAAGAAGTTAGGTTCATAACATAACATATGACTCAAGGAAGGCAAATTGAGACAAAAAAACTCTTACCGCTTTGGTAACTTTTAAACTGTAAACCCCATAAAAGATATATACTAAAATAGATATATAAATAATAATAATTTTCAGGATAATAATAATAAAATACATTCATGTTCATTATATACACCACATAAAATAAATAGGTGGTAAATATGGCATGTGTCTCATAGAAGTGAAAAGTGAGATGGAAATCCCTTACCTTAAGTTGGGAATTCCTTCATACACATTTGAACCTATTATATAATAAATATAAGTTTATTATAAATATATTAAAGAACCATAATAATATGTATTGTACCATATATTATTTACTTATGACTTTTTATTACCTGTTTATCCATAATTTCTTATTAAAATTTAGGTAATAACTATTCATTTTTTGTGTATGTTTTGGTTTGGTATTTTAGATCATTTACTTTGATCATGGTTAAATAATATCTATAATATTAAAAATTATATAAATATCATATATATTCATTATATATGTATTTATATTAATCCATAAAATTTATAGGTATAAAATAAAATACACCATTCATGGAGACAGTAGGTCGTACGTACGCATGAACGTTGTTTCCATCTTTTAAAAAATAAAATGAAAGAAAGGTAAATAATATATTACCTTAAAATAATCATTTTTATTTCATATATATCACATATATTTATTAATTTTATCCTTATTACCTTCCATGTAAAGTGTTAGTGAAAAATGAATCACATCGTTTCGCGAGGCATTAGTTTGTCGTACACATGAACAATGTTATCATATTCTCTACGGAATAGAAATTAAGAAGATATATATGATATTATAATTATATAAGTATTATTATATCATAAATATCATATATTAACATTATATACATCAGTATATCCATTCATGAGAAGTGATGATAGAAAACGAATTTTGGTTGTTCGCAAGGTGGTAGTTCGTCGTACACATGATCAACAATTTCATTTTCCATTTGAGGGAGGAGGAGATAGTTTTAGGTCATGAAATTAACATTACAACATATAATTATATTTAATATACTAATTTTATTATATCATAATGTTTTAATTATATTTTTAGTATGTGGAGGAAGAAATAAAATAAAATACTCAGTTAAGGATGTTACCTCTTCTTCGGACAACTTCTTTTGGTTTGCACCAAAATCTTTCCTAGGTTGGCTTTATGACCAAAAAAATAATTATATTAAGAGAAAATATAATTGGGTAATTTATTTGGGTATGTATTTTCCAAACCAATGGGTTTTAGAAGTGTGTAAATAAGAGGAGAGTGGTGGCCTTTTATAAGTGGGGGAGAGGACACACTTGGAATTTTTGAAAAGAAAGAATTTCACCCACATTTTTATCATGAAAAAAGGTTAAAAAATAGACCATTTTCCAAAATTATAATATATAAGGTCAAAATATGACCATAAAATAAAAATATACTATTTTTGTTTCATTTTTATCCCTTATCTTTTTTTAACCCCCTGATAAACTCATTTTTACCTTAACCGTGATAATTAATTTTTACTATTTTTACTATTCATTATGGTCAAAATTTAAGTTAACATTATTATATAATATTAATTATTATAATTCCAATTATTGGATTTATTTTTTCATAGTAAATTCAGATAATTGTTAAAATTGGATTTAAAATTAAACCCATAAACGCGACGAAAAAGCGGTTTTCCAATGAGAAAAGTTTAAAAAGTTTTTATATCGAAATTCAATATAACAATTATTCAATTGAACTATATTGGTTGAATTATAATATAATTGAAATAATTTTACTTTTAAAACCATTTTAAAACAAAATTTAACCTTTTAAATTCTTTGAACGAAAAGGCAGTTTTCAATAAAAAACAGTATTTTCACTATTCATCAAAAAATTAATCTTTTTTGAAAAATACAAAAAATTCACTCTAAGATAATTTTGAAATGTTGATTAAAAAATTAATTTCATTTTATTAAATAAATTTTATAAAATTTTCAAAAATTACTTTTTTTATTTTTTCACAAAATAGTATTTTCAAAGTATATAAAGACTTTACCAAAAATTAAGTACTTTTTTATCAATATGTTTTATTTATATAAAACCATTATAATTAATATTTAAAATGTGTTTATTCCTATTCATACCACTAATTTTAACGGTTGGGTGATAATGTAAATGTTAAATATTAATATAAATAGTATATTGTGGTCCATTAAAACTCTGTGTTGCATGTAGAACAAGCTATAAAAGAAATTAAATTTAATATAAAGAAAAAAATATTTCATAAAATCTTGGAGTGTTACATTTTATCCCCCTTAAAATAAATTTATCCCTCAAAATTCTATCACTTTGGTACAAAAAACTAAGGATACTTCTGCCACATTACATCTTCAAGTTCCCACCTAGCTTCCTCAAACTAGTAGTTTCACCATAAAACTTTGACCAGATTAGTGATCTTGTTTCATAAAACTTTCATTGTATGATATAGAATCTTCACCAGTTTTTTCCTCATAATAAATATCATGCTTCAGTGGTATGACCTCTGAGTTTAGTATATGTTAGGGTCAAGTATGTACTTCCTCATGAGAGATATATGGAACACATCATGGACTTGAGAGAGGTTTAGTGGAACCACCAACTGATAGGCTACCATCCCAATACAATCAAGAATTTCAATGGGACCAATATTGCTAGGTATTAGTTTCAATTTCTTCCCAAATCTCATAACCTTCTTCCATATAGAAATTCTTTGAAACACCTTGTCATCAACTTCAAATTCCAGATCACACTGATTATTATTAACATAACTTTTCTATTGAATTTGTGTTACCCTTATGTTTTGTTGAATGGATCTAACCTTATCTTCCATTTCTTAAGATATCTTAGGTCCTAATATATTTCTTTTGAAAACTTCATTACAGTACATTGGATCTCTATACTTATTTTTATATAGTGCTTCATAAGGATCCATCTAAATACTCATGTGAAAGATACTGTATGAAAACACAAATAGAGGAAAGTGTTGATCCCAACCACATTTGAAATCCAAAGAACAAGATCTAAAAATATCCTCTAGGGTTTTAATTGTTCTCTAAGACTTTAAATCCATCTTAGGATGATACAAAATGATGAAACTCAACTCTGTATCAAGAGCTTGTTAAAGGCTTCACTAGAACTTTAAGGTAAACCTTGGATCCTAATGAGACACAATGTATTGCGGTACTCTATGTAACCTTACCACTTCCTTAATGTATATCTTGGAAATTTGATCCAATAGAATATTCTCTAATAATGATGAAGTTTGATGACTTTGTAATGTGATTGACTACAAACCATAAAGCATTATTCCCTTTAGACTTTCTGGGGATTCTAATGACAAAATTCATGGTGATGTTTTCCCATTTTCATTTTGGTATGGGTAATGGATGTAACATCCTCTTAAAATTTTGTCTCTCAACCTTAAATTACTGACATACTAATCATCAAGATACAAATTATGTGATATCTCACTTCATTTCATCCCACTATAAATACTCTTTCAAATACCTATACATCTTTGTACCTCCATGATGAATAGATAATGAAAAACTATGAGCCTCCTCTAACAAATCCTTCTTCAAATCTGGTATGGGTGGAATACATACATGGTTATTGAACAGTATCATTCCATTATAGTCATGGTTAAACTTGGGAACATTTTTCACCTTATTTTGTATCCCTATACCATCCTTCTACAGCTATTTAATCTTCACTTGGATGGATAGTTGAACATTAATTTGAGAAAGATGAGATTTATCCCCTTACTTCGGGATTTCTAGATCTATCCTTTGAAAATACATAAATATTGGATCATTGGTGATCCTAATTTTGCATAATCTAGCATAATCCTTTCAACTCAAAGCATTGGCCACCTTGTTTAATTTCCAAGGGTGGTGATGTGTTAAGAAATCATAATCTTCAATCAGCTCTAACCTTATCCTTTGGTGCATGTTCAACTCCTTTTGTATGAATATATACTTTAAATTTTTTTGATAATTATATATATCACACTTTTACCTATAAAGATAATGTATTCATATCTTTAATTCAAAAATTACCACAACTGACTCCAAATCATGAGTTGGGTAATTTTTCTCATGATCCTTCAATTATCATGATACATAAGTTATAAACATGTAATTTTTCATAATAAAACATCTTAATCCCTTCTTGGATGCATCACTAAAGATTAAAAACCCTTCTCCTTTATAGGATAATTTAATCACAGGTGTGTTGACTAATCTTCTCTTCAGCTCTGTGAAATTTTCCTCGCATTCATCTGTCCAAAGGAACTTAGCCCCTTTTCGGGTTAACTTGGTGAGTGGATTAGATAGTCATGATAAACTCTCTACAAACCATCGATAATATCCATCCAAAGTAAGAAAACTTTAGATCTCAATCATTGTGGATGGTCTAGGGAAACATTAAATAGCCTCCTTCTTTGATGGGACCACCGATATACCCTCACTTGAGATTATATGACCCAAAAATGAAACCTTTTGTATCCAAAATTCACACTTTTTAAATTTTTAATACAACATATCCTTCCTCAGGGTCTTTAGTATAATTACTAAGCTATATTCATACCCTTCCTTGCTCTTTTAATAGATAAGAATGTCATCTATAAAGAATACCACAAACTGATCAAGGTAATCTCTAAAGACTCTATTCATTAAATCCATGAAGATAACAGGGGAATTATTAAGACCAAATAGAATAAATATATATTCATAGTGTCTATATCTTGTATAGAATGTTTTCTTGGTTATATCTTACTTCTTGACCCTCAATTGATGATATCCAAAATGAAGTTCAATATTAGAAAAGTATTGAGCTTCATGCATTTGATCAAACGAGTCATCAATACGAGGTTGAGGATACTTGTTCTTGATTATGATCTTGTTCAACTCCTGATAATCAATGAAAATTCTCATCATTCTATATTTATTTTTGAAAAATATAATGAGTGCACCCCAAGTTGACACACTTGGATTAATGAATCCCTTTTCAAGATTCTCCTAGAGTTTCTTCGTCAATTCCTACAACTCAATCAGGGTCATTCTATAGAGAGTCTTTGAAATAGGTGTGGCACTAGGTATGAGTTCTATTGAAAACTCAATTTCATGATTTAGTGTAAGACTAGGAAAATATTATAGAAAGAAATCAACAAACTCTTAAATAATAGTCATATCATCAATTTTTAGTTTCTCCCCAACCATTTGATATAAATACCCCTTTTGAATAGGAATCAAAACTCATATGATGTATGTGATTTCCATTAGAAGTTCATATTTATCATTATAGTGATAGATGATCATAGGTTGGTTTGTAATATCAAAAGTGACTTCCCTTCCTTGACAATTGGTGTAGGATTTATATAGATAAATCTAATTCATACATAAGATAACATCAAATTTAACCAAAGGAAGAATGAAAATATTTACAGGAAGCACATTCCAACAAACTTCAATCGGATAGGAATCATATATTTGAGATGCGATCATTATACCATTAAGGGTTTTCACTACTAATTCTACATCTAACCATGTGGGTGGCATCTTTATAACCTTATAAAATTTTTTAGATATAAAATAATTGATGGATCCAGATTCAAATAAGACATTAGCAGCTCTAGAGTGGATTGTAAGTGTACATTTCACCACATTATTATCGCACCCCTAATCAGAAATAGTGATTGCATGTGATTTCCCCTCATCCCTTAACTTAAGAGGTTACTTATGTTGATCATCATCATTAACCTTTGGATTTGGTAACTAGTTGGCATATTTCCCTTACTTCTTAAATTTGAAACACTGGAGTGTGGGTGGTGTATTATGTTGAGATTTCTCTCTATTCACATCATTAGTTAACTTCTTCCCATCACTTCGGCATTCGATTGTTCGATGAACTTCCCTCACACACTTAAAACATTTACCAATACCCTTAAGATAGTTCCCTTCATGTTTCTTTCCACACTTCATGCTTCTCTCCATGGTTCTTAGTGTTTCCCTTGAACTCCATCTTTCTTTTCTTATCAAAAACCATGTGATTGATGGGTAACTCCAATATCCATTTCCACCTTGAGAGAACATCGAATGATTTCTTCATATCTACTGAATTACATTATAAAATAATGCCCTTCAAAGACTTTTTTTTAATCCACTGAAGAATTGATCAACCTTACATTCATGTTAGATGATAATCCCAGAAGTGTACATCACAAGTCTTATAAAATTTTCCTTATAGGTACCAATGAATTCATCATCCTTCTACTTTAGCTCAAGGAATTAATTCTCCATTTTCATATGAAGAATGTGAGGGAAGTAATTATTGAAAAATAAGGTCTTAAACCCATCCCACTCCATGGAGTCAATTTCATATTATTACCTTGTATTCTTGATGGGAGTCCACCATTGATCTACTTTGTCTTCTAGACGATAGACAACCAAAATGAATTTTTCATGTTTTGAACATTGGAGAACGGAAAATATATTTTCAATGGTACCGGTCCATTTCTAAAAAACTAGTAGATCAGTGAAACCACTAAAAGATAGTGGATGTTTATTCATGAAGGAATCAATAGTATATTGTTCCCTCCTTTGCTTGTTTGTAATTTTAACATGATTCATAGCTTGAGAAAGTTTTGTGAGTATAGAAATGATATTTTTCATTCCAGATCCCATAACATTTAGTTTCTCAGGAGGAAAATCATTTCATTATATGTTTCATTTATCATTAACGTGGTTTCTTTAGGTTTTATCCATTGAATAAAACCAAAAATTATATTGTGAGGAACAATAATCATAGTGGTAAAACACAGTCATGAAAAATCATTTATAGGATTTCTAAATCAAGATACCTTATTTTAAATCTATGACACCTAAGGATTAACCTAGGTTATTCATGGTCATCGTCTATTAAAATCCTTCATGATGGTTCATGAAGAAAATGTTAATTAAACAAATCATATCCCCTGGGAGTGTCAAACCAGGTGTGAAGTATGGTCCATTATCGTGTACTAGGTAATGCTCAAATCAAGCCCGATATTCCTTTTTTGGAGGTTTTACCCCTAGGTATATTTTTACCAGAACCATTTCCGCTTGTAGTATATATAAATAGATGTATTTCTAGGTAAACCACATAATCTCTTCCTTACCAAAACTTTATAATGTTACCTTACTATTAATCTTATCCTACGGGTTTTTACTAAAGTTTTCCCATCCTAGTTTCCAAAGTTTAACTGACCCTATCATTTGATACCAACTTTAATGAACCAAGATTTTCATAAATAAACATTAAATATTTTTTTGATGAACATTCATTATATTACATAAACATACACTTGAGGATCATGAAGTTATAGTGCCTTTGGAAACTTGTAAATATAAAAAATTGGTTCATAGGTGAACTATATCATCTCCCATTAAGTTCTTAATAACTATAACCCTTCCTAAAAAATCAAACACAATAAATTTCTTCATATCCTAGGTAAAAGAAACATAATAAAGGATGATCTCAGATGATCAATAAGGGTAAATAAGGGAGATACGTAAACATAACATGAGCATAAGGGTATGATAACATTAGCATAGTATTTTAAAACCATTCCTTGCCTATAAAAGATCATAATATTGGGTCATGGCATAAATATTAGTAGTTCATAAGATACAAATAATAATGGAATCAAAGAACATGATCCATGAGAGCATAACAATGGAATAATACATGGAATTATGGAATACACATATGCATAGAAAAACATTTCCATAGTATTCAAGGTGCATTTCCAAGTCCATCGTAGTAGATTGGGTTCACTCACCAAACCATTTTAGTAGTCAAGATTCACTCCCAAGACTATAATAGTGGACGAAGTATCTTACTGAACTGGGTTCACTCCCCATTCTAGTCTTATTTATCTCATGAGATTTCAATCTTTACCCAATGCATTGGAGGGTGATATGGGTCCTAACCATCACATAATGAAAATCATACATATGTGTTCCACAAGATCATAAAACATTATTCATATTATAACTCATAACAATGAATGGGTTTCATAAACATTTCATCGTAGCATAACATGTAGAAAAGAAACTGGTTTTATAGTCACTTCATCATTTCATCATAGCATAACCCATGGAAAAAGAAGCGGGCTTCATAAGCATCATGTCATCATAAACATAAACCATTCATAGAAAGAATAAGAAGGGTATATTTGGATCATATCCCCAGTAAATCATAAACAACACAAAAGGATATTATCTTAGATGGAAAATTATTTTGAAATATCACTTGGAACATTTCTTGATGAAAACATTCTTTCCACTTTGAAAAACACTTTTTAAAACATAAAACATTTTAAAAATTATTTTCTTTTAAAATAACCTTAGAAACATATAAAGGAATATTTAAAAATAATTTAAAACATTTCTTGAGGAAAATAGTCTTTCCAATTTGAAAAAAAAAACTTTTTAAAACATAAAACATTTTCAAAATCCTTTTCTTTTAAAATAACCTTTAAACTTATAAAGGAATATTTAAATCAACATTTAAAAAGTTTCTTATGGAAAATTAAATTTTTAAAATTAGAAATTCATGAAATAATGTGTAAATAATTTTATTTTAAAATAACCTTGAAAACTTATAAAGGAAACTTTAAAACATTTGGTGGTCATGATAGCGTGAAATTTCATACATATTAAAACAAATATTCCTTTCACATTTTTGGTAAAATCCAAAGGGGCCTTGTTTTGGAAAAACATGAAGATTACTTTTAAAATATTTTTTAAAAATTCAAATGTGAGAAATAATTTATTTAAAAAATCATTTGTATAATGTTAAAAAAGTGATTTTTTTTAGAAAACATGGATATAGAAGAAAAAAAGGGGTTTTGACTGAAGAGAGAAATAAAGATGATTTTTCTTTGAAATATTATTTTAAACTATTGAGTACATAAAAAGAGAAAAATGAAGGTAAAAATGTATTCTCATGAAATAATAATAGGATGATAAAATTCATGATTTTATTAAGTTATGTATCATAATATTTCACCATCATAAGTATAAACATAAACAATCCTGAAAAACGATGTGATTGTATCATAAAACCATTACCACTTTGGTAACATTGAATCGTAATCCAAATGAAAGAATAACATTAAATGAAACTTAATATATCATGAGAATAAATAAATTCATCATATTACTTATAAAATTGTTATTATATACACCTCATAAAATAATACAGGTGTATAACATAACATATGTCTCAAAGAAGACAAATTGAGACAAAAATCTCTTACCGCTTTGGTAACTTTTGAACTGTAATCCCCGTGAAAAAGAGATCCTAAAATGGATATTTAAATCCCAATAATTTTTATTATAATCAGAATAAAATACATTCATGGTAATTATAGACACCACATAAAATAAATAGGTGGTGAATATGTTATGTGTCTCACAGAAGTGAAAAGTGAGACGAAAATCTCTTACCTTGAGTCTCGACTTCCTTTGTACATATTTGAACCTCCTGTATAATAAATATAAGTTTATTATATATATATTAAATAACTATAATCATATCTATAATACCATATATAATTTACTTGTGACTTTTTATTACCTATTTATCAATAATTCCTTGTTAAAATCACATTTTGGGTAATAACTGCTTCATTTTTCACGTATGTTTTGGTTTGATATTTTCAATAATTTTACTTTTATCATGGTTAAATAATATATATAATGTTAAAAATGATATAAATATCATATATATTCAATATATATTTGTCTAGAGTAATCCATAAAAGTTAGAGATATAAAATGAAATACATCGTTTATGGAGATGATAGGTTGTACGTACGCATGAATATTGTTTCCATATTTTAAAGGATGAAAAAAAAGGTAAATAATATATTAACTTTAAATAATAATTTTTATTTAATATATGTAAAAAAATTATTAATTTTACCCTTATTTTCTTTCATGTAAAGCGTTAGTGAAAAACGAATCACATCGCTTCATGAGGCAGTAGTCCACTGTACACACGAATGACTTTATCGTATTCTCTAGGGAATGGAAAGTAAGACGTTATATATGATATTTTAATTAAATAAGCATTATTATATCATAAATATAATATTTAAACATTATATACATCATTATATTCATTTTTGAAAAGTGGTGATGGAAAACAAATTTTGTCGGTTCGCAAGGCGGTAGTCCGCCGTACACACGATCAATAATTTTGTTTCCTGTTTGAGGGAGGATAAGATGTTTGTAGGTCATTACCATAAAATAAAATAAAAACTTATTATATTTAAGATACTAATTTTATTATATCATCATGTTTTAATAATATTTTAAGGAGGTGGAGGAAGAAATAAAATAAAAATATCGGTTATGGACATTACCTCTTCTTCAGACAACATCTTTTGGTTTGCACCAAAAGCCTTCCTAGGTTGTATTTATGAACAAACAAAGGATTATAAGATAATATAAGGGATTTAGGGAAGTTATTTGGGTATGTATTTTCTGAACCAATGGGTTTTGGAAGTGTGGAATGGAGAGGGGATGGTGGCCTTTTATAAGTGGGGGAGAGGACACACTTTGAATTTTTAAAAAGAAAGCATTTCACTCATGTTTTTCTCAAGAAACAAGGCTAAAAAATGAATTTTTTAGAAACTTATAATATATAAGGTATAAATATGAACATAAAATAATAATTAGACAAGTTTTGAGTCATTTTTAACCCTTATATTTTTATTTTAACCTCTCGGTAAACCTGTTTTTACCTTAACCATGGTAATTAATTTTTTCTATTTTTACTATTTATTATGGTCAAAAATTAATTTAAAATTATTAGATAATATTAATTATTATGGTTCCAAATATGGAATTTATTTTTCAAAATTCCATGTATATAAGTGGGAAATTTTAAATTAAAATTAAACCCGCATACGCGACGAAAAACTGTTTTCCAAAGAGAAAAGTTTTAAAAGTTTAAAAAGTTTTGATATCAAAATTCAATATTAAATTAATTAAAATGACCTATATTGGTTTAATTATAATATAATTGAACTAATTTTAATTTTAAAAACATTTTAAAACAAAATTTAACTTTATAAATTCTTTAAATGAAAAACAGTTTTTAATAAAAACTAGTATTTTTCACTATTCATCTAAAAATTAATCTTTTCAGAAATATCCAAAAAATTAACCCAAAGATAATTTTGTCATGTTGATTGAAAAATAAATTTCATTTTTTCAAATAAATTTTCTAAAATTTTTAAAAATTACTTTTACTATTTGTTCACAAAAAGCAATAAAATCATTTTTTGAGAAAATAGTATTTTCAAAACATATAAAGACTTTACCAAAAATTAAGTGTTTTTTTATCAATATGTTTTATTTATATAAAAGAATATATTTAATATTTAAAATTTGTTTATTCTTATTCATACCAAAAAATTTAACAGTTAGGGTATAACAGCCTTGTTAAATAGTATATTGTGGTTCGTTAGAATTCAGTGTTGCGTGTAGCGATAGTTATCAAAGAAATTAAATTTAATCGAAAGAAAAAAACATATTTCATAAAATATCATGATGTTAAAATGGTACATGTCTACAATATTTCCTATAATACCTGAATAGTGCGTTTAGATAACTCGTTTATCTATGGGTGAAAAGGTGTACTCAAAAACACCTGAGTGCCCAACACCTTCTGCAAGCCTCGCCATAAGCATGGTGTAAAATGTGGATCATGATCTGAAAAAATAATCTAATGTACCCCATGAAAACATACTATATCTTGAACATACAACTCACCTATCTGATCCACTATAAAAGTCTCTTGAATCGATAAATGTGTGACCTTTTCAATCAATCTACAATCGCATATATTGTGTCATTCTTCTAAGGAATCCTCAGAAGTCCCACCACAAATTCCATGGTAAAATCATCTCACTTCCATTCCATAATGGGAAATGGGTGTAAAAGTCCAGCAAGTCATTGATACTCATCCTTCACTTGTTGAAAAATGTAGTATCATGTCAAAAAACATGCAATCTCATTTTTCATTCCTAACCACCAATACTATCTATGAAGATCATGATAAATTTTGGTCAAATTTAGGTGCACTTCCTGCTTTGAGGCATGAAACTCATGCATCAGCTCTTCCCACATACAAGTAGGCACAACAAAATGATCACGAATGTGAATAATCTCATCCTTATTAATAGTCTAATCGGGAGGTGTCTTCCCATCTTTAATACTGTCTCTCAAAGACAGACATTTTGAATCCTCATACTGCCTCCTCTTAACATGATTTAGAAGAGATAGCTTAATAGACAATGATATGAGTGTTATTATCCCATACTTCTCCTGAACACCTATATGCATCTCAGTAAACAAGTCCATTATCTTACACTCAAATCTAGACTCTAGAACCACTCAAGTTTGTGTCTTCTAAATCAGTGAATCTAAAACAATATTTCCCCTTTTCAATATATATTCTAGCTCAAAATAAAAGGATTATATATACCCAACCCATATTCACTACTAAAGATTTAAATCACACTGGAAAAAGATGCATCTAAGGCTCTTATGATCAGTATAAATGATAAACTTCTTGCCTAGAAGATAATGATTCCAACATTTTAAAGCATACACCATTGTGGCTAACTTGAGATCATTTGTAGTATAGTTTCATTCATACATCCTCAATTGTCATGAACTATATGTCATGACTTAGTCTTACTATATCAACACTACCCCAAGTACAATCCCATATGCACCACAAAACAGAATATACTCATTAACTGGGTTGGGAAAGATCAAAATTGGTAATGTAGTCAAAATATTCTTCAGTTACTAGAAATAATTATCACATGATTTAGACCACTCAAAACTTATACCCTTCTTATTCAAGCCAAAGAGTGGTCTTTCTGAGTGAGAAAATCTTTAATGAACATTCATTAATGACCTGATAAACTTAGAAAACTTCAGATATCAAAAATGTACTTAGGCTGCTCCCAAGAAACCACTACCTGAACCTTTTCTAGGTCTAATGACACACCTTCCTCTGAGATAATGTGACCCAATAAATGTACCTTGTCGATCTAAAAATGACACTTAGATAGCTTGACATATAGTCGATGCTCTCTCAATGACTCAAGATAATGATAAGATGTTGGGAATGATCATCGTGAGTCTGGGAGTGCACCAGGATTTCATTCACAAAACAACCACGTGTGGGTGAAATATTTGGTTCATCAAAGTCATAAATATATCAGGATCATTCGTTAACTTGAACGACATTATGATGAACTCGTATAAAACATACTTGCTTCTAAAAGTAGTCTATGGTATATTAGAAGGTCTCACCCTTATTTGATGATACCCTAACCTCAAATAAATCTTGGAGAATATGTTGATACCCCTAAACTAGTCAAATAGATAATAAATATACAAAAGAGGATATGGGTTTTTAATCATAATCTGATTCAACTTCTGTTAATCAACACATAGCCACAACATTCCATCATCCTTCTTAGAAAACAAGACTGAAAAACCCCAAGGTGACATACTCAAGAAAATAAATCCCTTATACTTTAATTCCTATATCTGAGCTTTAAGATCTTGAAGCTCTACTAGTTCCATTCTATACGGTGGAATGGAAACTGGCTCTGGTCCAAGCATTAACTCAATTATGAACTCAACCTCTCAGGTGGAAACCCTGAAAAATCATCAGAAAACACATCCTAAAAATAGTCCACTATAGGAGGGAAAACATCATGACACACTCCCCATATTCAAGTACAATACTTTCCACCTAGGTCGTGAGTTCCCCCAATTTTATATTAATTGGCCCTGCACAGCCTACCTGGATATTTCATTCCCCACGATGGACATAATTGTCGCCCTCAGGAGACGTGAAACTCACTCTCCTATGGTAAAAATCAATGTAATCCTGGTATATAAACAATAATTTCATCCTCAGTATCATGTTAAAACATATCATCTCAAGAACGTACAAACCTTATAAGAGAAAATACCCACCAACCTCAAGGGAACACTCCTTACATTGTCAAATACCCTCAGAGCACACTCCTAATGGCGTGTCAATTGACATTACCTCAAACATATACTCCACCATCAGACCTAAATCATTCACAAACCTATTAGATATAAAATAATGTGTGGATTATATATCAAATAAATCACTAGCGAGTGTATAAGTTAAAAGAATCGTACCTTTAATGATCGACGGTCCTGCCTTACCACTGACGGGTGTAGGTTGAACTGCATGCAATTGGTCTGTCCCTTTACCCTAGGCTCTAGTCTGAGTCTCATGTTCTATGCTACTCTACTGATAAGGATACTCTTATCTTGATGTACCATGTCTGCCACCTCGGCCAGTATGGCTAGTGGAACTCTTGCTGCCCGACTGGTATGGGGTAGAAGACCCCCTTCCAGTGCTATGTATCGGCTTAAGTCCTCCATCACCACTTGTATATTAAGGATTCCTATAGAACCTTTGAAAGTTACCTATCCTACCATAATCTCATCACTCCACTAGTGGTTTTGGACACTGACCATGCACGTGGATCGATCTTCCACACTGATAGCAGGTGACAGAACTACCTCCCTAAAAGGCAGACCCTCTCCCTTGGCCACCCTGTCTGCCACTGCCCTAAGGGAAGTTCTCATAAAGAAACTTATTACTATTGGTAGATGTACCACCAAGATATCCCAACTAAAACTATATTCCCACCACTAAAAGCCTCTTTTAGGTTTCCCTATGAAATGAGATCCTGATCCACTACCTCAACAAACCTATTCAAATGAAAGATATGTACCTGAGACTTGATCTCACATCTAAGTCCATCCTGAAAAAATCTATTCATAGTTTTCTCATATCCTGTCAGCATCAAAGAAAAATGTTTCAATTTATTGAATCAAATATCATAATACATCATTTTCAAACTCCCATGTATCAAACGCATAAACTCTTCAGTTTTCCTTTGCCTTGGGTCTCGATGTAAAAGTGATCAAGGAACTTCCCTTGGAAGTCCTTCCATGCCATGCCTTCCAACTGCTCATCCCGAGCCTAAATATCCCACCAATGCTTCGCTGGTCCTTGTAACATATAAGCTACCAACTTGACTATCTTCTTGGGAGGAGTCTCTAAGTGATCCAAAATTTTCTAGATAGACTCGATCCATAACTTGGATATATTAGATCCAACCTCTTCAATAAAGTTGGAGGATGTTGTAGGTGAAACTCTCTTGTCAAGTCAAACATTCTCGGCAAACCCCTCCCTAGGTCTCTCTCCATAAAGTGCATAAAATAGTTGAAGTTCTCATGGAACCATTCTTCCCCCTATTGCCTAAAATCAATAGGAGTTCTTTCCCCACTACTGGAGGATCATTCTCAGTGATGTCCTCCTGTCGCCAAACTCGTAAAAGTCATTATAGAATAATATCTCTACAATGTCAAACACACATCTCATAATACATAACATATAGTTTTCACAATTTACAAAAAATAGGGATCACTACTAACCAAAAACAACCCACTCTGCATACATTATCCCAATAGATATAAATTCATCTGTATCACTACCCTCATCATCCCTATTAGGGTCCACTACTAAAAAATAGGCCTTTAACAGTGCTGGATATGGTCTTTATCAGTGCTAGAAAAGTGATGACTATGTGAGTGAGTTTAAAATCCTTGGTCTTTTATCAGTTCTGATAAAGGGGTCATTTATCGGTGCTAAAGGGCATATTTATCAAGGCTTATAAAAGTGATGATTAAGGTAATTTTATCAGTTCTTATAAAATTATTGATAAATTTCACCTTTATAAGTTCTTTTAAAAGTGCTGATAAAGGGTCATACTATAGTGTGTTGCAACATCACACTACAACACCAGTGCAATGTTTTGTAACAGCACACCGCAGCACAAGAAACACACCAGATGTCAAAAAAACAGTCCCAATATATAATTTAAATTAAATGAAGTTTTTAACACAAATACAATAAAAAAACACTATATTATATACATTTCAAACATTGGTTTATACAATTATATAAATACAAATTATTACATACATTCAAAAACATCAATGTTCCTTTATCTTTTAATCATGAACTCAACTCATGCTATTGTCAAACAAACCACCCTTGATCAGGAAAAGTAAGACACCTGTATAAGAAAACAATTCTTATGTTAGTGATAATATAAAGAAATAAATTAATATAAAGTGCTCATTTTACTAAAATTGATGTCAATTTTAAATAAAAAGATGAACTTTGAGTCATACTGATCACACCATGCATTGTATTGAGGTGTAGATGAATATAAAACATCTCAAATTGCTTTTGGATCATTTTCCTAAAGTATCAAAACATTTTGAATGTGTTTTCTTGGTTTTTGAGTACGCCAATTATCTTTTTTACAAAAATTTCATTTTAAACTGGAAACTCACACTTTTGACTCATTCAAAACATCATGTATCAGGTTGACATGAAACTAATTCATACACATCAAAAATGAATTATAAATCATTGTACTAAATTATCAAGAAAATATGAGTGCATTTGATCGGTTTTTAGTGAGTGACAGTTTTTGAACTAAAATGTCGATTTTAAGCTGATAACGGACACTTTAAGTCATAACAAGAACATTATGTATCAGATTGAGGTGAGGCTGATTCATACTCATCAAAAATGACTTATAGGTCATTGTCTTAAAGTATAAAAACAATCTGAATTCTTTTGCTCAGTTTTGGGTAGGTCATTTTTCCATTTTACTAAAATTGATGTCAATTTTAAATAAAAATACGCACTTTGAGTCATATCAGTCACACCATGGTTCAGATTGAGGTTTGGATGATTAATACACATCTCAAATGACTTATAGATCATTTTACTAAAGTATCAAAATAATATAAATGCTTTTTCTTGGTTTTGAGTACGTCAGTTGTCTTTTTTATTAAAATGTCATTTTAAACTGGAAACACGTACTTTGACTCATTTTGGACACATCGTGTATTGGTTTGATGTAAGGATAATTCCTAAACATTAAAAATTAATTATGAATAGTTTTACTAAATTATCAATAAAACCCAAGTGTGTTTGATCATTTTTTAGTGAGTGACACTTTTTGAACTAGAACGTTGATTTTAAACTGATAACAGAGACGTTGAGTCATACTAGGCACATCATGTATTATATTGAGGTGTGTTTGATCCCTAAATATCAAAATTGACTTATGGATCAATTTTGTAAAGTATGAAAATATTCTGAATGCATTTTATCAGTTTTGAGTAGGTCAATTGTCCATTTTACTAAAAGTAGTGATAATTTTAAATAAAAAGATGCACTTTGATTCATACCAGTCACACCATACGTCAGATTGAGGTGCAGCTGATTCATACATGTATCAAATAACTTGTGGATTATTTTCCTGAAGTATAAAAACAATATAAATGTTTTTTATTTGTTTTGAGTATGTTAGTTTTCTTTTTTACTAAAATGTCATTTTAAACTAGAAACACACACTTCTGACTCATTCTGATCACATCGTGTATCGGTTTGATGTGAAATTGATTCCTACACATCAAAAATGACTTACAAATAATTTTACTAAATTATCAATAAAATATGAGTGTATTTAATCAGTTTTTAGTGAGTGATACTTTTTGAACTAAAATATCAATTTTAAACTGATAATGGACACATTGAGTCATATCGGCCACATCGTGTATTGGATTGAGGTGAAGCTGATTCCTTCATGTCACAAATAACTTATAGATTATTTTATTAAAATATCAAAAAAATATGAATACTTTTTCTCAATTTTGAGTATGTCAGTTGTCTATTTTACTAAAATTAATGTCAATTTTAAATAGAAAGAAGTACTTGGAGTCATACCAGTCACACCGTGTATCGGATTGAGGTGCGGCTAATTTTTACACATCCCAAAGTCTATAGAGGTTTTGGTACAGAAAGGCATGAAAGATAGTCAGACCACCCCAAATCTAATGAAAGAATCCACCTGTATAAGAAAACAATTAGTATTTGAGTCATACTAAAAATAAATAAATTAAATGTAAATGTAAAAAAATACATTAATTATATGGACAATGATTTTACTGTGAAAACATCAAGATTACCTCTGTGATTGAACAGAGATAGCGTCATTGCTCTTCCTTAAAAGGCATGAAATATGGACAAGAATCTTCTAAAATAAACGAACTCTATAAGGAATAATGAAAATTAAATCAACATTCTATTATATAATTTTTCAATAAAATAGATAAATTATATCATAACATTAACTTTAAATATTTCCAAATGGTTTCCTTCATTATAGTTTTTTATTATGAGGGATCAGTAACATCATTATGTGTAGAAGACATTTTCTACATGAGTAGTCAAACATTTAATTTAGATTATGTTAATGCAGTAGATAACATATAATATTATGAGTAAAAATAGTATATTAAAAAACATTTTTTTAACTTCTCATTTAACTCTCTTTATTTTTTTAAAGGTTTAATGGATTTGGATCCTCTGTCAAGAATATAAATCCCCTATTTAGCCCCCTTTAACATACAAGACGTTGTCTACATTGGGACCAAAATGAAGTGATTGTGATATCTTAATAAAAGGGTCATCCTTGATTGAATTTTCATTTAAACTGATATTTGTTTTAGTCACTGGTAGGACAATCGACTGATTCTTGTTTGTTAGACCAGAGACATAAAATACTTGCACTGCTTGTGATGCCATTATGAATGGCTCATCTTTTTCCCCTTCCATGCTAAAATTCACCTTCATAAATCCCATTTCATCGAATTTCACTACAATGATATTTTCAACCCATTTGCAATGGAAAATTAGAACATGAAATGTTGTATAATCCAACTCATATATCTGTTCGATAATGCCAAAATATGATATATTTTCATAAATAGGATTTCTATCCTTAGAACCAGATATGTGTATCGCTTTAATGACAAGTGTAACACCACTATTTTGCATCGTACTACAGTCATCATGTTCTTTTTTATATAATGTATAACCATTTATTACAAAACCAATGTAAGATATAACATTTTCATTCGGTCCTCTGGTTATCCATTAAAGTTGTTCAAAAATTGAATTCAAATTTTCAGAAAACTCCTTATAAATTTGATCTTGGAACCATCCTATAAATTGTTAATTATGTATATTTGATATCCATCCTTTATCCCTTGATGGATTCAAATATCTAAGAATTTCTTTGTGGGCTTAAATGTATGGATCAACATCTTCACTGTTATGTAAAATGTAAAGGTGTGCTTTCTCCCGATCTGTTAAGGCAATTGTAACAACATCTCTTCTGGAAATCCCTTCGCCCATAAGGTGTTCACTATGAAGAGACTTTGGGATATTGATGTTGTTGACATCTGATAGGTAATCGATACAGAATTCAATAGCTTCTTTAACAATATATCATCCTGTAATACAACCTTATGGACGAATTCAATTCTTGACATACCCTTTCAAAATCTTCATATACCATTTAATGAGGTACATCCATCTGTAGTGGAAAGAACCACGTAGTTGAACCTCTTTAACTAAGTGAACCATCAGGTGGACCATTATATCAAAGAATGGTGGTGGGAATAACATCTCTAATTCACATAATATGACTGCAACATCCTTATTCGTGATGGGAAACTTTTTCGAGTCTATAACTTTACTATATGTGGCTTTGAAAAATAAGCAGATTCTGGTTAATTTATGTCATACATTTTGAGGCAGAATGAAACGAAAAGAAATAGGCATTAAATTTGGCATCAAAGTATGGCAGTCGTGTGATTTTAGTCCTTGTAACTTCAAATTATTAATTAAAACAATATTCTTGATATTTTATGAATACCCTTGTAGAAATTTTACACTATTAAGGAAAATGAAAAATTGCAATTTTTCCTATCTTTATAGAGTGTAAGTTGTTGGAGGAAGAAAATTCTGCCTTTTACCCTTCATCGGTGCCAAATCTTCCCTTATCCCCATTTCAATAAAGCCCAACTTAGCCTTGATATCATCTTTCATTTTTTCAGGAACATTTAGTAACATTATAATAACACTATCAAATACATTTTTTACATGCATGATATCAAGAAAATGTCTGATATACAAACAATTCTAATACGGTAATTTAAAGAAAATTGATCTCTTCTTCCAACCTGATTTTTTAAGGTTTTTCGAAAATGGTTTACCAAAAACAGTGTCAATATATTTTACTTTATCATACAGTTGATCACCCGTTACTAGAGAAGGTGTTGTACCTTATTTGATATTCTCATCGAATGTTGTCATCTAGGATTGATATTTATGTCATCGAGGTAAAAATTTATGATTTCCTAAAAACAGATTCTTCGATGAATGTTTCAACCGAACTGAGTATGTGTGTTTTTCAAAAATGGTACACCCCAATATTCCTTTAATTCTATAGCCTGATAAATTTCCATAAGTAGGGAATCCATTTATCATTCTTTACAACATGGACCTCAATCTGAATTTTTCACTTCTGTGAGCATCATACATTGTAACACTTGTATCCCACATCAATTTTAGATCTTTGATCAACGTATCCAAATAGACATAAATGTCATTACCAGGTTTCTTTGGTCCATATATAAGCAAAGACAACATAATGTATTTGCGCTTCATGCATAACCATGGCGAAAAGTTATAATTTACCAACATGACGGGCCATGTAAGATGAGTAATACTTTGTATACCAAAAATATTTATTCCATCTATAGATAACGCAAGATGAAATTTTATTAGCTCATTTCCAAATTCAGGATACTTGTAATAAATTTTCTTCCACTAAGGAGAATCTATTGGATGACATAGGTTCCCATATTTAATTTTTGTATCTGTATGTCATGTGAATTGTCTTGTGGTTTCCTGACATCTATATAGTCTTCTAAACCATGGAATAATAGGAAAGTACCATACATATTTGATTCATTTTTCTTATATCGATCTACGCCACACATAGGGCATTTTATGAGTGATTCATGGTCCTTACAAAATAATATGAAATCATTTAGATAAGCTTGGATTTTTTAAGAGATCATTCCCATTGAAAATAACATTTGTTTAGTGTCATATGTTCAGCACGGTAGTTCATTTTCTTCTGGTATCATATCATTTAGGAGACCAAGTAGCTCTGTAAAACCAGTGTCACTCTATCCGCTACCATCTTTCAAATTATATAACTTCAATACAACTGAAAATTTTGTGCATTTAGCATAACCAGTATACAATGGTTTCTTGGAATAACTATTCAAATCCTCAAACAATTTTTTATTTAAGACATATTCAATTTTCATTGTCATTTTTTCCATGCGATCTCTATTATAATTTACACTAAAATTCATATCAAATGATCTATAAACTGCAGAATCATCCCAATCTCTATCCACATTCAGTTTTTTCCCATGTTTGATCCAATATTTATAGCTCTAATCTATTCTGTGACAAATCAAATGTTCATCTAACTCTTCCAGACTAATTTTTCTTGAATAACAACAATGTAAACACAAACAGAGGATTTGAGAAGGTTCGTATGCATGCTCTCTTGCAAACTTGATGAACTCTTTAACTCCATCTTCATACTTTTTTGTCAAACGATTAGCGTGCATCCATTTTCAATTCATATACATCCTATTGGATTCATAAAAGATTAATTTTGTACAATAAATAAATAAATACAAATAAGATATTCATTATCAAAGGTGAAAGTTATAGACAATTCTAATAAAGGAAACTCAACATGTGATTATTTCAAATAATTTCAGTATGTTGAAGAAAATTGGTAATTGAATTTAAGAAAATAATTTCTCCACTATGGCAGGTTTTATCCTATGAATTCATTCAAAGGTGAAAGTTATAGAAAAATAATCCTCATCAAATCATCTCCCAGACATTTATCATTTCATTTTGTTGTTTGACGCGTCATTCATCTCTTATGTACATTCAACTATATTGCTTAAAATACTCTAAGTAGTAGTCATCCATGGGATGACTAATGCTCAGAGTAGTACAAGAAACATAAAATAGATGGGGGATGAGTTTCAAGCAAAAAAATGTAATAATAATTGTTCGAGAGATGAAGTTGATAAGGATGATAGTTGTTTATAAAAGAGATGGGGGATGATTCTCAAGTAAAAAAATTCAATAGTAACTATTGTTTGACACACATCAAGTTTTTCTTAAATCCCCTAAACAAATGAAAATATAATATAGACAATTAAGGATTAATAAGAAACCCAAATATGATAAACAAGAATAATAAACTCTTATTCAATCAACTAGAATACATAAAAATGTATTGATAAGACATTTTAATAAATAAAGAGTTATTTCATATACACGAATAGTAATCAGATATTCCTAGAGGTGGAACCAATACACGTAGACCTAAAATGATGAATACCTAAAAATAATTTCTAATATATAGAATTTGGTAACTTCCATTCTATTTTTTGGAACAATCAATGTAATGACTTGAGGAATTATTACATTAATTTAAAATTAATGGTATATCAAATATTTGAAAACATCTCAAGACTCTTGGGATGTCATATCACCACACTGACCCATCCCAAGGATTCTAGGGAGGTCGTCACATCATATCTACCCATCTAAAGGATTCTGGGGAGGCTATATAATACACATTGATCTGTCCTTGAGATTCTAGGGAGGTCCATAATGAGGTTGGCATAAATTAATAATACACATTAATAAGATATATCACAAGCAAGGGAGAAAAACACACCAACCCTTGCAACGTCTATCTCATACACATTTAAACACACACACATATATATATATATAACATGAATTTATAATACACATACTTGCAAAACAAATGCACATTTAAACATAATTTTTAATGAAAATAAATATAATCCCTTCCTAATTTGGAAATCCAAAACCATAATTTGTGAATAAATAATTATAAAATCACCCTTACATTATAAGTTCTGAAAATGCATATAAATAGATAGAAATATATATATATATATATATATATATATATATATCTTTATAAAATAAACTTAAATTGATAAAAGTATATGTAACCCTTACAGCAGAATATCACTACATAGTAAAATAAATACAACCCCATACTAATTTTGAAAATAGAGAGCCATTGAAAATAAATAAATATGGTATCACCCTTACTAATATTTCTCTTAAAATAAAATAACACAATTCTAAGAAAATAAATTTTTAAGGAAAAACCCTTACACCAGAATATTAAAACATAATTTAAATAAATAAATTCCCTTACATGAATTGCATAAAATCAGCTTCTGTTGCTGATTCCCACCATCACTAGAATGAAAATTGGTTTGCTAAATCAATTTACTCATTCATTTAAGGTTTTTATATCCAAAATCTCCACTATTTATATAGTGGAATAAATATTTATTTAATTGGTTTATCTGCGGACCAAAGGTGATTCTCTAAGATTTCAAAACAGCGACAAAATTAAGCTTGTGGAGAAAGCTGGGGTGTAGATGTAGAAAACAAAGCAAATTGATTCAAAACAAAAATTTAAAAAGACCAAAACTGAATATCTAAATCAGTAGTCAAGCAAACAACAGATCATAAACAAAAACAAAACAGTATACAAAGATCGGAGCACAAATAACTCACAACATCGTCGAAGAAGAAATCAAAAACGAAATGACAAATACAGAAAGAAAATTGTAACATACAAAGGAAAACACAAGCCTACCTCTATAGGTTGAAGAAGATATGAGACCCTCAGATCTAGATCTTGATGTTTTCTTCAGAAATCCTAACTGTAATCGAACATCGACTGTTGAACGATGTTCGAGCAACTGGAGGTAGTGGGTTTGTGTTATTCGAGCTTTGATTCACCGAGGAGGAGCACCGATAGTGGGTGGATTCTGTGAAAAGCTTCTGATATCATGATGGGTTCACAACTCGTTAGGTTTTTTCAAATAGACCAAGACAATTTTATCAGCGCTTTGAAAAAAGTGTTGATAAAGAGTCTGTTTATCAGCGCTTAAGTAATAAGCGTTGATAAAGGATAATTATAAATAAAAAAATGTAAATATATATATATACTTAATAAATATATATAAATATAAATATAGTAAATATATTCCTTATTTAAATATATTTATTATAATTTTATAATTAATTATTTATAATTATATAATTATTTTTAAAAATTAATATTTATATAATTATATATATTTAAATAATTATATATATATATATATATATTTAATAAATATATATAAATATAAATAGAGTAAATATATTCATTATTTAAGTAAATTTATTATAAATTTAATAATTATTTAAATATATATAATTATTTATTTATAATTATATAAATACTTTTAAAATATATATATTTATTTATAATTATAAATATATAATTTTATAAATATAGTATGTACATTTATAAATTATTTTTTTAGAAATATTTTTATTTATAAATATTTTTTTATAAATATTTTTTTAACATTATTAATGAATATTTAATTTTAAGTGCATGCATGTTAAAAATGAGTGAAATTGAATAAATTAAAAATAAGTACACTTTAACAATATTGAAAAAATGGATAGGTTTTGTGTGTGTGCATTATATATAAAAATACATTAATTGCGTATATATGAAATTAATATAACACACATTTGATCTATGTTAAGTTAAAAAATCAAACGATATTCAATTATATGTCTATTACTCTATGCAATCAGTCAGTATTTTTAATTCATATTAATTTTTAATTATAAACTATTATTCACTAAATATATGACTATTTAATGTAAAGCGCATAAATATTGTGTAATATATAAATCATATTTATATACATTAATATATATTTATATATTTAATATATACTATTTATTAACATTATCAATAATCATCTAATTAATAAAATGTTTAATATTTTTCTCAATTTACTTATTTTTAATTTTAATTTGTTTAATTTTCATTTTTCATATATCTATATATTTAATACATACTATTTATTAGTATTTATAATTTATATATAGTATAATCAATTTATTCATTTTTATCAATAATTATTTAATTAATAAAATTTGAGATATTTTTTTAATAAACTCATTTTTTATTTATTTCATTATTTCATTTTATTTATTCAGGCCTTTATCAGTACTAAAAAACATTGATAAAATATTTCTTTATGAGTGCTAAAAATATAGCGATGATAAAGGGTACTCTTTATTAGTGCTAAAAATAAAGCGCTGATAAAGGGTTAAATTTATCAGTGCTTTCTTTAGCGCTGATAAAGATGTCATTTATCAGCACTTTTTTCTAGCGTTGATAAATACCAATACTGTTAAACACCTGCTTTGTAGTAGTGGTTCATGGATAACTCAGGGTAAACCGACTTTCAAATTTCAACTTTGCATTAGACGCTATTTTAACCACCCCATTTAGCATCTTTCAACTCATTGTACAATTATAGCGTCTTTATTAAGAACCATTTATCTATCCATTTCAATTTAGAACTTCCTAGTTAAAACCAATTACAGCTCTTTATTATGTATTATTCTTAAAACCGAAAGAAAACCATAAATGCATTTTCATTTCCCAAAACCCACTATAACCAGCTTTTCTGTGATTGCCTAAAATGATGCATGCCATATAATTCTTTGAGTTCCTAAAATGATGCATCCATATCCAAACCTCATATCATGTTGGTTCATAAATAAAATCTCAGAAAACAATAACATCACACTGCAATTGTATCACCTGAGGTGAAATAACATCCAACTATAACAACAAACATCAAGAACAACAATCCCACCCTGAGTACTTGGGTTTTCCCCCGCACATGGGTTGGATACTCTCATGCATGAGCTTATTTATAGGACCCTACACATCCTAGTATCATGTCAACCTTTCCCAAATAGTAAAGGAATAGAAAATAAAACACTATAATACCACTTTGTAACATCTCGGACCGGGTGTGACTAAACTGGTGCCCCGAGTTGGTGCATCACATGACATTAAGCGCGCCTCCTCGTATGCCAGATGTTGCCGACTTGCAGCGATAGTTTAAAGAGGTACATGGGGAGACTATACCCTATTTACCAGAGTAAACCGACAATGAAAATCAAGATAAACATCGACATGCAATAATAATAAATACCAAAACATCAAATACTGCATTCTCATATTGGGGAAGTAATAACAATCCAATATAGTAAAATATGACATGTCATGATAATCTAAAGTGAAGAAAGGAAACCAAAATAATACACTAAAGATAATTCTAAAATGGGTCCCGACGTCACATATGGTTCCCTCATCCATGCTCCATCCCAAATCATGTTTTCATCTAACATAGATCTCTTGCCCTTATCC
Organism: Viscum album; assembly: GCA_963277665.1. Taxonomy (NCBI): domain Eukaryota; kingdom Viridiplantae; phylum Streptophyta; class Magnoliopsida; order Santalales; family Viscaceae; genus Viscum; species Viscum album. The sequence goes on from OY728139.1 coordinate 1,464,865,863, forward strand.
TGACTTGCAACCATTAAGTCTGCTCAGGTACCCAATGGAATCCCGAGCAGGGTGTGAGCACAGCTCAGTAGGCCACCACCAATAATGTCTACAATAATCACTACTATAAAACATACCTTTAATAGCGCTGATATTTATCAGCACTAGAAAAATTTGCTGATAAAGTCCATCTTTATCAATGCTAAAATAAGCACTGATAAAGGCAACCATTTATCAACACTAAAAAAAGCATTGATAAAGGGCACCCTTTATCATCGCTTTATTTTTAGAAATGATAAAAGGTGCCCTTTATCAGCGTGTTTTTAGTGCTAATAAAAGTTTCCCTTTATCGGTGTTTTTTTAGCACTGATAAAGGTCCATAATAAAATGAAAAATTAAAGAATTAAAAATAAAATGAGTAATTAAGAAAAATATAAAACATTTTATTAATTAAATAATTATTGATAAAAATGAATAAATTTAATATACATATATATAGATTATAAATATTAATAAATATTATATATTAAATATATATATATATAATGAATAAGTATAATATATATAAAATGTTAATTAAAAATATATTACTATCATATTCATTTTTAATGTTTTTTTAATTTTCAATTAACCTATATCAAACGTCGTGTGTGGAATTTATTTCACGTACATATATATATATATATATATATATGTGTGTGTGTTAATTCATTTTTATACACAAACACACACACAAATATATTTACGCAATATATAGAAACACACACACTTAATATTTATGTAATTTGTTCAAATTTTAGTATATTTTAGAACTTCATTACAATATGATACATTTAATATATATTGTGTTTTTAATTGATCAATTTTATTTATTCGTTTTTAATATTATAGTTAGGGTATTCATTCTTAATGTTTTTATTTTTTATTTTATTTTTGAATTTGATCATTTTCTATTATTTATTTATATGTATTTATTTACCATGTTTTTGTATTTTCAATATATATCCATCCACTTCAATATATATATATCCATATTTTTTTAATAACTTATATTTAATTAATAAAACTTATCCATTTTTTCAATATTTTTAAAGTGTACTCATTTTTAATTATTCAATTTCACTCATTTTTAAAATGCATGTATTTAAGATTATATATCCATTAATAATATTAAAAATATATTTGAAAATAAATATATCTATAAATGTATATTTACTATATTTATAATTATTATAAATAAATAATTGTTTTTTTAATAAGTATTTATATAAATATAATTATATAATTATATATATTTAAATAATTATAAAATTATAATAAATTTATTTAAATATTTGTAAAATTATAATAAAGTTATTTAAATAATTATAATTATAAAACTTTTAATGGTGATTTTTTATCACTGATAATGATCAATCTGTATCAGCACTAAAAAACATTGTTAAAAGATATATTTATCAGCGCTTATAAATTTAGCGCTGATAAAAGGGATCTTTATCAGCGCTTTTCTGAAAGAGCTGTTAAAAGCATCCCAGGTCTATTTAAAAAAAACTTAACCATTACTCAGTCACTCATGATTTTCAAGCTCTCATAGAACTCCTCTGCTTCCATCATGACTCCTCTATGTTCCCTCAAATTAATCAAGGCTATAATATAATGTATGTTATTTTCTACTCTTTCTCTATCATTGTTTGATGTTTTTGGTTCTGTGTTTTGTATTTTTATGTTGTTATTAAAGATGAAAAACTATGCATCTCTTCTCGTCGCTACTTAAATACAACAAATGTGGTTTTATTTCATCGTTTTCCTCCATATACAATGGTTTCGAAGAAAGTGGATGTTTTCATATGGTAAGGTTAGTCAACATATGTATATGGGCCTGTATGAATAAATAAAATATATTTTGGATCTACTATCTCTACACATCCTCCCATCCCACACCCTCTCCTCTCCCTCATTTATTATTCTTCTTCTCCTTTCATATGTATTTGAGTGTCTAGCCCGTTTTTTCCTAGAGACACACATAGATGGTTTACTCTCCTCTCAACATTAATAAGGAAACCTCTCATCCCCTCTCAGTTTTCTCTTCATTTGAAAAATATGGGTTTCCAAAATATAGATAGTTTCACATATTTAATTCATCTTATATACTATATTATAGATTCTAAAGGCTTAATTATGAGGGTTTTTAAGGATTAAGGGATACAAATTTGTGGCCCTCATTTATGGACGATGAACATATAGGGACTAAGGTAAGTTTAAAAATCATTAAAACATGTTTTTTAGATTTTGGTTATTCATGTAAATTGTTAACCATGAAGTGGGTTATTTAGATTTATGATTTTGATGAATATTTTTTTATTGAAGTCAAACAAATATTGAATTAATTGTCCATGTTCCAAAAATTATTTTAGTGATGCATGTTGTGAGAGTTTTGTTTTTTTTAATTAATTCAATATTATTATTAAACTTTAAGCATGGGTTACAAAGAGTGATGAGTAATTTCTTTGGTGAGAAAATTATGCTCAACAATTTTTTTAAAAATTACCTAGATTGGATAGAGTTGAGAAATAAATAGGTAAATGGACTTATAAATACACAACAACATATAAAGAGTGTATTTCCCAAAACTAAGTGATTTTTCCATGGTTGGATAGTTGATCAAGAAAAACTATGAGATGCGATTTATTAATAGATAAACTAATCAAAATATAGAGATAATTAATTCATACGATAAAAAATAATTTTAAAAGTCATATAACATGGTGAATAACCATAGAGAGAACACAAATTGATTAAAATATACTTTTGATGGTTTGGATATTTATGTCCTATAAGTCATGTAATTTGTTATGCATTTCCAAAATGCACAAAATAGAGATAATGTATTTACTAATATCCATGAATCATAAATGAAAATTTAAGCTTATATATACTTTTATCTGAGGATATGAAATATGACCAACATAGATTTTGGTGGGGCATTAAATATATGATATTGTATAAATGAATTTGGCTACTTCTCCCAAATGGTTTCTCATCAATTATAAATCATAAGAAGCATCATAGATGGATTGAAACATTTATTGAAACACTCAATGAAATAAGTACTCTGATGTGATGAAATTATCAATTTCTGTGAGATGGTGGTCAATGCTCAAGGCACTCTTTATTAAATGTAAAGTCCCTATAATGGGATGTGATCCCCCTATTATAATTAACCCTTTGTTTCATTCCATAGCCAAACCTCTCTTCTTCTTTGATCAGTGTTTATCACTAGGTTAAGGCGCAAGCACTCCTTCGGTGATCGAGGGTCCTCAAGAATATTTATGTGATTGAAGGCTAATATAATCTCCTCAAAGGCTAGAATACTTTGTTTGTTGATTCTGTGTTATAAATCAAACATATTTCATTGAATCTTAAAGATATATTCCACTGATACTATATTGCAAGTATGTAATAGGTGTTTTTTACTTTGTTTTCATTCACATTTATCCTTGAGATTAATCGGCCCTTGTTTAGGTTTTTTATCCCTCTATTGATCATGGGATGATACCGTAAAACTCATAAGTGGTATCAGAGACTTGTTCTTTAAGGACACAATGTATTAATCTATTAGTTTTTCAAATAAATAAATGTCATATTGTATTATGTCAATATCATATATTATGATATGAAGGATTTATTTGTTCGGACATAGCATATGGCTATTATATATCATATGGTATGACATATATAAAATATAAAGATTTGAACTATTTTATCATACAATTTATGATATCATAAAATATAACTCTATCCATGGTTTGTGTGAAAATAGAGGATCAAATCAAAAATACAATATCACCTCCATTGTTAAATATGATAAAAGAAATACAACATCTCCTATCATATTTGGTTAGACCATTCATGGAATATTATTAAAGTTTCATCATAGAATATGATTGACTTGTGGGGATACCTCTCTCCAATATTATATTTTATAACTAATAATATCATTATCAGACATAAATTAGGACATTCCTAGAGGTAATTGTAGACCTAATTCAAGCTATGTGGTATAATTTTCTATGATGGTAAGTATCTATGGTTCCTCTAAGATTTTATGGTAATATATCATAATAATAAATTTAGGATTGAATTGAATAGATTTATTTCATTTATAAGATTAAAAAAATTCTAGATCAATACTGAGCATAAGTTGAAAAATTCACCCTTTAAAGGGATGTATGTTATTGGAGGGATCTTATGGTGGATTAAAAAAATATCCAAAATTAGAAGGTGAGTAATCCTTGAGTAGACAGAAGTGATGTGCAATGTAGGTGGGGTGAGATTCATTTGTTAAAGACCATTAGAGTTGAGGTATTCCAATTCCTCTTCAATTGAGGAGACTATTTGAGTGATTCCATTAGTGTAGGTTCCTAGGACACTTTAATCCTTAGATTCTTGATTGTATTCTATATATTTATGATGGATTGGACTCCCACTTTCAAACTAGACTTTCTCCGATCATTGTGGTTCCAAAGTTCATTGATGACATACCTCCCAAACAGTGATGGGAGGAAGGAAATCAATGAGTAACTTCAAATCCATCATTAGGGATGATTGATTTCAACAATAATAAACTTAGCAACATGAAAGGATAAAGCAGAGGAACTCCAGTGGTGTGACGAGAGGATGGAAAATAGGGAAATGCAGTGTTGGAAGGAGGAAAAAGGGTGTGTATGGGTGAGTGCGTAAAACCGAAAGAAGGACTGGATCGGTGAGTCAATGACTCACTGATAAAAGAATGGAGGGAAAGGAGGAAACGGTGTGGGGATGTTGGAAACAGTGTGTGCGAGAGACCGATCGAAGAAATAAATCGGTGTCACCGATAAAAAAAATGAGACACTGATAGAATAAAAATAAAAATGATTCACCATTAGTTAACATAAAACAAGACACTAATGTGAGCGTGAAACCAATGAAAGTAAGAGACTGGTCGGTGAGTCATGATGATCAGTGCGAGGCGAGAAACCGTTAGTTAAAATAAAAGAGCAGTCACCGATAGTTAAAAATGAGAGACTGAAACCGATGCGTAAGAGAGACCGATGTTGTTTCAAGGTGATCGGTGAGTCATGGCTCACTGATAATTAAAAAAAACTTCTCCATGAAAAAGGATCGATGAGTCGCGACATCGGCGCATCACGGCATTTGTGCGTCACTCACCGATAGAACAAAATGAAATTTTAAAAATAAATCAATGTAATTAATTATATTTTTAAATATTAAAAATATTAATTATATCCGATAGCGTGAACCAGTTCACGCGACCTGATACCCATTTTCCAAAATTGTTTTCCCCACCCCTTTTTATATTGTTTTTAAAAAACCCAATAATAATAAAAACTCGTATGTCGTGCATCCCTCCACCTGTCGGGGGTTGTTCGTTGGGTGAGGTTCATTTTCTATTTGACAGGTTTCTATGAAAACCCTTGCATATTTTTTTACCTTTTTTGTTTTTTTTGGGAAACATGTCCCGGTTGCATGATTTCCTGCACTGATTAACCTATTAATGTGTAGCTATTTGTCGATTTTCCCCAGTTTATGTTTTTGGCGCCCATCATTTCCATTTTCCGATTTCTGATATATTTTGAAGTTGTATGTGTCGCAACTTTCTGTGGTCTCATTCGATTGGCGCATTCGCGTATTGTGATTTCACATTTTTGAATTTAAATGTAGCTATCCTCTTACCAGATTCACTCTTATTAATTTCATCAGTTGCACTTAAATTATTTTTGATTAAAAAGGTCCTGTGTACAGATCTAAAATAAATAAAGAGTTAATTTAATAGTAAAATAATAAATCCTAAGTTTGAGCTTGGCTTTGAAAGGTATTTTTTATTTTCATTTTTTTAAATGTGAAAATTTAATGAATTATGTAAAGTGAAAATGTTTTTTAGAAAATAAAAATGAAAATTGGATATTTTTTTAGTGAGAAAATATACTTTTCATATTTGATGAAGATAAAAGAGATTTTATAGTAACTCATTAAATTTATTATTTTTTCTTAATTTTAAAGTTAAATCTAACATTTTTACAGAAAATGAAAGAAAGAAATATTTTACAAAACTAAACACATTCTAAATGTTTTTATTTTTCAAAATTGTATCATATGTATTTTCATTTCCTAAAAAATATATCTCATTTATATAATCTAATGCATTTTCCAATGCATTTTTTAAAAAAATAGAATAATAAATATTTTCTAAAACTAAATGCAACCTAATATTTTTTAATAATTATCTACATGATTATAGTATTAAAATTTAACTATTTTTCTATATATTAATAATTAAAATTTTAGATGTAGGGAATTTTAGAGTTTAAGAGTAAATTTTCATTTTTATTTAAAAATGAAAAAAAAAAATAAAAACAGAAAAAAAAAATGAAAATCGTATAGCTCGGATGAAAAATCACAATAAACCAAAAAAAAATTGAACAAAAATTTGATCAATCAAGCAAGAAAAATGGACAAACAATCTACAAATCAAATAATTATAAAATTAAATGAAATGGATATGGAATCATGAGTACGTACACAAAAATCACGAATCTCATGCGGGAGGGACCAGCAGTGAGTCCGCAGATCAAACAATTTATAAAAGATTGGAGAAAAATGTTTATTACTGATTTCAACAATAATAAACTTAGCAACATGAAAGGTTAAAGCAAAGGAACTCCAGCGGTGTGACAAGAGGATGGAAAACAGGGAAATGTAGTGTTGGAGGGAGGAAAAAGGGTGTGTATGGGTGAGTGCGTGAAACTGAAAGAAGGACTGGATTGGTGAGTCAATGACTCACCGATAGAAGAATAGAGGGAAAGGAGGAAACTGTGTGAGGATGTTGGAAACAGTGTGTGTGAGTGACCGATCGAAGAAATAAATCGGTGACACCGATAACAAAAAATGAGGCACAGATAGAAGAAAAATAAAAATGAGTCATCGTTAGTTAACATAAAACAAGACACTGATGTGAGCGTGAAACTGGTGAAAGTAAGAGACTGTTCGGTGAGTCACGGTGATCGGCGTGAGGCGATAAACTGTTAGTTAAAATAAAAGATCAGTCACCGATAGTTAAAAATGAGAGACCGAAGCTGATGCGCAAGAGAGACCAATGTTGTTTCAAGGTTGATCGGTGAGTCATGACTCACTGATAATTAAAAAAAAACTTCGGTGTGACAAGGGATCGATGAGTCACCACATCGGCGCATCGCGGCATTGGTGCGTCACTCATCGATAGAACAAAATGAAATATTAAAAATAAATCAATGTAATTAATTATATTTTTAAAGATTAAATATGTTAATTATATCTGATAGCATGAACCAGTTCACGCGATCCAATGCCTATTTTCCAAAATAGTTTTCCCAACCCCTTTTTATATTGTTTTTAAAAAACCCAATAATAAACAAAACTCTCATTTCATGCATCCCTCCACCATTTGGGGGTCGTTCGTTGGGCGAGGGTCATTTTCTCCTTGACAGGTTGCTATGAAAACACTTGCATATTTTTTTACCTTTTCTTTTTTTTGGGAAACATGTCCTAGTTGCATGATTTCCTGCACTGATTATCCTATTAATGTGTAGTTGTTTGTCTATTTTCCCCAGTTATGTTTTTGGCGCCCAATATTTCCATTTTTCGATGTCTGGTATATTTTGAAGTTGTACGTGTCATAACTTTCTGCGGTCTCATTCGATAGGCGCATTCACGTATTGTGATTTCACATTTTTGAATTTAAATGTAGTTATCCTCTTACCAGATTCATTCTTTTTAATTTCATCGGTTGCACTTAAATTATTTGTGATTAAAAAGGTCCTGTATACAGATCTAAAATAAATAAAGAGTTAATTTAAAAGTAAAACAATAAATCCTAAGGTTGATCTTGGTTTTGAAAGGTATTTTTTATTTTCATTTTTTTAAATGTGAAAATTTAATGAATTATGTAAAGTGAAAATGTTTTTTAGAAAATAAAAATGAAAATTGGATATTTTTTTAATGAGAAAAGATACTTTTCATATTTGATGAAGATGAAAGATATTGTATAGTAACTCATTAAATTTCTTATTTTTTCTTAATTTTAAAGTTAAATCTAACATTTTTACAGAAAATGAAAGAAAGAAATGTTTTTCAAAACCAAACACATTCTAAATGTTTTTATTTTTCAAAATTGTATCATATTTATTTTCATTTCCTGAAAAATATATCTCAATTATATAATCTAATTCATTTTCTAATGCATTTTTAAAAAAACCATAATCATAAATATTTTCCAAAACTAAATGCAACCTAATATTTTTTAATAATTATCTACATGATTATAGTATTAAAATTTAACAATTCTTCTATCTATTAATAATTAAAATTTTAGATGTAGGGAATTTTAAAGTTTAAGAGTGCATTTTCATTTCTATTTAAAAAATTAAAAAAAATTAAAAACAGAAAAAATAATTGAAAATCTTATAGCTGGGATGAAAAATCACTATAAACCAAAAACATTGAATGAAAATTTGATCAATCAAGCAAGAAAAATAGACAAACAATCTGAAAAATAAATAATTATAAAATTAAATTAAATGGATATGTAATCATGAGTACGTACACACAAATCAGGAATCTCAAGTGAGAGGGACCAGCAGTGAGTCTGCAAATCAAATAATTTATGAAAGATTAGAGAAAAAATGTTGATTATTGATTTCAACAATAATAAAATCATAAACATGAAAGTATAAAGCAAAGGAACTCCAGCGGTGTGACAAGAGGATGGAAAACAGGGAAATTTAGTGTTGGAGGGAGGAAAAAGGGTGTGTATGGGTGAGTGCGTGAAACCGAAAGAAGGACTGGATTAGTGAGTCAATGACTCACTGATAGAAGAATGGAGGGAAATGAGGCAACGGTGTGAGGATGTTGGAAACAGTGTGTGCGAGAGACCGATCGAAGAAATAAATCGGTGTCACTGATAAAAAGAATGAGACACCGATAGAGGAAAAATAAAAATGAGTCACCGTTAGTTAACATAAAACAAGACACTGATGTGAGCGTGAAACCGATGAAAGTAAGAGACTGCTTGATGAGTCACGGCAATCGGTGCGAGGCGAGAAACTATTAGTTAAAATAAATGGGCAGTCACTGATAGTTAAAAATGAGAGACTAAAGCCGATGTGCAAGAGAGACCGATGTTGTTTCAAGGTGATTGGTGAGTCATGACTCACTGATAATTAAAAAAAACTTCAGTGTGACAAGGGATCAATGAGTTGTGACATCAGCGCATTGCGACATTGGTGTGTCACACACCGATAGAACAAAATGAAATATTAAAAATAAATCAATGTAATTAATTATATTTTTAAATATTAAAAATATTAATTATATATGATAGCGTGAACCATTTCACGCGACCCGATGCCCATTTTCCAAAATAGTTTTCCCCACCCCTTTTTATATTGTTTTTAAAAAACCCAATAATAAAAAAAACTCGTATGTCATGCATCCCTCCACCTACTAGGGGTCGTTCGTTGGGCGAGGTTCATTTTCTCCTTGACAGGTTTCTATGAAAACCCTTGCATATTTTTTTACCTTTTCTATTTTTTTTGGGAAACATGTCCTAGTTGCATGATTTCCTGCACTAATTATCCTATTAATGTGTAGATGTTTGTTGATTTTCCCCAGTTTCTGTTTTTGGCGCCCATCATTTCCATTTTTTGATGTCTGATATATTTTGAAGTTGTACGTGTCACAACTTTCTGCGGTCTCATTCGATTGGCGCATTCGTGTATTGTGATTTCACATTTTTGAATTTAAATGTAGCTATCCTCTTACAAGATTCACTCTTATTAATTTCATCAGTTGCACTTAAATTATTTGTGATTAAAAAGGTCCTGTGTACATATCTAAAATAAATAAAGAGTTAATTTAATAGTAAAACCATAAATCCTAAGGTTGAGCTTGGTTTTGAAAGGTATTTTTTAATTCCATTTTTTAAAATATGAAAATTTAATGAATTATGTAAAGTGAAAGAGTTTTTTAGAAAATAAAAATGAAAATTGGATATTTTTTAGTGAGAAAAGATACTTTTTATATTTGATGAAGATAAAAGAGATTGTACAGTAACTCATTAAATTTCTTATTTTTTCTTAATTTTAAAGTTAAATCTAACATTTTTACAGAAAATGAAAGAAAGAAATATTTTCCAAAACCAAACACATTCTAAATGATTTTTTTTCAAGTGTATCATATGAATTTTCATTTCCTGAAAAATATAACTCTTTTATATAATCTAATGCATTTTCTAATGTATTTTTAAAAAAAATAGAATAATAAATATTTTCGAAAACTAAATGCAACCTAATATTTTTTAATAATTATCTACATGATTATATTATTAAAATTTAACTAGTTTTATATCTATTAATAATTAAAATTTTATATGTTGGGAATTTTAGAGTTTAAGAGTTCATTTTCATTTCTATTTAAAAAATGAAAAAAAATGAAAAAAAAATTGAAAATCGTATAGCTGGGATGCCAAATCACTGTAAACCAAAAAAACATTGAAGGAAAATTTGATCAATCAATCAAGAAAAACAGACAAACAATCTTCAAATCAAATAATTATAAAATTAAATGAAATGGATATGGAATCAAGAGTACGTACACACAAATCATGAATCTCAGGTAGAAAGGACCAACAGTGAGTCCGCAGATCAAACAATTTATGAAAGATTGAAGAAAAATGTTGATTATTGATTTCAACAATAATAAACTTATCAACATGAAAGGCTAAAGTAGAGTAACTCCAGCGGTGTGACGAGAGGATGGAAAACAGGTAAATGCAGTGTTGGAGGGAGGAAAAAGGGTGTGTATGGGTGAGTGCATGAAACTGAAAGAAGGAATGGATCGGTGAGTCAATGACTCACTGATAGAATAATGGAGGGAAAGGAGGCAATGATGTGAGAATGTTGGAAACATTGTATGCGAGAGACCGATTGAAGAAATAAATCAGTGTCACTGTTAAAAAAAATGAGACACCGATAGAAGAAAAATAAAAATGAGTCACTGTTAGTTAACATAAAACAAGACACTGATGTGAGCATGAAACCGATGAAAGTAAGAGACTGATAGGTGAGTTGCGGCGATCGCTGCGAGGTGAGAAACCATTAATTAAAATAAAAGAGAAGTCATCGATAGTTAAAAACAAGAGACCGAAGCCGATGCGTAAGAGAGACCGATGTTGTTTCAAGGTGATCGGTGAGTCAGGAATCACTGATAATTAAAAAAAACTTCGGTGTGACAAGGGATCGATGAGTCGCGACATCGGCGCATTGTGGCATTAGTGCTTCACTCACTGATAGAACAAAATCAAATATTAAAAATAAATCAATGTAATTAATTATATTTTTAAATATTAAAAATATTAATTGTATCTGATAGCATGAACCAGTTCACGCGACCTGATACCCATTATCCAAAATATTTTTCTCCAACCCTTTTTATATTGTTTTTAAAAAACCCAATAATAAAAAATACTCATATGTCGTACTTCCCTCCACCTTCCGGGGGCCATTTGTTGGGTGAGGTTCATTTTCTATTTGACAGGTTTCTATGAAAACCCTTATATATTTTTTTTTACCTTTTTTGTTTTTTTTTGGGTAACATGTCCTAGTTGCATGATTTCCTGCACTGATTATCTTATTAATGTGCATCTGTTTGTTGATTTTCCCCAGTTTATGTTTTTGGCGCTCACCATTTCCATTTTCCGATGTATGATATATTTTGAAGTTGTACGTGTAACAACTTTCTGCGGTCTCATTCGATTGGCGCATTCGCGTATTGTGATTTCACATTTTTGAATTTAAATGTAGCTATCCTCTTACCAGATTCACTCTTATTAATTTCATCGGTTGCACTTAAATTATTTGTGATTAAAAAGTTCCTGTGTATAGATCTAAAATAAATAAAAGGTTAATTTAATAGTAAAACAATAAATCCTAAGGTTGATCTTGGTTTTGAAAGGTATTTTTTATTTTTATTTTTTAAAATGTGAAAATTTAATGAAATATGTAAAGTGAAAATGTTTTTTAGAAAATAAAATTGAAAATTGGATATTTTTTTAGTGAGAAAAGATACTTTTCATATTTGACGAAGATGAAAGAGATTGAATAGTAACTCATTAAATTTATTTTTTTCTTAATTTTAAAGTTAAATCTAACATTTTTACAGAAAATGAAAGAAAGAAATATTTTCCAAAACCAAACACATTCTAAATGTTTTTATTTTTCAAAAGTGTATCATATGTATTTTCATTTCCTGAAAAAATATATCTCATTTATTTAATCTAATGCATTTTCCAATTCTTTTTAAAAAAAATAGAATAATAAATATTTTCTAAAACTAAATGCAACCTAATATTTTTTAATAATTATCTACATGATTATAGTATTATAATTTAACTATTTCTCTATCTATTAATAAATAAATTTTAGATATATGGAACTTTAGAGTTTCAGAGTGAATTTTCATTTCTATTTAAAAAATGAAAAAAAAAATTAAAAACATAAAAAAAAATTGAAAATCCTATAGTTGGGATGAAAAATCACTATAAACCAAAAAAAATGAATGAAAATTTGATCAATCAAGCAAGAAAAACGAACAAAAAATCTGTAGATCAAATAATTATAAAATTAAATGAAATGGATATGGAATCATGAGTACGTGCACACAAATCACGAATCTCAAGTGGGAGGGACTAGTAGTGAGTCTGCAGATCAAACAATTTATGAAAGATTGGAGAAAAAATTTTGATTATTGATTTCAATAATAATAAACTTAACAATATGAAAGGCTAAAGCAGAGGAACTCCAGTGGTGTGACGAGAGGATGGAAAATAGATAAATGCAGTGTTAGAAGAAGGAAAAAGTGTGCGTATGGGTGAGTGCATGAAACTGAAAGAAGGACTGGATCGGTGAGTCAATGACTCGCTGATAGAAGAATGGAGGGAAAGGAGGCAACGTTGTGAGGATGTTGGAAACAGTGTGTGCGAGAGACTAATCGAATAAATAAATTGTAGGACCCGGGACACCCTGAGAGGGGAGGGGTGAATCAGGGTGGCAACTTTTTCTTCTTAAAGTTGTGGATCTTGTTCCCACGTTGGTAGGAACTACTTAAACCTGTATGATGGATATGATCAGCTATTAAACATTCACATGTAGAGACAGATGACACAGCTATTTTTACTTGGTTCACCACTGAGGGCTACGTCCAAGGAGTATACGCCGACAGGTTGTCGGTCGTACCTAAATCCACTATGCTTCACTAGCTGCGGATACAAATGTTCGAGTACAGACACTCTGTCCCAGGCTCACTGCCTTTACAATTGTTCAGGGATAGCTCACTGCGTCCCTCGGGTCACTCCCGTTGACTCCCCCTGGCTCACTGCCGTTGGTGAAGTCTCACTCAGTTTATAGACGTGAAGGTCTCTTCAATAGATATGCATTGAAGTCTTTGTCTCCTGTTCAGCATGAGACTTTGCTTGCATCAGAGTCCTGAGTTGATGCTCTTTTGAAATCAATATTCTACTTTAGTGCAATACCTGAATGCACTAAATCTCCTTCTCTTCCTTCAATTCCCAGTTCTGACACCTGAGTGTATCGATATATTTCTCTCTCTGTGCAGATCAGATTTTGGTTGCACGATCGTTCTTCTTCTCTTCGCAAAGCAGATTTGAGAGTGCTAAGCACCTGTCAAAAAGCCTGCGGGACCCCCAAATTTTCCGCGCACCCTTCCCGGGGGCTTGCGCGTAAAATTCAAACCTTGCGCGTAAAAATAACTTTTGTCGCGTAAAAGTCTTTTCGCGCTACTCTCCTTTTTCGCGCAAAACTTCCCTTTTTCGCGCAACGCCTTCTTTTTCGCGCAACCCTCTGTACCTTAATTTTTCCGCGCGCCGAAGCTCAGGATTTGTCTAAGTGTCGAGCCTCTCCGAATGAGAGGGGTTCACCTCATATTTATAGACGTTTTTGATCCTGCGCGTAAAACCCCCCTTCTTGCGCACAGCTAACTTTACGCGCACCAGTTCGATTTTCCGCGCACATGGTGCGAACATCTCTGGTTTTTCGCGCGCCTCTTGCCTTTTCCGATTTTCTGTATTTCTGATTCGATACGCTGATTGCACGAAAAATTCACCCAGCTTTTCTGCGCACAACATTTTTCGCGCACATTTCTGGTTTTTCGCGCACAGCTCTAGCTTTTCGCGCAGCCCATGCCTTTGCCATTTTTCAACGTTCTGATTCTGAAACATCATTTGCGCGAAAAAACTATTTCGCGCATCCCGTTGTTTTCTGCGCCCAACTTAAGTATTTCGCGCAAGCCTCTTATATTTCGCGCAACCCTTCCTCTTAGCGCGCACCTCCTTTTGTAGACCATCCATGTCTTCAATTTCCGATTTTGAGGCCCAAAAATTTGGCAAACACTGGAAAACGACGCCACCTTGTATCTGCTCTTTTAGTCCGCCTCCAGATCATCCATTCCTTTGTCGACGTTCCTTGAATAAAAACATGGATCATTATTCCACAGTCCTCGAACTCGACCTGCCTCCATAGAAACTCTTTTGCCAACAAATTTGTATGTCGTTTGTTTGCTTTGTCGACAAGGACGATCACCTCAACAGCGCTTCATCTTGGTGATCTGTATACTTCAACAACTCTTCTGCTTTTATCACAACCTCCACTATTGTGATATGTAGTCTTTGAAGGAACAGCTTTAGCATTATCATATTCTATGAAAATGTGATGTTCATGACTATCTCAGAAGTCCAGTCATTGCACATTGTCTTCTTCATCAACCGGTATGATGTACTTCATGCAAACCGATTCAATTCGTCAGGAAGTCTCTTGCATGGTTCTCATGCAATCATGAGTAATTGCATGGACTTCATCCAAAAACCTCATTCTTCTTTGATCATCCTTGGATGGATTATACCTTGGATGGATTATACCTCACATTCTGCATTGTTGTAAACAATGTATCACCTTTGACACATGTTCTTTGAACTTCCGATCAGTACAACAATCGTCTGAATCGCCACTCCTCTACTTCATCGGAGTACTTCATGATCTCCTTCATTTTGATCTGCATTGACAACTATTGACAACAAATACAACCTTATACACAAAGTGGTTCCAACAATCTCCCCCTTTGTATTTCCTTCATTTTGATCTGCATTGACAACTATTGACAACAAATACAACCTTATACACAAAGTGGTTCCAACATAAATCAGTGTCACTGAAAAAAAATGAGACACTGATAGAAGAAAAAAAAATGAGTCACCATTAGTTAACATAAAACAAGACACTGTTGTGAGTGTGAAACTGATGAAAGTAAGAGAATGATCGGTCAGTCGCGATGATCGGTGCGAGGTGAGAAACTGTTAGTTAAAATAAAAGAGCAGTCGCCGATAGTTAAAAATAAGAGACCGAAGTCGATGTGCAAGAGAGATCGATGTTGTTTCAAGGTGATCGGTGAGTCATGACTCACTGAAAATTAAAAAAAAACTTCGATGTGACAAGGGATCGATGAGTCACGACATCGGCGCATCGCGGCATTAGTACGTCACTCACCAATAGAATAAAATGAAATATTAAAAATAAATCAATGTAATTAATTATATTTTTAAATATTAAAAGTATTAATTATATCTAATAGCGTGAACCAGTTCACGCGACCCGATGCCCATTTTCCAAAATAGTTTTCCCCACCCCTTTTTATATTGTTTTTAAAAAACCCAATAATAAAAAAAAAACTCGTATGTCATGCGTCCCTCCACCTATCGGGGGTTGTTTGTTGGGAGAGGTTCATTTTCTACTTGATAGGATGTTATGAAAACCCTTGCATATTTTTTTACCTTTTCTGTTTTTTTGGGGAAACATGTCCTGGTTGCATGATTTCCTACACTGATTATCCTATTAATGTGTAGTTGTTTGTCGATTTTCCCCAGTTTATGTTTTTGGCGCCCATCATTTCCATTTTCTGATGTCTGATATATTTTGAAGTTGTACGTGTCGCAACTTTCTATGGTCTCATTCTATTGGCGCATTTGAGTATTATGATTTCACATTTTTGAATTTTAATGTAGTTATCCTCTTACCAAATTCACTCTTATTAAGTTCATTGGTTGCACTTAAATTATTTGTGATTAAAATGTTCCTGTGTACATATCTAAAATAAATAAAGAGTTAATTTAATATTAAAACAATAAATCCTAAGGTTGATCTTGATTTTCAAAGGTATTTTTTATTTTCTTTTTTTTTAATGTGAAAATTTAATGAATTATGCAAAGTGAAAATGTTTTTTAGAGAATAAAAAAGAAAATTGGATATTTTTTTAGTGAGATAATGTACTTTTCATATTTTATAAAGATAAAAGAGATTGTATAGTAACTCATTAAATTTCTTATTTTTTCTTAATTTTAAAGTTAAATCTAACTTTTTTACAGAAAATGAAATAAATAAATATTTTCCAAAACCAAACACATTCTAAATGTTTTAATTTTTCAAAAGAGTATCATATGTATTATCATTTTCTGAGAAATATATCTCATTTATATAATCTAATGTATTTTCCAATGCATTTTTTAAAAAAATAGAATAATAAATATTTTCTAAAACTAAATACAACCTAATATTTTTTAATAATTATCTACCTGATTATAGTATTAAAATTTAACTATTTTTCTATCTATTGATAATTAAAATTTTAGATGTAGGGAATTTTAGAGTTTAAGAGTGCATTTTCATTTCTATCTAAAAAATGAAAAAAAAAATTAAAAACAAAAAAAAATGAAAATCGTATAGCTGGGATGCAAAATCACTATAAAACAAAAAAAAATTGAATGAAAATTTGATCAATCAAGAAAGAAAAATGGAAAAATAATCTACAAATCAAAAAATTATAAAATTAAATGAAATGGATATGGAATCATGAGTACGTACACAAAAATCACGAATCTCAAGTGGGGGGGACCAAGAGTGAGTCCATAGATCAAACAATTTACAAAATATTGGAGAAAAAATGTTGATTATTGATTTCAACACTAATAAAATTAGCAACATGAAAGGATAAAGCAGAGGAACTCCAACGGTGTGACGAGTGGATGGAAAACAGGGAAATGCGGTGTTGGTGGGAGGGAAAAGGGTGTGTATGGGTGAGTGTGTGAAACTGAAAGAAGGAATGGATCAGTGAGTCAATGACTCACCGATAGA
The DNA here is from genome assembly GCA_963277665.1 of Viscum album. Lineage (NCBI taxonomy): Eukaryota > Viridiplantae > Streptophyta > Magnoliopsida > Santalales > Viscaceae > Viscum > Viscum album. The sequence continues at coordinate 1,464,883,130 of OY728139.1, forward strand.
AGAATGGAGGGAAAGGAGGCAACGGTGTGAGGATGTTGGAAATAGTGTGTGCGAGAGACCGAACGAAGAAATAGATCGATGTCACTGATAAAAAAAATGAGACATCGATAGAAGAAAAATAAAAATGAGTCCCCGTTAGTTAACATAAAATAAGACACCGATGTGGGCGAGAAACCGATGAAAGTAAGAGACTGATCGGTGTGTTGCGGCGATCGGTGTGAGGCGAGAAACCGTTAGTTAAAATAAAAGAGCAATCACTGGTAGTTAAAAAAGAGAGACCGAAGTCGATGTGCAAGAGAGACCGATGTTGTTTCAAGGTGATTTGTGAGTCATGACTCACTGATAATTAAAAAAAACTTCGGTGTGACAAGGGATCGATGAGTCACGACATCGGCGCATCGCGGCATTGGTGTTTCACTCACCGATAAAAAAATGAAATATTAAAAATAAATCAATGTAATTAATTATATTTTTAAATATTAAATATGTTAATTATATCTGATAGCGTGAACAAGTTCACGCGACCCGATGCCTATTTTCCAAAATAGTTTTCCCCACCCCTTTTTATATTGTTTTGAAAAAAACCCAATAAAAAAAACTTGCATGTCGTGCGTCCCTCCACCTGCCGGGGGTCGTTCGTTGGGCGAGGTTCATTTTCTCTTTGATAGGTTGCTATGAAAACCCTTGCATATTTTTTTACCTTTTCTGTTTTTTTGGGAAACATGTCCTCGTTGCATGATTTCCTGCACTGATTATCTTATTAATGTGTAGTTGTTTGTCGATTTTCCCCAGTTTATGTTTTTGGCGACCATCATTTCCATTTTCCGATGTCTAGTATATTTTGAAGTTGTACGTGTCCCAACTTTCTACGGTCTCATTCGATTGGCGCATTCACGTATTGTGATTTCACATTTTTTAATTTAAATATAGCTATCATCTTACCAGATTCACTCTTATTAATTTCATCGGTTGCACTTAAATTATTTTTGATTAAAAAGGTCCTGTGTACAGATCTAAAATAAATAAAGAGTTAATTTAAAAGTAAAACAATAAATCCTATGGTTGACCTAGGTTTTGAAAGGAATTTTTTATTTTCATTTTTTTAAATGTGAAAATTTAATGAATTATGTAAATTGAAAATGTTTTTTAAAAAATAAAAATGAAAATTAGATATTTTTTTAGTGAGAAAAGATATTTTTCATATTTGATGAAGATGAAAGAGATTGTATAGTAACTCATTAAATTTCTTATTTTTTCTTAATTTTAAAGTTAAATCTAACATTTTTACAGAAAATGAAAGAAAGAAATATTTTCCAAAACCAAACACATTCTAAATGTTTTTATTTTTCAAAAGTGTATCATAGGTATTTTCATTTCCTGAAAAATATATCTCATTTATATAATCTAATGCATTTTTCAATGCATTTTTTTAAAAATTAGAATAATAAATATTTTCTAAAACTAAATGCAATCTAATATTTTTTAATAATTATCTACATGATTATAGTATTAGAATTTAACTATTTTACTATCTATTGATAATTAAAATTTTAGATGTAGGGAATTTTAGAGTTTAAGAGTGTATTTTCATTTCTATCTAAAAAATGAAAAAAAAAACAGAAAAAAAATGAAAATCGTATAGCTGGGATGCAAAATCACTGTAAACCAAAAAAAATTGAATGAAAATTTGATCAATCAAGAAAACAAAACGTACAAGCAATCTGAAAATCAAATAATTATAAAATTAAATGAAATGGATATGGAATCATGATTACATACAAAAAAATCATGAATCTAAAGTGGGAGGGACCAACAGTGAGTCCACAGATCAAACAATTTACGAAATATTGGAGAAAAAATGTTGATTATTGATATCAACACTAATAAAATTAGCAACGTGAAAGGCTAAAGCAGAGGAACTCCAGGGGTGTGACGAGTGGATGGAAAAGAGGGAAATGCAGTGTTGGAGGGAGGAAAAAGGGTGTGTCTGGGTGAGTGTGTGAAACCGAAAGAAGGATTAGATCGGTGAGTCAATGACTCACTAATAGAAGAATGGAGGGAAAGGAGGAAATGGTGTGAGGATTTTGGAAACAGTGTGTGCGAGAGACTGATCGAAGAAATAAATCGGCATCACCGATAAAAAAAATGAGACACCGATAGAAGAAAAATAAAAATGAGTCACCATTAGTTAACATAAAATAAGACACCGATGTGAGTAAGAGACTTATCGGTGAGTCACGGTGATCCGTGCGAGGCGAGAAACCGTTTGTTAAAATAAAAGAGCAGTCACTGCTAGTTAAAAATGAGAGACCGAAGCCGATGCACAAGAGAGACCGAGGTTGTTTCAAGGTGATCAGTGAGTCATGACTCACTGGTAATTTAAAAAAAAACTTCGGTGTGACAAGGTATCGATGAGTCGCGACATCGGTGCATCGCGACATTGGTGCGTCACTCACCGATAGAACAAAGTGAAATATTAAAAATAAATCAATGTAATTAATTATATTTTTAATTATTAAATATGTTAATTATATCCAATAGCGTGAATCGGTTCACGTGACCCGATGAACATTTTTCAAAATAGTTTTCCACACCCCTTTTTATATTGTTTTTAAAAAACCCAAAAATAAAAAAAAAACTTGCATGTTGTGCGTCCCTCCCCCGGTCAGGGGTCGTTCATTGGGCGAGGTTCATTTTCTCCTTGACAGGTTTCTATGAAAACCCTTTCATATTTTTTTACCTTTTCTGTTTTTTTTTGGTAAACATGTCCTGGTTGCATGATTTCCTGCGCTGATTATACTATTAATGTGTATTTGTTTGTCGATTTTCCCCAGTTTATGTTTTTGGCACCCATAATTTCCATTTTCTATTGTCTGATATATTTTGAAGTTGTAGGTGTCGCAACTTTCTACAGTCTCATTCGATTGGCGCATTCGCGTATTGTGATTTCACATTTTTGAATTTAAATGTATCTCTCCTCTTACGAGATTCACTCTTATTAATTTCATCGGTTGCACTTAAATTATTTGTGATTAAAAAGGCCATGTGTACAGATCTAAAATAAATAAAGAGTTAATTTAATAGTAAAACAATAAATCCTAAGGTTGAACTTGGTTTTGAATTTTTTTTTTTATTTTCATTTTTTTAAATGTGAAAATTTACTGAATTATGTAAAGTGAAAATGTTTTTTAGAAAATAAAAATGAAAATTGGATATTTTTTTAGTGAGAAAAGATACTTTTCATATTTGATGAAGATGAAAGAGATTGTATAGTAACTCATTAAATTTCTTATTTTTTCTTAATTTTAAAGTTAAATCTAACATTTTTACAGAAAATGAAAGAAAGAAATATTTTCCAAAACCAAACACATTCTAAATGTTTTTATTTTTCAAAAGTGTATCATATGTATTTTCATTTCCGGAAAAATATATCTCATTTATATAATCTAATGCATTTTCCAATGCATTTTTAAAAAAAATAGAATAATAAATATTTTATAAAACTAAATGCAACCTAATATTTTTTAATAATTATCTACATGAATATAGTATTAAAATTTAACTATTTTTCTATCTATTAATAATTAAAATTTTAGATGTAGGGAATTTTAGAGTTTAAGCGTGCATTTTCATTTCTATTTAAAAATGAAAAAAAAATAAAAACAGAAAAAAAAATGAAAATCGTATAGCTGAGATGCAAAATCACTGTAAACCAAAAAAAATTGAATGAAATTTGATCAATCAAGAAAGAAAAATAGACAAACAATATGCAAATAAAATAATTATAAAATTAAATGAAATTGATATAGAATTATGAGTACGTACACACAAATCACGAATCTCAAGTGGGAGGGACCAACAGTGAGTCCACAGATCAAACAATTTATGAAATATTGTAGAAAAAAAGTTGATTATTTATTTCAACAATAATAAACTTAGAAACATGAAAGGCTAAAGCAGAGGAACTCCAGCGGTGTGACGAGAGGATGGAAAACAGGGAAATACAGTGTTAGAGGGAGGAAAAAGGGTGTGTATGGGTGAGTGTGTGAAACCGAAAGAAGGACTTGATCAGTGAGTCAATGACTCACTGATAGAATAATGGAGGGAAAGGAGGCAACAGTGTGAGGATGTTGTAAACAGTGTGTGTGAGAGACTGATCAAAGAAATAAATCGATGTCACTGATAAAAAAAATGGGACACCGATAGAAGAAAAATAAAAATGAGTCATCATTAGTTAACATAAAACAAGACACCGATGTGAGCGTGAAACCGATGAAAGTAAGAGAATTATCGGTGAGTTGCGGCGATCGATGCGAGGCGAGAAACCATTACTTAAAATAAAAGACCAGTCATTGATAGTTAAAAATGAGGGATTGAAGACGATGCGCAAGAGTGGCTGATGTTGTTTCAAGGTGATCGGTGAGTCATGACTCACTGATAATTAAAAAAACTTCGGTGTGATAAGGGATCGATGAGTCACGACATCGGCGTATCGCGGAACTCAGGCGTCACTCACCGATAGAACAAAATGAAATATTAAAAATAAATCAATGAAATTAATTATATTTTTAAATATTAAAAATATTAATTATATCTGATAGCGTGAACCAGTTCACGCGATCGGATGCCCATTTTCCAAAATAGTTTTCCCCACCCCTTTTTATATTGTTTTTAAAAAACCCAATAAAAAAACTCATATGTCATGCGTCCCTCCACCTGTCGGGGGTCGTTCGTTGGGCGATGTTCATTTTCTCTTTGACAGGTTTCTATGAAAACCCTTGCATATTTTTTTACGTTTTCTGTTTTTTTGGGAAACATGTCCTGGTTGCATGATTTCCTGCACTGATTATCCTATTAATGTGTAGTTGTTTGTTGATTTTCCCCAGTTTATGTTTTTGGTGCCTATCATTTCCATTTTCCAATGTGTGATATATTTTGAAGTTGTATGTGTCGCAACTTTCTGCGGTCTCATTCGATTGGTGCATTCACGTATTGTGATTTCACATTTTTGAATTTAAATGTAGCTATTCTCTTACCAGATTCACTCTTATTAATTTCATCGGTTGCACTTAAATTTTTTGTGATTAAAAAGGTCTTGTGTATAGATCTAAAATAAATAAAGAGTCGCGACATCGGCGCATCTCGACATTGGTGCGTCACTCACTGATAGAACAAAATGAAATATTAAAAATAAATCAATGTAATTAATTATATTTTTAAATATCAAAAATATTAATTATATTTGATAGCGTGAACCAGTTCACGCGACCCGATGCCCATTTTCCAAAATAGTTTTCCCCACCCCTTTTTATATTGTTTTTAAAAAACCCAATAATAATAAAAAACTCGTATGTCGTGCGTCCCTCCACCTGTCGGGGGTCGTTCGTTGGGTGAGGTTCATTTTCTCTTTGACAGGCTGCTATGAAAACCCTTGCATATTTTTTTACCTTTTCTGTTTTTTTTTTGGAAAACATGTCCTGGTTGCATGATTTCTTCCATTGATTATCCTATTAATGTTTAGTTGTTTGTCGATTTCCCCATTTTATGTTTTTGGTGCCCATCATTTCCATTTTCAAATGTCTGATATATTTTGAAGTTGTGCATGTCGCAATTTTTTGTGGTCCCATTCGATTGGCGCATTCGCGTATTGTGATTTCACATTTTTTAATTTAAATGTAGTTGTCCTCTTACCAAATTCACTCTTATTAATTTCATCGGTTGCACTTAAATTATTTGTGATTAAAAAGGTCATGTTTACAGATCTTAAATAAATAAAGAGTTAATTTAACAGTAAAATAATAAATCCTAATGTTAATCTTGGTTTTGAAAGGTATTTTTTATTTTCATTTTTTTAAATGTGAAAATTTAATGAATTATGTAAAGTGAAAATGTTTTTTTAGAAAATAAAAATGAAAATTGGATATTTTTTTAATGAGAAAAGATACTTTTGATATGTGATGAAGATGAAAGATATTGTATAGTAACTTATTAAATTTCTTATTTTTTCTTAATTTTAAATTTAAATCTAACATTTTTACAGAAAATTAAAGAAAGAAATATTTTCCAAAACCAAACACATTCTAAATGTTTTTATTTTTCAAAAGTGTATCATATGTATTTTCATTTCTTGAAAAATATATCTCATTTATATAATCTAATGCATTTTCCAATGTATTTTTAAAAAAATAGAATAATAAATATTTTCTAAAACTAAATGCAACCAAATATTTTTCAATAATTATCTACATGATTATAGTGTTAAAATTTAACTAATTTTCTATCTATTAATAATTAAAATTTTAGATGTAGGGAATTTTAGAGTTTAAGAGTGCATTTTCATTTCTATTTAAAAAATGAAAAAAAAATTAAAAACAGAAAACAAAAATTGAAAATCGTATAGCTGGGATGCAAAATCACTGTAAACCAAAAAACAAATTGAATGAAAATTTGATCAATCAAGCAAGAAAATGGAAAAACAATCTGCAAATCAAATAATTATAAAATTAAATGAAATGGATATGGAATCATGAGCACGTATACACAAATCACGAATTTCAAGTGGGAGGGACCGGCAGTGAGTCTACAGATTAAAAAATTTATGAAAGATTGGAGAAAAAATGTTGATTATTGATTTCAACAACAATAAACTTAGCAACATGAAAGGTTAAAGCAGAGGAACTCCAACGGGGTGACGAGAGGATGGAAAACAGGGAAATAGAGTGTTGGAGGGAGGATAAAGGGTGTGTATGGGTGAGTGCGTAAAACCTAAAGAAGGACTGGATGGGTGAGTCAATGACTCACCGATAGAAGAATGGAGGGAATGGAGGCAACGGTGTGAGGATGTTGGAAACAGTGTGTGCGAGAGACCGATCGAAGAAATAAATCAGTGTCACCAATAAAAAAACGAGACACTGATAGAAGAAAATAAAAATGAGTCACCATTAGTTAACATAAAACAAGACACCGATGTGAGCGTGAAACCGATGAAAGTAAGAGACTGGTTGGTGAGTCGCGGCGATCGGTGCGAGGTGAGAAACCGCTAGTTAAAATAAAAAAGCAGTCATCGATAGTTAAAAACGAGAGACCGAAGCTGATGCACAAGAGAGACTGATGTTGTTTCAAGGTGATCGGTGAGTCATGACTCACTGATAATTAAAAAAAACTTCGGTGTGACAAAGGATCGATGAGTCGCGACATCGGCACATCGCGACATTGGTGCGTCAATCACTGATAGAACAAAATGAAATATTAAAAATAAATCAATGTAATTAATTATATTTTTAAATATTAAAAATATTAATTATATCAGATTGTCTGAACCGGTTCACGCAACCCGGTGCCCATTTTCCAAAATATTTTTCCCCACCCTTTTTATATTGATTTTAAAAAACCCAATAATAAAAAATAACTCATATGTCGTGCATCCCTCCACCTGTCGAGGGTCGTTCGTTGGGCGAGGTTCATTTTCTCCTTAACAGGTTGCTATGAAAACCCTTACATATTTTTTTACCTTTTCTGTTTTTTTTGGGAAACATGTCCTGGTTGCATGATTTCCTACAGTGATTATCCTATTAATGTGTAGTTGTTTGTCCATTTTCCCCAGTTTATGTTTTTGGCGCCCATCATTTCCATTTTCTGATTTTTTATATATTTTGAAGTTGTACGTGTCGCAACTTTCTGCGGTCTCATTCAATTGGCGCATTCACGTATTGTGATTTCACATTTTTGAATTTAAATGTAGCTATCCTCTTACGAGATTCACTCTTATTAATTTCATCGGTTGCACTTAAATTATTTGTGATTAAAAAGGTCCTGTGTACAGATCTAAAATAAATAAAGAGTTAATTTAATAGTAAAACAATAAATCCTAAGGTTGAGCTTGGTTTTGAAAGGTATTTTTTATTTTCATTTTTTTAAAAGTGAAAATTTAATGAATTATGTAAAGTGAAAATGTTTTTTAGAAAATAAAATTGAAAATTGGATATTTTTTTAGTGAGAAAAGATATTTTTCATATTTGATGAAGATGAAAGAGATTGTATAGTAACTCGTTAAATTTCTTATTTTTCTTAATTTTAAAGTTAAATCTAACATTTTTACAGAAAATGAAAGAAAGAAATATTTTCCAAAACCAAACACATTCTAAATGTTTTTATTTTTCAAAATTGTATCATATGTATTTTCATTTCCTAAAAAATATATCACATTTATATAATCTAATGCATTTTCCAATGCTTTTTTTAAAAAAATAGAATAATAAATATTTTCTAAAACTAAATGCAACCTAATATTTTTTAATAATTATCTACATGACTATAGTATTAAAATTTAATTATTTTTTTATCTATTAATAATTAAAATTTTAGATTTAGGGAATTTTAGAGTTTAAGAGTGCATTTTCATTTCTATTTAAAAAATGAAAAAATAAAATTGAAAAAAATGAAATTCATATAGCTGGGATGCAAAATCACTATAAACCAAAAAAAATTGAATGAAAATTTGATCAATCATTCAAGCAAAACGGACAAACAATCTACAAATCAAATAATTATAAAATTGAATGAAATGGATATGGAATCATGAGTACGTACACACAAATCACGAATCTCAAGTGGGAGGGACCAGTAGTGAGTCCCCATATCAAACAATTTATGAAAGATTGGAGAAAAAATGTTGATTATTGATTTCAACAATAATAAACTTAGCAACATGAAAGGCTAAAGCAGAGGAACTCCAGCGGTGTGACGGGAGGATGGAAAACAGGGAAATGCAGTGTTGGAGGGAGGAAAAAGGGTGTGTATGGGTGAGCGCGTGAAACCGAAAGAAGGACTGGATCGGTGAGTCAATGACTCACCGATAGAAGAATGGAGGGAAAGGAGGCAACGGTGTGGGGATGTTGGAAACAGTGTGTGCGAGAGACCGATCGAAGAAATAAATCAGTGTCACCGATAAAAAAAATGAGACACTGATAGAAGAAAAATAAAAATGAGTCACCGTTAGTTAACATAAAACAAGACACCGATGTGAGCATGAAACCGATGAAAGTAAGAGACTGATCGGTGAGTCGCGGCGATCGGTGCGAGGCGAGAAACCGTTATTTAAAATAAAAGAGCAGTCTCTGATAGTTAAAAACGAGAGACCGAAGCCGATGCACAAGAGAGACCGATGTTGTTTCAAGGTGATCGGTGAGTCATGACTCACAGATAATTAAAAAAAAACTTCACTATGACAAAGGATCGATGAGTTGTGACATCGACGCATCGCGGCATTTGTGTGTCACTCACCGATAGAACAAAATGAAATTTTAAAAATAAATCAATTTAATTAATTAAATTTTTAAATATTAAAAATATTAATTATATCTGATAGCGTGAACCAGTTTACGCGACCCGAGGCCCATTTTCCAAAATTGTTTTCAACACCCCTTTTTATATTGTTTTTAAAAAACCTAATAATAAAATAAACTCGTATGTCGTGCTTCCCTCCACCTGTCGGGGGTCGTTCGTTGGGCGAGGTTCATTTTCTCCTTGACAGGTTGCTATGAAAACTCTTGCATATTTTTTTACTTTTACTATTTTTTTTTGGGAAACATGTCCTGGTTGCATGATTTCCTGTAGTGATTATCCTATTAATGTGTAGCTGCTTGTCGATTTTCCCCAGTTTATGTTTTTGGCGCCCATCATTTCCATTTTCCGATTTTTTATATATTTTGAAGTTGTACATGTCGCAACTTTCTATGGTCTCATTCGATTGGCGCATTCGCGTATTGTGATTTCACATTTTTGAATTTAAATGTAGCTATCCTCTTACCAGATTCACTCTTATTAATTTCATCAGTTGCACTTAAATTATTTGTGATTAAAAAGGTCATGTCTACAGATCTAAAATAAATAAAGAGTTAATTTAATAGTAAAACAATAAATCCTAAGGTTGAGCTTGGTTTTGAATGGTATTTTTTATTTTCATTTTTTTAAATGTGAAAATTTAATGAATTATGTAAAGTGAAAATGTTTTCTAGAAAATAAAAAAGAAAATTGGATATTTTTTTAGTGAGAAAAGATACTTTTCATATTTGATGAAAATGAAAGAGATTGTATAGTAACTCATTAAATTTCTTATTTTTTCTTAATTTTAAAGTTAAATCTAACATTTTTACAGAAAATGAAAGAAAGAAATATATTTCAAAACCAAACACATTCTAAAAGTTTTTATTTTTCAAAAGTGTATCATATGTATTTTCATTTCCTGAAAAATATATCTCATTTATATAATCTAATGCATTTTCCAATGCATTTAAAAAAAATAGAATAATAAATATTTTCTAAAACTAAATGCATCCTAATATTTTTTAATAATTATCTACTTGATTATATTAGTAAAATTTAACTATTTTTCTATCTATTAATAATTAAAATTTTAGATGTAGGGAATTTTAGAGTTTAAGAGTGCATTTACATTTCTATTTAAAAAATGAAAAAGAAAATTAAAAACAGAAAAAAAAAATGAAAATCGTATACCTGGGATGCAAAGTCACTGTAAACCAAAAAAAATGAAAATTTGATCAATCAAGCAAGCAAAATGGACAAACAATCTACAAATCAAATAATTATAAAATTAAATGAAATGGATATGGAATCATGAGTACGTACACACAAATCACGAATCTCGAGTGGGAGGGACCAACAGTGAGTCCGCAGATCAAACAATTTATGAAAGATTGGAGAAAAAATGTTGATTATTGATTTCAACAATAATAAACTTAGCAACATGAAAGGCTAAGGAGAGGAACTCCAGCGGGGTGACGAGAGGATGGAAAATAGGGAAATGCAGTGTTGGAGGGAGGAAAGAGGGTGTGTATGGGTGAGTGTGTGGAACCAAAAGAAGGACTGGATCGGTGAGTCAATGACTCACCGATAGAAGAATGGAGGGAAATGAGGCAACGGTGTGAGGATGTTGGAAACAGTGTGTGTGAGAGACCGATCAAAGAAATAAATCGGTGGCACCGATAAAAAAAATGAGACACCGATAGAAGAAAAATAAAAACGAGTCACCGTTAGTTAACATAAATCAAGACACCGATGTGAGCGAGAAACCAATGAAAGTAAGAGACTGGTCGATGAGTCGCAGCGATCGGTGCGAGGCGAGAAACCATTAGTTAAAATAAAAGCGCAGTCACCGATAGTTAAAAACGAGAGATTAAAGCTTATGCGCAAGAGACCGATGTTGTTTCAAGATGATCGGTGAGTCATGACTCACTGATAATTAAAAAAAACTTCGGTGTGACAAGGGATCGATGAGTCGCAACATCAGCGCACCGCGACATTGGTGTGTCACTCACCGATAGAACAAAATGAAATATTAAAAATAAATCAACGCGATTAATTATATTTTTAAATATTAAAAATATTAATTATATCTGATAGCGTGAACCGGTTCACGCGACCCGATGCCCATTTTCCAAAATAGTTTTCCCCACCCCTTTTTATATTGATTTTAAAAAACCCAATAATAAAAAATAACTCGTATGTCGTGCATCCCTCTACCTGTTGAGGGTCGTTCGTTGGGCGATGTTCATTTTCTCCTTGACAGGTTGCTATGAAAACTCTTACATATTTTTTTACCTTTTCTGTTTTTTTTTGGAAATATGTCCTGGTTGCATGATTCCCTGCAGTGATTATCCTATTAATGTGTAGTTGTTTGTCCATTTTCCCCGGTTTATGTTTTTGGCGCCCATCATTTCCATTTTCCGATTTTTGATGTATTTTGAAGTTGTATGTGTCGCAACTTTCTGCGGTCTCATTCGATTGGCGCATTCACGTATTGTGATTTCACATTTTTGAATTTAAATGTAGTTATCCTCTTACCAGATTCACTCTTATTAATTTCATCGGTTGCACTTAAATTATTTGTGATTAAGAAGGTCCTCTGTACAGATCTAAAATAAATAAAGAGTTAATTTAATAGTAAAACAATAAATCCTAAGGTTGAGCTTGGTTTTGAAAGATATTTTTTATTTTCATTTTTTAAAATGTGAAAATTTAATGAATTATGTAAAGTGAAAATGTTTTTTAGAAAATAAAAATGAAAATTGGATATTTTTTTAGTGAGAAAAGATACTTTTCATACTTGATGAAGATGAAATGGATTGTATAGTAACTCGTTAAATTTCTTATTTTTTCTTAATTTTAAAGTTAAATCTAACATTTTTACAGAAAATGAAATAAATAAATATTTTCCAAAACTAAACACATTCTAAATGTTTTTATTTTTCAAAAGGGTATCATATGTATTTTCATTTCCTGAAAAATATATCTCATTTATATAATCTAATGCATTTTCCGATGCATTTTTTTAAAAAAATAGAATAATAAATATTTTCTAAAACTAAATGCAACCTAATATTTTTTAATAATTATCTACGTGATTATAGTATTAAAATTTAACTATTTTTCTATCTATTAATAATTAAATTTTTAGATGTAGGGAATTTTAGAGTTTAAGCATTTTCATTTCTATTTAAAAAATGAAAAAAAACAGAAAAAAAATTGAAAATCGTATAGCTGGGATGCAAAATCAGTGTAAACCAAAAAAAAATTGAATGAAAATTTGATCAATCAAGCAAGAAAAACGGACAAACAATCTGCAAATGAAATAATTATAAAATTAAATGAAATGGATATGGAATCATGAGTACGTACACACAAATCACGAATCTCAAGTGGGAGGGACCAACAATGAGTCCGCAGATCAAACAATTTATGAAAGATTAGAGAAAAAAGGTTGATTATTGATTTCAACAATAATAAACTTAGCAACATGAAAGGCTAGAGCAGAACTCCAACGGTGTGACGAGAGGATGGAAAACAGGGAAATGCAGTGTTGGAGGGAGGAAAAAGGGTGTGTATGGGTGAGTGCGTGAAACCGAAAAAAGAACTGGATCGGTGAGTCAGTGACTCACCGATAGAAGAATGGAGGGAAAGGAGGCAACGGTGTGAGGATGTTGGAAACAGTGTGTGCGAGAGACCGATCGAAGAAATAAATCGGTGTCACCGATAAAAAAGAATGAGACACCGATAGAAGAAAAATAAAAACGAGTCACCGTTAGTTAACATAAAACAAGACACCAATGTGAGCGTGAAACCGATGAAAGTGATAGACTGATCGGTGAGTCGCGGCGATCGGTGCGAGGCGAGAAACCGTTAGTCAAAATAAAAGAGTAGTCACCGATAGTTAAAAACGAAAGATCGAAGCCGATGCGCAAGAGAGACCGATGTTGTTTCAAGGTGATCGGTGAATCACGACTCACTAATAATTAAAAAAAACTTCGGTGTGACAAGGGATCGATGAGTCGCGACATCGGCGCATCGTGACATTGGTGCGTCACTCACCGATATAACAAAATGAAATATTATAAATAAAAACAAAATAATTTAAAACGAATAATAAAATTTAATTAGTTTAAAATAAATAATAAAATGAATAAAACATTAATTAATTAAAACAAAAGTCAAATTAACTAAACTGTTAAAGACTAATTAATTAACTGTAACTAAAATCTAACTAAATTATTTAACAAACTATAAATAAAAGTAACTTAATTATTAACTAAGAATATAAATATTAAGATTAATTAAATATATGTCTAAATAAATGCAAAGCACTTACAAATAATTAACCACAAACATGAAATTAGAATAATTAAAATTAACTAAAGATATTAAACAACAAAGTTAATTAGTTAGATGACAAAATGAAAACTAAAAATTAAGAACACATTATTTTATTAAACTTTAACTTAAATCGTTAACTTATCTAATTAAACAGAATATTTAGACTAAAAAATAAATAAAGAGTTAATTTATTTAGTTATATTTCGATGTGAATCCCGTTTTAGCTATCCGTGAACTTAGTTGGAAATGATAACTTGTTTAGCAGGGCCAGCCGAGGGGCAAGCCGTACAAGCCTTGGCCCGCCTCCCTCTCTCCCTCACCACTCCCCTTCACCCCCGAGGAAACCCCAGGCAGCACTCTTTCACTCCCGAGGCAACCCTAGCAGCAGATACCCCCCCCCCCCCCCCCCAGCAGGGCCAGCCGAGAGGCAAGCCCTACAGGCCCTGGCCCGCCTCCCTCTCTCCCTCACCACTCCCCTTCACTCCCGAGGAAACCCCAGGCAGCACTCTTTCACTCCCGAGTCCCGAGGCAACCCTAGCAGCAGATCCCCCCCCCCCCCTCGGGCGTTCCCCTCTCCCTCTGATTGCCACCCACCACAGTCAGCTGAAAAGTGGGCGGGGAGCGTTTTTTATTGTTTTTTATTTTTGTGCTTTAAGGTTGTTGATAAGCATCCAAGTTTATAGTTTTCAAATTTTAGATACCAATGGTTTTGTTTGATTTTCTTGCTTTATTTTGTTAGGCAATGTTGCAGAACAACAATTAAATATCAAATAGAATCAAAATCAATTAGTTGGAACATGTGTTTTTTATTTTTGAAACACAACTATCTACCTTAAATATGTCATAATTAAAGACTAAATATAATTTATAGTTTGTAATTTGTAGGCACTTTAATGAACAGGCTTCAAAATTCTGGATCTAAAAAATAGAAAAACCAAGCAAAGGATGGAATGGAAAAATCAGCGAGTTCAATTTCATTGAACTGGATCATACTAATTATAAAGCACAATAACCGGGTTAGTTTTTGATGTAACGATTTTATTAAAACGTGCATTACAAGTTTAGCTATTTTTTTGTCTTAACATGTATATTATTATATGTAAGGGTATCAGTTTCATGACTAATAATATTGTCTGGACCAGCCTTAACTCCTAGTAAATAATGTTGATGATAATTAATGAGCTTCTTTTTTAGTTGACTTATTTGGTCCAATCTTGTTGATAAGCCCAATTTGAATTTATGGAAGACATTAGGTCTAATCTGAACTGGTGCAAACAATTTTGACAAATCAATCTTCTCTGCCTGCTAACATGCATTTTGGCTTTCTGCCTCCTGTGTATATGGCTGATTCATTGACGTATTGATTTTCTTATTTTAGGAACTTCCTTGAAAGATGACATCAACATATGCTACTTTGATATCTGTTTTGTGCAATGGTGGAAACCATTCCGTACCAGGAAGATTTCCAGGCACCGCATTCTTGCCTGGGTTTGCGATGGCAGTTCGTGTCGGAAGTGTGAGGGAGGATTTCTGTCTCAGTACAGCAAGTTCAGGCTCAAATGCTACATTAACCTTTGATCCTCCTTCAAGCTCCAAGAAGACAAAACAGCCCATGGGTACAGTTGATCCTGCTTCCCCTGATTTCTTACCACTTCCGTCTTTTGAACAGTGTTTCCCACGGAGCTCTAAGGAGTACAGGTGCACCTCTGGCTTTACATATAACTATACATGGATTCCCCAACTTATGGAGTTAATTTGTGGATCTTTTATCATTCATGCATATTGCAGGGAAGTAATTCACGAGCAATCCGGTCATGTACTAAAAGTTCCATTTAGACGAATCTGTCTGACAGGGGATGAACCTTATTTTGATGCTTACGACACCAGTGGTCCTCAAAACGTCAGCCCAACTATTGGTAAGTGGATCAAGAGCTTTCTTGGTCTATCTACCCCTTTTTGAAGTCCCATGTTTCTGGTCTCTGTGGCATGGTATTTTTTCATCAATGTTTCCATTTGTCGTTCATTTATTTAGGATTTTGTCCCACCATGTTGAGTATCTGTTAGCTCACATATTTATTGGTATATACAAATCAGGTGTTGCCATCCTCCTCCTCCTCTTCTAATTGTATTTTTTGGAGCATGTCTTATTGAAATAACATTCAGTTGTTTGCATCTCTGTATCAGATCAAACCCAATTACAATAAGAAAAATACTAAAAGATATGTAAGGGAAACCTTAGGGCATTTTTATATGCCTGATACACCTATTATATCAACTATCTTTATATATCAACCAACATTTGAATATTATTTTATTCTTAGCTTTCATATTGAAAAGCAGCCTGTTCGTTCTCTTTCATCTGTAAATTTCATGGCACTTAACTTGGAAAAACAAAATGATTTAACCTTTTGAACTTACCCAACATCAAAACTTAAACTCCCCGAATCTTAAAACACCAGAGCAGAAACAACTCTGAAAAGCTGGCTCATTGGGGGATGGTGCCCGAGATCACTCAAAAGATCTTTTATTTGTTTCATGTGAAACTCATATCAATATAGCTCCATCCACAGTGACTTTGCGGACCTGGTGACATCATGGTCCCAATGGCTTTGCCCATCTTAGCAAGTCTGTTACAGTGCCTGAGGATTTATAAGCTCGCTCAAGGTCTTTTATTTACCTTATGTGGGACCCTTGCATGTGAACAGGGTGATGTTTTCAATGCTGCTGCTTGTTTCGGTCGTCCTCTGGAATGTCTACTGCAGCTAGTTTTTCTGTCTTAATTTAGCACTTGTCTGCCTTTAAGACGATCTTGTTTTTCCATTTAACACTCATGCTGTTCAAACAGGACATCCTAAATTGCGTAAAAATTGGATTGATGAGAGGGAGAAGTTAGATGGACCAAGACATACTCAGATGTTCTATGCCAAGAAAGGAATGATAACCGAGGAAATGTTGTTTTGTGCTACACGCGAGAAGCTTGACCCAGAGTTTTTGAGGTCTGAGGTTGCTCGTGGGCGGGCAATCATCCCTTCCAACAAGAATCACCTAGAACTGGAGCCAATGGTGATTGGAAGAAATTTCTTGGTCAAAGTTAATGCCAATATTGGCAACTCTGCTATTGTGAGCTCAATCGAGGAAGAAGTTCACAAGCATCAATGGGCAACAATGTGGGGTGCTGACACCATCATGGACCTCTCTACAGGCCTTCACATACACGAGACTCGTGAATGGATCCTTCGGAACTCTGCTGTACCTGTTGGGACTGTCCCCATCTATCAGGCGCTCGAGAAAGTAAATGGAATAGCAGAAAAGCTTAGCTGGGATATTTTTAGGGATACTCTAGTTGAACAAGCCGAGCAGGGTGTGGATTATTTTACAATCCATGCTGGGGTTCTGCTTCGTTATATCCCATTGACAACAAAACGCATGACTGGAATTGTTTCACGGGGAGGAGCTATTCATGCAAAGTGGTGCTTGACTTATCACAAGGAGAATTTTGCTTATGAACACTGGGATGACATACTTGATATTTGTAATCAGTATGATGTGGCACTCTCTATTGGTGACGGGCTGAGGCCTGGTTCAATTTATGATTCCAATGACACTGCTCAGTTTGCAGAGTTACTGACTCAAGGGGAGCTCACACGAAGAGCATGGGAAAAAGATGTCCAGGTAATAATGTTCCCTGACATCTAGTGGCTAATCATCCTGGAGAACATACTATCCTTGACTTGTTTTATCTTCAGGTCCCCTATCTTTCATCTTTTCATTTTGCCATTTTAGCTTATTTGGTTACAGTTATAATTTTGTTGGCTGATCTCTCATGAAATATATGTTAGATTTGAAAAATAAAAAATAAAAAATAAAAGATGGGTCACCTGAGGTTTTAACACTGGACCATTGTATCCTTTGCATTAGTTTCATGTATGGGTTTTTTTTTGGATCTGAGTATACTCGTGAAATTTAGTGTTACGGTCAATCAACCTACCTTATAAGCAAACATTATTAGCCTTGCTTCTCTCATCTGAGTGTGGATATATTATGAGTCATCAAGGCCTACTGAGATTCCTTTTGGCACCACTTATGACAAGCTGTGACAACATTTATTGATAACTGCTTATCATTTATGATAAGTGATTCCGTTTGGAAGCCCTTATTGTATAAGCAGTTATTTATAAACCGAACAAGCACCACTTATTTTTTCTAACAGCTTAGGGTCTGTTTGACAACACTTATTGGAAACCGCTTATAGCACTTACCATTTATGATAAGCAGTGTTTTATCTGTTTGAAGAAACACTTATAACTAACTTCCAGAAGAAAACCACTTATATAACATTTTGAGTAAATAATCTGGAAATACTTATACATAAGCACTTATCATAAGTGATAAGTGCTATAAGCAGTTATTGTAAGTGATAAGTGACATAAGCAGGGTCCGTTTGACAACACTTATTGGAAACCGCTTACAGCACTTACCATTTATGATAAGCAGCGTTTATCTGTTTGGAGAAACACTTATAACTACCCGAAGAAATCCACTTATATAACATATTGAGCAAGTAATCTGGAAATACTTATACATAAGCACTTATCATAAGTGATAAGTGCTATAAGCAGTTATCGTAAGTGATAAGTGACATAAGCAGGTATCATTTAGCGCTGTCAAATGGACCCTAAGCGTGTTTCTGCCACTTGTTTATATTGTTTTCTTTTGAAATTTAATTGCAGTGTTTTTTCAGAAACAAAACAAACCCTATTTTTTTTCAAATTGCTTATCATCAGTCATGAGTGCTGTCTGCATTTATCAATAAGTGCCGTCAAACGGAGCCTGAGTATGTTGCAAGTAAACTGAATTATCGTTCTTAACCATGATGTAATTAGGTGATGAACGAAGGCCCCGGACATATTCCAATGCACAAGATACCTGAAAACATGACAAAACAGCTGGAATGGTGCAATGAGGCGCCATTTTACACCCTGGGCCCTTTGACAACTGACATCGCACCTGGATACGATCACATAACCTCGGCCATCGGTGCTGCTAATATCGGTGCACTGGGCACTGCACTTCTTTGTTACGTGACACCAAAAGAGCACCTCGGGCTGCCCAATCGGGATGATGTGAAGTCCGGGGTTATTGCATACAAGATAGCTGCCCATGCTGCCGATTTGGCCAAGAATCATCCCCACGCCCAAGCATGGGACGATGCGCTCAGCAAGGCAAGGTTCGAGTTTCGTTGGTTGGACCAGTTTGCCTTGTCATTGGACCCCATGACTGCCATGTCCTTTCATGATGAAACCCTGCCATCGGCTGGTGCCAAGGTTGCACATTTTTGCTCCATGTGCGGGCCAAAGTTCTGTTCCATGAAGATAACCGAGGATGTGCGAAGGTATGCTGAGGAGCATGGGTATGGGAGTGCTGAAGAGGCTGTGCGGCATGGGATGGATGCCATGAGTGCTAGGTTTCTGGCTGCCAAGAAAACGGTGAGCGGGGAACAGCATGGAGAAGCTGGTGGAGAAATCTATGTGGCCTCAAGCTGAGCAGGCTCTTGGGAAGGGATGATGAAGGTGAGTACCTGAGTTCCTGTAAGATATCTGAATGCATTTTTTTGGTTGGATTCCTGTGAAGCCTATTCCTTGGAATTTGAAGACTATTCCTCTAGAATTTTGAATTGAATAACCAAACATCATCAATCAAACAGGCTCTGTCAAGTTATGATGTTTTTAACTGGATTTGCCTCAACAACTTTTTTTTGCAGCTGCAGATGATGGTGGAGGGTTTGTTTGATCTGTTGCTGGCTTCAGACTGGCGGGTATGTATGGTAACTAAATGAAGTTGAAATCTGGGTTGCTTGTATCAGAACTGGAGTAATGGTGGAGATTATTTTTAAGTTGATGTCATTTTTTTGTTGGATTGACAAATGAAATGCACCGGGGGTGCCTATATCTGCCTTTGCGCCCGGATGATGGGCAGGGCTGGCTGAGAAAGTCCCTTTGAACCTGAACAGGTTAATGCCTGCGTAGGGAGAGTGCATTTTTTTTTTCCTGTGGTTGCACAGGAAGGGGACTGCCGCTGCCTCATCCATCAAACCATGGCCAGACACACAAGCGTGGATCCCTCAATTCTTTGCTCACCCATTTGAAAGGCCAGCTAACGTGGCTGGTCAGATCCAGCTGACCTGGTATGTTGAAAATATTATCTGTATTTTTAATTTTGAAAAATACATTTTAAGAAACGTGCTAGAAATTATTCGAGAGAAAGATAAATAAAAAATTTTGTGAATTAATTCTTCATTTATTTTAATTCTTCTGGAAACATGATTCTTTTTGTTTTTAAGAAATATATTATTCTCATTTATTTATACAATTTAATATATTTTTACTTCTATTTTTAAATTTAAAATATGAAATGCTTTCAAAATTTAACTTCATTTTAATCTATGATTAATTTTTTGTAAGTGTTTCATTTATACAAATATTTTAAAAAAATGTAAATTAGGTTTTTAAGTGCATTATAATTGTTTTTAGGAAAATAAAAAAGATTTGAAGATATTCATTTTTTTAATTTCTTATATTCAAAGTTTATTGGAAAAATATATTTGCAAAATAAAAAAATATTTCTATTTAATGGATTTAGCTTAGTCTTTATGCTTTTATTTTTTATATTTTAATTTTTTTGGCCTCATGATTACTCCTATATCGTCATGCATTATCAACTTTGGTAACAAAAGATGAATTTAATACGCATGATATCGATTTGTCATTGATATCACACTGAATAAGAAATCAAGTGATAATTACATGATAAAACACGACATAAAAAATCATCTAAATCACGTCTTGCTGGATTTTTGAAGTTTAGTCTTCTTTTATTAGGCAATAATTAGTATCACATGTGCAAGATGGCAATCACAAAAACCATGATCCATGTCCTTCATTCGATAGGGACATGACCTGATCCGACCTTGACCTTGTCGAGAACCTTTTTTGTATTGACAACAAAATGAGAGTGCCATGCCAAATCCGTCTTTAATAGGGCAGGGTTTATGACTAACTTTGAGGGTATAGACTTGAAATTGAAGACATTACCTTCAAAATCAGGGAAACACTTAAAAATAATATGTGAATACATAACATGGCAGGAAAGACAACCTCCAACTCTATACTGCAGGCAAGTTTGAACTAATGTTGTCCGACATCAAAAGGTTTTTAAAAATGATGTAAAATATAGGTGTAAACACATACTTTGGATTCCTTTCATGGAAATTCCATGCATGACAATGTAAATAGAGTATACCAATGCAATGCTTGTAACAATTAAAGCAAGAATATTCATCCCAACCCAATGCAAGCTTCACGTCCATTAGAATTGTGATTAGTCACTGAAAGTGGTTAATATTAATTATTAATATCTTTATGTTCATTGTTCCAAAGTCCATAAACATTGTTTTTAGTGCATTACATAAATAAAACTTCATTTCTCATCTTAAATGCAATTCATGTTTAAAATGCATATTTGGGTCCAATCATTCATCTGTTTGTGGACAATATTATATTCATTTTCTGAATTTGATATTTTGGGATATGATTGATCCCTTTGTTTGGAACATCTTATCTTTCAGGTCCGATGGATGAATCCCAAGGGAAGATGAAGATTTTTGCGCCCGAATGCAGAAATTTGCTGGAGAAATCATAATGAGCTTAAGGTCCATCAAACAAATGTGAGACCCACAAACCAAGCCTAATGAAGCTCAAATTTTTACAGTTGAAAGATAAAAATACGAGGATCATTTTATTTAACTGTGGTCGGAGCAAATTCTGAAGTTTTCATGATGATAAAGGGATCTGAAGTTGAGATTTAAATGGTGGACCCGATATTAATGCACATAAAGTCGTCCCACCATTTACACCATAACTTCCAAACGACTATACCAAATTTCCTGAAATTTTTACAGCTAATAGAGGATAGACGGACGATCATATTTCTCTTCTACGACCCCTCTGGATTCGACCTTCATAAATTAAAAATTCACACGTCAAAACGATGAACGAATCTGGATGAATTTTCGGGTCAACTTCGAAACGTCAAATTCCCTTGATTTTCTTACTCTTATTTTAACTCTCCCAATTAATGGAGATGCAATTTATTTTTGGGGGGTGTATCTAAGTTTTCAAATATGCCTATATAAGGAGCTTATGCTGAAGGGAATGAGGATCAAACATTTTGGTTTGGAATGAAAGTTTTTATTTTCTTTCAATTGTATTGTCATGCTTTCATTTTGTAATCGCTTGTCAATTTCTCCCAAGTAAGTTTTTCGTTCACCTTCATTTAATTAATAAAATACCATCATCATCATCATCATCTTCTTAATTTCTTATTTCCTTTTCCATATCATGTTGATACTGTTGCCTTAGGGAGTGAGGTTATTCACATTATCTTTTGTGAAACTCTTTACACAACAGTGGAATGATTGTTTTTTTTCTTCTTTAATTCTACCATCATAAGTCTACTACCCACTTTCATTGATATAATAGCATCAATGAGGGGCTAATCCTATAATGGGTTGATCCAAGAGAGTAGCAAGGAGTGAATTAGATGTTATTTCTTAATTTAATAATTCTTAATCAATTTTATTTTTGAGATTTTAATTCAATGATTTACGTTATCCTTTAAACTTACCAATTTTAAGGATACACATCCCGAGTGCTAAAATGATCCTCTACCTTGGAGTGCTCATCAATATGATCCTCCAAGTGTATAGGTGATTAGCCTTAGGATAGTGAAAACTCAAAATTGGTGAGTGATTTGAGATGATTGTATTTCATTAAAGGAAACACTCGAATTTAAGACATTGAACTAATTTAAAAAGAAATTTATCCAATACACCTCATGCGATAACCAAGGATCAACTCATGCTTTTAAATTAAATTCACTTAAGTCATTAAAATATCAAATAATCCAATCAATTCAAACCAAAGTGGTCACTTCATAGCCAAATCAACACCATCAAATCACCTTCTTAGAATGTATGTTTCTTAGGTTTCTTCTTAGGTCTTTGAAGATCGATAACCCAAGCCGTATTACAATGACCGCTTACACCATACAACTTGGGTAAATTTGGGCGCAACCAAATTTTGGCGCCGTTGCCAGAGACAAGTAAGTCATCTTAGAACATCTTTCTATTCTCCCTCATTTCTCTTTTCTCATCCCCATTTCTCTTCTCTTTTCCTCTTTCTATTTTTTTCTTGACTTCCGAAAATCACAATTCCGAATTTCCAAATGAATCTAATGGAGTATAATCAACAACATCCATTCACAAACTCAGGATGAAATCAATTTGAAAATCCACATTTGGAATCACCATCCCTTTTTAATTACTTTAATCAACTTTTGAATGAATACCCCACACTCGATAACATGAACGATATTTGTAATGATGAATGTTTAAAAGATCAATTTCCATACCTATCAAGAATGATTGAAAAGATAAATAATGAGGAAGTCCATGATGTACAAACATCTATCAACTCTAATCCTGAAAAAATTCTTGAACAATTGTGTAATCAAATGGAGATAATGAATTCCGAGGTTTCATCTTTGAGGTTAGAACTACAAAACTTTAAAACATGTGAAGAAATCACTTTTGAATTTGGGAATTCAGAGTTAAATAATGAATTGAATTGATCAGGTAATGTTGAAAGTCAAGCTGAAGAGTGTTTAAATCAGGAAGAAATTGATTTTTTTGAATTCAAAAGATAATAACTTGACATCATGGATTGAGTTTCCTGAACATGACTCCATTAGTGAATTTTTAGGACCACCAATCACTAAACCATTGGAAGAAATCCAAAACATTGAGCTCATACCCACTCCTAGAATTCAAATGGACACTTTTGGAGATGAATCATATTTTTATAAGGAATTTATTCATTCTAAAAATTTTGTAGAAGAAAATGATTTTGATTCAAATTGCCAATCTGCTTTAAAAAAATTCAATCAACACAAACTCAAAATCATTGTCCTTCCATCCCCACTCGAGTATCCCATCATTTGTGTTAAGAAAGAGTTTGGGGTTTTCATTCATTCATCTCATGAAACCCAAAAAGGGGGGGTTGATCTTTGATTTATTAGGAAAGACTACAGAAGAAAAAAGATCAACCATTTCTGATATTCCATGGATTTTCCCATTCATTTTAGAAAATAGGATTGTTCGTGAATCAAATTCAAAATCTTATTACCAACCACAAGGGATACGCATTCTCAATCATATTGAAGTGGAGAAAGATGAGATCATTAAAATTTTTAAAGTTGGAATTGAATAAGTTGGGGGTTCAAGTCGAGCTAACGACATTAAACAAAAGCGCTGCATGTGAGGCAACCCATGATTTTCATGTTTCCAATAATTTTGAATCATTTTCTTTTTCATATAATAAATTACCATAGACTGTTGACCTGTTCTTCTTTTATGAGTAAGGATGAGTATAAAAGGGGAGCGGCATATTCATCCGTGTCACGTGACGTGATCTCTGAGTAATACCTTACCCAAAAATTTAAAAAGAATACAATGTATCATCAGTTTATTTTGTTTTATTTTTATGTTTTATAGGTTAAAAAAAATAAAAAAAATTAAAAGGACACGTCGTAGGACATGGGGAAAAGCCCGTCACAACCGTCCAAGCCACTGAGACTTGAACCCTGGATTGAAGGGAGACTGTGGCACCCGCTTTCATCATCAACCACCAAGTGACTTCATTCCATAATTATCATTTTCAATTCCCTATTTTAGCACCTCTCCCATACCACTTTCTAAGTTTTCTTTAAACACTGGGGACAATGTTATTCTATGTTGGGGGGAGGGATGAAATAAAAAAATGATTTTTTTTAATAAGAATATTCATGGAAAGAAAAATTCCATTAACCTTGAATATGATAACACACATTGCAAACTCTGAAATTGGATATCAAATAAGGATATCAAATAATTTTGCATGCTTTGATTCTGATTTTAATGCAAGTTTAAGTTCATGAGCATAGTTTTTGGAAAGTGCGGTTATCCGATATGATTTTTCAAAGTTTACATTTTCATCCTCTTAATAAAAATGTCATAATGCACGTCCACTGGATCATGAGTGTAAATTTGAGTTCTTGGGTCCCTTTCATTATAGCATAGGGTTTTGGGGTCACTTTTAGTTTAATTTGAGTATCCCCCCAAAAAAGATTGAAAAAATAATGACCACATAGAGCAATGTTTTGTCTAAATGCGTGACGTCTGACATTTGGGGATCGTGACTCCATAATTGTCTTGCCCAGAGTTAGGATTTATATCTCTATTGTAGAGCATGAAATTGACAATATGTGTGGCGTCCGACACTTGGGGATCGTGACTCTATAGTTGTCTTGCCCAGAGTCAGTCTTTTCATATCTATTGTGGTTAAAAAAAACAAATATAAAAAAACAAACAAAAAAAAAATCAAAAAAAAAAAAATCGGATTCTCATCTTAAGGTTTAATGTGATTCTCACCTAGCGCTTCCATTTTTCCCCCTTGAACAATAAAATGAGCCCCATATCTTTTGTGATGCACAACACTTTATCATGCTTAATTGAAATTGGATGAAATGTGTCGATGAATTTGAACAAAGGAATGAGTTTGGGCTTGAGATATGCTTATAGACCTAGCTTGTTTTAAATGATTTTGATGAGTTTCATAATTTGTTTTGGTATGAGGTCTTTGAGTGAGCAATGTGTATTAAAATGTTTTTGGAAAAGAGGATTTGAATTTCATATTTGTAATATATTTTGCCCGGGACTAGCAAAACTCAAGTTGGGGGGTGTGATTAGTTACTGAAAGTGACTAATATTAATTATTAATATCTTTATATTTATTGTTCCAAAGTCCATAAACATTGTTTTTAGTGCATTACATAAATAGAACTTCATTTCTCATCTTAAATGCAATTCATGTTTAAAATGCAAATTTCGGCCCAATCATTCATCTGTTTGTGGACAACATTATATTCATTTTCTGAATTTGATATTTTGGGATATGATTGATCACTTTGTTTGGAACATTTTATCTTTCAGGTCCGATGGATGAATCCCAAGAGAAGATGAAGATTTTTGCGCCTGAATGCAGAAATTTGCCGGAGAAAGCATAATGGGCCTAAGACCCATCAAACAAATGTGGGGCCCACAAACCAAGCCCAATGAAGCTCAAATTTTTACAATAGAAAGATAAAAATATGAGGATCATTTTATTCAACTGTGGCCGAAGCAAATTCTGAAGTTTTCATGATGATAAAGGGATCTGAAGTTGAGATTTAAATGGTGAGCCCGATATTAATGCACATAAAGTCGTCCCACCATTTATACCATAACTTCAAAATGGCTACACCAAATTTCCTGAAATTTCTACAGCTAATAGAGGACAGATGGATGAGCATATTTCTCTTCTACGACCCCTCCGGATTCGGCCTCCATAAATTAAAAATTCACACGTCAAAACGGTGAACGAATCTGGATGAATTTTCAGGTCAACTTCGAAACGTCAAATTCCCTTGATTTTCTCACTCTCATTTTAACTCTCTCAATTAATGGAGATGTAATTTATTGGGGGGGGGGTGTATCTAAGTCTCCAAATATGCCTATATAAGGAGCTTATGCTGAAAGGAATGGGGATCAAATATTTTTTTTTGGAATGGAAGTTTTTATTTTCTTTCAATTGTATTGTCATGCTTTCATTTTGTAATCGCTTGTCAATTTCTCCCAAGTTTTTCGTTCACCTTCATTTAATTAATAAAATATCACCATCATCCTCTTATTCTTAATTTCTTATTTCTTTTTCCATATCATGTTGATACCGTTGCCTTAGGGAGTGAGGTTATTCACATTATCTTTTGTGAAACTCTTTACACAACGGTTGAGTGATTGTTTTTTTCTTCTTCTCCAATTCTACCATCATAAGTCTACTACCTGCTTCCATTGATATAATAACATCAATGGAGGGCTAATCCTGTTGATCCAAGAGAGTAACAAGGGGTGAATTGGATGTTATTTATTAATTTAATAATTCTTAATCAATTCTATTTTTGAGATTTTAATTCAATGATTTACGTTATCCTTTAAACTTACCAATTTTAAGGATACACATCCCGAGTGCTAAAACGATCCTCTACCTTGGAGTGCTCATCAATATGATCCTCCAAGTGTATAGGTGATTAACCTTAGGATAGTGAAAACTCAAAATTGACGAGTGATTTGGGATGATTGTATTTCGTTAAAGGAAACACTCGAATTTAAGACATTGAACTAATTTAAAAAGAAATTCATCCAATACACCTCATGCGATAACCAATGATCAACTCATGCTTTTAAATTGAATTCACTTAAGTCATTAAAATATCAAATAATCCAATCAATTCAAACCAAAGTTGGCCACTTCATAGCCAAATCAACACCATCAAATCACCTTCTTAGAATGCATGTTTCTTAGGTTTCTTCTTAGGTCTCTGAGGATCGATAACCCAAGCCGTACTACAATGACCGCTTACATCATACAACTTGGGTAAATTTGAGCGCAACCAAATTGCCTCTTAATGTTGCGGAATCGCCGAGAGACACAACGACAGAAACGAGAAAAAACGAAAAGAAAGAAAGCAAGAGACACAACGATTTACGTGGTTCGGGAAAAATCCCTACGTCCACAGGAGAGGCAGAATTTCACTATGATTCGGGAGCACGAAATTACAGAGGATTTTCACACATAAAACCCTAGCCCGAAATGGGCTATAAAACAATGGAGAAGATGATCATTGTTCGAAAGGTGGTCCGCGTCGCTACAGTGAACGATGACTGGCTTTGTCAAAAGCGCTACAGTAAAGTTGACCCCGAAGTCCGCACCGCTACAGTGCCTGTCAGTGTCGGTCGGTCAGCTCCGCTACAGTGGTCAACATTGCTACATCAATCCAACAATATCCCACTTGTAGCCTGATCCACTGCACTGCTATGCTTCGATGCAACTGATGAAGACAACTTACTTAATCTAAGTTCTTCCTCTTCTTCACTCACCACTGCCGTGCTTTCACAGATTCATGAAATACAAACTGTTTTCCTCTTCTGCTCCCATCAAGTCCTCCATCATTCTGCCTCTCATCCTCCGTTCATCAGTGGAGACCAACAGAGGCACAACAGTGCCTCAACTTCTGTATCACCATAGACTTTGTCAACATGTCTGCCGGATTGTTGGTTCCACAGATCTTTTGCAAAGTCAGCAACCCATCCTATATCAAACCTCTGATGAAATGGTACTTCAACTGAATGTTCTTTGTCCGGGCATGAAACACTGGGTTCTTGGCAAGATGTATAGCACTCTGACTGTCATAGTGCAATACATTCTCCTCTCACTTTCTTCTCAATTCATCCAAGAAGTTCTTCATCCAAACCATCTCTTTCCCAGCTTCTGTTACATCAATGTATTCTGCCTCTGTGGTGGATAAATCCACAACCTTCTGTAATTGTGATATCCAACTTACCACAGTTCCTCCACAGGTAAAAACACAACCCGTGGTACTCCTCCTGCTGTCGACATCACCTCCAAGGTCAGCATCCACATACCCCTGCAATGAAGTTCCTTTCCCAAAGCACAAAGATACCTCCTTGCCACCCTTCAAATACCTTAGTATCCACTTCACAGCTTCCCAATGTTGCTTTCCAGGGTTATCCATATACCTGCTCACAACTCCCACTGCATGAGCAATGTCAGGTCGAGTACAGACCATGACGTACATCAAGCTTCCAACAGCTGATGCGTATGGAACTTTTGCCATGTACTCCACCTCTTCTGTCGTCTTCAGTGATTGCTCTTTTGATAGTTTGAAGTGGCTCGCCAGGGGAATAGAGACTGCCTTTGCTTTCAGCATGCTGAATCTTCTCAAAACCTTCCCAATGTAATCAGCCTGTGACAACATTAATGTTCCAGCTGTGCAGTCTCTCTTGATCTTCATTCCCAGAATCTTGCCAACTTCTCTAAGATCCTTCATTTCAAACTCCTCAGCTAACTGTCTTTTCAGCTCATTAATTCTCTGCATACATGATCCTACAATGAGCATGTCATCCACATACAGAAGCAATATAATATATTCATCACCGAAAGACTTGATGTAGCAACACTGATCCATGACACATCGTTTATATTCATTTTTAGACATAAATGAATCAAACTTCTTGTTCCACTGCCTCGGTGCCTGCTTTAGTCCATATAGGCTCTTCTGAAGTTTTCACACCAGGTCTTCCTTTCCAGACACTACATATCCCACTGGCTGTTGCATGTAGATGTCCTCCTCCAGATCTCCATGAAGGAAAGCAGTCTTGACATCAAGATGCTCAAGATGCAAGTCTTCTGACGCCACAATGCTGAGAACCACCCGGATGGTGGTAAGCTTTACTACTGGTGAGAATATTTCCGTGAAATCCACTCCCTCCTTCTGTTGGAAGCCTTTCACCACCAACCTTGCCTTGAACCTCCTCTTGCCATCATGCTCTTCCTTCACCCGGTAGACCCACTTGTTCTGCAATGCTTTCTTTCCTGCTGGCAGGGATGTCAACTTCCAAGTGTTGTTGTCATGCAATGAGGAAATCTCCTCCTTCATTGCCAGCTCCCACTTGCTTGACTCCTTCAGCTGCATTGCCTCTTCAAAGCATTCTGGTTCTCTACCGTCAGTCAATAACAGATAATGCAATGATGGTGAATACCTATGCACATGCCTTCTCACCCTTGACGATCTCCTCAACTCCACTGGAGTAGTAGGTTCCACCGGTTCAGATCTCTCAAGCTCAGACACACCTTCAAGCTCCACTTGCTCTTTGCACTCTGATTCAATGTTCCCATTTTCATCTTCAGCTTCATGACGACCTTT
Source organism: Viscum album (assembly GCA_963277665.1). Taxonomy (NCBI): domain Eukaryota; kingdom Viridiplantae; phylum Streptophyta; class Magnoliopsida; order Santalales; family Viscaceae; genus Viscum; species Viscum album. The sequence goes on from OY728139.1 coordinate 1,464,912,713, forward strand.
GTACATGACACCTTCATTGAATACCACGTTCTGGCTCCTGATGACCATCTTCTTGTGATCATCCCAAAACTGGTAACCAAACTCATCAGCACCATAGCCAATAAAGAAACATGGCTTGGACTTATCATCAAGCTTGTCCCTTGAGTTAGCATCAATGTGTACATAAGCTAAATTGCCAAAGACTCTTAAATGTGAGAGTTTTACCTCCTTACCAGACCAGAGCTCCTCGGGTAGGCGTTCTCCCATTGGCACAGATGGACTCCTATTGATCAGATACGCTGCCATGTTCACTGCATCAGCCCAGAAGGTTTTGGGCAACCCTAAGTGCAACCTCATGCTCCTGGCACGTTCATTCAGTGTCATATTCATCCTCTCTGCCACACCGTTCTGTTGTGGTGTTCCTGGGATTGTCTTCTCCCACCGAATTCCATTATCAGAACAAAATTCCCTGAATTCCTGACCGCCATACTCTCCACCGTTGTCAGACCTCAAACATTTCAGCTTTGCTCCCGACTCGTTCTCCACCATGACTTTCCACTTCTGAAACATCTTGAACACATCAGATTTATTCTTCATAAAGTAAACCCATACCTTCCTTGTTGAGTCATCGATGAATGTCACATAATATTGTGACCCTCCGAGGGATGGTACTGATGCAGGCCCCCAAACATCTGTATGCACCAGGTCCAGCTTTCCAGCCTTCGGTGTTCTGCCTCCTTTTTCAAAGGACACCTTCCTCTGCTTTCCAAAGATGCAATCTTCACATAAGCCTACTTCCACCAACTTCAGCTCTGGTAGCAACCCTTTTGTTTCCAGCACCTTAATCCCCTTTTCACTCATGTGGTCGAGTCTGTAGTGCCACAATTGAGAACCTCCGACAGATTCCAGTGATGCAGCCATGTCCATGCAAGTTTCTGTCATGTTGTATAGGGTGCCATTCTTTGCTCCCCGATCTATGACCATAGCTCCTTTGATGATCTTCCATGCACCACCAGTGAACGTGGTACTCAACCCTACATCATCAAGCTGTCCCACAGAAATGAGATTTCTTCTTAAACCAGGGATGTACCTCACATTTTCCAGAACCAGCAAGCTCCCACTGTTGGTCTTGATCCGTGCATCTCCTTTCCCCATAATCTGCAAGGGCTCGTCATCAACAAGATGCACCTTGCCAAAATTTTCAGAAACAAAATTGTTCAGGAAACCCTTCTCCGATGTAGAATGGAAAGACGCCCCAGAGTCTAAAATCCAAGACTCCATCGGGCTGTCCACGCTGAGCAGTAGCACGTCATCAGTTCCTTCAGCTACCACGTTTTCTCCACTGGTTTCAGGTCCCTTCCGGTTATCTCTGCACTCCTTCTTGACATGTCCTTTCTTCCCGCATGTCCAGTAGGTAGGACCAAACCCCTTTGCCTTGTCTCTGCTCTTTCCTCTTGACTTCGATCGTCCTCTGCGATTGTCCTGCTGTGGGTACCTTCCTCTTCATTCAACGTTCAAAGCAGAACCAGAGAATCTGCCTGATTCTCTTCTTCGAACATCCTCACTAATGATTATGTCCCTTATATCTTTCAGAGCCATCTTCATATTCCCCGAAGTGCTGCTCACAACTGTTACAATTGCTTCCCAACTTTCAGGTAGCGAAGATAATAAAACCAGAGCACATACCTCATCACCAAGATCAATGTCCACCAATGACAACTGACTTATGATGATATTGAACTCGTTGATATGATCTGCAACAGGTCTCCCTTCACCCATTTTCAGGTTGAACAATCGTCGTATCAAATGCACCTTATTTGCCGCAGAAGGCTTCTCATACATATTTGTGAGGGCTTTCATCAGGTCCACCGTTGTCTTCTCTTCTCTGATGTTGAACGCCACGTTTTTGGCCAATGTCAGGCGCACAACACCCAGAACCTGTCGATCCAGTAGCTCCCACTCCGACTTCTCCATGTCCACTGGCTTCACACCCAGAAGCGGCAAGTGCATCTTTTTCTGATAAAGATAATCCTCGATCTGCATCCTCCAGAAACAGAAATCAGTTCCATCGAAGCGATCGATCTTCACTTTGCCTTCATCCAGAGCCATCGTTGGAGAATTCCGAACTTCCCTCTGATACCAGTTGTTGCGGAATCGCCGGGAGACACAACGACAGAAACGAGAAAAAATGAAAAGAAAGAAAGAAAGGGACACAACAATTTACGTGGTTCGGGAAAAATCCCTACGTCCACGGGAGAGGCAGAATTTCACTATGATTCGGGAGCACGAAATTACAGAGGATTTTCACACATAAAACTCTAGCCCGAAATGGGCTATAAAACAATGGAGAAGACGATCACTGTTCGAAAAGTGGTCCGCGTCGCTACAGTGAACGACGAATGGCTTTGTCAAAAGCGTTACAGTAAAGTTGACCCCGAAGTTCGCACCACTACAGTGCCTGTCGGTGTCGGTCGGTCAGCTCCGCTACAGTGGTCAGCATTGCTACACCAATCCAACACTTAACTCGTCACGCCTCTCAAAACACAAAGTGTGTGTGTGTTGCGATTCACACCAAAATTATAACGACTCCCTATAAATCAACTCCCAACAGCATAGTTGTCACAAGATTGAATGTTTCATGCACGGTTTTTGGACCCAGACTAGTTGGTCTGACCCGATTACCTGTGGATCGGGTGCCCCACCAGTCCGGTCACATAGTGGACCATATCTGCAATTGAACCGCTTGAATCCAGGATGAGCAGCCGGTTGCAGCCCAAACCCGGTGGAACTGTTCCGCTTGACACTGCTCTACACCCGCCCGTCTCCTGACCATAAAATGGATCTAACCCACCCCATTATCTGCTCCAGTGGAAAACCAAAAATATGGGGTGGGTGGGGGGGGGGGGGTGGATCCACGAACGGGGAGATTGGATCCCCTGATTGTGCGGTTCCCAGGCTGTGCTTGGTTTACATACATCTATAAATATACTATTATTTCATAAAAAAAATTAATAACTAATATTATAATGACTGCTATTTTTTTTGAAAGATATAGATTTTTTAATGAAATATATATATTTTTAATTAAAGCCAGTTCAAATGGTTCAACCATTGGATCAATGCTTGAACCTTTGAATCACTCCTTCCGCCTATTAAGTGACTGGTCCAGTTTGATAACTATGGTTTAGTGTCTTGCTAGTCATCCAATTTGTTAGCATAATTTATAACCATATCCCTAACCAATCATAATCATAACCATATTTGTGGCCAATTATAATACGGGTGAGGTGGGGGGGGGCATTGTCCAGGGAGATTGGATCCCCTGATTGTCCGGTTCCTAGGCTGTGCTTGGTTTACATACTTCTATAAATATACTGTTATTTCCTAAAAAAAATAACATCTAATACTACAATTACTGCAAGTTTTTTTTGAAAAAAATATAGATTTTTTAATGAAATATATATATTTTAAAAAAAACCAGTTCAGTTGGTTCGACCATTCTTGAACCTTTGAATCACTCCTTCCACCTGTTAAGTGACTGGTCCAGTTTGATAACTATGGTTTAATGCCTTGCTAGTCATCCAATTTGTTTGCATGATTTATAACCATATCCCTAACCAATAATAATAATAATCATAACCATAACAGTGAGGATAGAGAATGGACACACTAGTTAACTGTCCAATATCTCCATCACTCAAATAACATAAAATAAAATAAGGATAACTCATAAAATCCATATCCTAGATCAACTATCCATCATCAATGATCATCATCACCTTGTGGTATCCTCATGGTAAACTCACCTGATAGAAACTCTCGCAATGGTGTAAAAAGGTCATTGTTGGGGGGGATATTAGTTTGTTATAGGGAGATAATTTGGTTAGAGGGGGGGGGGGGGTGGATTCTAGGCCCATGTGGAATTTGTTATAAATAGAAGCATGGAAGGAGCGGGGGAGGGGAGGAGGGAAACATGTTCAATCAGTTCGACCGTAGGATTGGGTGAGAGTGCAAGGATCTTCTTGAGGTTCTTCTCCTTCATACCTCTTCTTTTTTCATTGTATTTTTGGTTCGCTTCATTAAATACATATACAATCATCCAGATAAGTTCTTATCATTTGGTCTGACCTGTCAGAGTCTCCCTCTGCCAGGTCACGACCACACGAGCAACCCATTGCTGGTCTTCCCCTTCGGTTTCTGGCTTCCTTGTGCCCCAAAATAGACGAGCCGCGTATGATCTGCAGCGTGCCTTCGCTCTGAGGTGACGCACACTCTCTGCTCACGTCGGAGTAGACACACTCTGTAATACGTGAGAAATTCTAGCAATGAATATGCATGTTTTATTACAATGTAATACATTACAACACAAAATAATACAACATAAATCTAGGAAATTATATTTATAATAACATCTAATACTAGTACCATAAAACAAGTTGGGGCAACACCGTAATCTTGTACCCCGAAGGATCATATTCGAAAACGAATTACGAGTACCTGAAAAACATTGCTATTATGAATAAAACAATAAACATAGGGATAAATATGATAGTTAAGGGAATGATATAAATGATCTTGGGATGATATAATGAAGTGTATATATATAAGGGGTAATATGACCGTTGGGATTTGACTGTTGGAAATTTAACCTTTGTAATAGTAATGCAACAATTATTCATGCAAGTGTCTTGTAAAATGAATAAAATCATTTTATAATTGTAGATTGGTGAATTCTCCTTACCTCAAGGTGAGGTGGATACATTCTTTTATAGATGGATAAAAAGAATTACAAGTTGGAATAATCCGACGTGGGACTCAGAAATACCCTTTACCCGGAAATACAATTCACTGGGTTCAACACTCCCCCTCAAGCTAGTACATGATAGCTTGGAACAAGAGTTCCATAAAAAAGAAAGATGACACCAAACAAGACCTTACACACTCCCTCAAGCTGGGTCACTGATGCTGTGCTTGGTACAGAGAGAGCCCAGTCGAGCTCCCGGGAGGCCTTTGGGGACGATGTTGGCAAGCTGAGCTGACGTCGGTATGTGACTGAAATTGACATGGTGATGATCGAGGTGATGACGAAGAAAGTAATAGTCCACCTCGATATGTTTCATGCGTTCATGGAAGATGAGATTGAAAACAATCTTCGTGACTGCCTGATTATCACACCAAATATGAGCAGACGCCTTTGGCGGAAAACTAATATCATGGAGGAGATGATGAATCCAAAAGATCTCAGTAGTGATCATGACCATCACACGGTATTAAGACTCAACACTGGATTTGGAGACGACAGTCTATTTCTTGCTTCGCTATGAGATAAGGTTACCTTCCAGGAAAATGGAAAACCCAAAAGCAGACTTCCAGGTAGCTAAGCAACTAACATAGTTAGCATCATAGAAGGTCTCAATATTCAGATGATCGTGATGTGAATACCGAAGACCACGAGCAAGGTCTTTCTTAATGTATTTGGCAATGCGAAAGACAACATCTCACTGAGATTTTGTTGGATGTTCCATGAATTGGGTAACCTTGTTGACAACACATGCAATGTATGGACGAATCATGGTGAGATAATTGAGTTTTCCCACAAGACGACGGTACCTTTCTAGATGAGAATATGGTTCGGTGTTGTCATAAAGTGACCGTTCCTTGGACTTCAGAGGAGTGTCAACGACACTTGCCCGAGTCAAACCAGCATCCTGTAAGATATTCAAAGCATATTTCCGTTGGCAAAGAAAGACGGTGTCCGGAGAACGAGAAACCTTAATGCCGATGAAGTATGTCAGAGGACCCATATCTTTGGTTTGAAAGTGGTATTGAAGACACCCCTTTAGATGGACGATTCCATTTGAGTCGCTCTCAGTTATAATGATATCATCGACATAGACAACCAACATGATACAACCGGTATAAGGCCCCAGCCTTAAACCTTACTTAATCTTGAGTTATTACAAGATTACACATTGAGGATATTTTCAAGTTTAGAGTTTTAGAGAATTAGATCATAAAACTTGCATTACATTCCACATTTAAACAAAGTGGTTACATAAAAGATAGTATTCATTTTCCCCTCAACGGAAACATATTAAAAATAAAACATGGATTCTTTCTTGACACTTTCTTGACACTATCATCATTTCATGTACCTTTCCCTTGACCTGTGAAAAACATTTCAAAAAAACTTGGAATGAGCATAAAAAGCTCAGTAAGGGTTATAAAAACAATATGGAACGAAAACATGAGTTCATATATACATAAGAATGAAATCATACTTTACCCATAAAACATAGGCACTTTAACATACCTCACCAAATCATGAATAAATCATAGAAATCATAAGACATAAAAGGTAACTTGAGGCATTCATAACATTCTTACGTAGGGGGTAACCCTCTTGGTTACGTTTGGAATACCCACCACAATATATTCCCTAAATCTCTTCGGAGAAACCTTAATGTTTCACTCCTTCGCATTACCCAATGCATTGGAGAGCTATATCGGGCTCACCCGCCCTTAGTTTATCACGGAACCACCCGTTTTCACAACAATGCCCAAGAACCATAACATAAACGTTTCACATAAAACATGCATAAAAGAAACATAACATTTCCACATTTCAATCACAATATAACATTTTAGTATATTGAAATAATGAATCCATTCAAAAAGAAACCATTTCCAAAACCATTTAAAACATTTAATAAAGAGATTTTTGAATCAAAGTGTCCCATACCACCTCGAAGCTTTTAAAATTTTAAACCATTAATATCCATATAAATAAATCCTTAAAACCATTTTGAAAACATGGATATTAATAAGAACAAATAATTAAAACATTTAAAGCGATATTTTGGTTTAAGGGGTTCTACCAAAATTAGAGACGCTTGAATACAATAATTGAGGAATAACATTTAGTCAGAACTTTATAATATCATGAGAATAAATGGATTCATGATATAATATTCCAAAGGACAGTATGTACACCATATAAGAGTGAATTGGTGCATAACAACAATGAAGTCTCAATAGAAATGTCAAATGTGATGAATTCCCTTGTAAAGAAGGTATCATTAAATTAAGGATAATTCAATCTCAAAATTATGTGTGAAAAACATAAATACACCCAATATAAGTGGATATTAAGTGTAAAACAATAAAAGGTCATTCACACATATTCAAAAGATGACATATTCAATAACTACATGTTGAACCCAAAGAAATCGAAATTGGGTTAAAAAGTTCCCTTGGTAAAATTCGACAGCCTAACGGCATCACTTCAAAATTCAGAAAATGAGTTGATGAGAGATAAAAAGGGCATCTCATCACTTGGACATAAAATTTACATCCATAAGGATATAAAAGAACATATCCCAACATAATAGTATGTGAATTAAAAGACATAACAAAAGAAGTCTTTTAAAAAGAGGAGGGTGAAAGGTCCCCTTACCGAGTTGGGTAACTTTCGAAACGTACACCCCATGGAAGAAGGGTCATACAATGAAGATGCGAATACCAATAAATGAAATTATACTACACAAAGTGTATAATAATGAGCAGTACATACACCACTCAAAGGAAATTGTGGCAAATGTAGCATAAATCTCACGGGAATAAAAGTGAGATGAAAAACCCCTTACGAAAACTCGGCAGCCTAACAACGCCACTTAAAACTTCCAAAATGGATTGATGAGAGGAAATAGAGTCTCTAATCATATGAACATAAAAATTACAGTAAGAGTAATATAAAAGAACATCCCAATCACAAGAAATATGAGCTTAAAAGGAATGACATAAAAGAGTGTATTTAAAAAGAGAGGAGTAGGATCCCTTACCTCAAGTCCGACTTGTCTTGTTCGTTTCTTTATATTCCTGAATAATAAACTTTGGTCAATTTATAATTGCTTAAGGAACTCCTATAATTATTATTATTCAGTTCATATCACATATTTTAATGTTATAATAATTGGTTAATAATATGAGTTCATATCAGACGTTTTTGTCGATGTTTGGTACATGAGTCAAAAATTGAACTTGTTGGAAAATAATTTTCCATGTAGTTATAGGTACATCATATACAGAATAGTATTGATGTTTTAAATATCATATATATCCAGTATATATTCATTTTATACTATTCCATAGCATTTGGAGATAAAAATTAAAAGCACCGTTCATGGAGACGGTAGACCCTACGTACGCATGAACACTACTTTAATTTTTTGTCATATTAATGGAATTAAAACAAAATGAGAGAGATATATATATTTTATAATTCCAGAATGATATACATCATTTATATGTAATATATCACATATATATCCATTATATATATGTACTTATAATAGTACATAACATTTTGAGACAAGAAATGAAATGTACCGTTCATGGAGACGGTAAACCGTACGTACGCATGAACGCTACTTCCATTTCTATTTCATATTTAATGGAATTAAAACATAATGATACATAATAGTATTCCAGTATGGTATCATATATAATATAATTAAATATATCCTTTATACGTACCACATATGGTATTAACGAATCAAATCACTTTGAGGGGGCGGTAGTCCGCACTTCCTTAAATGAAGATATCGCGTTTACCCATAATGGAAACCATAAAGGTATGCCATAAATGAAAAATACAGAATCTTAAGTAAAACATAAACATATTATATATCATATATAAATATAGTGTCATCTTAATGGCCACCCTTGAAGGTGTTAGAAGAATGTTAAACAATCATCGTTTCGTGAGGCAGAAAATCGCCAACCACAGAAACAGTATGTTCTTTAACCATTAGACGAAGGTGTGTGTAAGTGTAGCTCGAATCCTTCTTATAACAACATCCTAGTATATTTAATATACTGGATTTGTTACAAAAGAAAATAATAAAAAGAGTTTAGGGGGTTGGAGAAGCAAAATAAAACAAAAGGATACAAGTGAAGACATTACCTTAAAATCGGGTAACTCCCTTTGGTTTGAGCTCAAAGGCTTCCTTGGGAAGACTTCTGCCCAAAGTGAGACTTCAAGGAGTTATAGAGGGATGTGGAGAGACAAAATGGGCAAAGGTTGGCCGAACCAAAGGCTTTGGGAGTGTGGGTAAGGAGGTAGAGATGGGGGCTTTTTATAAGAGGAGAGGAGGGGCACTCTTGGAAAGGTATAAAATGTAACTTTATTTTCAAGAGTTTCAGATTTTAATGGTCCCACATTGATGTGTTTCGAGGATAAGGTGATAAGGGTTCAAAATCCACCCATCCAATAGGTTTTGGACATGTGTAGGTCTTAGATGTTACATTATCTTTCCATTTTATTTAAATCGTTAAATAATGAGGTCATCGCTGCATCATCATGATGTCATAAATAATTTAATTTATTTAATGTCTAAAAATTATAAAAAAATACTATGCTGTAGGAAATATTTTTAGCTTTCCAATGAATATTTATAGTCCAAAAGATCATCTATGTAGACAAAATTAAAAATATTTTACTTAGGTGATACATTCTTTGTTACATTTAACATTCTTTAAAAATAAAAAGATAAAGTCACTTTCTCACAAAAGTGATTCCATGGGGCCCCCAAGTTTGGCACAAGACATCCCATGGTCGGCCATGATACAACCAGTATCCTTAGGACACATTTTGTGGTCATTTTTTATTATTATGATATTATCTTATTATCTTTAACTACCCGATTACTCATTAATCAAGATAATTAAGGATAATTACCGTCGTTACTATTCATAATGTCCAAAAACAAGAGTCTTAATTGCATAATTTGGACCTTCTGATTCCAAATATGTAATCCATTTTACCAAATTACAAACACATAAATTGCAATAATTAATTTAAAAAACTTCCTGTTGTCAAAACAAATAGCGGGTTTTTTAGAAACAATATTTATGAAAAGTTTGGCACTTGTTTATGCCTAATTCCAAAGCAAAATTAATCCTAATGACCATCATTGAATTACATGGTAAAAATATATTCGAATTACACTTTAAAACAAATTAAAAAGATAATATAACCATATAATTAAATTATATGAAAAAGCAGTTTTGATGTAAAATGCAGTATTTTTCACTATTCATTGAAAAATGAACATTGTCAGAAAAATACCAAAAATTAACCCAAGGTAAATTTCAATGTCCCAATCATAAATAATATGGTTATTTTGAAAAATAGAGCTTATAAAATTGCCAAAGAGTGGATTTAAAAAGGGGTTCTCCATAAAAAGGCGGTTAATCGACCTTTTAAGGAATATTAGAATGTTTACGCTTAAAAAACTAGATTCATTTGCATTTTTAATCCTCTAACATTTATTGAAAAAAAATATTTGACAAACATATATAATCATTTTGTAGTTAGTTCTGTTCATTATCACCATTACAACGGCTAGGCGTTGACTACCATTTAAAATAATATTATTTTATTATTAGAGTGCAACATAAGATTTCAAAGAAACTTGTTGTTGCATATTGGGTACGCCATCGAGCATAACATTCCCTTTAAAGTAATATTAATATTTTATTCACAAATATGGATAAATGTGAAAATGTCATAATCTTTATTTACCTGGGGTGTTACAACCGGAGGACGTCGTGCGGTAGAAGACAATGTGGTATTTCATACTCTGAGAGAGGCCAAATGTAGTGACGATTGAGTAGAATCTTCCAAACCATGTACAAGGAGACTGCTTGAGTCCATAGAGAGAGCTACGAAGTTGACAAACATGAGAATCGGCTCCTGAGACACGAAAGTCATGAGGTTGTTTTAGGTATACCTCTTCCTCAAGAAAACCATGTAGAAAGACATTTTTGACATCAAATTGATGAAGAGACCAATGATGATGAGAGACAAGAGAGATGGTTAACCAGACAGATGCCATCTTCACAACCAGAGAGAAAATACCAAAATAATCGACACCATATGTCTGAGTAAAGCCTTTTGCCACAAGTTTGGCTTTAAGGCGATGAGAGTGCCATCCTCATTCAGGCGTACCGTATAAATCCATTTGCTGCTGACCACCTGTTTACCTGTCGGAAGGGGGACCAAATTCCAAGTATGATTGTCGTCCAAATCCTGCAATTCATCCCACATTGCTTGAAGCCACCCAGGGTGAGATTTGACGTCGCCAACCGTGTGAGGAATAAATATAGTCTCCAGAGCAGAAAGATCTCTGTATGAGGATGTGTAAAGAGGAGTATTCTGACAAGAACAAGTACCTTTTTTGCAATGCAATGGGCAATTCGTCTGTTGCCGAAGCAGGAGCGTTGGATGAAGCTGGGGAGATGGTGTCTTTGGCCTGGAGGGGGGACACATTCGATGGGCGATGAGAGTAGACGGTGCCAAATCGGTGATCAAAAGAGTGGGACACCTGAGGCAGAGGTGGGTGGATAGTGAGAGGAAGACAATCATCGATGATGGTGTCTGGATGAAGATGTGTAAAGAGGAGTATTCTGGCAAAAATGAGTACCTTTTCGCAATGCAATGGGCAAGTCGTCTATTGCCGGAGCAGGAGCGTCGAACGAAGCTGGGGAGATGGTGTCCTCGGCCTGGACGGGGGGCACATTTGATGTACGTTGAGAGTAGACGGTGCCAAACCGATGATCAACAGAGTGGGACACCTGAGGCAGGACAATCATCGATGGTGGTGTCTGGATGAGGATGTGTAAAGAGGAGTATTCTGGCAAGAATGAGTACCTTTTCACAATGCAATGGGCAAGTCGTCTGTTGCCGGAGCATGAGCGTTGAACGAAGCTGGGGAGATGATGTCCTCGGCCTGGACGGGGAGCACATTTGATGGACGTTGAGAGTAGACGGTGCCAAACCGGTGATCAACATAGTGGGACACCTGAGGCAGATGTGGGTGGATAGTGAGAGGAATAAAATCATCGATGGTTGTGTCTGGATGAGAAGTTGGAGAGAAAGGAGAGCTCTCAACAAAAGATAATCATCAGAGATGATATATTGGTGTAAGTCTGGAGAGAAACATTGGTATTCGTGCTACGTGCAAGAATATCCGAGGAAGATACAACAAAGGGATTTGGGAGAAAACTTGGAGAGGTTGGGACGATTGTCACGAACATAACAATCCAAACACATGGAGAGGAAGCGATTGAGGAGGGATAGAGGAGAACAAAGCCCGAAAAGGAGTCTCCCCCTAAAAGATAAAAGAAGGAAGATGATTAGTGAAGTATGTATCAGTAATGATGACAATCCCCCCAAAAAAGAAGAGACACCTGCATGTGGAATAATAGGGCACGAACAGTCTCGAGAATATGACGATGTTTACGCTCGACAACTCCATTCTGCTGAGATGTATAAGAGCAAGATGTCTGATGAATGATGCCCTTATCCTTGAGAAATTGTTGAAAGGAAGTGAATAAATATTCCCGTCAATTGTCCGAGCGGAGACATTTAATGGAGGTGGAGAAATGACTATGAATTTAATGATAAAAGGTCTGAAAAGTAGTAAACATCTCAGACCAATCACAAAGGTAAAACCATGTCATATGTGAGAAATCATCAATAAAGGATACATAATAGCGGTACCCTAATTGACTCGGGACAACATAGGGACTCCATACACCTGAATGAACTAAATCAAAGGGTTTGGAGGCCGGTGTTACTAACCGAGAAAAATATGATGTGCGATGATGTTTCGCAAATTTACATGACTCGCAATGAAAAGAAATATGTGGACTAATATTAGGAAAAAGCTGATGAAGGGTGGATGCAGGTGGATGTCCCAACCGAGAATGAAGATTCAATACACAAGCAGAGTGTCGTGCAGACTATGAATGTTGGGCCATCAAACATTTACACCCCATCACGAAGCTGACCTCTACCAAGTTCCCGATTCATCGTCCGCTCCTGAAACACATCACAATATGTAAAAATAACAATACAGTCGAAGTCATTTGTGGGATTACTGATAGAGAGAAAATTAAAAGGTCTCTGAGGAACATGTGTTACAGAAGGCAGATGAATACATGAATTCAAGAAGTAGACGCCAAATCCCGCAATAGGGATCGTGGATCCATCATCAACAGTGATGGATGTGGGGTCAGTATGCGGACGATAAGTAGATAATATACCCACATCACTTGTGAGATGATTGGATGCACCTAAGTCAAACATCCAAGCAGGTGGGCGATGCGTGACACAAGCAATTAGGCCACCGGTATGGGCAATAGATGCCGAAGAAGAACCGAGTAGCGAGGCGACCCGACGAGTGTGAATAAGCTGGAGCTCATCCATGGAGGGAGGCGGGGTCGGGATGCCACAGAGGGAGGCGGGGCCGGGAGACCGCATAGGGAGGTGGCAGGAGGGTTCCGCCTGGAGGGTTTCTCCGGGAGGGAGCTGTGAGGTTGCCGCAGGAGGCGGTGGAGGGCCACGAGCGGGAGGAGCCGCAGGCGGACATGCCGACGTTAGGAAGGAACCGCGCTGGAGGGCGGAGTGCACCGAAAGGGATGGGAAAAAAATTATCTGCCTCTGATACCATGTAGATTGGCTGTTAGGAATTTTAGAAAAGAATGTAATACAAGGAAGATAGTCTGTAATTGTGGTATTTCTACAGGCAGACAACTATTCTAGAATTATTGACTACAAAAGATAAAGTAAAACAACAGAAATACAGAGGAACCTGGGATCCACTTCCCTGCAGATGCTGCAAGCTGAAGAGATTCCTCTTGATTCTGAAGAAAAGAGTTTCTGCTTTACTTCCCCACGATTGAACCCTAAATCAGACTCCAACCAGAGCACCTCCTCCCCGTCGTAACCGAATTTCCCCCTCTTCCCCTCCTTTTAAAGGGGCCCACTCACTTTATAACAGGATTCCCCTCCACTACCTTTTAAAGGGCCCCACTTCCACGAATAGAAAATGCCTCCCCTTAATCACGATGGACTCTTTTACCCGTCCTTTGATAAATGTAAATTAAGGGAGGCTTATTCATAACATTTCTCCCCTCCTCAAATTCCACTTTTTCCTCAAGGTGATGATCTGGAAACTGTGAACAAATCAGCTCAGCGTCTTCCCAAATTGCTTCCTCCCGCGGCCTTCCCTTCCATTGGATGAGTCATAACCCCTGTAGTAGTCCGGTTGCTGGCTTTGTGGCCAACACTTCTTCCGGTTCTGCTCCCGAAATGAAAGCATTGTCTTGTACTTTCGGTAGGTCCGTTTATATTTGTACTTTCGGTAGATCAGTATAAACAGTAGAGTTCCCTACCACTCTCTTGAGGTGTGACACATGGAACACAGATGGATATGTGTAGTATTCGGTAGAGTAAGTTTATAATCCGTGCTTCCCAGGTGAGCTTGAATCTGATACGGACCGTAGTACATTGCTGCCAGCTTAGGATTTAGCTTAGTAAGCTTGGAAGTTTGTACGTTAGGCCTGAGCTTTACAAACACCGATTCTCCCACCTCATATGACACATCTCTCCGGTGTTTGTTGGCATAACTTGTCATTAGTTGCTGAGCATGAGAAAGGTTTTGCTTGAGTTGGAAGAGAATCCGATCCCGCTCTATGAGGGTGAAGCAAATGAGTCTATCGGTGTACTCCTGCCAATAAATCGCAGTACCGTTGGAGGTTTCCTTCCATACACTACCTCAAAGGGAGTTAGGTTTGTAGAAGTATGAGTAGTAGTGTTAGAACGAAATTCTTCCCTTGGTATCCAACGTGCCCAAGATATTGGCCGTTCCGAAGCAAAACATTGGAGAAAAGTTTCTGGACATTTGTTGACTATCTCTGTTTGCCCATCTGTTTGGGGATGGTAGGAAGAACTCATCTTCAGAGTGGTTCCATCCATTCAGAATGGTTCTTTCCAAAAATTGCTAACAAAGATTGGATCCCGGTCACTAACAATGGGGCTGGGTATCCCATGTAAACGGATTATTTCTTTGACAAAGAATTCAACCATTGATTTAGCGGTGTAGGGATGTCTTAAGGGTACAAAATGTGAGTATTTTGACACTATCCACAACAACAAACACTACTGAAACGCCCTGGGATTTTGGCAGTCTGGAGATAAAATCCATCGAAATTTCGTCCCAAACTAATTCCGGAATGGGTAGCGGTTGAAGGAGACCAGTTGGAGATATGGCCTGACTTTTTTGACGTTGGCATGTGTCACACTCTTTGACATACTGCTGGATACACCGTGAAATTCCCTTCCAAAACATTCCTATTGCCAATCGCTTATAAGTTTTGAGGAAACCCACGTGTCCACCGACTGCCGAAGAATGAAAGTAATGCAAATTTTTTTGTATGAGGCTGGATTGGCTGGACAAAACCAGCAGCCCTTTCTTGTATAACAGCCCATTCAGCAAGCTGTACGTGGGGTACAATTCTAGCAGTTTCTCAATTTTTGCAATGAGTTTTTGGAGTTCTTGATCATGCTGTCTGCTTGTACAACATCCTTCTCCATCCAAAATAGCTCTGAAATAGTAATTCCTAGTTGTTTTTCTTCTGTGCTGCTGTTTTTTTCCTCTTTAGCCATCCAGGAAAGAGAGTCTGCGGCCCGATTTTCCCATCTAGGCTTGCACACCACCTCAAAGTCTAATCCAAGAAGTTTGTCTTGCCAATCTTGTTGGTTAGACGTGTGGTGTCGCTGGCTGAGGAGATGTTTGAGAGCTTTATGGTCTGTGCAAATTACAAAATGCCTCCCAATCACATATTGCTTCTAGTGGTTCACAACAAGAACTAGGGCCATCACTTCCTTCTCATAAACCGATTTCGAAAGGTTAGAGTTTGCTAAAGCCTTGCTATAATATGCAACCGGCCGACGCGTTTGCATCATCACTACTCCAACCCCTCCCTGAAGCATCGCACTCAATAACAAATGATTTCTGAAAATCAGGTAAAGCCTACAATGGGGTAGTTGTTATACACTTTTTCAAGGTGATAAAAGCATGTTCAGTTGCTGCATTCCAAAAGAAATTATCCTTTTTGGTTAGTTCGGTGAGAGGTTTTCCAATCTTTCCATATCCTTCAATAAACTTCCTGTAATATCTTGTAAGCCCTAGGAACCCTCAGACTCCCTTTACAGTTTTGGGTCGTGGCCAGCCTTGTACGCACTTAATTTTCTTGGGATCCATAGATACCCCCTCATAAGAAATAACGTGCTCGAGGTATTCTACTATTTTTTGTGCAAAGAAACATTTCTTCCTATTTACCAGTTGCTGAGTTTCTTCTAATATTTGGAAGGCCGATTCTAAATGGCATAGGTGCTCAACCCACGTCCTGTTATAAACAAGTATATCATAAAAAAAAACAATATGTACTTCCTAAGGACCCCCTTAAAAACCCTGTTCATGGTGGATTGGAATGTGGCATGACAAGAAATTCATAATGCCCTTCATGTGTTTTGAAGGCCGTCTTACAAACATCCTCTTCTCTCACTCTAATTTGGTGGAATCTTGACTTCAAATCTAGCTTGGTAAAACCCGAGCTCCATGTAACTCATCCAACAATTCTTCTATAATTGGTATAGGGAATCTTTCGGGGATTGTTAGTTTGTTCAGTTCCCTATAACCCCACACACATCCGTCAATTTCCATCTTTCTTCCAGACTAGAATAATGAGGCTGGAGTATAGGCTATTGCTATGCTGAATCATCCCACTCTAGCATTTCTGTTATTTGCCTTTCTACCTCATCCTTTAGATAGTGCGCTAGTTTGTATGGCCTGATATTAATAGGTGCTTCCCCTGCTATCATGGTGATGGAATGATCAGTTTGTCTGATCGGCGGTAGCCCTCTAGGATCCTTAAACATGTTCTGAAACTTATGTAGCAGATTATTCAGCTGCTGCTGTCCGATTTCCTCCTTGTTATCCCCCTCTGCTGATGACTGCAGATGTATATGCCAATACCATCCTTCCAACAAAAGTGTTTTTTCCTGGACCCACTGAAGTTTGTTCTTCGGCTGTTCTGGTCTCCCGAGTGCTCCTTGTAATTTGATCTCCTCTCCCTTTCAAATAAACTCCATGGTCTTGTGGCTCCAATTTTTAAGACATTCCCCAAGCTCCTCAAACACTTCATTCCGAACACCAAATCCCGTCCCCCTATGTCGAACACATATGCTTCGATGGTTAAGGGTACTCCACCAAGATTACTTCTACTTTTCGACACACGCCTTGGGATATTGCCCGATGCCCGTCTCCTAGCTTAATTCCATAAGGCATTGTCGGGATCACTTCTACATCAGTTAACCAGGGACTTAGAAATGAAATTGTGGCTTGCTCCGCTATCAACCAGTACTGTTACTGGTACTTCTGAAAGTTTACCAACAAAATCCATTAACTTCGCTCCTGCTAATCCCATACTACGGATTTCTACTTGGCCTCCGACCTCGTTTTCTTTTGTATCCTTTCCATATATTTTCCCTGTGTCTTCCAGCCGCGGGTCAGGTTCTTTCTCCAGATCTTCTTCGGGTTCCTCGTACTCCCAAACCAACACCCTTAGGTGTTTGTCAGGACATCTATGCATTGGGTTGTATGGCTGGCCACAACGAAAACAGAGCCCCTTCTATTTTCGCTCTTCTCACTCCTGTCAGCTGATAGTTCGGACCCCATTCCAGTGATTCTCCCCTACTATTTTCTTCAAATCATCTTCTCTCCTATTTCTCTCTACAGTAGCTCTATGGGTGGGAAGACTTGCTGACAGAGTCCCTACTCCTCGCATAAGGGGCAGTGGTGTAGACCGGTCATGGCTCCCCTTGAGAATCCCCTCTCCAATCAACTCTCTTTCTATTTTTCTTGCAAGAACCATCATTGTGAGTTTATTTGTTTGTTCATGGGTCGAAATACGGTTTCTCAATCTCGTTTCTCAATCCCCCCCATAAACATGATCATGTACCAAGGCTCTGGGAAATCCGGAATTCTTAGCGCGACTTGCTCGAATTCTTCTATGTATCCATCTACTGTTTCGGTCTGCCGAAACATCAATGAATCTTCTTCAGTGGTTTTTCCATACCTTTCCATTAGCGCATTTCTAAACTTCTCCCACGTTGGTCCTTACGTGGAGCAATGCCAAGAGAGGAACTTGTATAATGCTGTTCCCTGCATGTAGATCTGAGAATAATGTAACTTCATATCTTCTGGTATGCGATTGATCAAAAAATACGTATCTTCCCTTACAGCCCATCCAAACAGATCTTGTCCTACAAACGTTGGCAGTTCTACCTTCCTAATTGCATTCCACATGGCTTCCGTATACACTATTTTATTAGTTGCAGATTCCCCCTCTGGTTTTTCTCTAGCTTCACTTCCATGTCTACTTCCTCTTGATTTCTCAGGGGCGGCTCTACTCTGTTTTCCAATTTCCGATCCTCTTTCCATCTATAGCTCCACCTCCTTCAACCTCTCCAGTGTTTTTTCCTCCATTTCTTGTATCCGTAACGCTACCCGCTCCTCCGACTGCTGTGCCAGGTTCTGAGCTATTTGTTGACTCTCATTTTGTCCCCGCATCATCTTCTCCAAACTATCTTGTACTGCTGTCATTTCCCGTCAGAGTCCTTCCAAAGACTTATCAATGACTAGAACTTGGTTCTCCATTCTCACTTGTTCCAGCACATAGTTCTCCGTTGTGTCCGTTTTCTACAGCCGCAGACGCGCCCTGAGCTGTGTTCCTCTCTCTCGCGCGATGTGTTCCTTAGCGAGTCGCCACTTGTTAATAATTTCAGAGAGAAAGGAATGTAATACAAGGAATAGAGTCTGTAATTGCAATATTTCTATAGGAAGACAACTATTCCAGAATTGCGGAATACAAAAGATAAAGTAAAACAACAAAAATACAGAGGAACCTGAGATCCACTTCCCTGCTGGTGCTGCGAACTGAAGAGATTCCTCTTTGATTCTGAAGAATAGTTTCTGCTGTACTTCCCCATGGCTGAACCCTCAGTTAGACTCCAATGAGAGCGCCTCCTCCCCGTCGTAAACGAATTCCCCCCTCTTCCCCTCCTTTTAAAGGGGTCCACTCACTTTATAACATAATTCCCCTCCACTATCTTTTAAAGGGCCCCACTGCCACGAACAGAAAATGCCTCCCCTTAATCAGTATGGACCCTTTTACCCTTCCTTTGATAAGTGTAAATTAAGGGAGCCTTATTCCTAACATTGGTGAATTACTCTTACCTCAAGGTCTGGTGGAGACATTCTTTTATAGATGGATAAAAGAATTACAAGTTGGAATAGTCCAATGTGGGACTCGAAAAATGTATGCTTATGTACCGATGACACCACAACCCGACAAGAAATAAGAGAGATCTCACAGGGAAAGTCCTGGTGCGATACTATAGCCTGTGTCATGATGCCCCTTCGCCTAGACCCCTTGTGGCGTGACAATCCCTCCCTCGAAGCCCCAACTTCACTGTCCAAGCAGTGGCGCAGTGTGACACCCCAAAAGCCCTTGCCACGCTGCGACTCCCATGTGTTGCGGTGTGAATCCTACCAACTTCCTAACCCGATCCCCGACTTATGCCAACACCCTCGACACCTCAACATGGTCCATTCACACTCGGTAAATCCAAGATACAACCTGAATCACTGTTTGAAAAACCCGGTGGCTTACAACCTCCCCACCATATGATAGCTCATCCTTGAGATATCCCGTCCATACACAGACCAAACTCCCCTCAAACCCAAGCATCCCACTCCACATTCCCAACCACTGAGATGATGCCGAACACACCCATCCCATTCTGAATATCGCAAACTACCAACTCAAACAGGATGATTCCTTTTGTGGACGCTCCGAACCGTAGGAATCACTTACCTAGTCTTATCTCGACCCAACCGTCGACACAATGACAGTATCACACCCGTCCCTACCGCACACATCGACTATCCACATATCGTCGACGATCATCATCCATCACCACCCCGCATCATCCCGATGCCCACTTTTATCCCACATCGCACCCGATGCCCATTTTATCCTGCACTATACTTGATGCTGACCTTTTTTCCGCATCGTACTCGATGCCCGCTTTTATCTCGATTCCAACACATCCCTTCTTGTTGGAAACTACAAAATCGAAACCCAGAAGCTTGGCCTGCCAACATTGCTGGTCAGTGGAATGGATCCTCTGATTGAGTAAATGCTTGAGAGATTTATGATTTGTATAGATCATAAAGGGATTACCCATTAAGTATTGCTTCTAGTGTGTCACAACTAACACTAAAGCTTTAATCTCCTTATCATACACCGACTTGGAGAGAATTGACAAGTGCTTTACTGAAATTGGCGATAGGCTGATTCCTTTGCATCAAAACAACTCCCACACCCCTTTCGGACGCATCACATTCAACAATGAAAGGTTATTGGAAATCAGGAAGAGTTAACAAGGGTGCTGTAATTTTAACAGTGTTTCAGCTTCTACAAAAGCCCTTTCTGCACTATCATCCCATAGGAACGGGCCCTTCTTAGTCAACTCATTTAGGGGTTTAGCAATTTTTCCGTACCCTCGAATGAACTTCCTGAAATATCCATTGAGTCCTAAAAAACCCCTTACGCCCTTCATGTTTTGTTGTCGTGGCGATTTCTTAACACGCTCGACCTTTGGGGTCCATAGAGACCCATCACGAGGTACGATATGTCCCAAATATTCCATAGTATCTTGGGAAAAGAAGCATTTCTTCTTAATGGCCTTGAGTTGGTTGACACACAGCATGTCGAACACTGTTATATGTCTGAGGCGCTCCGTCCAACTCTTGCTATAGGCAAGAATATCGTAAAACAAACCAAAACAAACTTTCGTAACAAGCCCCGAAACATTCTATTCATTGTGTATTGGAAGGTAGTTGGAGCATTCATAAATCCAAAAGGCATGACGAGATATTCATGGGGTTGTAAATGAGCTCAAGTACTCGCGAGCTACTCGGGCTCGGCTCGACCAATACTCGAACTCAGCTCGTTTTTTTTGAGTCGAGCTCGAGCTACTCGAGTACTAACTCGAGTCGAGTTCGAGTATTATAAAAACATAATTGAGTAGCTCACGAGCCTAATCGAGCATCTATTTTTTTAATATATTATTATTTTTTCAATATATATGTATCAAATTTCGAGCTCGAGCTTTTGATCTCGAGTACAAATTCGAGTTCGAGCTCACATTCGAGCTATATTTTTTAATTAAAATTCTGAAAAATTACACTAATCGAATCGAGTCGAGCCTAATCGAGTGCTCGGTCGAGCCCGAGTCAAGCTCATGCTCGAGCTAGGAAATCAATACCCGGTCGAGCACCGAGCCGAGCTCGAGCACCGAGTTCAAGTACCGAGCTCGAGCTCGAGTACTGAGATACTCGACTCGGCTCGACTCGATTACACTCCTAAGTATTCATAATGCCCTTTATGAGTTCTAAATACTGTTTTCTTAACGCCTTCAACCTGCATTCTAATTTGGTGGAAGCCTCACTTCAAATCCAGTTTAGTAAAAAGTTGTGCACCATGTAATTCGTCTATCGATTCTTCTATGATAGGAATTGGAAATCGATTTGGGATAGTCAATTTATTCAGTGCACGATAGTTGATTCACCACCCACCATCCTTTTTAACCAAAATTATTGGGCTGACAAATGAAAAATGGACTGTTGCTGTGATGAATAATACCCTTCTCTAACATCTTCGTCACATGCATTTCAACTTCATCCTTAAATGAGGAGTGAATTTATAGGGCTGAATATTAACTGGAACCACCATAGAAATTAAGGGAATGGTGTGGTCCGTCATCCTACTTGGAGCCACCCCTTGTGGTTCTTCAAACAAAGCATGATATGCAGACAACAAAGCCTCCAGCTGCTGTGGACTATATTGCCTTTCCGGGTTCGTGTCACTTTTAGGAAATAAAAACACGTCGGATCTCTGAAGTAGGTGGTGTAACTCATCTGGTGGGCCTGACAATTCAGTAATACCCTGTAATTGTATGTCTTTCCCTTCCGAGTCTTGTGACTCCAATTTGTCATCACAGATCCGAGAGTCTGCAACCACTGCATTCCCAAGACAATGTCTGGTCATTTGGCATTGAAAATATATGCCTCGATTATGATGACAAATTCATTTAAGCACACATCGAGGTGCCTGCAAACACCCTGTGACTTTGCTCGCAGTCCATCACCCAGTTGGATCCCAAAAGGTTTAGTCGGCTCCACCTCTACCCTTGCCATTTTAGCAAGGGATTTGGCATGTGCTTAAGAGCACCTTCCCCAGTCAGCTCCCTCTCAACCTTGTTGGCTAAAATTTTCATCCTAGGTTTGCTGGTTTGTGAGTAGATTCATGATTTTCGATTTTAGGATGCAACCCGCCCATAAAGAGGCTCATATATCAGGATTTCGGGATATCTGCTACCCTTAGAACCACCTGCTCAAACTCCTCAATATATTCTTCCGCAATAGTCGTTTGTTGGATCGTCTTCAAGAAACGCAGCGGATCCCCCTCAGTAGATCGTCCGTACCTGTTCAGAAGCGCCTGTTTGAATTGTTCCTAGGATGAACTTGGAGCAGCGCGTTGCCACGACAAAAACCAATAAAAATCGGTACCCTTCATGCATAGGTGTGCTAGATCAAGCTTCATGTCTTCAGGAGTTCGATTAACTAGGAAATATGTGTCCGCTTTAGTAATCCCATCCGAAAGGATCATCTCTAGAAAATGTAGGTTGCTCTACCCTACGCGTGACACTCTGCATCTCATCCATGAAGGCAGCTTCCCTTGGAAATAAATTGCTTCCTGGACCATGACCATCCTTGGTAGTAATAAGAATTCTGTTGGAAGGAATTTCCTAAACTTCTACCCTTGGCTTTCCGGTTTCCAAACCAGGTTCCAAATGTAACTCCATCCCCTTAAGTCATTCCAAAGTATGTTCTTCCATGTCTCGCATCCAAATACATAGACGTTCTTCTGTCAGCTGCGACCCCGATAGGATTTGATTGTGAATATAATAGTTTCTTACTGATCCTATGAAGTAACCCATAGGGGAAATTTTGGTCCTAGAGGAATGGACCACCTGAACCCCACGTGCTACCCCTAGATAGAGTGTGGTAAAGTCCAGCCTTCTCCCTATAGTCTCCATCGACTGAGCATGGAATTAGTATTCCTCCATTACTAATGGTTATCCTATTCCCTCCAGTCTCCAGTCTCTGACTAAGACATTTGAAGTCATGATATACACTATACATTTTCATATGTTCAAATGGAATAGTAATGTTTCTATATTTTATTCCATCATACTATAAAACTTCTATTAATGAGACTCCATGTCACATAATTGTAAACCGCATGATGCTTTGGTTCACACTGCCTTGCCTTAAACTCTATAGAATTCACTGGTCCATGGGACCCAAATCCCTTATGTACAAGTAATATCTATGTATGATCCCATGTCATATTGTAATGTATACATATTATTATGAAAGTATGATAATATACCCTCTAAAAAACACCCCAAACCAATGCAAGGTTTCTCTAAAGATGCCATGAATAATCATCACATTAGTTTAACTTGTTCTGGTCACACGATGTCAAACTATACAACCATTCATCCTCATTGTATGATGTTAAATGACATTTCTAACATTCTTTCCACACCATATGGCCAGTTTCCTTATCGTATTACATAAAAATTGTGTATTGTTGTGGCCCTTTCATGAGAGGTCCTAGACTCCCGGTGCCAATCTCTTACCAAACCACTTTTTAGACTTATGTGTGGCTTGATTACCAATCATGATATATGTATCAATTCCCAAATCTCCTATCTGGTCCCAGTCATGAAATTCTCCCTCATTGGTGTGGTTTCTTATTCTAGAATTGGATCCACCTAGGTCCGTCTATTCATTTCAGTTTGTTTTTCCTTGGCTAGCGATCTCATACACCCATAGTTTAATCTATATGACCTTAACCCTTAACAGGCCACAATACTAGATGCAAAAACCTAAAACCATAACACCCTTAATGGCCCTGGATTAAAAACCTTTGAAGGATTTTTTTCCAAAGTTATGCGAACCTAAACTGCAGTAACCATATGTCTCCACAACATGAAATTAAAATGTGTGCCGAACTTCCTAGTCACATGATATTAAAATATTTGAAATTAATCCTAGATACATGACCATAAATTATAGAGTAAGTTCTCCATCACATGACTATAATATATAGAACATATGAGTCATTTTAGAATGAAATTAAACTATATGAAACATTGTCTATTCTATCTGACCCATCACATACATGAGAGCTAGATCCATGTATGTTACCTGATATATAGTCCCTATCTGAAAATCAAAAGTATGGTAGAATATTCTATTTCTAAAAAAATTTGGGTCTTCAATCATAGAGGCTATCCATGGAGCTCCACTTTATTCCAATCCTATAATAGGATGAAGTATGAAAATTCCCCTCCCATATATAAGAACTCAATATATATAGGGGACCCTTTTATTTTCCCAACACATGTTATCTATCATGTAATCTTGTGTGGTCTAAATAAATTTCTATGTTTTATTTTGTTTCTCACATTGAGAATGATTCATGTGAGTTTAGGGGACTTGGAGAGTCTCTTTCACTGGCATGATTGAGAAGCATTTTTTCGAAGATAGGGAACTAAGTTCGGGATATATGACTTTAAAATTCATCATTAAATACTTGAAGTAATACATTAAACTACATAGAATGAACATCATAGTTGCATGATGTAAAACTACATGACAACATCTCTACTAAAAGATAAAAAAATCACATGGTGCATGTCAAAAATAATAATCGGTTAGTATCTTAATTCAATTTGGTAAATCTTCTAATTACCACTTGTTTCTCACATAGAGCATGAATTACTTGATCTTAGAGGTTTGAGATGGTTCTTACAATTTACATGATTAATTTGTTCGATGAAAAAGTCAGGGAATATTTGGTCTATCCTATATGACCTGAAACTAGTCAGAATATCAAACTCCTTGTGGAATTATTATTCCCTACATGAGTGCTCAATCCATGTAAAATAATTTTGCACAAAAAAATCTACACCTCAGGTTATTATTATCTCACATCCTGTGTATCATCATTTGCATAGGATATTCTAACATGGGTTATCTCATTTACAGACCTAGGCTTAGAATATAATGCCTCTTTTCCTACATATGAGTCAGATCTATATAGTGGACCTTTTTATTCAAATAAGAACTTTTTGATTGATTCTAATTCCTATGAGATATGTAGTGATTCTGAGACTTCCTATATCAGGTCTAGATGCAAACTTCTATTCCAGGTTGTGTGACCTTAAATATTATATTTTTTTTGTAAAATTTGTATGAACTAAAATTGTATCCCTTCATTTCCCTACTTGCAAGACCATAAACTTCAAATTAAAATAAGATGATGTTGTATCTGTTTTCCATGAGAATGCATTCAATATACCATGGTATACATTCAGGGTTCTTGAACCCTTATTGAATATTCATGTTCTCTGAATCCACTTCACATCTTTGATGTTTGATTCAATACTAACCAATTCCTCGAGTCATCCTCTTATAACCCCATAAACATGAGTTGATTAATCCTTTTGGTTATCCCATACATGAAAATATTAGTAACATTTATTTATAGATATGAGGAGACCCCTTTAAGATTTTATATTAAAAAGAAAATTTTTCCCCTGTGCCTATGTAGTAACCCCTAGGGGACATTTTGGTTCTGGAAGAAAAGTCTACTTGAACCCCATGTGCCATTCATGGACTAAGTGTGGAATTATACTATGCCATTGCTAATGGTCATTATGATTCCACTAATATCCATTTTAAATTGATTTAGAAATTCATTGGTTGAGATTTATAGCTTTCATAACCTAACTATTCAAGAGTATTCAAATACCCTTGATGCTACACAATATTACACTATTCCTTCTATCAAATAAATATTTTGACATTATATTATTATTCCTCTTTCTATCTATATGTGTCTCTATTTTTGAGATCCTAAATCCTCATGTTAATATTATAATTTTGGGAAATCCTATCAGACACAAGATCTAGGATTCATGACCATAAACTATATACCTTCACAAATATGAGAACCATGACATTAAACTAAGTGTACCTATCCATGAGATTTCCTATGCTAGCATTGACCTCTCCATTTTCATTAGGTTTGTCCATGATCTTATTGTGTAGACTATCTCATTGACCTTTTGTGACCAAGCTATGTGACCATAAAACTCAGTAACATGTGGTCAAAGCTATATGAACATAAACACTAGCTACATAGTTATATCTTGAAATACCTTAAAATGCCAATGGAAATAGACATTTTACTTTCCAGGATAAAAAACCACAAATGTAATCCTGTGAAAAATTCATTTCATAGATCACTAAGCATGCACCCTGCATATCCTTTAAAAAAGAGAGTGTTTGAATCAAAATGAAAAGGGAATAAAAAATTTCAGGTTAAAAACCCACAAAGGGAGGAATGAGTAAAAGCCTAGTTATTTCCTGCTAGGCCACCCTATTAATTTATTAGGAAAAGTTTTGGGTGAAAATAAAAATATATAATGCTCAAATGGACCTCCATTCTACCCTAAAAAAATTGAGATATGATTCTTAGGAAAAAACCACCTAATAAAAAATTAGAGAACATACTTTCTCCTCAAGACTTATCTAAGGGTTCCAAGTCCTCATTGAATAAATAAAAACTACATTATGTTTACTCTATATTACATGAAATTATTCTTATTAGAGTGGTTTACCCCATGCATCTTGAAATTTTAGCTTGAGAGATAAATTTGTACAATATCCCCATGGAAACTTGGGTCCCTAACTATTAATCCATGGTAAAGTGATAGTATCCTCTCTCATACATATGAGCTATATCCATTTAGGATATTTCATCATAGAGTTATTCACCAATGAAACCATATTGAAAATTTTATCCCTCTATGTATGATCTCAATCTATATAGGAGTCCCTTTATAAGAACAATGTGTGGCTTGATTACTGTTCTCATGGGATATGTTGGGAAATCTTGATCTCCCAGCTTGGATCCAACCATAAATAAACTTTCATTCCTCTCCCTTTTTTCAATAAAATCTGGACCTTTCTAAATTTAGAATATCTATGCCTTAATTTGAGGTTATTACTATAAGAAACCCAAATGTATTTAGTTTATATTCTCCACTTGGTAACATTTAAAAGCCTATAGTTGAGATTATCCTCATGGAAAGAATCACTATAATGGTGAGATAGCTCCAATGATCACCAGATGATTTGGGGATGTGTAAAACTACCCTATATTTACCTTATAATCAGATTATTTTCATTTTAAATGAATCTAATTCTATGGGGGGGGGGTTTATTAGAATTAAAAAATTCATTCCACACAATTTTCCACATGACCCATGATATTATCCTAAATTAGATAGAACATGTTGAGTTTGAGTAAAAATGTGTCTCCAAGCTGGAAGAAGAACTAGATTGGATTTCCATACACCACAAGACTTATCACACACCAAGGGATCAAGATTACTCATTAATGTTTCATGACTCAGTGACATGGTTATGTGAATCTCCTACTAGGAGTAGGCCATGGATTTCACTAATTGCTGTTAAAAAGGTGTGGAAACCTTAAAACCCATTTTAAGGGATTATAAGAACTTTTGGGAATCTAAAAACACCCTGATAGGGTGCATACTCCATATAATGGGGATTTAAACAACTTCATAGGCTTTAAATTGACTACTCACATATCCCAAATGGACTTATGAATCAAAAGTTAAAACCGTTCAAAGTATGTTTTCATTTTAACTCAAATAAAAATTGAAAAAATCTAAAATATTGCATACCAATTTGATCCAACCTCATAGAGAATCAATCAGTTTTCGGTTCCATTTTCATTTCCAGTTAGGAGGCAGTGGTTTTTTTTACTGTATAGTACTTTTCTCTCACTACGTAGCACTACACACAGTTCGCAAAACACTCATCCCACAAACTGAAGCCATTTTCCATTCAAGGAGTTGAATTTCATCATCATAAAAACTAATGTCATTTTATTATGAGGCATCATTTTATTACCCCCTAATAGAAAATAAATTACTTCATGAATATCTTATGTGGCTAATAGTTTGTGAGACTTCTATGCAGAACTCCTATACGACCACCCTCCCTCGCAAAGCACCATGTGGACACCTACTTCCATGCAGTTGACTATTTTGAGAAATTATTTATTCATCAATAACTATAAATACTGACACCCAATTTAGTATTAATTGGAGGTAGGATACACATAAAGGATTTTTTGGGATGCTCAGATGGTCCTTTCTCTCGCAGAACCACTCAGGTAAAATTCTCGAGCTCCAAACTGGGGAGGGAATTCGTGTTATAATCCACCAGAAAATATAATAGAAAATCATGTTATGAACATTTCTATGTGAAGATCCTTTGTGGAATACCCATTTTCTAGCACTATGTGGAAGATTC
Organism: Viscum album; assembly: GCA_963277665.1. NCBI lineage: Eukaryota > Viridiplantae > Streptophyta > Magnoliopsida > Santalales > Viscaceae > Viscum > Viscum album. The sequence continues at coordinate 1,464,941,155 of OY728139.1, forward strand.
TATGTGGTCTTCACTGCCATGCGGTTATCCCCATGCGATGTTCCATGTGGGGCTCCCTCAAGGAATTCCATGTGGCCAGCCCCATGTGAAGTTTTGTATAGTTCTCCCTCAATGAATTCCATGAATACCCACCCCACCCTCATGAATCACCGTATAGACAATCCTAGATGAGCATGTGATCCTTTACAAACTTCTCCAAATATGGGCATACTCCTAGGTTTAATCCCCATTAAAATCTTCAATTCACCATGAGTCGAGATACTCTTCATAGTTATAGAAACATGGGCATCATCCTAGGTGTAATTCACATTCAAAACTTCAATTCAACATGATTCTATAAAAAAGTTCATCCTCTTAGGTGTAATCCCCATTCAAACTTTCAATTCACCTTGAGTTGAGATACTCCTCATGGTTCCAAAAACATTGGAATTATCCTAGGTGCAAGCCCCATTCAATCCTTCAACTGATCATGAATTGAGATACTCCTAATGGTTCCAGAAACATGAGAATACTCCTAGGTGTAAGACCCATACAAGCCTTCAATTCACCATGAGTCAAGATACTCCACCTGGTTCTAGAAACATGGGCATCCACCTAGGCTTAATCCCCATTCAAACCTTCAATTCACCTTGATTCGATATAATCCTCATGGTTCCAGAAAGATAGGCATCCTATTAGTTTTAAAACCCAACCAAAACTTAAATTAACCATGAGTGGAGATACTCCTCATGGTCTTAGAAATATAGACATCCTTCTATGTGTTATCCCCATTCAAACATTCAATTCACCATGAGTCAAGATACTATTCATGGTTTAAGAAATGTGGGAATCCTCCTAAGTGTAAAACTCATTCAATCCTTCAATTCACTATGAGTTGAGATACTCCACATGGATTCTAAAACATAGGCATACTCCTAGGTTTAAGCCTCATTCAAACCTACAATTCACCATGAGCCGAGATACTCTATAATTTTCCAGAAAAATGGGAATTTGCATATGTGAAGGTCCCATTTAAACCTTTAATTCACCATGAGTCAAAATGCCCATCATGGTTCTAGAAACATGGGAATCCTCCTAGGTTTAATCCCTAACCCAATATTCAATTCACCATGAGATGAGATACTCCTCATGGTTTCAGAAACATGGGCATCCTCCTAGGTGTAAACCCAAACCAATCCTTCAATTCATCATGAGTTTAGATACTCCTCATGGTTCCATAAACAAGGTAATCCTCTTAGGTGTAAGCCCCAACCTAACCATAAAATCATCATGAGTAGAGATACTCCTCAGTTCTAGAAACATGAGCATCCTCATAGTTGTAAGCCCCAGAAAACCTTAAATTAAACATGAGTTGAGATACTCCTCATGGTTCTAGAAACATGGGAATACTCCTAGGTGTAATCCCCTACCAAACCTTCAATTCACCATGAGTCGAGATACTCCTCATGGTTTCAGAATCATGGTCCTCCTCCTTAGGTGTAACCCCAACCAAACCTTCATCTCACTATGAGTTGAGATACTTCCCACGGATTCCTAAAATTCACCATTACCAGATCCACCTACATGGTCAAGTACCTTAGGTCATATCATGTGTAAGATCCTGTAGGGTCATAAAAACTAGACAAAGGGAAGGAAAATACTCCCACAAATTTGATGAAGGAATAAGATGTAGGTTAGATTGAAAATTTTAGAAGAAGATTGAAGAAATAAAATTTAGCAAAGGACCAAAGTGGTATATGTACTGATTTATGGGAATAGTATGAGGATGGTATTGCCTACAAACCAAACGGTAAGTGGAAAGGCCATGAAATACTAGCCCGCAAGGCTTTGGCTAGAAAACCAGTCAGTTCGCAGAATAAATGAGGAACGATTATAGCATCCCGCCTTTTTTGTCACAGAAACTTTCATTACATTATACAAAACTGAGGATATTTAAGGTTTAGTGTCTTGGAAACTAGGAACTTAATACATGAAATAAAAAAAACATTCTTCTTAAACACTTGAAAGGATTCTCTTTATGTTCATCCTAGGTTCATTACTGCATCTCATAACCTGGGTACATACATCAAAAGAAAGGGTGAGCAGAAGGACCAGTAAGGGAAACAAGGGAAACATTTAGCATGTGAACTTGAGATACATCAATAAAGTCATGAAAAGAACTTTAAGGCATGAGAATGAAATCATGAGACATATCATGATAAAAATAACGTATTTCATAACTTGAAGATGTGGCTACAACATTTAATATTGAAAATCATTTCTGTTTCACCAAGGTCCATCCCCAAGGTGTCATTAAAAATTACCAAGGTTATTCACCAAGGCGTCGTTAAAAATAGTCATCTCTAGAGATTAAGTCTTTACCCAATGCATTGGAGCGATACCAGGGCGCACCCTTAACATGTCTTTATTATCATGTGAGCCACATATATCATCATCAATCATTTCATAAACAACCCATATAGCATAAAAGAAATGAGTTTCATTTTGTAATCATAATGTTTTAAAAACTGCTTTAAAGACATGATCTTTATGTCACTTTAAACCCACGGAAAGGGAAAGCGGGTCTCATGTATGTAAATCCCAGAATTTAAAATAGAACAACTTGGTATATATGTGAATACACCTATAGAAGAGAGAGATTTGAGTATTCACTTAATAAAATAAAAGAACTTTAGAAAAAGAGAGAGACATTTTTGAGACGGAAATTCTGCAGCATAATGGCTATGTTTCGGGGTTTTAGAAAACATTGAAAAGAGAGGGGACATGGGTCAAACATTCATAAATGACCCATAAAACAGTGGAGAAACAGAATATAAAGGATTTAAGAACATGGTAATGAAATTTGAAAGACATACCATATGAAATGAAGAACATGAAAGGAAGACAAAAATAAGATTTCTCTTATGAAAATTCGACAGCCTAACAACGTCACTTAAACTTCAACAAAAATGAATTGACAAGATAAAATAGGGTATCTCATAATATGAACATAAAATATTAGTATGATAGATTTAGAGATCATACCCCAACATAATAAAAAGGAACATGAAAGACTTGACATGAAAATAGATCTTGAAAATGAGAAGGGTGAACGAATCCCTTAAAAATTCGGCAGCCTAACGACGTCACTTAAACTTCAACAAAAATGAATTGAAGAGATCAAATAGGGTCTCTCATCATATGAAAATAAAAGATCAGTATGATAGATTTAGAGATCATACCCCAACATAATAAAAAGGAACATGAAAGACTTGAAATGCAAATAAATCTTGAAAACGAGAAGGGTGAAAGAATCCCTTAAAAATTCGGCAGCCTAATGGCGCCACTTAAACTTCAAAAAAAATTAATTGAAGAGATCAAATAGGGTCTCTCATCATATGAACATAAAAGATCAGTATGATAGATTTAGATATCATACCCCAACATAATGAAAAGGAATATGAAAGACTTGACATGAACATAGATCTTAAAAACGAGAAGGGTGAAAGAATCTCTTAAAAATTCGGCAGCCTAACGACGCCACTTAAACTTCAAAAAAAATGAATTGACAATATCAAATAGGGTCTCTCATAATATGAACATAAAAGATCAGTATGATAGATTTAGAGATCATACCCCAACATAATAAAAAGGAACATGAAAGACTTGACATGAAAATAGATCTTGAAAACGAGAAGGGTGAAAGAATCCCTTAAAAATTTGGCAGCCTAACGGCGCCACTTAAATTTCAACAAAAATGAATTGACGAGATCAAATAGGGTCTCTCATCATATGAAAATAAAAGATCAGTATGATAGATTTAGAGATCATACCCCAACATAATAAAAAGGAACATGAAAGACTTAACATGAAAATAGATCTTGAAAACGAGAAGGGTGAAAGAATCCCTTAAAAATTCAGCAGCCTAACGGCGTCACTTTAACATTATTAAAATGAAAGGATGAGAGCAAGAGGGGGTATCTCATCATATTAACATGAAAATGGAAGTAAGATGAATATAAAAGAACATCCTTCAACAAAAGAGCATGAAACATAAAAGAAATGATATAAAAGAGATTACTTGAAAAGAAAGAGAGAGGTCGGATCCCTTACCTTAAACGTAACTCTTAAAACTCAAAGGTTGGGACCTTGAGGGATGGGGTGTAATGCCCTGACCCCAATTACCCAGAGTCGGTGCATTATTACATAATATTGGCATGATCACAAAAATATCAAGTCTCGAAAGACCGATTAGTTTAGTAGCCTTGGAAACACTAGATATATTCATAAGTCTTACATTACATCATAAGGTAAAAAAAACTACAACAACATATTGTCTTAATATCCCCTCATACTATCCCTATAGGTCATTCATAAATTACTTCTTCACATCCTGGGAAAAATAAAACATTGAAAGGGTGATCTCAGATGCTCAGTAAGGATAACAATATAGCAAAAGCTTTCATAGATAAGCATAAACACTTAAGGCAATGTATGAATAAAACAAAAGCCTTTTAAACTTGAACTTCAGAATAATATGGCAATGATAAAATGAAATAATGCCATTTAATTGCACACATGGATATTCTACTAGTCTAATAATCACATGCAATATCAATAATCACTTTCTTAAAGATGGAATGCATAATGCCAGACTATCATAACCACGTAGCCAATGCCTCGTGCCAAGACTACAAATAAGATTTTGTCAAGGCCTTGTGCCAAGACACTAGTTTGTCTCATGATACATACAGATGCATCGAGGAGCTATAGCGGGCTCCACCCATCACTTACTAAGTCCAATGCATTCCTCATATGAACAGGTTTAAACATAACATAAACATTCGTATTAAAACTAGCATACGAAATGTCAATACTTTAACCACAAACCATGAATGGTATAAAAATAGCACATACACAGTCAAACATAACTCATTCGATACAATATGGAAGATTGTATTGTATTATAATAACCTCAATTGATAATGATGAAGGATATTGACATAGATGAAAATAATCATCAAAACAATTAGAGTGAAATATCCCCCTTTTTTTTGAAATCATTTAAAAGTCACACTATTTGTCAAGAATCCATTTAAAATAGATTTTAGAATCAAAGTGTCCCATACCACTTTGAAAATTTTAAAAGGAATTTTGATTTGAAAACTTTAATGTCCATATAAATAAATCCATAAAACCATTTTTAAAACATGGACATTAATGAGAAAGATTTAGAATAATCAATCTTTAAAACATTTTAAAATGTCATTTTAGTTAGAGTTCCTAAACAAAAGAGAGACACTTGAATAAAAATAATTGAGGAAATAAAAACTTTGTAATATCATGAAAATAAAGGGATTCATGATATATTATGTCAAAGTACATTATATACACCATATAAAAGTGATTTGGTGTATAACAATAAAGGAGTCTCAATGGAATGTAAATTGAGATGAAATCTCTCATAAAGGCCGTATCCTTAGGTTAAGGATAAATCAACGACATAATTATGAGCAACAAATATAAATACACTCAAAATGATTGGATATTCAGTGTAAAAAAATCAAAGTACATTCACACATATTCTTGTAAAAACAACACCAATGAATTGGATGTTTAACTCAACAAATCGAGATTGAGTAAAAATTACTCTTATCAAGTTCATACTGATGACCTGATAATTTATCAATGGAGTGATTATGTGTATCAAAAGTATATCCACAGAAAGAGGACTGGAATTTATGACATAATCAAATGAATAGTGATTCTACACATAATCTTGGAGTAAAATAATCAATGAAGTATGCGTAAAGCTGAATGAGTGGAAATTGAAATTTGTAATTCCCTTACCAATTTGGTAACATACGAAACATACACCCATGAAAGAAGGATCATACAATGATGATGTAAATATACATATTAAAGTATATTACACAATGAGTACAAACATGGGCAGTACACACACCACATGCAATAAATAAGCGGTGAATAATGGAAATCTCACGAATTTAAAAGTGAGATAAGAAACCCCTTATTTTGTACCTTTTCCTTGGTCGACGGTAGGTTAAACTCCTATATAATGGTGAAATAATTTTTATTGAATTATAAAAGAATCATTTACATTAATATGATATCATATATGATCTTTTAACATTGATTTGTTAATAATATCTTAGTATTATCGTTGTTTCGGGTGTTAACTTACTCGTTTTCTTTTATATGTTTTGTTACGTAAGCTGGGTTTGTCATGGATAGGTTGTATCTTAATCATATCCAGAATTATATCAAGTCCTTAATTTTTTTTTAAATCATCAAATGATAATTATACTTGAATGGATACGATGGAGAATGAATCTCATCGCGTTCGTGAAGACGGTAGTCCGTATGTACGCACGAGCGACAATATCATTCTTTTGATGTTAAAATAATATATAATTGGATGGTATATCATATAGACAGAATAATTATCATGTTATATTTATTATTTATATTAATTACACATCATTATCATACCCATCCAAATAATAATTTATTGAATGACAATTACACCACGACGTGGAGACGGTAAGCCGTACGTACGCACGTATGGTGACATGTCATTCAAAGGATGGATAAAATACTGAATATGGTTGTACCATATTTATAATAATATTACAGTATATAGGAGATACTGGATTCATTATTTTAGAATGGGAATAACGAAGAAAGAAGAAGTTGAAGAAGAAAAGAATTTGAAAAAGGGTGGTAAAAACATTACCTCTTCTTCGGGTTCTTCCTTTTGATTTGATCAAAAGGGCTCCTTAGGTTGGATTTATGATCAAACTAAGGCCTCTAGGTTGTAGTTAGGGAAGTTGAGAGAGTATCTGGGCAGGGCTTGGCCAAACCAAAAGGCTTTGAAGGTGTGAAGTAATGAGAAGGGGGAGTGCCCTTTTATAAGAGGGGTGAAGAACACCTTTGGAATAACTAAAAATATTATTTTATAATAAATTCATATTCGGTTTCTAATGGCTCCAAAGTGGATTATTTAAAGGTTAAGGTGGGGATAGGTTGAAAACCACTCAATCAATAGAATTTAGACAGGTTTGGGTCATTATATTAACCTTATCTTTAAGTATTAACTCTTAGTTAATTAGTTTCACTTTTACAATGTCTCTTTGTATTTTTATATTATATGATTAATAATCTTACTATATACATCCAAGAGACCCAAAAGTGGTCCATTAATAATACACCTATCATGATATAAGTATCTTGGCTGAACCTTAGATTTTTAGAAATTTAATATCAATTAATAATATAATATTTTTTTTCAAAACTCTTTTATGTCAATTTTGAAACTATTCAATAATTGATTTTTGTAAAAAACACAACAGAAGGATTAAATTCGAAAAAAGTTAATTAAATCAATCCTAACATGTCATATTAACCTATAAAATTAGTGTAATTCATAAAAAGTCTCAAATTATATTTATTTGGGTGTTTATAATATCAATTATTTTAATTTTTCACTATTATGGTAATTACTACATCATCATTGTGTCATAACTAAATTAAATTATTTATTGTCTAAAAATTATAAATAAAATATCATTATGTAGGAAATCGTTTTATCTTTCTAATGAATATTTACAATTGAAATTATCTTACGTATAACCCTATATTAAAAATGTTTTAGTAAATAAACTTTGATTTTAACTCTTTTAACTCTTTTTTGAATTAAATAATAATAAATGTCCTAATCTAATCCAAGTGGGCCTAAATGATAATATTTTACTCCTAAGGTTGTTTTTGGTCGAGATACACTTGTCCAATAGAATTAGGACATGTGTTAGGGTAATATTAATATCATTTTCACCCTTAATTACTCTATTTACTTTTAACCGTGGTAAATAAAAGTAAAAAGTTACTATTCACCAAAAATTATTTTTATCTCATTGAACCACATTTTACTCCTTGATATTAATAGTGTTTCTCAGATTTTCGAAATTCCACTCACAGAAGCGGTAAAATTAAGTTTTATGAAAAATTCAGTTTTTTAACTACCACTTAGTGGTTTCACTATTCATCAAAAAATGAAAGTTTCCAGAAAAATACAAAAAATTAGGCCTAAGCTATATTTGATGTTATGAATTCAAAAATGATGTCTATTTTACCAAATTCAAAACATATCAGTTGCGTTAATTAATTTAAAAATTAATTCCCGTCGTCAAAACAAATAGCGTGTTTTTAAGAGATAATAACTATCAAAAGATTGACACTTGTTTATGTCTGGTTTAAATGTGAAATTACATCCAATGACTAACATTGTATTAAATGGTAAAAATATATTCTAAATATAATTTAAAACCACTAAAATTAATAACTTATCACTATTAATTATTTCGATTAAAAAAGTTGTTTTTAATTAAAATCTAGTAATTTTCACTATTCATCAAAATATGAAAGTTATCCAAAAAGTACCAAAATTTCACCCTAAGCTAATTTCGATATTACGAATCCAAAAATGAAGTCCATTTCGAAAGATAAAATTTATAAAATTTCAAAAAGTAGGTATTACTATTCATAACGGCTAGTTTGATTGGTTGTGGTGTGTTGGAATCTCGAAGTTGCGTACAATGAACGACATTGCATTATTCAAAGGGAAACGTACCATGGAAGCTTGGGGTGTTACATTCTCCCCTCCAATAAATTGCGTCATCGCAATTTTTTTTTTAAATTGGGCTTGAGAATAAAATGGAAAGTCCCACATCGGAAAGAGAGTTGATAAAACTATCACTTTAAAAGAAAGGAAGAGAGGTATAAAGGTCACCCAAGATAACCCATACTAGGATTCCATGTAGGAAAACATTGATATGGATGATAAACTATGTGTTAAGTTCTGATGGAGAGGGATAGAAAACATGATCAGGAGAATGTTAACAATAAGAAAATCACAAACTTTTGTTGGGACAAACAGCCATTAGTCTCCCAGTAGGAAAAGTAAACGGACAACATTTTTTGTTTTAAGTTACATTACATAAGGACGAAGAATTCATTTATGATATTAAATAAGAACATAAAGAGATATACTTAATTTTTAAGTGGAGTTTCATTCTTTAATAAATTTTTACCACTAACTCTTTTTTTGAACAATGAGTATTCAAGAAGACTTGGTCACAATGGAAGAGCTAGAATAAACTTCTATAGAAATACATGATCCACGTAGGATAAACTATATATTTAACTTGTCTTTAGAGATTAATCAAAACCAAAATGGTTAGTATAATATCTGATGATCCCCCAAATGGATATTACATTAGAGAAAAAAAACACTAATCTTAATTTCTAAAATTAAACCATCAATACCCCAAAGTTAAATAAATACCATTCAATAATCAATTGTCCATAAAATCCTTCAATATAATCCAAACTAATATTGAAACCCAAAACTTATAAGAATTTAGTCTTCCACATTAAATTGTATCTCCAAATGACATTAATTACTCTTAAAGTCACATACTTAAAAGTAATTAACCTAATCATTTCCATAAATAACCCAAATCACTATAAATCCACAATAAAAACATAGATAAAAATCCACCATTACTCCTCAAATGAAATCCCATACTATTCTATTTTCCTTGGGCATATAGTGTTCACAACAAAGTGAACAACTTCCAAAATAAAATTTATCACTTAATCACCAAATCATTTTCCTATACTAAGGGTATTCATTTGATAAGACATAAGATCCCAAATCAAATTATTATTGATCAATAAAATCATTTAACTAAAAATAATAGTCACACAAACCAGGGACTTCACGTAGTCCAGTGGTAGGCGATAAATCCCAATTTCACTTTGGTTGTGGGTTCGATTCCTACAACTTTATCCGACGTGACGGGTTGTCACACGGTCTGCGTGTTGTCCTTTTTCAAAATCTATATTTTATAACATTACCAAAATGAGATAAATTCCTCAAAATAACCATAACACAATTTAACCACAAATCTTATCTCATACCTTGCATTTTCATCTCAAATTATAATAACTTATAATTGCCTCAAACCCAATGATCATATAAAACCAAATGGTTATTTATAACTATATCCACAAGAGAAAAGATAATTCTTCCTCAAATATCATTCTCACATGAAAAAATGCAGGGTTAAAAGAGAAAATTATTCCAAAGTAAACCCATCAAAAAGGAGCACTAATACTTTTTAAACATTTCTCCAACCATTTATTTCCACATAGCTTCTTCTTTGTCCAAGAAAATATCCTATAGAATAGAGAATTCACTCGGGTAATGTCCAGGTCCCCTACATTTACAGCAAATGACTGTAAATGGATTCTTGGGACCATTTTTATCTTATTCCATAGTACTCTTCATTTTTCTTCAGCAATTCTTCACTTTATGTACTTCCTTCCCGCACGTAAAGCATTTCTTTGTCCCATTGAGACACTTTCCTGGGTGTCTCCTTCCACATTTCCTGCATGATGGAAATTGAGGATTCCTTTCTCCATGGTCTCCACTACTGGAGCTCTTATCATTCATCAACTTTCTGTTCTTTGTTGAGTCCGAGAATTGGTTAATATATATATTGTTGATCATATTTTTGGAAAATTGATTTGGCATAAAAACGATATCTTTTACGCCTATCAACATTCCATTTTTTTGCTCATTGCCACCACCGTTCCCACCTTGTACATCATTCTCAAAGTCACTATGACTTCCTTGGAATCCAGCCATTGACTAAAACTAGAAAGCATTGTGTGAGTAACAGTAGTCATAAAATCATTTAGAGATTAACATGTCACTATATTCTCAATTTGAAACACATTAGAATTAACCAAGGTCATTTACTCTCATCATATATATATAATACTTCAAATGGGTTTGTAAAGAAAATGTAAATTATCCTAAGCATATCCTCCGGGAGTGTCGTAACCAAGAGTGGAGCAAGGCCCGTTGTCGTGCACCAGTTCCCGTTCGAGTCTAGCTCAAAGCGGTGTTTTCGGGTTTTACCCCTAGGTACATATGTGCCAGAGCCGCCTCTACCTGCTCGTATCCAGACAGGGATGTATTGCTCAGAAAACTCACAAAATCTCTACAATACCAAAATTCTAGGAATTTCTTCTATACTAATCCTCAAAGTTCATCTTAGGTCTACGTGCTCTAATCAGAGTTTATCTAAATCTAGCTTCCAAAGTTTGTACTAAACTTCCTCTGATACCAACTGTAATGCCCCGACCCCAGTTACCCAGAGTCGGTGCATTATTAAATAACATTGGCATGATCACAAAAAGATCAAGTCTTGAAAGACTGATTAGTTTAGTAGCTTTGGAAACACTAGATATATTCATAAGTCTTACATTACATCATAAGGTAAAAAAAACTACAACAACATCTTGTCTTCATATCCCCTCATACTATCCCTGCAGGTCATTCATAAATTACTTTTTCACATCCTAGGAAAAATAAAACATTGAAAGGGGTGAGATCATATGCTCAGTAAGGATAACAATATAGCAGAAGCTTTCATAGATAAGTATAAACACTTAAGGAAATGTATGACTAAAACAAAAGCTTTTTAAACTTTAACTTCAGAATAATATGGCAATAATAAAATGAAATAATTCCATTTACTTGCTCACATGGATATTCTACTAGTCTAATAATCACATTCAATATCAATAACCACTTTCATAAAGATGGAATGCATAATGCCAGACTATCATAACCACGTAGCCAAGACCTCGTGCCAAGACTACAAATAAGATTTTGTCAAGGCCTCGTGCCAAGACACTAGTTTGTTTCATGAGACCTACCGATGCATCGAGGAGCTATAGAGGGCTCCACCCATCACTTACTAAGTCCAATGCATTCCTCATATGAACAGGTTTAAACATAACATAAACATTCGTATTAAAACTAGAATACGAAATGTCAATACTTTAACCACAAACCATGAATGGTATAAAAATAGCACATCCACAGTCAAACATAACTCATTCGATACAATATGGAATATTTTATTGTATCATAATAACTTCAATCGAGAATGATGAAAGATATTGACATAGATGAAAATAATCATCAAAACAATTAGAGTGAAATATCCCCCTTTTTCTTGAAATCATTTAAAAGTCACACTATTTGTCAAGAATCCATTTAAAATAGATTTTAGAATCAAAGTGTCCCATACCAATTTGAAAATTTTAAAAGTAATTTTGATTTGAAAACTTTAATGTCCATATAAATAAATCCATGAAACCATTTTTAAAACATGGACATTAATGAGAAAGATTTAGAATAATCAATCTTTAAAACATTTTAAAATTTCATTTTAGTTAGAGTTCCTAACCAAAAGAGAGACACTTGAATAAAAATAATTGAGGAAATAAAAACTTTGTAATATCATGAGAATAAAGAGATTCATGATATATTATATCAAAGTACATTATATACACCATATAAAAGTGATTTGGTGTATAACAATAAAGGAGTCTCAATGGAATGTAAATTGAGATGAAATCTCTCATAAAGGCCGTATCCTTAGGTTAAGGATAAATCAACGACATAATTATGAGTGAAAAATATAAATACACTCAATATGATTGGATATTCAGTGTAAAAAAATCAAAGGACATTGACACATATTCTTGTAAAAACAACACCAATGAATTGGATGTTTAACTCAACAAATCGAGATTGAGTAAAAATTACTCTTATCAAGTTCATACTGATGACCTGATAATTTATCAATGGAGTGATTATGTGTATCAAAAGTATATCCACATAAAGAGGAGTGGAATTTATGACATAATCAAATTAATAGTGATTCTACACATAATCTTGGAGTAAAATAATCAATGAAGTATGTGTAAAACCGAATGAGTGGAAATTGAAATTTGTAATTCCCTTACCAATTTGGTAACATACGAAACATACAACCATGAAAGAAGGATCATACAATGATGATGTAAATATACATGAATTAAAGTATATTACACAATGAATACAAACATGGGAAGTACACACACCACATGCAATAAATAAGCGGTGAATAATGGAAATCTCACGGATTTAAAAGTGAGACAAGAAACCCCTTACTTTGTACTTTTTCCTTGGTCGACGGTAGGTTAAAATCCTATATAATGGTAAAATAATTGTTATTGAATTATACAAGAATCATTTACATTAATATGATTTCATATATGATCTTTTAACATTGATTAGTTAATAATATCTTAGTATTATTGTTGTTTCGGGTGTTAACTTACTCGTTTTCTTTTATATGTTTTGTTACGTAAGCCGGGTTTGTCATGGATATGTTGTATCTTAATCATATCCAGAATTATATCAAGTCCTTAAACATTATTTTTAAATCATAAAATTATAATTATACTTGAATGGATACGATGGAGAATGAATCTCATCATGTTCGTGGAGACGGTAGTCCGTATGTACGCACGAGCGACAATATCATTCTTTTGATGTTAAAATAATATATAATTGGATGGTATATCATATAGACAGAATAATTATCATGTTATATTTATTATTTACATGAATTACACATCATTATTATACCCATCAAAATAATAATTTATTGAATGACAATTACACCACGATGTGGTGACGGTAAGCCATACGTACGCACATATGGTGACATGTCATTCAAAGGATGGATAGAATACTGAATATGGTTGTACCATATTTATAATAATATTACAGTATATAGGAGATACTAGATTCATTATTTTAGAATGGGAATAATGAAGAAAGAAGAAGTTGAAGAAGAAAAGAATTTGAAAAAGGGTGGTAAAAACATTACCTCTTCTTCGGGTTCTTCCATTTGATTTGATCAAAAGGGCTCCTTAGGTTGGCTTTCTGATCAAACTAAGGCCTCTAGGTTGTAGTTAGGGAAGTTGAGAGAGTATTTGGGCAGGGTTTGGCCGAACAAAAAGGCTTTGAAGGTGTGAAGTAATGAGAAGGGGGAGTGCCCTTTTATAAGAGGGGTGAGGGGCACCTTTGGAATAACAAAAATATTATTTTATAATAAATTCATATTCAGTTTCTAATGGATACAAAGTGGATTATTTAAAGGTTAAGGTGAGGATAGGTCGAAAACCACTCAACCAATAAAATTTAGACAGGTTTGTGTCATTATATTAACCTTATCTTTAAGTATTTACTCTTAGTTAATTAGTTTCACTTTTACAATGTCTCTTTTTATTTTTATATTATATGGTTAATAACCTTACTATATACATCCAAGTGACCCCCAAGTGGTCCATTAATGATAAAACTATCATGATATAAGTCTCTTGGATGAACCTTAGATTTTTAGGAATTTAATATCAATTAATAATATAATATTTGTTTTAAAAACCTTTTTATGTCAATTTTGAAACTATTCAATAATTGATTTTTGTAAAAAACACAACAGAAGGATTACATTCGAAAAAAGTTAATTAAATCAATCCTAACATGTCATATTATCCTAGAAAATTATTTTAATTTATAAAAAGTCTCAAATTATATTTATTTGGGTATTTATAATATAAATTATTTTAATTTTTCACTATTATGGTAATTACTGCATCATGATTGTGTCATAACTAAATTAAATTATTTATTGTCTAAAAATTATAAATAAAATATCATTATGTAGGAAATCTTTTTAGCTTTCTAATGAATATTTACAATCAAAATTATCTTATGTATAACCCTATATTAAAAATGTTTTAGTAAATAAACTTTGATTTTAACTCTTTTAACTCTTCTTTGAATTAAATAATAATAAATGTCCTAATCTAATCCAAGTGGGCCTAAATGATAATATTTTACTCCTAAGGTTGTTTTGGTCTAGATACACTTGTCCAATAGAATTAGGACATGTGTTATGGTAATATTAATATCATTTTTACCCTTAATTACCCTATTTACTTTTAACCGTGGTAAATAAAAGTAAAAAGTTACTATTCACCAAAAATTATTTTCATCTCATTGAACCAAATTTTACTCCTTGATATTAACAGTGTTTCTCGGATTTTCGAAATTCCACTCACAGAAGCAGTAAAATCAAGTTTTATGAAAAATTCAGTTTTTAACTACCACTTAGTGGTTTCACTATTCATCAAAAAATGAAAGTTTCCAGAAAAATACCAAAAATTAGGTCTAAGCTATATTTGATATTATGAATTAAAAAATGATGTCTATTTTACCAAATTAAAAACATATTAGTTGCATTAATTAATTTAAAAATTAATTCCCGTCATCAAAACAAATAATGTGTTTTTAAGAGATAATAACTATCAAAAGATTGACACTTGTTTATGTTTGGTTTAAATATGAAATTACATCCAATGACTAACATTGTATTAAATGGTAAAAATATATTCTAAATATAATTTAAAACCACTCAAATTAATAACTTATCCCTATTAATTATTTCGATTAAAAAAGTTATTTTAATTAAAATTTAGTAATTTTCACTATTCATCAAAATATGAAAGTTATCCAAAAAGTACCAAAATTTCACCTTAAGATAATTTCGATATTACGAATCCCAAAATGAAGTCCATTTCGAAAGATAAAATTTATAAAATTTCAAAAAGTAGGTATTACTATTCATAACAGCTAGTTTGATTGGTTGTGGTGTGTTAGAATCTCGAAGTTGCGTACAATGCACGACATTGCATTATTCAAAGGGAAACGTACCATGAAAGCTTGAGGTGTTACATGAGGGAACCTTGGAAGGAATCCTTGGGAGGTAAGGAGACCAGAACTTTGTTGAGGATGATTTTGGAGTCGAATGGATGAGAGGATGACTTGGTATTTATAGGGAAAGTGAGGGGACAAAGCATTAATCGCCAAGGGACACCTCATTGGTGGTTTTGGCAAAACCATGGGCTTGCCCATGGTATTTGCCCATGGTATTGGCCACTTGGGACACCTCATACCTTATCTTACTATTCATAAGTCAACCATATTGATTACATACTTAATACATCATTTAATGATGTCATTAAACACCCGTAACTTAAAAACTGTATTTTCACTATTCATCGAAAATTCAACTTTTTTAGAAAAATCCCAAAATTTCACCTTAAGAAAAAATCAATGCTCTGATTTCAAAAATGAACTCCATTTTATAAAAATAATTTTCTAAATATTTTTAATTTAATTTTTAAATAAATACACTATTCATCGAAAATTCATTTTTTTCAGAAAAATCCCCAAAAATTACCTTAGCATAATATCGATGCTCTGAATTCAAAAATAAAGTCCATTTTATAAAAATAATTTTCTAAATAATTTTAATTTAATTTTTAATTAAAAAAAACACTATTCACCCTAAAAAACTAATACTTGACTAATAATTTATGAAACCGTTATTTAACCATTTTATTGAACCACATTACTTAATCAAGGTGCCTAGATTATATTAATAATTTCTTTAAGTGAGATTACTAATCCATTTGGTCACATTACTAATCCAAAGCATAAAATCACTATTTATAATTTACTATTCATCAAAAATTAAGTTGATCTTATTAGACTCTAAATTTCGTACTGAACATAATTGTAGAAGTCCATTTTTTGAAAATCATTACACATTTTTAATTATTTAATGTTTACATAAACATTTTTAAAATATCCTTTCTCTAAAATTCATCAAAAATATGCATACTATATTTATCCGGATATTTGAAAATTCATAAACTTCATCATAAGAATAAATCAAAAAAATTTATTTAAAACAAAAGATTACACAAGGCAGTTATGGTCTCCTTACATAGCCCCTTATAACCCCAGCATAGGATCTAAGTGTGAGGTGTGCTAAGGTGAGAGAATCTGAGAGCGGCTCAGCCAACATTTCACAAGTGGTAATTTCTACCAGTTTGAACTTCTTGCGAAGGCGATTCCGTTCTAGCTTCACACGATGAAGTTCGGCTTGGGTTTGGTCCAGAGCAAAAGCCCAGTGGTGCTACCTCCTTCCCAAGTTCCTTTAGATGGGCTTCGATTGGCCCGAGACTATTGTATGAGGCCATCAAATCTTCTTTCTATATTAATTAACCAAGATCACTTGTATTTAGAGACAATAAGCGAAACGTTTAGTTTCCAGCTGTCATATTGACCAATGTTCATATAACAATCAAAACCCAACGGTCTCATTTTAATTATACTCATGTTATCAAATGAAACAGTTTTGTTGAGTATAAAAATAAAATAACACAAAAAATTAGGAAACAATATTTATTCAAAATTTCAGGTCGTTACAACAACACTGATCCCCCACGAACCACATCATTGTCGGAATGGAGGCAGAGAAATTCTACCCGAGAACTGCCGCCCATTGTCTCTGAAAATTCAGTTCGTAGACAATGCAAGGCTGGCTGCATCCCGTGAACTGCACTATTCTCGGGATTGAGGCATTGATTTCTGCCACCACGAACCACCGTCCTATGAACCTCATCCCTACAAACCTCAGTTGACTGAGTCATCCATGGGCCAAATGATTTCCCTATGGGCTTCCGTAAAAGGTGCTGTGTGACTCATAGATACAACTTCCTTGGAACTCTATAAAAGGACCCTGAGGGGAGATGATAAAAAGGAGAATAGAGGGATATAATGAGTGAGGATCATATTTTCGAATAATCTTAGAGTTTATGAATGGAAAAATTCAAAGGAAAATGATTGATGAAGTATGGAACCATGAACGGTTTCTAGAAAGTATAAATCCACCGCGAACTGTAAAAGGAAGAAGTATAATAAAATGGAAAAAACCATGAACCTAATTGGAAAACCTTGAACCATACTTCCTTTACAGATGAACTTTCCACGAACTATAGGACTAATGCCCCTTCTTCAATCAAGCGCACCACATAGTACATATCTATGTAGACAAAACTCTACCTTGCATAGCGTTCCTCCACATAGAGGGACTCCATCATCATATACCACCATGGTATGCAGACAGAACCTGAGGCCGCATACCACTATAATACGTGGACCACATTCAAATCCATGTACCACCTTGGTACGTGGAAAACCTCTATACTTGTATGGTAGTACGCCATGTGGAGGGTACCCCACCCTGTATGAACAAATGATATGCAAAGTAGGGTACCTTCGAGCTTTCTACCTTCCGGTCTCGATCATGCCCTTCCGTTTCCATCCCATCCTATGAATCCCCTCTGCTAACCAGTCCATTGGCATCAGGCTAAGGCCTCTTCCAAATCCACCGAACCCCTATGATAAAATCATCAGGTGCATCAGCATGTCCTTATGAGTTTACATATCCATGGTAAGTAGAGTCACGTGGATAATACTGAAAAGAGTGTGGACACCCGTAATGTCTTTAAATCTACATTTCCATGGTAACCTGGGGCCCAAACTTGGAATACTCATGTGAACCTCCCTGTTATAGGGATCAAGGGTAATCAATGGATTTTACATTCAATTAGGGACAATGATAAGTCAAAGGGATCATTCTTTCCTTTCCTTTTGACGAGGAGCGATGCTTATCCCCTTTCCTTGAACCAGCTTTAGGGAACCCCCTTAAGGGGACCCCATAGCCTTCCTACTGGAGGCGACACTCCTACTCCTATCAATGTTAGCCCATGACATTTCTAGATATATTCCCACATGTAACTATCCTAGATATCAACATGGGTGAGAGTTTTCATGTTCAAATCCCATCTCTCTCCCTCGTCAAGCCATTGTCCCTTCCTCTTCCATCGCCCCTTCCTCTTCCATCGTCGTCCTCCTTTTCCATCAGAGGAGAAGGAAAATGTGTGGTTTTCCGGATATATGTCTTCCTGTTGTTTCTCAAATTTAGCATGAATCATGTGGGATTAGAGGTTAATGATGATCATGACATCCACACCATATTTAAATGAACTAAGAGAACTATGATTCCTGTTCTAACTAGGATATTTAGGATGCCTGTTTGAAGGCCCGAGCTCAAATGGGCAGCTTCCATGTGTAATCATTACCCCCAAATGAACTACAATAACTCTGATTCCTAATCTAACCATGATACATAGGAAGCTTATCTGAAGGCCTGTGTTCAAATGGGAAACTTACATGCGTCTTCCCAACCACCAATGAACTACGAGAACTCTGATTCCTACTCTAACTAGGATACATAGGATTCCTTTCTAAAGGCCTGAGCTCAAATGGGTAGCTTCCATGCATAATCCCCACCCCCAATGAACTATGAGTACTCTGATTCATATCCCAAACAAGATATGTAGGATGCCTTTATAAAGGCCTGAGCTCAAAGGGGATCCTTTTAAAAGGTTAATCCCTAATCATGCCCCCCAAAAACAAGGCCTCCATTATGGTATAGGCCCCAACTTAAACCTAACTATGAGGGATTTTATTCCCAACTAACTGGGATATGTAGGAAGCCTCCATGAGGTCCAAACCCAACACCCGAACCACCCTAGTGTTCACCTGGCCATATCCATGGTAGGGCCATATCGACTTAGGAGACCATGCCTATCTTAAGCATCTTGGGCCACTTCGATGTAAGTCCTGCATGAAATATTGACTAGACATCGTTTGACTAGATGTCCTTATTGCATGATGTTAGACTGCATGGATGAGTCCTCATCGCATGACCGTAAAAGATTATGTGTCCAGTTAAGCGGCACCGAACTATGTGGGTTTTTATTCCTCTCATGAGGATACATAGGAAGCCCATATTATGGGTTTGATCCCAATATCGAAGCAACTTCCATCCTCCCTGGATGATGATAATATCCAGAGTGTCTCATTATATGCCTTAAACTAGCATTGTCTCAACAATTTCCAACCCATGCATATATACGGTTAATTTTACAACCCAGGGGTAACCCACAAACACATGCTTGGGTAAAAAACCAAGGATTCATGAACAAATGAACATTTATTAAATCTATAAGAGAGTCCTAGAGTAGGCAATATTTCCCCCCCAAAAGGGTGTGATGAGCGCGACCTCCCATCCTCTAGACAAATGGAGTCCTTAAGTGTCATTGGTCAAATCTTCATCCAATGAGTGCCGACCTTTGGAGAGTGGGTCCATGAATCATGGATTCAAGGGCCGTTGGGTGTTTCTAGCTTCACGAATAAACCCGTTGGAGACCATATTAGGACATTGTACCCTTTATAATAACAGATGACTGGGGACTATCCATCGGTCTGTTTTGTCCGCCCCCAAATGGTATGATGCAAATCAGATTGAAACAAAAATGGTGAACCTGACGTGAATCCTTAACCAAGGTAGTGGTATTATCCCACCACAATCCCCTTTCATACAAGGAAGAGGGCCAAGAAAGATCATAAATTATGCATTTGATCATGAGATTCTACTTTGATAGTGTTTTGTTGTCTATATATGTCATATATATATTGCAGTCATTTCGCATAGCTCTCTTAGATCCAAATGGCATCCTGAAAATTTTCTCAGGAATACAGGTCAATGACCACATAGGCAGCCATGTCCCCAACAAAGAACAAGACTCCCTCTCCTATCCAACATCTTCAACACCAGGTTTTAAACACGATGATCAAATATTACCACCAAAATGGTACTCTCCCTATGGTGGAGGCTGCAAGTAAGAACCTCCAATCGGTGAAAGCTCACCATCCACCTCTTTAGTTGTGGCCAAAAATCCAGCATAGGACGGTTCCATTGGGCATATCAAATCATTTTGGGAGCCTGACCCTAGAACGTGACAATGAATACCTCCATTATCTTAGAGAGGTAGATGAGGTCGACACCAATGAATTCATCCCATCTGGACATGAACCCCACTCAAGGGATCCTGCCAGAGGACATCGCCACCAGCAGTGTACAACCTGATATCCTCATTTTTAAGAGGATCCCATGATGAGGGCACATGTGGAAGTCCAATGAAAATGAGACCCTTGGCCTGCTCATTGGGGGTGAAAAACTCATAATCAGGAACAGGTTATCACCCTGGTTCCTGAGGAGGAGGTCCAACACACAAACAAGATGACATATAATGGAAATACATACAATTCTGCCCCTCATGATGAATCCCACCATGGAAATACAACGACAATCCATGAGAAGATGGATATCCCCGCTCGCTCCTATGAATCCCACCATGGAAATAGGGTGGGACAATACGAGCAAACAAATATTCTTTCCAGTGCTCTATGGTCCCTCCATGTAGACAGATAGAAAAATTATAGGCAGATTCAAATCTCTTCTAATACACAATAAGACCATCATCCAAATAGTATGGCACCCAGATATAAGAGACACAAATCCCTACTGACGCACACCAAGCCCACCATCCAAATAGAGCAGAAACCCATGGGAAGTCAAATAACACTATAGATGCATATGAATTCCACCAGTCAAATACAATGACAATCTGCAGGTAGATAACAATTCCTAACTACCACAATAAAGTCCAATAGCCAAATATAGTGGTAGGAAAACCTGAGCAGAGTCAAATTCATGCAAATGAAAATCAAGACCTTGAGACAAATACAACGACAAACAAGAAGATGCAAATTCTTGCTCACAAATGTAAATCCCACTAGCCAAATACGGTGGCAACCAGAGAATATATCCAGTGGAAGACTTGTTCCTCTATCCCGACATAGGAGAACTGCTAGTACCCACTGGAAACCCATGGAGGACCGAAGCAAGAAAAAACTCCCACTCCAACATCAGAATGAGCATTCATACTCATTCTAGCCAAAGAAGTATCTCAAAACATATTGTCCATGATGGAGGATCAGACATCTATCCCAAAATATATCTTCCAGACATTTCAAGAAGTAATTGCGTAGGTGGAAAAAGCAAAAAGTTGGTCCCATGATCCCATCTCCTTGGGCGGGGTGATTCATCCACAAAATCAGATAGTCACCCCGGATCAGACCCACATCCCTGCTCTAGTCCAGCAGGGTCAAAGACCATATTCCATGATACAAGGACAACCAGATCGGGAACAAACGCCCATTCCAACTGGGGGACACAAGTCCAACATGGTGGTCTCTCTAGGGAAGGTATATATCCCTAACAAAACTCGAGATACTCATCGGCGTATCTCAGATACATCGTGGGAACCAACCAAACATGGTCCCATATGTGAAGGCCACTACCAACAATAGGCAAGCCCAATTTCTTGCAAGAGAGAACCCAAACATGAAAGGTGCCAATGAAAACTGGAAAATGAAGCGCACATTCATGATCCTACTCTGCTGGAAGTTGGAATTCATGACACCATCAAACATCTATCAAAATAGGCTCAAGATCCTTTTAGTCCATTATCAAATTATAGAAGTGTTAGTAGTAGTTACGAAGGTCCTCCCCGTAATGTCACTACCAGAAACTCTGAAGGTCCTCCCCAGAGTACCCACGAGGGCTTACTCTATGGGCCAAAAATGATCAATCATGATAGCCTATATCCTGATTTGTGTCAGGGTATCCCTCCCCTTGACCAAAATATCAGACAACAAGAA
The DNA here is from genome assembly GCA_963277665.1 of Viscum album. Taxonomy (NCBI): domain Eukaryota; kingdom Viridiplantae; phylum Streptophyta; class Magnoliopsida; order Santalales; family Viscaceae; genus Viscum; species Viscum album. The sequence goes on from OY728139.1 coordinate 1,464,963,614, forward strand.
GGTCCTCCCCTTTCTATTGTCCTCCCGGATAGTCCGCCCTAGGGTATACGCTATAGATATGTTTCTCCCTATAGTTGGACGTCAAGCCGTGATGGTAGTCCTCGCCATGATGGAAGTCGCTACGAAGGCCCTTCCCACAGTGAAATCAAGAAACAAGAAGGACCTACCCTCATTGTAATATGTCCTGAAGGCCCTCCCTATAATGTACACTGCATATACTCTCCCTATATCCAGAGATATGATGACAGTCCTTATTGTGATAGCAATCATTGTGAAGGAACTACCATCAATGGTTAAAAGCAGTAAGAAGGTCCTCCCCTAGTTGAGGTATTCCCTAAAGGTACTCCCTAGGGTATAAACCGCAAAATTCCTCTTTACATCTAGACACTAAGCTACGATGGTAGTCCTCACCATCATGACACCCACAACGATGGTCCTCCCCGCAGTCAAAATTTACGCCGGTGAGAAGGCCCTCCCATTGTTGAGTCAAATGTGAGAAAGCCCTCATATGATGAGGCACTTGATAAAATGGAGTACGACATTTTGGATACTCTCTACATGACAAGTGATATCCTTTCTCACCTAGAGGACAATCTGAGGCCACACTCATCTTTCGAGCCACCCTCGTACCGTTCACATGTCAATGAGACTCCCGCTTACCCCATTGCTTAGAATGAAATCATTAAGGAGTAGTCAAACCAAGATCAATAAGAAGAGTACCTGGAAGAAGAAAAACAAGATATGTTACTTGTGAGAAGACAACTAGCTAGGGATGACATACCAGTGATGTATTAGCCCACAACCACTTCTCTGTTCAACATACCAAGGGATTTTTTAGAAGAATGTATGAATAAAATTCACCTCAATATCTAGAAAACTCTTCACCTTTTAAAATAGATTTTTACCCTACGATGGGCATTAAGACCATGTTAATGTCCCGGAGAGCTTCATTATCAAATTGACCTAGAATAACTTTCATCTGCATGGAGGCCACAATCAGAAAGGTGAAAGAAAGATCTTGAGTTGTCCTAACTCCATGCATTGCACAAGTTCCAATGCCTTATCAACAACACCCCGTATGTTGTTCATATTAGGGGATGGAGAGAAAATAGATCTCAACACTTCACCCCACTTACTATCTAGTAGAACCCACTGAAAGTGACATCTTGTAATGTCATCATCCCCATATGGAATTCAAATGAATTACCTACCCAAGAAAGGTGGAACACTCAACAAGAACCAGCCTTTAGTAAGTCTTAGAAGCATCAGGATTGAAGAGAGTGAACCATAAAGAATCTACTAAACCAGGCCACTGAGAACATCTAGTAGGACTTACACCTAAGGTAATACAATCTACAAGCACTTCCCATGTCCTCAGAAGCAAAAAATCCATGTGCAGACCTGACACCATATCCAACTCACACTCACATGAGAATGAATGAGATCAAGAAGGAAACAATAATAGCAGCAACCACCAAAACACGGGATCAACCCCAAAATGAAGGTATGGGGGCATTTTTAACACAAAATTCCATCATAAGACCAGAAAATTCGGGCCTAGACATGTCAACAGAAGGATGGGAGAAACCCCAGCCCCGTAGGGCTGGGGGCATTTTTACCTCAAATTCCCGCCCAAAGGATGCCTGTCTTCTCCCATTTAGGGAGAAAAATGGATACAAGGTTCACCCATTCCATCATGTCTCATGAATCACATCCCCCAGAATGAAGATGCACTACAAGGTCATATCAGGGCCCTCTTCGAGTCACCCTTTTCCAAGAAACCCGAAGAGTGTCACATAATGGCTGGAGAAGATCCAACAAAGGATGTAAGAAGATATCCTACCATTTAGAACTTGGTACGCCACCCCATATGCGATATGCATCAATGAACATCATAGACATAATCCCCAAAAAACTCGTTAAAAATGATACAAATAACTTGGAAACAGAAGAAGAGGGTTCCCACCCGGTGACCGTCCACACCGAGCCTGGAGGTGTGCACACCAGAAACCAAAGAGTTGACTTAAACTTTAGTATCCCCTCAGTCAATCCACCACTACCTACCACACAAATACCCAACAAGGAGAATAATAAGAACAAGGTATACAAACCACCAACTCCTCCTTGTGAAGATGATTCCCCTACGCTTGAGGATAGATTCGCTCAATAGGAGGAAGAAATGAAAGAGCTAAGGAGAACCAACACTAAGCTTATAAGAGCGAGCTGTCCTTCTGGGTATGTTCCTGAGGTGGAGCATCAACACACACTTCCATCAAATGTACCTCTACCTCATAGACTCATCCCTATGGTTGAATCAAGGTTGGAAAGCTCATTCAAGGCAGCGTTAGGACCATCGGCTTACCTAAACCCAATCCTGGAAGGATATCAAAATTTCATTCCATCGGGGAAGAAACCGGAATAGATTCCGGAAAATCCATAAAGGATTCCCCTAGTTAGGTATTTGCCTCAATTTCCAGCTGCATCGGAACATCCAATCTTTCCCCCTGTTATACCCTCTTATGATCATGTCTAACAAGACATGCATCAAGGGTTCCTAAATGACATCGAGTTATTAAAAACTCTACTAGAAGAAATGTAAGGATGACACACTCCAATAAAATTGGAATGGAATCCCTACCCCGATTGGGTAAGCAACGCCCCTTTAATGCCAAATTTCAGGAACCCCATTTTCCCAGTGTTCAATGGCTCAAGAGACCTAGATCAGAATCTGATTCACTACTCTTCTTACTATGATCCCATGATGGGAAACCTAGAGAAATAAGAAGTCATGAAGCTCAGATGCTTTGTGCGAACCCTGCAAGGTTTAGATTTTGTGTGGTACACCAGTTTTCAAGCTAAGTTAATAATAGGATGGGAGGATCTCCAGTGCCAGTTCCTATTCCAGTTCAGCTCGATGTTGCAAAATAAAATAGTCAGTGATCTCATGAACTGCAAACAATGGGAGAATGAGAGAGTTTCATAATTCATTGTAAGATGGAAGGGTCTGATTTACTCATTGAACCAGCCACTCCCCCAAGATGATATGATTTCCATGTGCATAAATAATCTCTGAGATGAGCTATAAACAACACTCATTCTTGTGAAGTATACAAGTGGGTTTCGATACTTCTCCACCATCGCTCAAAGGATAGAATATTCCTTGCAACGGACTAATGTCAAGTCCCGAGAAGCCCCATAAAACCCAATAAAAAGAGCGGGGATAGATGAAGCGACTTCTTCCATGCTTAATCCACCCCCTGCACTAGCTCTAGCTCTAAGGCCCCCACCAAACTATGTAGGGACCTCCAGATGTCAACAACCTCCCCTGCCCTGTCAAGATGAGCAGAGGGGGGATAAAAGAAATCAATTCTAGGAACACATAAATAAAGTGTATTAGTTATGGTATGATCAAGTCCATGAATACTTTGTAGCTACCATGAATTGAAACTTGGTTCAACTTCTAGAGACAAAGCTGGCTGATGAAGTAGATCTTGATGATCGACCCGATTACTGTCCCTTCCATAGGATATTGGGACATGAAATTCATGAGTGATTTGTCTTCAAGTACTTCATGCAAGGAATGATATATTATGAATAGGTCAAGATGGGACCACCACCAGTGCAGGTGGCATATGTTTCCACCACTGACCTAGACGAAGAGGGGGAGTGGAAAAAAGTTGTTAACAAAAAGGAGTAAAAATTCAACAGTTGGTCGAATCATAAAATAATCAACCGATTCCACAGTATCCTCCAGGAATAGTTGAAGCAACTGATTATGCCTTTAACAGTTCCTGATGCAACACAACCGACCCCCTCGGCCCCACAATCCTCCAAAGGCCGATCACCCAACAAGTATCCCAATCAGAAGGGTGAAAATAAAGAGTAGGAAGATAAACATTCACCAAAACCAAAGTTCTATTTGACACTATCAGATTTCATGACATTGAATCAGGACACATGGACACCATCTCGCCAAATGGCACCACCGGGGGAAGATGATAAGGCGAAGTTATCATCAGAAGAGGAGCTAATTTTGTCTCCATGAATGTCATTCACTTGATGGATCCCTGATGTTATTAATATTTTCACAACTTATTATATACTCACTTTACTTATTTTATATGAAATGTTCATAATTTGTGTGAAATATTAATGTTTTAATACTAAGTATAATTTTTGAGCATTTTTAGAAGTAGTCCAATTGAGTCAGTTTATTATTTTATTTATAACTCTCACCCCACTGATTAAAATTGTGTGGTTCTTGTTTTTTAGGATTCCTTATTCAATTTCTCACATATCATTAGAAGGAATCATGGTCTAATTAGACCATTTTAAGGCTCATATGTACCACACAAGATGACCCAAAGAATTTGTGAAGAAACTGGACCATCCATGATGATTGAGTTACTGGTCTCACTCCAGAAGCCCATATTTTTTGAAACTCCAGCATTTGTTCTTTATTATCCTAAAGAATCATGGGTAAAAATTTCAGGTCCCAAATCTAAGAAAAAAGGGCCCAAATAAAGCTTTGAAGTCCAGCACACCATTCTGGATGGTAATTAAAATCAGTATTGTATTAATAAAATATCTCCTGATCTATTCATAAAATCAAGCTGAAATTTTGTAGTTTGAAAGAAGATATCTAGGTGGCCTACTTTGTTGAAGAAACAATTCGGATTTTAAGGCATATTACTATTCCAAAATCCATTCATATTTTGGCCATCGAAAAAGCATGGATTGAAATGGACAGTTTAACTTTGTTTAATCAACCGGCCATAACATTGGATCCTTAAGTAAAAATGACTCCAAATTTTTAGAGAGGTCGGACAACATTATCATATTCAACTTTGAAGAAGGATATATCTCGAGATTCGGCTGTCTGGATATCCATATCATCGAGTCAAGTGGAGGGATAGATTGTGAATGCAAACAGTCCACTTCCTTGGGCTATAAATACACCCCCCTCCTCTCCATACAAGGGGTTGGAATTTTAGAAGAGAGGAGCACATATTGGCACGACCAAAGCCTTGAAAAAGGCTTGGGAGGACCTTCCATACTCAAGTTTTAACTTGAGATACCCTTCCTCCTCTCTTTGTTTCCTTTCACTTTTGTGTTGTTCTTCATTTGTAAACTTGTAAGTTTGTGTTTTGTAATTCTATTTTAATGCAAGTTTCTTCTTCAATATATCTTATTCTCATCCACCTTATGTAGTTTAATATTAATGTTCTTAAAATAGTTTAAATACAGTTGAATCCCCTTCCCTTATTTTTCTTCCTCATTCAATCGAAAGTCTGTTTTTTTTAATTCTCATCGTTGTTCATGTGTGTGTGTTCGACGTACCACTCTTTTCTAATCTCTTTATTTTTCTTCTCTTGTTAATTCATAATCAGAAATATATAAATCAGATTAATATTAATATAAATGGCTGAGTAAATATATTATTGGGGTGAGTCAAAATTTAGGGATGTTAAGTGATTGAGAGTATTTTCTCGATGAATATTCTTTAATTTAACATTGTGTATATTGAACTTAACATATCATGGATTAATGACTTGTTTTTTTTAACGTGTGGTTTCCATGGATTATTGGAACCATAAATACACTACCATCAACAAGATCTGATTGAGATTATAACCCTAAGTTAAGTTAAGGCTTGAATTAAAGCCTTAACACTTAGTAATTCCAACCAACATTATCTTGCGAAGTGGGTGTTAAATTAACTGCAATATAAAGCAAAGCTCCAGGATATCACAAGCTTAACTACCTAAAAATGAACTCACCCCAATATTTATCAAATTGTTAAATCAAACACCAATCATTAATCACTTCATTTAATCTCTACAAACAAACCCCCCCAATCAGAATATAATCAACTAAAAACAAATGACTATTATAATGTATCATCACCGAGGATTCAAACCGAGTGATGCTATACACATTAGCAGAGCACTTGAACCTTGACCAGTCGATAGGTGACAATCAGCCATGCGTTTCAAATGGAGCCGTTGCCGGGGACGGTACTTTATGTAGTCATTGATTTTTGGTTATTGTAAAAAAAAAAAAATTTAAAAAAAAATTGATTGAAAAAAAAAAACACAAAGAAAAACCCGTCTTCTCATAAAAATCATAAACAGAAAAAACACAAAGAAAAACCCGTCTTCCTTTTTCTTCCAACATCTCTCTGAATGCCCCTTAGCCTCCCAAACAATCCCTTGGATTTGTTTGACCCTGAAATTGAGCAAACTCTTCGCCAAATAAGGAGGAACATAAGAGATAATCAAATCATTCAAGAACCAGTCCTTGTCCAACCAGTTGAATTAGATATGACTAATCTTAGGGAACAAACACTTAAAGAACTCACTGCCCCTGATATAAATTACCACCCCTTGGTATTCAATATCCAAACATAGAGGCTGACTTCGAACTCAAATCGGGTTCGATTCATCTTCTTCCTCATTTCCACGGGCTAGTCGGTGAGGATCCACATCTCCACCTTAAAGAGTTTCAAGTAGTGTGCTCTACCATGAAGCCTCAAGGGGTTTATGAGGAACAAATCAAACTCCGAGCATTCCATTTCTCCCTAGCTGACACTACTAAGTCATGGCTCTACTAAATTCCTCTTGGTTCCATAACCACATGAAATGACATGAATCGACTCTTCTTAGAGAAATTATTTCCTGCTTCTCGTACTTCTTCTATCCGAAAGGAAATAAGTGGTATCCATCAGTTTCTAAGTGAATCACTCCATGAATACTAGGAGAGGTTCAAAAATCTTGTTGCAACCTACCCACATCACCAAATCCCTGATCAACTCTTGATACAATACTTCTATGAGGGGTTATTGGCTATGGAGAGAACTCTCATTGATGCCATAAGTGGCAGAGCTCTTTTTGATAAAACTCCTGCAGCAGCAAGATATTTCATAAGTAACATGGCTGCAAACACACAAAAATTCCATAATCGGGCACATGATCAAGTCAAACAAGCCCAAGATAATAAATCAATTGATAAGAACAAGATGACAGAGTGGATGAGTGAATTTACAGGTCTTGTGCGACAACTAGCTGTGGCTACCAAATACCCAACCTCGTCTTCTCCACAATCAATGTTTCCTGGACCTGTCAAAAACTGTGGAATCTGCAACTCTCCATCTCATCCAACTGACACATGTCCAAAAATTCAAGAGGATCAATCCGATTCATCTGGACCAATGGATCTTAATGCAGCATATGCTCAGAGGAACACCAACCCTCAACTATCAGGTCATTTTGTTAGAAACTTCAACCAACCTCACTCTAATCCCTTCTCTTCTTCCTATAACCAAGGCCTTAGGTATGGTAATCCCATATCTCATCCCCCTCAATTCCCTCTTCAAAACCCAAACCAGTTTCAATATGGTCAAGGTGTTGGTAACTTCTAACAACCTTATCCTTTTATTCCTCAACCTTAAAGGAACAATCCTCCTCCTGGATTCCATTATCCTAGTGAGCCTTCCCAATTCCAAAACCAATACAATCGATTTCCCAATAACCAAAATCTAGGTAATCCCAATCTGGGACAAGCTTCTTCTTCCAAGAAAACATGAGAAAGTGCAGTGGAAGATCTTGCCTCCTTCACCCGTTCTAGCCTCAAGAACATTGAAACCCAAATTGGTCAACTTGCATCCCACCTTAGTTAGCAGCAACCATCCAATTCTTCCCAACTCCCAGCTCAACCATTACCCAACCCCAAGGGTAATGTAAGTGAAATTGCACTTAGATCGGGAAAGCAAATTTATATGCCTCAAGATAAGTCCTCCAACCCTCCTTTGAATGTTGAACTAGAAAATTAAAAGAAAAAGAAACTTGAAAAGGAACCTAAATCCATTCCCTCACCTCATTCCATTCCACTTAGGAATCAAATTCCTTTTCCTCAAGCTGTTTATAAACCAAGGATGTCCTTTAAACCTGATCTTGAAATGCTCACCATGTTTAGATGTGTTGAAGTCAACATTCCCCTCTTAGATTCCATAAAAAAAATTCCTAAGTATGTCAAGTTTCTCGAAGAGTTGTGTACCCACAAGAGGCAACTTAGGACCTTCAAAAATGTTTCCACCCAGGAGTCCATACCCATTAAGTGAAAAGATCCAGGAACCTTTACGGTTCCATACCAAATTGAAAGTTACAACTTTGATGATGCACTCATAGACCTAGGATCCTCAATTAATGTCATGCCCAAATCCATATTCTCCAACCTTGGTCTAGGTCTCTTACATCCAACAGGTGTTGTCATTCAGTTAGCCAATCGAAGCACAACCAATCTTGAGGGAATAATTGAGGATGTCGTTGTCTGAGTCAATGATCTTATCTTTTCTGCTGATTTCTATGTCATTGACATGGAAGGTGAGACGAACTCTTCTCGATCTCCCCTAATTCTAGGAAGACCATTCCTCATGACTGTGAGAACCAAGATTGATGTCCATTCAGGAATCTTATCCATAGAATTCGGTGACGAACTGGTCAAGTTCAACATTTTCCAAGCCATGCGATACCCATATGAGGATCACTCTGCATTCTCAATCCATGCTTCTGAGGATACTTTTAAGAGTCAATCAAACCCCAATCCACCATGTTCTTCATGTTCTAATGACAAAGGATCTTGTGAAATCTGCACCATTATTAACAAAGTCATAAATAGTGAAGTTGATGTGGACCTTTCATTCATAGACTCTATCAATCTAGAGGATCTTGAAAACTCTCTTGAATCCCACATCAACTCTGATATCTACTGCTCCACCTTGGACAGTATTAAGGAAAATGAATCTGAATCAAATGAAGTCCCTTATTCCATTCCTGAGTTGTCTAACCCAAAAATGAAAGATGAGACTGATCTAAAACCTCTTCCTGAACACCTGAAATATGCATTCCTTTTTCATGATCACTCTTATCTTGTCATTATCTCTTCTTCACTTACCGAAACAGAGGAGTCCAAACTTGTTCAGGTGTTAGAGGAAAACAAAAAGACCCTAGGTTGGACCCTAGATGACATACCAATAATCAAACCAGCTCTTTGCATGCATCACATCCATCTTGAGGAATCATCTAAACCAATTAGACAACCACAAAGAAGACTCAATCCACTCATCCTTGAGGTAGTTAGGGAAGATATCACCAAGCTTCTTCAAGCTGGTATTATCTACCCAATTTCTGATAGTGAATGGGTTAGTCCAATTCAAGTTGTACCTAAGAAGGGTGGGAAAACTATTGTCACAAATGAACATGGAGAGGTAGTCACAACTCGAGTGAAAAAAATGGCGTGTGTGCATCGACTATAGGAAATTTAATGTTGAAATAAGAAAATATCACTACCCTCTTCCATTCCTTGATCAAATGCTGGAACGATTAGCTGGAATGTCACACTATTGCTTTCTTGATGGATACACCGGCTACTTCCAAATCCCAATCGCACCTCAGGACCAAGAAAAGACTACTTTCACATGCCCCTTTGAAACATATGCATATAGAATAATGCCTTTTAAACTTTGCAATGCTCCTGCAACATTCCAGAGGTGTTTGATGAGTATATTTTCCAAATTCATTGAAAACTACATGGAAGTCTTCATGGATGAATTCACCATTTATGGTGAGTCATTTGAATATTGCTTGAATTCACTCTCTCTAGTCCTTCAAAAGTGTGTCAAGTGTAACCTTGTGTTAAATTTTGAAAAATGTCACTTCATGGTTGAAAATGGGATTGTTCTAGGGAACATAGTTTCAAAAGATGGTATTGAAGTTGATCCTGCCAAAATTGAAGTGATCCAATCACTTCATGAACCCAACTTTGTCCCAGACATCCATTCATTCCTTGGTCATGCTGGTTTCTATCGGAGATTCATCCATAACTTCAGTAAAATTTCCCTCCCACTCACTCGGTTTCTCCAAAATGATGTCACTTTCCATTTCAATGAGGTTTGCAAGAGAGCCTTCATTAAACTCAAAACTACTCTTACATCAGCCCCAATAATCCAACCCCCAGATTGGTCCTTACCCTTTGAGTTGATGTGTGATGCTTCTGATAGAGCTGTTGGGTCTGTTCTTGGTCAAAGAAGAGAAAAACTCTCTCATGTCATCTATTATACTTCAAAAACATTGGATGAAACTCAATATCACTACACTGTCACTGAAAAAGAACTTTTAGCAGTTGTTTTTACCTTAGATAAATTTCGTCCCTATCTCTTAAGTGCCAAAATCATCATCTTCATAGACCATTCTGCTATAAAGTTCTTACTCAAGAAAAGTGATTCCAAACCGAGGATAATAAGATAGATCCTAATGCTCCAAGAGTTTGACCTTGAAATAAATGATAGAATAGGAAAAGAAAACCCTGTGGCTGATCACTTGAGTAGAATTTCTAATTATTCTCATTCTGAAATCATCGATCCTGAATTCCCCACTGATCACCTTTCATCTCTCACTCCAAAAATACCATGGTATGCCCCAATTGTAAATTACTTGGTTTTTGGTGTTTTTCCTAAATTGTTTTCAAAATCACAAAAAATGAAGTTGAAAAGTGATTCAAAATAATATTTTTGGGAAGAAAATAAACTTTGTAAAACTGGGGCTGACATGGTAATAAGGAGATGTGTCGATGAAAATGAACATTCCTCTATCTTAGAATTCTGTCACTCAATGCCTAGTGGTGGCCACTTTGGACCGCAAAGGACCTCCCTAAAGGTCCTAGACTCTGGATTCTTCTGGCCTTCACTCTTCAAGGACTCACATGAGTTCTGTCAATCACATACCACTTGCCAAAAGTTTGACACAATTTCCAAGAGAAATGAAATGCCCCAAAACCCTTTAATTTTCTGGGAGATCTTCGATGTTTGGGGCATCAATTTCATGAGACCATTTCCCCCTTCCAATGGATTCTCATACATCCTTCTTGAAGTTGATTATGTTTCTAGGTGGTTTGAGGCCAAACCCACTAGAAAGGACGATTCACATACTGTTAGTGAGTTCCTAAAGACACACATCTTCTATAGATTTGGCACGCCTCGTGCCTTGATAAGTGACTTAGGAACCCATTTTTGTAATAAAACCATGGAATCTCTTTTGAAAAATAATGGGGTTGTACATAAAACTTCAACTGCATATCACCCCAAAACAAATGGCATGGTTGAAATTTCTAATAGAGAAGTGAAAAGAGTGCTTGAGAGAATTGTAAAACCCACCAGAAAAGACTGGCCTGAAAGAGTTGGTGAAACAATTTGGGATTATCGAACTGCCTATAAAACACCCATTGGGATGTCTCCTTTTAGGATAGTTTTTGGTAAAGCATGTCATTTTCCAATTGAAATCCAACATAAGTCATTTTGGGCAGTGAAAACTTGTAATTTTGATCTTGAAAAATCTAGTGAAGAAAGATTGTTGCAATTGGCTGAATTGGAGGAGATTTGACTTGATTATTATGAGAATTCTAATCTCTACAAAGAAAAATCCAAGGCACTCCCTGATAAACACATTCTGAGAAAGGTATTTCATGAAGGTGAAAAGGTAATGCTCTTCAATTCTAGATTTCAGCTTCACCCAGGTAAGCTTAATTCTCATTGGGAAGGTCTTTTGGTTATTACTAATGTTTACCCATTTGGTGCAGTGCAAGTCCAAGACCCCTCTTCCAAAAGGACATTCATAGTTAATGGACGTAGGTTAAAGCATCACCATGAGAGGATGCACAATCCTAGATCATCATCGACTTCCACTGGATCCCCAACTTCTCCAGTCGACCAACCACTAGATGGAGATGGCGACCCACCAAATCCAAACCAGGGGGCACCTCTTTCCCTTTAACTCCCTCTCTATCTCTTCCTCTCTCTACCTCTTTCTTCTTCTTCCTTTCTCTTTCATTTTTACCACTTTCTTTATCAACACCTTTCTTTTTCACTTTCTCTTTTGTGTGGGTGTATCTTTATAAAAAACAAAAACAAAAACCTAAAAAACAAAAAAAAAAAAAAACAAAAAAAAAACAATCACTTAAAATAATACAAAAAAATCAAGAGTCATGATTACTCACCATCGAGTTTTGAAATTTTTTCCAACCATTTTGGGGAGTTAACAAACATGTTTTCATCTCAATTTTTTTTATTTTCATCATGACTTTGGATAAAGAATTTTGTGTCAAAATTAACAAATTTTGAATGCTCAATTTTTGATTTGGATAATGATTTTCCCAAACCGTGAGGAACAACATTTGCTTTCATGCCAAGGCCACCTATGACCATCTTTTCAAAATGTGTGTTTTCACCCCCATTTGTGATTCTTGAGTTTGTGGACCTTCAAGCTGAATTTCCTACCTTAGTGTGCATTAATATGATAGAGACATTTTTTGAACCACATGAGAATCACAATAGCCAAATACCCTCCCATTTCCCTTACATCAATCCTCCTTTTGAAAGCCCCTTTGAGCCTATGAAAACCTTTTCTTTGATATCCACATTACAAGTTCAATAACTTTTTCCACCCAATATCAACATGGATTTTCATTGCATAATTTTTTGAAATTTAAGTGTGGGGGGAATGGATTTCATTTTTTGGGTACCCTATTATTGATTTTCAACGAGTTATCATCTGCTTGAGGGCAGACATCCATTTCAGTGTGGGGGAGAGGTTGTCATTCAGCGTGTTTTGTGGAATGTAATGTTCTCCCATTTATGTAATTTTGTAAATGTTATTGACAAGTGTTCAAAAAAAAAAATCAAAAATGATGAAAAAAAATCAATTTTTTTTGAAAAAATAGGTTGTGTCTTGGGTAGGTCAAAAACCACTCTTCTTCAACATTTGATCTTGTTATAACTATTACAATTAGTGTCATGAGGATATCAAACATGGGTTGAGATATGAATGTGAGATCTATTTCAAGGTCAACTTTCGAAAAAAAAGGAAAAAAATAATAAAAAAAAGAACACTTGCATTATATTCTTATTGGGAGAAGTTTTTTGTTTTGTAAATATTACATCTTCTCATTACCTTCATATTTTCTTCCTCTATTGTGTCTTTCTTCACACAATAATTCCATTGTAAATATGTATTTTCATTTCATTCCATGTTTTATTTCAAAAAAATGTGCATTGATTTTTCTATGTTGGTGTTTTAACCCTATTCTTCTCTCTCTTGGACATTATATTTCTATCGTCCCATAGCCACAGAAAGACCCATTAAAAAGACCTCTTGATTCTTGTGCACTTTGGATAGGTATTGGAAGCTGAGAGCTCTTTCAAACTCTAATATTTTCACTTTTGGTTGGTGAAAGAGTGAACGTCCACAAATGAATTTTATCATCTTGAGAGGTGTGAGTTTTGAGTGTCCAAATTTTTCATTTCTAAATTTGAGCATGAAAAAATGAGTTAGTTTTGGAACATTTTTTCTGCAATAACTTGTTGTGTAATTCAAAATGGATGAGTGAAATAGTCTAAACCTCCCCTTATTGAAGAAAACAAAATTTTAATATTTTTTGGTGACTGGAAATGATTTTGTCATGTTTTTATATTTTTTGCACATGAAGACATACACAAAACTAAGTGTTTGTGAAAGAGCATCCCCAAGATGGGAATCTGTAACGCCCCGACCCCAGCTACCCAGAGTCGGTGCATTACTTCGTAACATTGGCATGATCACAAAAGATCAAGTCTCGAAAGACCGATTAGTTTAGTAGCCTTGGAAACACTAGATACATTCATAAATGTTACATTACATCACAAAGTGAAAAACTATAATAACATAGTCTCCATAGTCCACACTTTTATCCTCTTCGGACTATCCCTGTAGGTCATTCATAAAATACTTCTTCACATCCTGGAAAATATTAAAACATTGAAAGGAGTGAGCTCAGATGCTCAGTAAGGATAACAATATTGCGGAAGCTTTCATAAATAAACATAAAAATTTAAGGCAATGTATAACTAAAACAAAAGCCTTTTAAACTTGAACATCAACATAATATGGCAAAAGTAAAATGAGATAATGCCATTCACTTATTCACATGGATATTCTACTGGTCGAATAATCACATGCAATATCAATAACCACTTTCATAATGATGGAATGCATAATGCCAGACTATCATAACCACGTAGTCAAGACCTCGTGCCAAGACCACAAATAAGATTTTGTCAAGGCCTCGTGCCAAGACACTAGTTTGTCTCATGAGACCTGCCGATGCATCGAGGAGCTATAGCGGGCTCCACCCGTCACTTATTAAGTCCAATGCATTCCTCATATGAATAGATTTAAACATATCATAAACCATAACATAATCGTATCACATAAAACATGCATAAAGGAAACATAACATTTCCACATTTCAATCACAAGATATCAATACAACACATTGATATAATAAAAATGCTTTCAAAACCATTTTCAATACCAAAATAAAAGAAAGTTAAAACTTTGTATTTATTTTTCATTAAAAAAATGATGGCTTGTAGAGGAAGCCGAAACTCAAATAATGGTCACGGCGGCGGAGAAGTCGTTGTCACCGCATAAGTACAGAAAGAAAAACATTCCCTTTTTGTCGTTTAGTAAAACACTTCGTATGAAAAAGATTCCTTTTGAATAAACGTAAAAGTCAAAGGGGTTTATACCCCATATAAAAGAAAGTTGTGTATAAAACCAAATATGCCTCAATGAGAGGGGATTGGGACGAAGTCCTTAAAAAGATCATTTTTAAATAAAATATATCTATTATGTGTATTCACTATATTTACACATAAAGAAAGTATAAATACAATATACGACATAATAATATCATGACATAATTTGAAAGTAGGAGATTAACCCAAAGAATAGAAATTGGGTTAAGAAGTTCCCTTACCTTGTGTCCGACTTGACTCAACCGTTCTTTAACCTCCTGAATAATAAACTAGAGTTAATATCTACCTTATTAAGAACCATTTTAAATTTCATTATCCTTTTTATATCACTTATTACAATGTTATGAACATTATGTAATTATTTAAGTTAATAACGATCGTTTTGTCGATCTTTGGTAACTTGAGTCAACAATAAACTTCTTATAATTACAAGTTGTTCATGTGGTAGAATATCCATTATATCCAGAATTATATTCATGATTTAGATGTCATATATATCTTATATATCCAGTATATACATTCATTTATAATTTTACGTAACATTTAGAGGTAAGAAATGAAATGCACCGTTCATGGAGACGGTAAGCCGTACGTACGCATGAACGCTACTTTCATTTCAATTTCATATTTAATGGAACTAAATCTTAATGATATAAATGTATAATATAATTCCAGTATAATATAGTGTATAATACCATTTTCTTCATCCTTTATACATCCCACATATGGCATTAACGATTCAAATCACTTTGAGGGGGCGGTAGTCCGCACTTCCTAAAATGAAATTATCGCGTTTTACCCATAATGGAAATCATAAAGTATGCCATAAATGAGAAATACAGAAGCATAAGTAAAACATAAACATATTATATATCATATATAAAAATAGTTACATCTTAATGGCCACCTTTGAAGGAGTTATATGAGTGTTGAACAATCATCGTTTCGTGAGGCAGAAATTCGCCATCCACAGAAACCGTATGTTCTTTAACCATTAGATGTAGGTGTGTGTAAGTGTAGCTCGAATACTTCTTATAAAAACATCCTAGTATATTGAGTATACTGGTGTTATTACAAAAGAAATGAATAAAAAGAGTTTAGGGGGTTGGAGAAGAAAAATAAAACAAAACAACATTAGAAAAGACATTACCTCAAAATCGGGTAACTCTTTTTGATTTGAGCCAAAGGCTTCATTGGGAAGAGTTCTGCCCAAAGTAAGGCTTCTAGGAGTAAGAGAGGGAAGTTGGGAGAGTATTTGGGCAGAGGTTGGCCGAGCCAAATGGCTTGAAAGTGTAAATGAGGTGGGAGAGGTGGGGGCCTTTTATAAGTGGAGAGGAGGGGCACTTTTGGAAAGATTGAAATGTTACATTATTTCACAATGCTTTTCGGATTATAAAGGTCCCACACTTATATAATTCGAGGCTAAGGTGATAAGGTTTCGAAATCTCCTCATCCAATAGGCTTTGTACAAGTGTAAGCCTTGGATTTTGCATTATCTTCTCATTTTATTTAAATCGTTAAATAATGAGGTCATCGCTGCATCGTAATGATGTCATAAATAATTTAATTTATTTAATGTCTAAAAATTATAAAAAAAATACTATGATGTATGAAATCTTTTTAGCTTTCTAATGAATATTTATAGTCAAAATTTGGACTTGTGTAACCCCACTTAAAAACTATTTTAGTCAAATAACTCATGTTTGTGTCAATTTAATTTTAACATTAAATAAATATATATTAATGTCATTTTCCAACTAAAGTGGCTCCATGGGGTCCCCAAGTTGACCCATGGGTTGTCTTGGTCGGACATGACTCATCCAATAGGAGTAGGACAAGTGTCATGCTCATCTCATATTATTAAAACATTATTTGTACCTTAAACTACACTAATTACCTCTAATCGCGATTAAGAACTTAAAAGTTACTATTCACCAAAAAATTATTTTAATCTCATTGAACCACATTTTACTTCTTAATGACAACCATGTATGTCGGATTTTTGAAAATCAAATCACAGAAGTGGTAATATTTCATTTAAATGAAAAATCAGTTATTTAACTACCACTTAGTGGTTTCACTATTCATCAAAAATTGAAGTTTTTCAGAACAGGGCCAAAATTTCACCCTAAGCTATAATTGATATTCCGAATTCAAAAATGATGTCTATTTTACAAAATTCCAAACATATAAGTTTCATTAATTAATTTTATAATTAATTCCCGCTGTTACAACAAATAGCGTGTTTTTAAGAAACAATTTATATCAAAAGATTGGTAATTGTTTATGTCCAATTTCAATGTTAAATTAATTCTAATGATCACCATTGGATAAAATGGTAAAAATATATTCTAATTATACTTTAAAACCACTAAATAGTATAATTTATCACAATAAATTATTTTTATTAAAAAAGTTGTTTTAAGTATTTTTCACTATTCATAAAAAATTAGAAGTTCTCAGAAAAATACCAAAAATTCAACATAGGCTAATTTCGATATTCCGAATCCAAAAATGAAGTCCATTTTGATAAATAAAATTTATAAATTTTCAAAAAGTAGGTATTACTATTCACAACGGCTAGTTTAATTCGTTGTGGTGTGAGTTAAAGCTCGAGGTTGCGTACAACACACGCTATTGCATTATTCGAAGTGAAATGTACCGTGGAATCTTGGGGTGTTACATTCTCCCCTCCTTCAATAAATTGCGTCCTCGCAATTTGAAAATTTTCTTTGAAAATAAAAGGTTGAAAATAGAAAATACATTTGTAGAAAACCCACATCGGAAATAAGGTTAATAAAAATATAACTTTAAAAGAAAGAAAGATAAGTACAAAGGTCACCCGAGATAGCCCATACTAGGATTCTATGAAAATATGGATATGGAAGAAAAACAAACCATCAAGGTCTGATGGAGAGTTGTAGAAAACTTGATTAGGAGAAAGTTAACAATAAGAAAATCACAAACTTGTGATTGGTTAAACGGTCATTGAATCCCCAGCTGGAAAAGTTAACTGACAACATTTTTGTTTTAAGCTACCTTTTATAATGTTGAGGAATTTATTTAGGAGATTTACTAAGAACTTAAGGGAATATACATACTTGTTATGTATACTTTCATTCGTTAATAAATTTTTACCACAAACCCAACTTTTACTCCAAAAGGTAATGGAACTCAAAAATATTCTATTTATCCTAATTGTATAAGGTTCAAAATGTTAACACATACCATTTAGATTAGTAAAACTATTTTGTAATAACCAGGGACTTCCTGTAGGCTAGTGGTAGGAAATAAAGGCTTGTCGCACTATGGTTGTGGGTTCGATTCCTGCAGCTTTGTCCGACGCGACGGGTTATTCCCCACCCTGCAGGTTATCCTTTTTCCTAAAACTATAGTATTATAATATTCCAAAAAATAATCTTCAGAAATTCTTTAACCTTAAACAATACTATCCATGGTTCAACTTAATCCATTCAAACCTTAATAGTTATCCAAAATACCTCCGTCCAGACTTTCTCTAAAAGGTCTCTAAATTCCAAAATCAATTGTAACATCAGATTCCCCAAACAAAGAAAAGTTTCTCTTATTGTCACATACTAAAAATATGATTACCTTAATCATATTAAAACCTTACTGAAATCAACAAGTACTGTAATACAATCCATATATATATATCACATTATTCTTATAACCAGAATATAATCCTTGAGTCCAAAATCACCAATACATTAATTATTCCACTTCAACTGTAGTCACAACATAAGATTGGCCTTGATCCCTTGGCCTTGATCCCTTGGCTTTTTCTGAGGTAAGTTTCCTTGACGCTTAGGACATTCATTTGCATAATGCCCTGTTTCCCTACAATTGTAGCATTCAACTTTGACAGCCTCTTTCTTTCCCTTGCAATCACGAGCCTGGTGACCCTTTTCTCCACATTTATAACAAACTCCCATTCCTTTTAGGCAAGTACCAGGGTGATTCTTCCCACAATTATCACATAATGGAAAATCCTTCTTTCCCTTTTTACCTTTATCTGTCTCTTGTTCCACCGTTCTCTTCTTCTCTTGCTTTACTTTGTTGTCATAAGACTTAGAGAATTCCTTTTCTATCTTGATAGCACACGAGACAATATCTTCGTATGATGAGAAGGATTGTGATACTAAAGCTCGATGGAGAAATGGTTTTAACCCATCAAAGAAACGATCAATCTTACTCCTTGGGTTACGTATATAATCGGCAGCATGCCTCGCTAACCTTGTAAAGTTAGCCTCATACTTTGCGACATTCTCATCCTCCTTCTGCCTCAAACTCAGAAATTGCCTTTCCATATCTGCTCGATGGTCACGAGGAAAATATTTTTCTAAGAAAAGCTCTTTGAACTCCCTCCATTCCATATTCGATACGTCATCATCTTCCTTTGTGTTTTGAATCAGCGACCACCATTGATCGGCATCTCCAGTGAGGCGGTAAACTGCCATGACAACCTTCTCCCTTTCACTACTCCCCAAGGCATGGAATATTTTCTCTAAGGAATTTATCCATTGCTCAGCTACTGTAGGATTTGTACTCCCATTGAAGGTTGGTGGTTGTTGCCTCATGAAACGGTCTAGCATTGATCCTCCACGTTGCGGATCAGGGTGCTCCATACGAGTAAGGTTATTATTCATAACCTGCGTGAGTTGTCCCAGTACGGTGAGAAGCTGATCAGCACCAGTTGTATCTCCAGATCCACAATAATTATCTTGAGCAGGAGGGCAATCCCTACACGGAGTTCGTGCATTGATACGGTTTCCATTCCTTCCACTAGGCGCCATTTCTAAACAATGGCATAAACTAGATTAGTTTATGAATCAAAATACATAATTCCATACTTGTTAAACACTTTACATAAATTGAACTATTTATGGATATAATCCATAATCATAAAAATGTTTTCTTTGAGGAAGTATATACTCATAAACCCTTCATAATGATTTGTAAAGAAAATGAGAGTTATCCTAAGCATATCCCCCGGGAGTGTCGTAACCAAGAGTGCAGCAAAGCCCGTTGTCGTGCACCAGTTCCCGTTCGAGTCTAGCTCAAAGCGGTGTTTTCGGGTTTTACCCCTAGGTACATCTGTGCCAGAGCCGCCTCTACCTGCTCGTATCCAGTCAGGGATGTATTGCTCGGAAAACTCACAACATCTCTACAATACCAAAATTCTAGGAAGTTCTTCTATACTAATCCTCAAAGTTCATCTTCGGGCTATGTGCTCTAATCAGAGTTTATCTAAATCTAGCTTCCAAGGTTAGTACTAAACTGCCTCTGATACCAACTGTAACTCCCCGACCCCAGCTACCCAGAGTCGGTGCATTACTTCGTAACATTGGCATGATCACAAAAGATCAAGTCTCGAAAGACCGATTAGTTTAGTAGCCTTGGAAACACTAGATACATTCATAAATGTTACATTACATCACAAAGTGAAAAACTATAATAACATAGTCTCCATAGTCCACACTTCTATCCTCTTCGGACTATCCCTATAGGTCATTCATAAAATACTTCTTCACATCCTGGAAAATATTAAAACATTGAAAGGGGTGAGCTCAGATGCTCAGTAAGGATAACAATATTGCGGAAGCTTTCATAAATAAACATAAAAATTTAAGGCAATGTATAACTAAAACAAAAGCCTTTTAAACTTGAACATCAACATAATATGGCAAAAGTAAAATGAGATAATGCCATTCACTTCTTCACATGAATATTCTACTGGTCGAATAATCACATGCAATATCAATAACCACTTTCATAATGATGGAATGCATAATGCCAGACTATCATAACCACGTAGTCAAGGCCTCGTGCCAAGACCACAAATAAGATTTTGTCAAGGCCTCGTGCCAAGACACTAGTTTGTCTCATGAGACCTGCCGATGCATCGAGGAGCTATAGCGGGCTCCACCCGTCACTTATTAAGTCCAATGCATTCCTCATATGAATAGGTTTAAACATATCATAAACCATAACATAATCGTATCACATAAAACATGCATAAAGGAAACATAACATTTCCACATTTCAATCACAAGATATCAATACAACACATTGATATAATAAAAATTCTTTCAAAACCATTTTCAATACCAAAATAAAAGAAAGTTAAAACTTTGTATTTATTTTTCATTAAAAAAATGATGGCTTGTAGAGGAAGCCGAAACTCAAATAATGGTCACGGCGGCGGAGAAGTCGTTGTCGCCGCATAATTATAGAAAGAAAAACATTACCCTTTTGTCGTTTAGTAAAATGCTTCGTATGAAAAATATTCCTTTTGAATAAACGTAAAAGTCAAAGGGGTTTATACCCCATATAAAAGAAAGTTGTGTATAAAACCAAATATGCCTCAATGAGAGGGGATTGGGACGAAGTCCTTAAAAAGATCATTTTTAAATAAAATATATCTATTATGTGTATTCACTATATTTACACATAAAGAAAGTATAAATACAATATACAACATAATAATATCATGACATAATTTGAAAGTAGGAGATTAACCCAAAGAATAGAAATTGGGTTAAGAAGTTCCCTTACCTTGTGTCCGACTTGACTCAACCGTTCTTTAACCTCCTGAATAATAAACTAGAGTTAATATCTACATTATTAAGAACCATTTTAAATTTCATTATCCTTTTTATATCACTTATTACAATGTTATGAACATTATGTAATTATTTAAGTTAATAACGGTCGTTTTGTCGATCTTTGGTAACTTGAGTCAACAATAAACTTCTTATAATTACAAGTTGTTCATGTGGTAGAATATCCATTATATCCAGAATTATATTCATGATTTAGATGTCATATATATCTTATATATCCAGTATATACATTCATTTATAATATTACGTAACATTTAGAGGTAAGAAATGAAATGCACCGTTCATGGAGACGGTAAGCCGTACGTACGCATGAACGCTACTTTCATTTCAATTTCATATTTAATGGAACTAAATCATAATGATATAAATGTATAATATAATTCCAGTATAATATAGTGTATAATACCATTTTCTTCATCCTTTATACATCCCACATATGGCATTAACGATTCAAATCACTTTGAGGGGGCGGTAGTCCGCACTTCCTAAAATGAAATTATCGCGTTTTACCCATAATGGAAATCATAAAGTATGCCATAAATGAGAAATACATAAGCATAAGTAAAACATAAACATATTATATATCATATATAAAAATAGTTACATCTTAATGGCCACCTTTTAAGGAGTTATATGAGTGTTGAACAATCATCGTTTCGTGAGGCAGAAATTCGCCATCCACAGAAACCGTATGTTCTTTAACCATTAGATGTAGGTGTGTGTAAGTGTAGCTCGAATACTTCTTATAACAACATCCTAGTATATTGAGGATACTAGTGTTTTTACAAAAGAAATGAATAAAAAGAGTTTAGGGGGTTGGAGAAGAAAAATAAAACAAAACAACATTAGAAAAGACATTACCTCAAAATTGGGTAACTCTTTTTGATTTGAGCCAAAGGCTTCCTTGGGAAGAGTTCTGCCCAAAGTAAGGCTTCTAGGAGTAAGAGGGGGAATTTGGGAGAGTATTTGGGCAGAGGTTGGCCGAGCCAAATGGCTTGAAAGTATAAATGAGGTGGGAGAGGTGGGGGCTTTTTATAAGTGGAGAGGAGGGGCACTTTTGGAAAGATTGAAATGTTACATTATTTCACAATGATTTTCGGATTCTAAAGGTCCCACAATTATATAATTCGAGGCTAAGGTGATAAGGTTTCGAAATCTCCTCATCCAATAGGCTTTGGACAAGTGTAAGCCTTGGATTTTGCATTATCTTCTCATTTTATTTAAATCGTTAAATAATGAGGTCATCGCTGCATCATAATGATGTCATAAATAATTTAATTTATTTAATGTCTAAAAATTATAAAAAAACTACTATGATGTATGAAATCTTTCTAGCTTTCTAATGAATATTTATAGTCAAAATGTTGACTTGTGTAACCCCACTTAAAAACTATTTTAGTCAAATAACTCATGTTTGTGTCAATTTAATTTTAACATTAAATAAATATATATTAATGTCATTTTCCAACTAAAGTGGCTCCATGGGTTCCCCAAGTTGACCCATGGGTTGTCTTGGTCGGCCATGAATCATCCAATAGGAGTAGGACAAGTTTCATGCTCATCTCATATTATTAAAACATTATTTGTACCTTAAACTACACTAATTACCTCTAATCGCGATTAAGAACTTAAAAGTTACTATTCACCAAAAAATTATTTTAATCTCATTGAACCACAGTTTACTTATTAATGACAACCATGTATGTCGGATTTTTGAAAATCAAATCACAGAAGTGGTAATATTTCATTTAAACGAAAAATCAGTTATTTAACTACCACTTAGTGGTTTCACTATTCATCAAAAATTGAAGTTTTTCAGAACAGGGCCAAAATTTCACCCTAAGCTATAATTGATATTCCGAATTCAAAAATGATGTCTATTTTACAAAATTCCAAACATATAAGTTGCATTAATTAATTTTATAATTAATTCTCGCTGTTACAACAAATAGCGTGTTTTTAAGAAACAATTTATATCAAAAGATTGGTAATTGTTTATGTCCAATTTCAATGTTAAATTAATTCTAATGATCACCATTGGATAAAATGGTAAAAATATATTCTAATTATACTTTAAAACCACTAAATAGTATAATTTATCACAATAAATTATTTTGATTAAAAAAGTTGTTTTAAGTATTTTTCACTATTCATAAAAAATTAGAAGTTCTCAGAAAAATACCAAAAATTCAACATAGGCTAATTTCGATATTCCGAATCCAAAAATGAAGTCCATTTTGATAAATAAAATTTATAAATTTTCAAAAAGTAGGTATTACTATTCACAACGGCTAGTTTAATTCGTTGTGGTGTGTGTTAGAGCTCGAGGTTGCGTACAACACACGCTATTGCATTATTCGAAGTGAAACGTACCGTGGAAGCTTGGGGTGTTACAGAATCACCGACATTTAGATCAGAAATATGAAATTATAAAATATTTAGATTTAGTGCTAGCAAATCTTTTGATCATGGATGCACTGAATATATCAGCAGATCTCAGGGAAGTACTCATCGAAGCTTTGCTAAGTCCCCATGAGTTTGAAGCCGAGGTGGCCACTGCTGAATTCTACTGGACAGAGACTAATCCTACATAATACCATGTATTTATCTCATTAACGGGTCAAGATGAAGATGCCATCATGAAAGGACACATCAAACCCTTATATGTGTTTGGAATAACAAATGGAATCGATATTCAAAAAGTATTCATTGATAATGGCTCTATGGTTAATCTCCTCCCATCGAGGACACTTCATTGGCTGAGCTGCAATGAGGATGATCTGAAACCCTACACCATGAACCTGTTGGGATATGAGAAAAGCGATTAGAATCCATTAGGCCAAATCAATCTCAAAACCCAGTTTAATGACCTTGCAGATCACCCAAAATTTCTGGTGGTCTAAAATAATACAGCCTTCAACACCCTTCTACAGAGGCCCTAGCTACATAAACATGCATAAATCCCCTCCTTGTACCATCAGTGCCTGAAATATAGCATTAATGGACAAACTAGGACACTACATGTCAATAAGGACCTGTTTGACCTATGTGAATCACACTATATTGATGAAATGTTCTATGAACCGAAGGGGAAACAACCCTCAACTAAAGGAATTGATTGGGTTTCCACCCCAAATGGGTTTGAAATGTTTCCCACTGGTCCCCTCAAGCATCTCAAGGAAGAATTCATACTAATCATTAATCATATTGAAAAAAGTCCAAATTTGGACACATATTTAGAAGACCACATGATTTCGGTCACGACCGCTAAGATTGATGATGTTGAAAAACTCACAGACCCCCTAGATAATGGTGAGGGATCAGATAGAAATGCCTCTGAACCATCATCAAAACTCCAGAAGATCCTTTCATCACCCACTAAGGTGGGAGGAAGTGCCTCATCATACACAGAAGATGAGGAAACTCTTTTAACCCTCACTGCATCTTCTCCAGAGAATCCCCCACTAACAGAAGAGGCAGAAGAGACAACTTCACCTCCCAGACACAAAAATTGAAACTCTTACCTCAACTATGGAGTAATTGTTTCAAGGATTATTTCCCCATCAAAAGACTAAGAGGAAGATGATGAGGATGTAGATGAGGAAGAAGAAGGCCTAAGGGATTCCCCTCCAGCATTTGAGGAAGGCATATCTACCACCATTGATGAAATAAAGGAAATAAACTTGGGTATAGAATAAGTCCTATGACCCACTCTGGTTAGTATGACCATGACTTATGAAGAGAAAGAGGTATACGCCTCTTTATTGAGGAATAATTGAGTTGATTTCTACTGGAATTATATGTAAATTCTAGGTCTCAATCCATAGGTGGACACTCACCATTTGAGCCTTCTAGAGGACTACCATAGTTACAAGAAAGCTGCCAGAAGGACACACCCAAAACATGCTGCTAAAATTGAGGTTGACACCAACAAGATCATTAGAGATAACTTAATTCGGGAGGTCCAATAACCCATATGGTTAGCGAACATTGTCCCCATCAAAAATACAAATAAAAAGATCAGGGTCTGTATCAATTTCAGGGACCTCAATTGGAACTTCGTGAAAGATGATTTACCAGTCCCGATAATAGAATTTCAGATCGATGTAACTGCTGGATATGAGGCTATCTCTTTCATGGAAAACTATTCAGGATATAACCATATCTTAATGTACCAATAATATGAAGAAGACACCACCATTAGAGGTCTTCATGGAGTATTTTTCTACAAGGTGATTCCTTTCAGTTTGAAAAATGCCGACACCACATATCAGCATGCCATGCACCAAATTTTAAAACCATTACTAGTAAAGTTCATTGAATTCTATGTTGATAATATGGTGATTAAATGAAAAAAATGATTGGACAATATAGTATATCTTGGAATGGTCTTCAGTAAACTAGGCAGCATAGTCTGAAAATGAACCCCCAGAAATGTGCTTTTGGTGTTACCTTGGGAAAATTTCTTAGCTTCATCGTACGCCACCAGGGCATCAATGTTGACCTTGAGAAGAAAAAGGACATCCTTGTTATGTCACCTCCTTATAAACTCACTTAGTTTATAGGTCTCTAAGGACACTTGACTTACATTCGACACTTCATAGCTAACCTCGCGGGTAAATATTTACCCTTCACCAGGTTGATGAAGAAAAGGGTGGAATATCAATGGACTGAAGTCTATCAGGAAGTGTTCGAAAATCTCAATAAATATCTCTTAAGCCCACCAATGATAATGATTCATGTTTAAGGAATACCACTCATTATATATGTAACCGCCTTGGACTGATCCCTAGGCACCTTACTCACACAGAAGAACGATGCCGACATCGAGAATAGTCTCTATTACCTCAGCTGAACCATGATCGATGCTACAAATTTTTATTCAAATAACGAGAAGAGCTGCCTTGCATTGATATTTGTAGTCCATATGACGAGACATTACTTGAAGCACCAAAAATTACACTTGGTTTCACATAGAAACCCGCTCAAGTATATTCTCATTCGTCCAATGTTAACAAGACGTTTATCATGGTGGGTAGTCATCCTGCAACAATTCAATATGCGATTCATACCATAGAAATACATCAATGTCCAGAATTAGCATATTTCCTGGCCGAGCATCCCTCAAAATAAGTGGCCTCATTAGATGATGAGATACCTGATGAGGAAGTGTTCTCTATTCAATAGAATTCCCAAATTTGGGAAATGCACTTAGACGACGTGTCTAGAAGCCCGAAAGGAAAAATAATAGGAGATTCCAAATTCAATGAAGTGGTTATGGGATTCATACATGTATCCCCAGAAAAGGATGTTCTTCTCTATTACTTCCTTCTATTAGAAGGATGCACAAAAAATGAAGAAGATTACTAGGCCCTCATTACAGGCCTAGAGTTGGCACTTCAAGCACAATCTGAACACCTAAAGATTAAAGGTGATTCAGAACTGGTCATCAAGAAAGTAAATGGTGACTATGCTATCAAGAAAGAGGAGCTGATCCCTTTGATGAACCATGTCCAAAAAATTATGGTAGAATTCCCATTAGATACAACATTGAATTATGTTCCCTAGTCATAAAATGTGAAAGATGATGCATTGGAAAATCTATCCATGGCTCTGGCTGATCCAGATCAGAATGAAACAGTCATCAATATTTCACACCGATGGATGGTCGTACCATTCATTCAGGACAACATGGAAGAAATTAATGAAATCAGCCCCATATCTAATCCGTATGGTCCTACGACAAGCTATATGACTCCCATTGCAAACTTCTTTCAAAGGGGAGATATCCCACCAGATAGGGATGGAAGGGAGAAAATCCGGAGATAGGTAATCAACTTCATGATGTAAAATGGCACAAACTGGCAGAAAGGTCCTTTATAAGAAAGACCTTGATGGAGTCCTTCTCAGGAGCATTGATGGAGAAGAGACCACCACCATCATAAAAGAAGTACATGTCGAAACTTGTGGAGCACATCAATCAGCATCCAAGATCTCTCAGCAGATTCAAAGGATTGGGTACTATTGGCCCACCATGATGCAGGTTTGTGCCAAATTCACTAGGAAGTGTCATTCCTTCCAAGTTCACAAAAATTTCATCCACCAGATGTCTGAGTTACTTGAAAAAACTAAGTACTCTTGACCATTTTCCATATGATGAATGAACATCATGGGACCATACCCTCCCTACACAACCAAAAAAATTCAAATATATTCTAACAGTAATCAAATTCTTTTCCAAATGGGCATAAGCTGTACCTCTCAAAGAGGTTGGTGAAAAAAGCATTGTAATCTTTTTGAAATCCAACATCATGACCAGGTTTGGTGTCCCTCATATAATACTGATGGACAACGACACCAATTTCTACTCTATTTAATTGGACAAGCTATATCAAGATCATGACATCAAGGCTAACCGTTCATCTCGCTACCATGTAGTGGACAATGGGTAGATATGGGCCTTCAACAAGACCCTATCCAATATACTCTAGAAAATAGTAGAACGAGACAATAAATCATGGCTGGATAAGCTCCTAAATTATCTATGGGCTTACCTACCACGACCTGCACTGCCACTCAAGAAACCCCATACTCATTAGTATATGGGACAAAGGTGATTATACCCATTGAAGTTCCAATTACTATCGATTCGCATGGAAATCTGTGATCAACTATCCACACATGATTAGTCCCAAAAACAGTTTGACGAGATGGAGTGGTTGGATGAGAAAAGATTGCACACTCTACACCATTTAGAAGTTTACCAAAACCAGATTGCATGAGCCTTCAATAAGAAGGTTCACCTCTGATCTTTCCTTGAAGGAGAAATGGTGACAGTCCTTAGAACTCCAATGATACTCGAAAAGACACCTCCAAAGTTGGATCCAAAATGGGAAGGACCATATGTTATACACAAGGTCTAATCCAATGGAGCATATTTCTTAATTTCAATGGATGGACAACTCACCACAACTCCCACGAATGCGAGGTTTTTGAAGAAGTAATTTTTGTAATTGTATCAAACTCGTCTTAGATGCATGATGATAAAATACATAGCACCACCTATGTATATGTTACACAATGTTAAACTATACAGAAATTGTTCTGCTCACATGAAATTAAAATAAATGATGATACGTCTTAGATGCAAGATGTTAAACTGCATAGCGAAATATGAATCCATGATATACGATGTTAAAATACCTATCACCTTCATCCTTACCACAAGACGTTAAACTGAATGGTGATCACTGTGTCTTGAACAATGACTTGTTGCGCATGAATCAGATCTCTACAAGGGGAAGATAAAATTTTTCCCCCTTCCTGTGCACGGGTCAGACTGGAACTTGAAGGGAATTTTATAGAACTATGTGTGGGTTTGATTTCTATCCTCATAGGATACGTAGTGATACCTGGATCCTACATCCTAGTTCATCCACCAACATCAGACAAAAAAAACAAAAAAATGCCCCCTTCTTGCGTATGGCTCGATCCTATGCAGGGAGGGCCTTTTACATAACTACATACAACTTGATTCCTATTCATAAATGGGATAAGTAGAGACACCTTGACCCTAAGTCTTGGTCCAGCCACCACATGACATGAAATACCTCTGTTATATCCTCTATTACCCCTATACTATAAGGGAGCTCTTTGTCTCTCCTTGTTTCTCACATCGAGTATAACTTACTTGAGCTTAGGAATAGTGGAGAGGATTTCCCCTATATAAACAAAGCATAGAGGACTATAATAAGCCCATCATATTGAAATCATGTCATAAAATTCTCCCCTCTCCGTGCACAAGCCATAATAGCACGTGGAGTCCTTAGAACTATGTATGGATTGATTCCCATTCATCAATGGGATACATAGTGATGCCTGGATTCTACATCTTGGTCATGCCGCCAATCAAGGTTAAAAATGACCCTCTCCCTATGTACAGGTCATACTTACACAGGGGAATTCATGTAAATCCCTAACAATACGATGTTAAACTATAGGGTACTTTTAGAACTATGTATGGCTTGATTCCCATCCATTAATGGGATACGTAAAGACACCTTGACCCTAAATCTTGTTCCAACCACCACATGATACAAATCCACCCCTCTCTGTGAATGGGTCAGAATGACACAAAGAGTTTTCAAGAACTAGGTGTGGATTGATTCCTACCCTCGCAAGATACATAGTGACGCTGATATCCTTCATCCTGGTCCAGCCTCCATTTAAAAAAAACTGCTCCTTTCCTATGCACGGGTTAGACTGATATAGGGAACATGTTTTCCAAACTATGTGGATTTTAATTCCCAACTAATTGGGATACTTAGGAAGTCTCCATGAGGTTGAATCCCGACACTTCATTCACCTCATCCTTTTCACGTTGGTTCACTCTCATACTTACCATATGATGTTAAACTACACAGGGTACCAGAACTACGCGTGGCTTGATTCCCATCCATCAATGGGACACGTAGTGACACTTGGGCCTTCTCGGGTCCAGACTCCATGAAAAAATTCCTCCCCTGCATATAATATGGAATTATATAAGGAAATTCATGAGTCCTAACCGCATGACATTAAACAGCATGGACCAAAGTCCTAACCACATGACATTAAACTATAAGGTATCTCAAGAACTACCTGTGGCTTGATTCTCGGTATAACGAGATACGTAGCACCACTCAGGCAATAAATCCTCGGTCTATCTATGCAGAATAAAACAAAAAATGTCCCCAATATCCTTTATGTGAAATGAAAATAGATGTAGGGGATTTCAAATCTGGACTCCTACATCTAGAATGTGTCAAAATACCATGCATCCCTTTACATACGATTCAAATCTTTGTAGAGGATCTTGTACCTTAGAACTAATAAATGGTTGGATATTTCTCATGTACACAAACATCCCTTTTCTTCCATCAAACTACATGCCCCAGGAAATCTTGGATCATCATAATCATCCATGGATATCAGAAATGGATGATCAATGTACTGAGGACACCTTTTTTTGACTATGCACACAATGCCCCAACAACTCTACATATGTTTCCCACAAAACAATCTTTCAACCAAAATAAAATTTATCCTCGTGAGAGGCTGTTTCCACTCCTGTATGCCCATTAGATCCTAATCCTTGCATCATCCCTCCTAATTCAAGGGCTCCCAGAATCATGGTTTACACCTTCCTCCCCCGCTCATGTCTGGGATGTATCAGCAATATCCCGACCAGATTATCTCATATTTACGCATGATCCCTTTGATATCTAGTCCTTAAAAAATGAAATTAAATTGTACTATCAATGTCCTTTACACAAGAATTAAAACTACATGGACCCACAAAAACTATCTCGTTCTCATCGAGTCACCCACATCCTCACCGCATGACATTAAACTGTATGGCCCAAAGTCCTAACTGTATGACATTAAACTAAAAGTTACCCAAAATATAGCTAAAATAACCCCACTCCTTATGAACAAAACAAACTTGTGAAGAGAATATAATATTGGGACACATGGATCTTCAAAACTAGGCCTCAATCTGATAAGGGAGTCAAAATATCCCATCCCACATACAAGTCAAATCTGTGTAGAGAGACTCCCAATTCCGCGAGTAATCACGGTCTGAGTGTTTCTGATATGTACAAACCAACCCTCTCTATTCGTCAAAATACATGATTTGAGTGATCTTGGATCATCAAAATACTTCATCTCCATCAGTAATAGAAGGTCAGTATCCTTCTGAAACATTTTTTTGACTTTTCATGCAATACCCTAGCGGCTCTACATATGTTGACCACAAAAATGGTCTGTCAACCAAAGGAAAATTCGTCCCTAGGAGAGGATTTTATTATTTTCATATGCCTAAGAGATTCCAATCCCCATGTAATTTATCATGATTCGAGATCCCCTGAAATAATTCTTTACACTCTCCTCCCTACCCAAGTTCTAGACATGTTAGAACATCCTAACTTGATTACCTTACAGTTACTCGAGACTTCTATATCAACTTCCTAATCGCTTGATGTTTAAACTGCAAGATACTCGATAACCGGTATTCATACTTAGTATAGGTTACATCAAAAGGGTATTTCCCATCATGAACTTTTGCAAGAAATGAATTTCCATGGGAAATTTTGACATACGCCCTGCATCATTGATAAATCCTCATACAAAACAAAAAAAATGTCCCATCCATATTCGTGAATCAGGTTTGCATAGGAATGAGCCTTTAAAAAAAACATACAACTTGATTCCTATCATCATAGGATTTGTAGTGACATCAAAATATCATATTTCATATTTCATATCCATCCATGAAACAATATTGTCCCTTCCCCACCCACACAGGGTTCAAAACTGCATGAGGAAACAAACCACATGGATGGGATAAAAATGCCTCCACAAATTCCCGGTATTCATGGTAAATTTAAAACTAAAATGCCCCATTTACAAGATCAGGAAACCCTCTTCACACACCATACTATGCATCTAGAAAGGTCCAAATCCCCATAAATATCTATAGATATCAGAAATGGGAAGCTAGTGTCTTGCAGACACCTTTGTTTGATTATGCACACAATGCCCTGACGACTCTGTATATGTTGCCCACCAAAATGGCCTATCAACCAAAGGAAAATTTGTACTCAAGATAGGATTTTCCTATCCCCATATTCCCCTATTAAATCTATGTCTCACCTCATTCCACGGTTTCAAAAACCCCCCAGATTACAATTTACATATTTTCCCCCTCATGCCTAAAGGTGATAAAACATTGCTGGCCAAACTATCATAGAAAAGGAAAATTGTTTCCCCCCTCTGGTTAAAAAAAGACTTTAAACCTTAAGTCTCAAAATTCCCAGTTATATGACCTTAAATTACACCATACACTATCCCTCCTTCTCACAAGTCAAATTTGTGCAGGAGAGGCTTTTAAACGAAAACCAATATAAATGCTACCATAATTTTAGATATTGTTCCCTTAACAATCCACCCACTATGAATTTCAATAGAAAAAAATCTAAAATTCTATATAAATTTTTTGGCCATTGGAAATGGACGGCTAGCATCCCACGGGCACCTTTGTTTGACGATGAACAGAATTCCCCAGCGGCTCTGCATATATTGCCCACGAAAATGACCTATCAACCAAGGGAAAATTCATCATCTCGAGAGGATTTTACCACTTCTATGAACCCCATGAATTCCATGCATCATATCATGTACCACACCCAGAAATCACAACACAGGGTCAAGAAAAATCCCTCATCCATGTTTGAAAGTTTCTAGGACATTCTTGTTTAATGAATCCTAAATTGGGGCCCTTTCCCCACAAGTCATGGTCAAAGCTATTCAACCTAAAACAACAGTAATGATAATCTGGTTGGAAAGACTCTAAAATTCTAATGAAAAGACACACCAAACTCACAAGGATAAAAACCCACAAAGGGAACCCTAGAAAAAATTCAAGTACTAGCTCTCTAAACCTATACTACATACGGTTTAGGAAAAACATCGAGCAATCAAAAACCATCAAGAGATGAAAACCTTGTTAGGTCAAAAACCCACAAAGGGTGACCTAATAAAAAGTCAAGTTATGACAACCAAGCCCACACTATAACAATATTAGGAAAAAATTAGGGTCATAACAAAAAAGAACAAAGTTTGTAGGGTTTTTCATTTGACCCTATCAAGAGTCAAACTACGCTCGCTGAGCCCCTCCGCTCAAGAAAAAATTAGGGAATGATTTGATTATTATTTTTATCTCAGATTATGACTCAAATTGATATCTGGTTGAGATTATGGTTTAAATGAAATTGATCATAAATGATTATTATTACAGGAAAAGGTAAAAAAGGAACACTAGATAGTAAAAAGTTTCCATTTTATCAAAAGAAGTGAGAGTGGGGGGAACATGAACAATCCAAAGTCTCTCCCCAATGTCAAAAAAAAAATGTGGTTCATGGAAGCCCAAGGGATTACAACGAGGCCCAATTTTCTCTTTCTAGTAGGTCGATAACTGTCCGACAAGGGCTGTAAAGGGCCTATTCCAAAGCATCCCTCTATTCAGCTTCATCTTCAACCATTGGGTGTACTCGCTTCATAATAGTATGAAGGTATATCCCTTTAGGTTTAAGAACCTCATAATTAGAAATTGATGATGCCATTTTCTCTTTTAGTCTAGCCATGAAAGCCTCATATTCATGTAGTTCTTCTGTTTGGGAAATCACTTAGTCATGAGCACTAGCTTCTCCAGCCTCTAGCTGATGCAAATTGTCAGTAATATCCAGAAAAGTCTGATCTTGGTGGTGAGAAGTGTTGAACCGAGCGAGATTTCCGTTGTAAGCAGTGAGATCCTCTCAAGATATAATAATTTGGTGCAAAAAAAGATGCAGGCATCAGTAATCAAAGCCTACCAAAACCAAATTAAAAAATAGTCATCAAAAGTTATCCTCCTCATTAGAAAGGTCTGTCAGGGGAGTTTCTGCAGTTAGAGTACGAATTTGACACCATACCCATTTTTC
The DNA here is from genome assembly GCA_963277665.1 of Viscum album. NCBI lineage: Eukaryota > Viridiplantae > Streptophyta > Magnoliopsida > Santalales > Viscaceae > Viscum > Viscum album. Next base: position 1,464,997,405 of record OY728139.1, read on the forward strand.
ACTGCTCGATGCCTCCTAATGGCATCAGAATATTGGTCATCCTCCACTACGATAGGTGTATAATGAGGACGTGTCATTCCAGTATATGGGAGAACCCTGAGCTGGGTCAGCCAAGAAGGGGAAATTTCCCTCCCAATAGATGGTTCAACCTCCATATTTAAATGGGGGGATGGCATCAAATTCAGGAACACCTGGTGATGTCCCACTCAGACTAGCTTTGGTAGAACCACAAACCTTATCAATCAAAGATATAGGATCTGAGTTTCTTTCTATAGAGATGGGTTGTGTGGGTGAAGCCCCTTCAAAACACACATTACAGTGGGTAGAACACCTTCTACTATAAGGGGGAACAAATAGCACAACTATAATGGTTGGGAAAAGATCAAAAACAGCCAAAAGTCTCTAAAACTGTCGAATTGGCCTTCCCAATGTCCTCTCAGGATAGAAATCTACCCACAATTGGGCATACTCTAATGACAGGTAAGTTGAGGCTACTATGGCAGGAATGAGTACTTCCACATTAGCATCCCGCCACATCATGGACAACCATAATTGACAAAGAATCATGGGATGGGACTCCTTACTGACCAAAATAGCAGGGAGAGGTGTGAACTATTGAAGTCATCCAAATTTCCTAGATAACCTACAAGAAGCATAGGGTTTGCAGATGATTACCCTATCTATACAAGCAAATAAAACTTCATCCCTAAGAATAATGATATAAGAATTATTTTCTGAAGATCCCCTTCTATTATCCATTATAGATCTGTGTGTCACAACGTAAGGTGAAAAAGAGAACTGAGAAATGTTACTCAATAGTTTGATTGAATTATCAATACTTAATGACTGAGGGTGAATGGAGGCAATGTTGAGAAGAGATGAGTGAAAGTCAGAATGAGGAACCCTCATGGTATGTCGATACTCGTAGTAGGGGAAATTCTCTTCTATCCATCCATAAAAAATTGAAATGGACCGTTAAGACGATGCAAGGGTTTCCCTGTCTGTATCTGCCCTAACAGTTCATAAATTTGGGTGAGGGTAGGAATAGACAAGTTAATGGGCTATCCCTATGCCAATGTGGTTTCCATTATCATAGTACAAACTCTAACACTAGAGTATACATCATGAGAGGGGAAGAGCCATCCACTCAAAAAATATGGAAAATAAACCTCTCAATCTGAGCCCAGGAGGTACGTATGAATGAATTCCATACCCCTAGGTGTTGTATCGACCTACCTCAAGGGTGGTGCAATATGAGCCTAGGATTTTCCATCACTGTTGAGTCAGGTGAGTCTGACTATGGAGAAACCTCAGCTTGGGACCATTCGCCTGTAAGAACAGCTTGATCCAATATTTGAATTAAATAAAGGACCGAGCATGGAAGGGTTGCTTGAGTAATCCCTCTACCATGCCTAATAAATTCCTTTCCAGTGGAGACACTTGTTCGACATTCCCCTAGGAATTGGCTGCTGGAAGAAACTCATCATACATTTTTTCTAGAATGGTAAGCCCTCCGAGTTTATGGATGTCCCATAAACTAATACCCACCTCCCCATGAAATAAGTGGAAGGTATTGGTGCTTTAACCCTAATGAATAAGTAGTTCGAGCAGCATATCACTTGGTGACTAGATTTCAAATTGGGAAACCCATGCTGCCTGATACAAGTTTACTGCTTCCAACTAGCTAGGGGATTCCAAACAAATCTGATGCACCCAGAATTCCCATACCCACTCATTGGAGAATCATCCTCTAGATCATAAGTCCCATTTATCACTCCAACCGCCATTGGGATTCTCTCAATAAATATTGAAAATGGATGGGTAGTCCTAGATGGAAGACCTCAAAGAGGTTTTATGATGGCAATGATTACTCTAAGTCCATATAGATCCTATTATTGTGAACATGTTCTCTTGAGTAAAAGTTGTTACGAGTTCTATAGTTGAAGAAATATTGACCCAATCATGCCCTTGGTATGCCTCAAGGATAATAATAGGAGTACTGTGATTGGAAAATGGTGAGGGAACATCTTCTAGGAGTCCAAAGTTGTATAGTGACAACTAGACAAATAGTAGATAGACCGTGAGATCTGAAAAAAGGAGGTCTCTGAGAATACCCTCTTGAGGAATTATGTTAGAACGAAGGGTGTCTTAAAAATTCTCAACCATATCTTCCATCCTCCTAGTCGAATCTATTGAGATAAGAGGAAGATCCATTCTTTCTACCTACAAAGACCATAAAAAAGGGCCAGTCCAACAAAATCTCTGGGAAAAAGATAAAAAGTTGACAAAGAACTAAAGAAGTCCACATGAAGAAAGGCTCTGTGTACTAAACAACGGAAATGGTTTAGGGAATGCATTCCCTATGAACCAGTGGTTTGTGTAATTCTCTACAAGATTCTGGTCTGCAAAGTGATTTCCAGTGAACCAAATGGTTCATATACTATGCAAGCTGCGTACCGAGCCTCACTACGCGGTCATCCAAAGAGAAGACTTAAAAAGTTTAAGTTCGAATTTAAATTTTAGTTCTCCAAATTGAGGTTTAATCTATGGATCGGGAAAACCACATAGTGTATTACTATTCTATAGTTAAAACTTACATTTTAAGTTTCACAGTTTGGTTTGCATACGAGAACAACCATGAAAATTTCACAGTTCGCGGAATGTGAAGCACAGTTCGTAGACGACGGACTTCTTGAAGGAGTTGGTATACAGAAGCAGGGAAAGTTGAGGGAAATTTGTGGAGTTATTTTGACCAAGAAGTCTGGTAAATGAAAAATGACCTGGGTCCCCCTATATATTGGTGTGGTCCCCCTGACTATTCCCCCTTTCTACCATAAATAAGTTCAGTTTAGGACCGCTTTCTACATTGGAATAGCCTCTTCTTCATCCTGATCGAAACCCATTTCGATGGGGGAATTTGTGGGGTCCTAAAAACCCTAAAAAAGGAAGGAAAATACTCCCAGAAGTTTGATGAAGGAATACAATGTAGGTTTGATTGAAAATTTGAGAAGAATATTGAAGAAATCTAATTTAGAAAAGGACCAAAGTGGTCTGTGTACTGATTTCCAAGAATAGTACATGGATGGTATTGCCCGCGAACCAAATTGTACGAAGATAGCCCATGAAATGCTAGCCCACGAGGCATCGACCAGCAGACTAGGGAGTTCAGAGAATAAATGAGGAGCGACACCAATCCCCAATGAACCATGTAATTGGAGAAATAGAGACAGATAAATTCAACCCACAGACTATGGACCCACAAACCATGTCGTTGGTGAAAACGTGACGAATAGGTATGCCCTTACACACCGTGTAATGACCCAAGCATTTGTTAATGAAAATCCCTCTTGATCTAATTAAATGTCTTAATATACGAAATGATTATACAACATATGCACTTCTTTTGTTTTATGTTTTTTGGATTTTAAAATACCGTTAAGAATTGTGACCATTTCTATTATAGCCATTGAACAGTGATCACATGATTAATATAAATATAGGGTTTTAACAAATCCAATTTACTCAGACAAAGGAAGAGATGACCTCATCTAGTAGACTTTCCTCGTATGAATCCCATTTATCGGAGCTCGGAAAGGAGGTGGCGTCATTAGGCTTCGCTCTTGACCAAGCCCAAGCCAATCTTGAACACGTTAAGTTTGAGAGGAACCGACTATGGGGGAAGTGGAGGTTGATAGAGATTACCACCCGGGCAATGTTATCCGAGCCACCCCAAGAGTCTGTCACAATCGCACACCTTACCCTTCGGTCTTATGCGGATGTTATAATGGGTTATGTAACAAGACCCTAGTACTATGATTATGTACATTATTTTTGTATATAATAAATAATATACTTTTATTTTATTATTATTACTTTGTAAATTGTTTTTAAAGCGCAAATAGTATTTTTAGTTAATATTCAACTAATAAATCTATTTTGATGAATTAATGGATTATTGATTTAAACAATATTTTAATAAATTATTATTATTATTATTAAATTACTTTTTTATTAAATATAAATGATCGTATAATTTTATGAATGCAATTGTAATTTTTATTAAGGTTTGAAAGCTGTTTTTGTCAAAACCCATGAATTTTTGATAAATGTCGGTTTTTATTTTAAAAGTAAAAATTCACATATTTAGAAAATTATTTAGATAAAATGAATATTATTTTTGGAATTAGGACTTCGAAATTATCCAACAGTGAATTTTTCATAATTTTTTGAGATAGTCGAATTTTTGAGTAAAAATTAAATACCGTTTAAATATATAATGTGTTTTATGACATCATAATGACCCAATAGTGATGTAATAAAATACTATAAACATTATTTTCGGCCAATATATGTTTTAACATTAAAATAATGTGATTTTGGGTTTGTTTTATTTATTTTACAAAGCTTTAGTGGACCCTTCAAGACTTATAAACATTTTCTATTTTTAAATTGTTTTCCTTGAGAGTGTGACTCACCTTCATATAAGCAACCCTATTATTTTAAGAAGTCAGGACATTGTTATTATAAAATATTTTTTTCAACTCCACTTTGGAAAGAACCATGGGAAAAAACCATGGGCTGGTTTGTGGTTTTTATTAGTTTAATGTGAGGTGGCCTAAACCTAAATAATAAAGAATTCCTTCTCCTTTCCTATATAAACTCACCCAAGCTCCCACTTACTACCCACTCAAAGCCTTTGGAGTTTGTCCAACCTATGCCCTCCTCTCTCTATAATACTCCCAAGGTTCCCCAAGCCCCCAATAATTCTCTCTCAATCCTCTCCCATGCCTTTGGGATCACACTTCCAATTAAGGGTTTTCTTCCTTTCTCATTTTTGTCTAATTTTCTTTAAGTTGTTATGAACTTTTATTTTCAATTATAAATGTTGGGGTATGATTTATCACCTCCCTCATACTTTCCTATTTATGTTTTAATTATGATATACCCCTTTATCTTTCATTAAATTCCTCCCATGTACACCTGTTACTATACCGAAATTTCGAAAGGAATTTCTCTCTCCTCATTTACATTCAAGAAATTCTTTTGTATCATGAATCTAAATTCCATTAATTTTTTTAGGACATGTATCTATATGAACCCCTTAATGTCCATTTAATGTACATATTATTAGACACCACTTTATCTCTCATCAAACTTTCTTATAAATTCTTATGTCACGCCATTATGCTGCCGAAATTGTACCACCTTTTTCCAAGCCAAAGTCATTATGTAGTGAATACCATGCCCATTTTTCTACCAAGGGTATTCAACTTTATGAACATTTACTTATTGATTATATAGTTTCATGTATTAATTCCACATTACTTTATCATGGAATAAATGATGATGTTTAATGAATCCATGTTTTATGATCTATGTGGCACACTTATGCATGAAGTGAAATGTTTAAGAAGGGTGTGCCCTGATAGCGCTCCAATGCATTAGGTAAAGTATAGTATCATGATACGTCATGTGCAATGAGTGTTGACTCATTCTAATTCAAGTGAAATGAGGGTTTACTCGTTCTTCATGTGTAATGAGGGTTTACTCATGCTCCATGTGCAATGAGCCTTGGATCATGCTAATTCCATGTTAAGTGTTGTTTCCACATCTCCATGTTATGATTATCATTCTTTATCAGGACTTTATGTTAATGTTTCTCTTGTGATCTATTGATATTCCTATTGTCTAACATGTATTATTTTACTCATGCTCTTCTATGTTTATTACCTTACTGGGCTTTATAGCTCAACCTTTTCTTATGCATGTCCTCAGGTTATCTTATGCAATGCTAAGTACGTGGGAATGTAGTGGTCATGTAAAGGATGTTTTAAATAAATATGTTGTGTGTTTTATGTTCTAAGTTGTTATGTAATGATCCTAAGCCCCAAGACACTAGACCTCTTGATCTTCTATGTTGTATCAAGTGAAGTTTATGTAATAAGTCATGTTTAAGTGTGTAATAAAGAACAGGGTTGTTATACACTGTGCCCACAAATTCAGTTTGCAGAAAAGGAGAGGCCGCTGAAATCCCACAAACTGCATCATTCGCAGGATTATGGAATTGATTTCCACCACCGCGAACCACAACCCTGAGAACCTCATCCTCTCAAACCTCGGTTGAACGAGTCATCCGCGGGTCAGATGATTTCCCTATGGGATTCCAAAAAAGGTTCTGTATAAATCATAGATACATCCTCCTTATCAATCTATAAAAGGACTCTTGAGGGGAGCTGATAAAAATGATAATAGAGTGATAGAAGGAGAGAGGATCAGATTTTTGGAGAATCTTGGAGTTTATGAAAGGAAGATTTTAAAGGAAAATGATCGACAAAGTATAGAACCACGAATGGTTTTCAGCAGGTATAAGTCTGCCACAAACCATAAAAGGGAGAAGCATAATAAAATGGGAAAAACTAAAAACCTAATTAAAGAACCATGTACCATAATACCTTTTCTAATAAACTTCTCGTGAACTACATGACTAATTCCACTTCTTTAATCCAGCGTACCGCATAGTATGTCTCTATGTAGACGAAACCCTACTCTGCATAGCATTCCGCCACATGGAGGGATTCCAACATCACGTACCACCATGGTAAGAGGATGGAACCTAAGGATGCATACCACTATGGTATGCAGACCACATTCAGATCCACATACCACCTCGGTACGTGGATGACCTTTCTACCTACATGGCAGTATGCCATGCGGAGGGTACCCCACCCTGCACGAACAAATGATACATGGAGTAGGGTTCATTTGGGATTTCTACCTTCTGGTCCCGATCATGCCCTTCCATTTCCATCCCATCTTCCAAATTACCTCCACTAACCATTCCATTGGAATCAGGCCGAGGCCTCTTTCTAATCCACTAGAGCCGTATGATAAAGTCATCAAGAAAATAAGTGAATCCTTATGAGTTTACACACCCATGGTAAGCAGAGTCATGTGGGTAATCCAGAAAAGGGTGTGGAACCTAGGAATGTATTTAAGTATACATTCCCATGGTAACCCAAGGCCCAAACTTGGAATAATCATGTTAACCTCCCCGTTTTAGGGATCAAAGGTAATATCTGGCTTTTCTATTCAATGAGGGATAATGATAGGTCAAATGGATCATGATTGAATTTCCTTTTAATGAGGATCAATGCTTATCCCCTTTCCAAAAAACATCTTTAGAGAACCCCCCTTAAGGGGACCCCATAGACTTCCTACTAGAGGCAGCATTCCTGCTCCTATCAGGGTTAGCCCAAGACCTGTTTGGATAGATTCACACACATGACTATCCTATATATCAAAACCGATGAGATTTTGAACATTCAAAGACACTCTCTCTCCCTCGTCGAGCCATCACCCCAGCCTCTTCACCATCCTCTTCCTTTTCCATCAGTGGAGAAGGGAAAATGTGTGATTTTTCGGATCTATGGATTCCTCTTGTTTCTCACACCGAACATGACTCACGTAAGCTTAGAGGTTAATGATGATCACAATATCCACACCATATTTAAATGAACTACAAAAAATCTAATTCCTACTCTAACTAGGATATGTAGGATGCATATATAAAGGACCGAGCTCAAATGGGAAGATTCCACGTGTAAGCCCCACCCCCAAATGAACTACGAGAACTCTGATTCCTTCTCTATCCAAGATATGTAGGATACCTATCTGAAGGTCTGAGATCAAATGTGAATCTTCCACATGCAAGTCCTACCCCCAATAAACTATAAGAACTATGATTCCTACTCTAACCAGGATACGTATGATGCATGTATGAAGGCCTGAGATAAAACGGGCATCTTCCATGCATAAGCACCACCCAAAAAAAACTATGAGAACACTGATTCCTGTTCCAAATAGGATACATAGGACACCTATCTAAAGGCTCAAGCTCAAAGGGGATCATTTTAAAATATTAATCCCCAATCATACCCCCCATAAACAAGGCCTCCTTTAAAGTATAATCCCCAAATTAAAATGAACTATAAGGGATTTGATTCCCAACTAACTGGAATACCTAGGAAGCCTCCCTGAGGTCCAAACCCAATAGCCAAACCACCCTAATGTTCACCAGGCCATATCCCTGGTAGGGCCATATCCACCCAGGAGACCATGACTCTCCTAAGAGTCTTGGGCTACTTTGGTGTAAGTACCACATGAAATGTTGACTAGGAATCATTCACCTAGATGTCCTTACAACATGACATTAAATTGCATGTATGGGTCCTCATTGCATGACCTTAAAAGGTGATGTGTCCAGTTAAGCGGCATTGAACTACATGGGTCCTAATTCCTCTCACGAGGATACATAGGAAGACCATCTTATGGGTTCAATCTTGATATGGAATCAACTTCCTTCCTCCCTAGATGACAATAAACTCCAGAGTGTCTCATCGTATGGCTTATACTAGCGTTGTCTTAGAAAATCCCGACCCATGCGTATATATGGTTAATCTCACAACCCAGAGGTAACCCACAAACACATGCTTGAAAAAAAACAAAGATTCAAAATCATATGAATATTTTTTAAATCTATAAGAGAGTCATAAAGTAGGAAATAATTTTCCCCCAAAAGAGTGTGATGAGCCCGACCTCCCATCCTCTTGACCAATGGAGTCCTTAAGTGTCATTGGTCAGATTTTCATCTAATGAGTGCCTGCCTTTGGAAGTTAGGTCCATGAATCATGGATTCAAGGGACGTTGGGTGTTTCTAGATCTATGAATAAACCCATTGGAGATAGTCTGAGGACATTGTACACTTCATAATAACATACAACTTGTGACTATCCATCAGACTTTTTGTTCACTCCCAAATGGTATGATGCAAATCGGGTCGAAATAGACCCTCCTTTCTTCCTTTTGTAACTCCTTTCATGACACATGAATCTCTTTAGGGTAAACTCATTGTGTATTCCATACTTTCTAATATAATGGTATTCTCTCATTTAAAGTGATAGATCTTCTATTGTCTCTTGTTTCTCAAACAGAGCACAACTCATGGTGTCTTAGAGAGTTGTGATTATCATCCCATTAACATGAATAAAGTTCCTCCATTATAGTCCTCCTATTGATGTGTAAGACCCAATAATGCAATCAAACTACATGGTCTGTTATTCCTATTCTTAGTTGGATACGTAGGATGCCTATTTGAGGTCTAAAACCAATTTCATTCCCACTTCACCCATTCCATTGAACTATGTGGGTTTTGATTCCATCTTTCATAGGATACATAGGGTGACACTTGGAGGTTAAATCCCAACTTCAAAGAACCAACCGCCTCCCTGAATGATAATAAACACCAAAGATATCAACTAATATTCTTTAAACCAAATCATTGTGAATTAATTATAGAATTATAGGTATCCTCTATTAATATAGATATTTACATCAAACACATGGTCTTGATTAGATCATTGGCATGGGTAATGAGTCCTACACTAAAATTTGGGAAGGATTCATGAATACATATTAAATATATAATAGAGTCCCAAATAAGGATATAATTCCCACCAAAATGGTGTGATGATCCCAACCTCCCATCCTATCAACCAATGAGAGTCTCTAAGCATTATTATAAAGGTTCCCAATGATAGCCTGCCTTTAGAAAGCAGGTCCACATCTTGAATGTAGGAACTGTTGGGAATTTCCAACTACATGAATAAAAATAATTGGATACCTTCCTTAAATGGTGTGAAACAAATAATGGTGAACCCAATGTGAATGATTGTGAAACCATAGTAAAACCACCACAATAAGTCATCAAGACTATGCAATTTTCATTAGAAACAATGTGTTAATGTTATGTCTAAATTTTTGTTTCACCTACTTGTTGATGGGGGATATGATCACTACATATAGGGATTAATCAGAGAAATAAACCAAAAATATTACTCTAATAATCATATTAATGAAACATGTTTCAGTTTTCATGGTGTTTCCAAGATAAAAATTGAAGGATGAAGCATCCTTATCTCCACTCGTTGCTCAATGTTATGGGACACACACAATATTTTCCAACACCAAATTATAATTCCCAATGGAACTTATTTAAGATATAAAATATTTCTTTAAGCATCATCTCTCATATATTTATGAAGGAAGGTATCTCTTTCTCATAACATGATGTCTCAAATTCTACAAGCACTAGATAAGACTTGGAATTTTTTAGATATTAAAGAATCATGGGTGTCCTGGTTTTCTTTATGCAAGGGTTGTAAAATCAATTATTATGGGTCATGTATCTAAGGGATTTTATGTAGAGGATACCTTGTACTTTATTATAAAGTCCCATTAATCCTTTCCTTATCAAAATTATATGGAGAGGGATCCTCCATAAAAACCGATGCTCTCACTATTTGTAATGGTATTAATATTTGAAAATACTATAACATACCTTTATATTCATTTGAATATGATTCATATATTTGGTCAAATAATTAAAAGACCCAATATCCTATTATTGGATCATATTATACAAAGTAATAAACTCTTTTATAATTCCCCCATAGGATGTTGAAATTATATATACTTAGCATGAGGAGAATATGGTGGTCAATCTCCTTGGTTCAAAAGGAGACTAGGCCAAGAAACTTATTAATTATTTGAGTTTAGGATCCTTCCCTCTAGACTATAATAATATCATTCAATGGGATTCCCTTTGTCTTCATTACAATCATCTTACTTAATTTCATTTAGTTTATTTTTCTCCCCCCTCTTCCTTTCATAATAAAATATTGAAATGTTTAGTCAGTATTATGATATTATTTTAGAGAAAAGTACACATAGGTATGAGCTAAGTTATAAATCATATAACAAATCTTTTGTAATTAATTAATTTTAATTTCTCAAATAATTATTTACTTATTTATTCAATCAACTATATGGTTTATATTTCTCATCCTTATGAATTTGTTTTTTCACAATGGGTTCATGCTTACACATGACCTCAAAAGACATTTATAGTTGAGATGATTCTTATATAGATCACATTTATGAGTGAAATGCTTCTTGCATAATTCATAGTTATAGGTAGATAGTGATTACATGATACATATTTATGGATGAAATGATATTTTCACAATACATGCATATGAGAGGATGATGCTTACATAGATTACTATTTATGAACAAAATCATGTATATGGAGAACAATAAGAAAATTTTTATGGACATTCATTCTTAATTATAATTTATAACACCCATAGATTTTAGAATATATTTATTTAATAAAAAAATTCATTCGATATCATATAAAGAACACAAACCTATACTTATATTAATAATTATTATACATTATAAAATTAAGCACATTAATTTTTTTAAATGAAATATAATTATAAAAAAGAATATATAATTCAATTTGGAAATACTATTGACCCTAAATAAAATGATTAAATTATTTTTATAGGTTTTTTCATATATGTTTTATTAAAAAATTAATTCAAAGAATAAAAATTATGGAAAATTATTTTTTACACAATAAGGAAATAAATTCATTGGGTATCAATTAGTTATAATTGAAAATATAATCATTTTAAGGTAAAAGGAGATGTATTTTTTGAAAATATTATTTTATACATGAAATGTGTTTTTATTAAAATAAATAGGATAAATCACTGTTTATGAATGATTTTAGTTAAATGTGAAGATAATATATTGAATAATATAAGTTAAGATTAAATTCAATACTGGAAAAATACCCTATAAAAATGGTTTTAATCATTTTTATACGACATATAACCATTTTTATATTGTATACCAATGATTCTATAAACCATCCAGTCCTTTTACATCACTATAGGTATATAGCAATGGTTTTTATTAAAATAGTTGGTATAAATTTTGAGGTATGTAATATTACAATGGTTTTATTTAAACCCTTTGTATAAATGAATTGCAATGGCACATTAGAATTTTTGGTATAGGGTATTCTCCCCAACTAACACCACAATCCCACCCAACAAATCCACACAATCAATTCCAAAAAAGGTAAAAAAATACTAACCATAGAACATATTCCACATGATATACATATCTTATTTTTAGTATTTAATGATTAGATAGTTATATCAATGGTTTTCAAACCATTCACAATATGATAATATAAATATAAAATCAACACAATTAATTTTAGTCCTTAAACACCATCTAATAAATTGTCTCATTACTATCAAATCAAAAATAGAGGGGATAAATATCTACCTCATCACCACCACTATCATCATAATCCTCACTTGTATCATGGACATCCTCAACAACATCACTGTCTTTAGTAGAATCATCATCACCGGGAGTGTTATCACCTCGACCACCATTAGGAACATCATTTTCATCACCTGGTGCATCATATAAAGAGAAAATTATTGACTTAAATATATTAAAAACCATTTCCACCTATGAAGGAAGTGATGGTCCTAAAGCTTTCACAGATTTCAGGAATTTCTCAGTGACCATATTGCTGAGTCAAAAGTTTACTTTCATCACTTTCTAAAATTTGTTTTTAAAATCACAACACACTTCCTTAGATGATTTATTTTAATATCTTTAAACTTCCATATAGTTTATAATATTTCTATATGAAGGATAATTTACTAGGTGTAGAAAACATTTTTATTATATGAATCTTACTTAACTGGATGATCTTGTACTTTTGTATATAAAATGAATAAAATTCCATCGTATGTATATTTATAATGTCTAACTGAAAATGTATAACCAAGTATCACTATTGGAAGTTTTACTGAGTTCAACGGAAAAACATTCATCGGACGAAGCCAAACATGCTTTCCAGATAAACCTTTAGAAAATATATCATATAAAGAATTACATTCCACCTGATGTAAAAATTTCACTCCATTAGATGAAAAATGAAAATTCCAATGGATGAAAAAGCTTTATTCTACCAGAAAAAATTCCAAATCATTGTAATTATTCTACCTAAGAGACCATCAGGCAGAATAATGATTAATATTTCAAAGATAAGATTGAGTTCATATAAATTCATTTCAACTAACACTGAATGTGTAATATGATCATTAGAGATATGCCTATAAATAGAAACAACATTAAATGTGGATGAATATTTTTCAAATCAAGAAAACTAAAGCTACATTGAAGATTTTGCAATACCATGTTATGAAAGAGTGATTCATTTTAACCTTTAGTGAGTTTTTTACCTAATGTATCTGATTATGAGGATTATTTTAAATTCCTTAAGTTTATTTTTTGATTGTAATTGTTATTTTTCCAATTTGGTTTGATCTTGGGCTTCTAAGGGTTCAGAAAATAGAGATTATAATATTAATGATCAATGATTATTAGGGATATGAAAATAACGGTTCTTATAATATTAGTATTGAGAGATTCCTTGTTTATGGAAGATAGACCTTTATGGTTTTGTTATAACTATAGATACCCAATGTTAGGGTTATTGACTTAATTTTCACTGAAGGTAAAAGTGTGGATATTTAATCTATAAAGATTTAGTCAGTTTTCTTAAGAACTTTAATTTTTTTATAAGTTGTTTTAAATGGTTCATTATTTCCAATCTACATGATTAAGTAATGTTTCATAAAATTTTTAAAATATTTCCTAGATGTTAATTTTATAAATAATCAATAAAAGTTTCTGTCTGATTACATTCTTATATATCACAAAAAGGATTTTCCAAAATACATTTACAAAGAGGATAAGTAAACTCTACGTTATATTTTATAAACTATAACCCCCTTCTTATAGTCATATATATACTCTTATGATTATAGATTTTGTATCAGAGATGTTTCTATAGTTATGTTTGGAAATTTTCATTTGATATAAACTACTACATTTTATATCAATGCAAGTTTATATTTGTTATAAATTGTTACACTATCATGTTTTGTAGAAAAGTGTATATTGTTATATTATATAGAGGGTTTTTATTGGTAATTTAGAAAATTTAAATCTAAGTAGACCACCAATTTTTTATGGTGCTGATTATAAATATCGGAGATATATAATTAATACTTTCATGATCAATAGTTTAGTTGATAACACTTTTATAGTGATTGGAAACTATGTTATTCTGGATAAATAAGTTCATACTTTTACTAATGATGAAATATCTGAATATCAACATAAATATATATTTAGAAATACTTTGATATGTTTTATAAAATAGAATATCCATTTTCATATTTCTTCTTATAAAGAAGATAATAGTATTTGGAAAAATCTGGAGTTTACTCACATTGGGACAAACAAAGTTATTGAAACAAGAAGATATATGCTAATATATGATTATCAATCTTTTGATTTTCTACTTGGAGAATCATTCACTATGATGAATTAGATATTCATGACCATTTTGAATACTTTAAAATCATTGGGAGATAAATATTTAACTAATGAATATTTGGTTGAAAAAATTATTAATGTTGTGACTATACAATGGGAATAAAAAAGAATAGATTTTGATGACACTAATTATCCTATAAATCTTAGTATGAATGATTTGATTGTAACTCTCATATATTACAAGGTAAGATTGAAAAGGTATGTTGAAAAATATAATTAGAAAAATGGTTTTTCTTTTTCTTCTACATCTTCAACTATTAAGAAATATAGATCAGTAGATAAAGATTATGAATACTCTAAAAGAATAAATTAAATGTTGAAATATAAATTATTTATTCTGGGAAAATTTAAAATGAGATTGAAAATATTTCAAAAAGGATGAACAAGATTATTGTAAATAAAAATTTTAGATACAAGTATAAGAATGATTCTAAATAAATAGGTGATAAGAAATATGCTTTTATAATGAATTTTTATGAATGAAAGAAGCTAGGTAAAATTAGGCCAAATTTCCCTAGATTTGAATAAGAAGGATAAGAAAGATATGAATTCTATGAAAATATATAATTATAAAGGCTATAAAATTATAAAATCTATAGAAACATTGAGTAATAGTAGTGTATATTTTTCTTCAGAAAATTATTTAGATAATAGAAGTGATAGTTATAATATTATATGATTATATTCTAGAATTCCATGGATAAATAATTGGTTCATGGCTATGACATCTACTGAATACTTAACTAGTTATAATTTAAATACTAATTATCTAGTTTTGGATGATGAAAATAGTTATACATATTTAGAAGAATAAAAATCTTATTTATTTAATAAAGATGATACTTTAACTAGTTATGAGGAAGTTTCTAGATTTGCAACATTGTTAGAAAGACAAAATAATAAATTCATAATGGCACGGACCCTCCTGGTCCATTTATTTGCAAAATTCTAGTGTTTAGGGGTGTCTTGGGGACCATTGGTGACTCATCTTAATCATATAAATAAGTTTTTTATTCTTCTAAAGTTGTAGAAATATTTTCATCATCCAAAACTAGATAATTAGAATTTAAAGTATGACCAGTTAAGTATTCATTAGATGTAATAGCCATGAACCAATTATTGATCTATGGAATTCTAGAATATAATCATATAATATTCTAAAGATAACTGGGTGTGAATCCTGGGGCTTGGTTTGGTTCCAATACATCAAGGTATCTCATAGATACCTTTTTTTGTTGTGACTTTATAATAGAACCAGGTGTGAATGCTTAAATTGCTACTTGGATGTTTCCCTTAAATTGTTATCTTGGATTGTTGATATTCCTATTAGTTTCCCAAAAGTGAAGTAATATTTAAATGTAATCACATGAACATGATAACGGGAATGGGTACACTGGGGGATTGTTTTCCAGAAATGGGTTGTGCTCTGGTTGTGGCTGTTGTGTGTTCGTGCATGTAGGGATAGTATTGAGGGTGGTTGTTCTCTGGTTGTATATGGGATGGTTGTCTATTTTAGAACCCTTAGGTTGGGATGAGTGTTTGTTTAATTATATATATAAATTTAGTTCTCATGTTTCTTATTCGCACCCCACCCATGTTGATCACTCTGTGCTGAACACCCCCATTTCATGAGAGAGGGTGTTTTTCCCAACATTCTTATAAGTGGATGGTTATTAGCTCCTTTCTGATCCCTCTCCCAGGTAGCCCAAGACTCTTAGGTTAGGCTGTGATGACCTAAGGTATATTATGAACCAATTCTCTTTAGGTAGGGTGTGTTGTAGTGGTTGGCCCAGGTGTTTGTGAGCATGTTTGTTTCCTAAGTGTATTCGATATGAGTCCTAGGTGTCTTCAGGTGTGACAATGGTTGTTCTGGCCCAGGTGTTTTTGGGCATGGTAGTGGTTGTGGTGGCCCAGGTGTTTTTGTGCATGGTAGTGGTTGTGGCCTAGGTATTTGCATGCATGGTTATGTGTGGTTGTGGTGGCCTAGGTTTGTGTGGGCATGATGCGTGGTGATGTCCCATAAGGTTGTTGTTGGGGCGGCAGTGGGACTACAGTGAGACTTGTGGGGGAGGTCTGTCATATAGGATGTCCTAAATAACCAGTGAGAAAGTGGTGCGGGGTACCCAAATATCGATGTGCTATTACTATTACTTTACCTGACTTGCGTTATTTGGGGAGTGTGCCTTGGTGAGTCTAGGTGGATAGTTTTCTTTCTAGGTTCTTTGGTTATCTCTATTTTCTCAGATGGGATTAGAATGCCTCCCCACTTGTGCATGAGAACTTTTGGTTTTCCCTACCGAGTATACCTATGTACTCACCCTACGTATATAAAACTTCTTTTAGGTTTCTAGGAGGACCTTAAGTACCATGCCAGACTTTACTAGCTCAGGCTTCGAGGATTGTCTTTAATTCTTTTATTTATTTTGGTAATTTCCTTTGAAGTTTTCTTGTACTATGTATCAGTTTATTTTGGACATTCATATGGGAATGGATTTTGGATTTACTTTTACTTTCAGCATTTGGAGTTGTTTGGGATTTACCATCTTATCTCCTGATCTTGTTCTATAAAAAGGGTAATGTCTTACATTTCACATGAGATTCTATACCCTTGGTTCTATTTGCCACTCTAGGGCCTATTTAATATGGGACTCAGGGGTCACTATCTCTCCTTAAAATTGAAGAAAGAAGGGTTTGGTAGTTTGCTGTCCCTTCCCTCATCTTGGTGAATGTGGGTCATGACATAATGGTATTAGAGGAGATGGTTGAGAGATAGGATAGAGATTGGGGTTAGGCACAATGAGGATTTCATGGGATGGTAGGGAAACAATGTTAGGAAATCTTGGTGCATGAAATAGTCCACAGAAGACCAGCTAGGACATGGGATTTTAGGGACCCCCATGATCCGATGCAAGGACTCTGGGCCTATAGAGCGACCAAGTGAGGCTAAATTGATTGTAGGGTAGATACCCTATGAAAGGTACATGTATCATAATGACTCATGTTCTTGTGTGTTCTTGATGTTTTGGGAGTTTAAAATGAATAACAAGTTTAAGAAAAATTTAAAATACATATTTTAAACTACTCAGGCTTAGGAATTTCATTGTTTACCATATAGATATGGCACCCAGACGACAGCCACACATAGTATGGGTGATCAAGGCCTAACATGATGAAATGGATGATCAACAGAGAACTGACCAAGAGTATAAGGACCTCACCTTAAACCTTACACAATATTGAATTAAATGTATAATTCACATTGAGGATCTTTTCAGATTTAGAGTTTTAGATAATTAGGCCTTAACTATTACATAACAACTTGAATATTACAAGTAGACACTACTACTCAGTATCCATTTTTTTTCATAAAATAAAAAACTATTAAAAAGAAACATGTCTAGTTCCATATTTTAGATAGCATGAATTTTCCTTGATCCCATCCTTGACCCTATTCCACATTATGTCCTGTGAAAAATATTTCAAAAAAACTTGGGATGAGCATAAAATTCTCAGTAAGGGATACACAAAGAAGCAAAACTGTTAGTTTTTCAAAACAACAGGTAAACCATGAATACATTATCATAAGCAAAACTTTTCACCTTTATAAAGTAGTAAATACTCTTCACTTAATAAAAGATCATTACTTACCCTTTTATAACCAAAAGATTACCATAAAACCAATATAAATAACACATAACATATAAAGGTAACTTGAGACATATACATACTTAAATGGAATAACCATACGGTCAACTTCCACACATATCACTAAATGGAATAGCCATACGACCGACTTCTATACCCAATGCATTAGAGGTTATAACGTAACCACCCATCCTGGTATTCACGAAACCACCTGTCATTTGGTTAATCACGTAACCATCCATCAAATGTCTAAGTTCCATCATAACACATAAAATATTTCAAATATAAACATTTCACTAATAACATTTCATTTGCAATCACAAGAAGTAATTTCAAGATATTGAAATAATCAATCCATTTTCAAAAACCATTTTAAAAAAGATTTTTGAATCAAAGTGTCCCAAACCACTTTGAAGCTCTTAATGGAATTATAATTTTAAAACATTAATGTTCATATAAATAAATACTCAAAACCATTTTTAAAACATGGACATTAGAGATAAAGATTTAGAATAATAAAACTTTAAAACATTTAAAAATGATATTTTTATTAAAGAGTTTTTAACAAAATGATAGACTCTTGAATACAAATAATTGCAGAATAAAATTTAATTAGAACTTTATAATATCATGAGAATAAAGGTATTCATGATATAATATGTCAAAGGACAGTATATACACCATATAAGAGTGAATTGGTTCATAACAACAATGAAGTCTCAATGGAAATGTAAATTGAGATGAAATCCATTATAAAAATGGTATCGTAAAATTAAGGATAAATCAATCTCATAATTATGTGTGAAAAATATAAATACACCCAATATAAGTGTATATTAAGTGTAAAACAATCAGATTCCATTCACACATATTCATAGGATGACATATTCAATAACTACAAGTTGAACCCAAAGAAATCGAAATTGGGTTAAGAAGTTCTTTTGTAAAAATTCGACAGCCTAACGACGTCACTTTAAAATTCAGAAAATGAGTTGATGAGACTAAAAGGGTATCTCATCACTTGGAAATAAATTTTACATCAATAAGGATATATAATAACATATCCCAAAATAATAATATGTAAATTAAAAGACATAACAAAAAGAAGTCTTTTAAAAAGAGGAGGGTGAAATGTTCCCTTACCGATTTGGTAACTTACAAAACATATGCCACATGAAAGAAGGATCATACAATGAAGATGTAAATACCCATAAATTAAAGTATCCTACACAAATAATACAATCATGGGCAGTACATACACCACACAAAAGGAAGTAGTGGCAAATATAGTATGAATCTCACGGGAATAAAAAGTGAGATGAAAACCCCTTACCACGTTGTAATCAATCGAGTCGTATGACCCAAAGTTAATAACCACCAAATGAATCACAGAATACCATGAATATAATGAAAATAATGATAATATATATCAAAAGGCAGTACAAAATACACCACATGCAATAAATAAGTGTCGAACAATGGAAATCTCACGGAATTAAAAGTGAGATAAGAAATCCCTTATAAAAATTCGGCAGCCTAACTGCGCCACTTAAAAATTATTAAAATGAATTTATGAGAGTAAGATGGGATATATCATCATATTAAAATACAAATTAAAGTATGGTGAATATAAAAGAACATCCCCTAACATAATAAAGGGGATCTTAGAAGAAGTGACATAAAAGAGAGTACTTAAAAAGAAAGAGAGAGGTAGGATCCCTTACCTCGTTGTCCGACTTGACCCGTTCGTTCTTTAATATCCTGAATAATAAACTAATGTTAATTTATAGTTTCTTAAGAATTTTTTTTTAAAGATTATTATTCCTTTTATATTACTTATTACATTGTTATAAACATTATATAATCATTTAAGTTAATAACGTTTGTTTTATCGATATTTGGTACTTGAGTCAAAAATGGACTTCTTATAGTTACATGTTGTTCATGTGGTCAAAGGTTCATTATATCCAAAATTATATTAATGATTTGGATATCATATATATCATATATATCGAGCATATACATGTTTTTATAATAGTACATAACATTTAGAGGTAAGAAATGAAATGCACCGTTCATGGAGACGGTAAGCCGTACGTATGCATGAACGCCACTTTCATTTCTATTTCTTATTTTAATATAAATAAAACATAATGATACGTAGGTATATTATAATTTAAGTATAATATAATATATAATATCATTAAATCCATCCTTTATACATCCCACATAAGGCATTAACGAATCAAATCACTTTGAGTTGGTGGTAGTCCGCACTTCCTCAAATGAGATTATCGTATTTACCCACTATGGAAACCATAAAGGCGTGCTATAAATGGAAAATACATAAGAATAAAGAAAAAATAAAAATAATATATATCATATATAAATACAGTGCCATCATAATGGCCACCATGAGAGGCGGTTGGAGATATTTGAACAATCATCGTTTCGTGAGGTATTAGTTTTCCATCCATAGAAACATTATGTTCTTCATCCATTAGATAGAGGTGTGTGTAACTGTAGTTCGAATACTTCTTATAAAAACATCCTAGTATATTTATTATACTGGTGTTGTTACAAAATAAAGGAAATAAAAAGAGTTTAGGGGTTGGAGAAGTAAATAAAAGAAAACAACTTAAGAGAAACCGTTACCTTTAATTTGGGTAACTCCCTTTGGTTTGAACCAAAGGACTTCTTGAAGTACCTTCTGCCTAAGGTAAGGATTTTAGGAGGAGGAGACGGATGTAGGGAGCCTAATTGGGCAGAGTTTGGAAAAGCCAAATGGATTGAGAGGTGTGAGTAATTGTATAGAAGTGGTCTCCTTTTATAAGGGAGAGAAGGGGCTCTTTAGGAAAGTGTGAAACTATTATTTTATTATAAAGTTATCTTCGGTTTCAAATGGTCCAAAAAACATTAATTTCAAAGATAATATGACTCATATTCGAAATAAAATCATCCAATAGGAATTGGACCAGTTTTGGATAATATTTTAATCATTATAATCTTGTTTATTTAAATCATTTATTAATGAGGTAAATACTACATCATTATTGTGTCATAAATAATTTAATTTATTTGATGTATAAAAATTAAAAAAAATACCATGATATAGGAAATATTTTTAGATTTCCAAATAATATTTATAGTTGAAAATAGGACTTATATAACACCATATAAAAATTAATTACTAAAAGATTTTTGTTTATGTCATTTTGGCCTTTACTTTAAATTAATTAATCTAAATTGTCATTATCACTTTCAAGTGGATCAAAGGGGTCCCAAAATAGACCCAAATATGCACATGGTCGTTAATGACTCAACCAATAAAGTTAGGACAAGTGTTAAGGTAATTTTGAATTATTATAATATTCTTTTAACCTTGAATTACCTTATTTACCTTTAACCGCAGTAAATAAAAGTCAAAAGTTACTATTCACCAAAAATTATTTTCATCTTAATGAACCACATTTTACTTCTTGATAACAACCATGTATGTAGGATTTTTGAAATTCAATTCACAGATGAGGTAAAATTTCATTTAAATGAAAAAGTCAGTTTTTTAACTACCACTAAGTAGTGTCACTATTCATAAAAAATTGATGTTTTTTAGAAAAATACCAAAAATTCAGCCTAAGCATTATTTGATATTACGAATTGAAAATTGATGTCTATTTTTACAAATTCAAAACATAGAAGTGGAATTAATTAATTTAAAAATTAATTCCTGTTGTTAAAACAAATAACGTGTTTTTAAGAAATAATAAATATCAAAAGATTGATACTTGTTTATGTTCAATTTCAAAGTGAAATTAAATTAAATGACCAAAATTGGGTTAAATGGTAAAAATATATTTTAATTTAACTTTAAAAACAATTAAAAAGATAATCTAACCATATAAATAAATTAGATTAAAAGTCACTTTTGAATTAAAATACAATATTTTTCACTATTCATTAAAAAATGAACTTTATCGGAAAAATTCCAAAAATTTACACAAAGTAAATTTTGATGTCCCAATTCTAAATAAGGATTTTATTTGGTCATATATAATTTATTAAAGTGACCAAATCTATATTTAAAAATGGTTCACCATTAAAAGGCGGTAAATCGACCTTTAAATGTAAATTATGCTTAAAATTAGATTCATTCACATTTTAAGCCTCTAACTTTTATTGGATAAAAGTAAATACATCTAAAAAACATGTATAATAATATTTTAGTTAGTTTCATTCATTCCCGCCACTACAATGGCTAGGAGTTAACTACCATAATACTATTATATTATTAGTGTGCAACGTAAGGTTCCAAAGAAACCTGTTGTTGCGTATCGGGTACGCTATCGAACATAGAAACCCTTTTAAAGTAAAATTAATATTTAATTCACAAATATTAATAAATATTAAAATTTCATATTCTTTATTTACATGGGATGTTTCATCCTTCCCCCCTTTTGGGAATTGCGTCCTTGCAATTTTAAAATTTGTGCTTGGAAACTTTATTGAAAGTCCCATATCGGAAAAAGAGTCAGTAAAACTATCACTTTAAAAGAAAGAAAGAGAAGTAAAATGGTCACCCGAGTTAACCCATACTAAGATTCCATGAAAACATGGATATATAGGAGAAAAAAAAGAGTCAAGTTCTGATGGATAGTGATAGGAAACATGTTTAGGAGAAAGTTAACCACCAGAAAATCACAAACTTATGATGTGTGTAAACGGTATTTGATTACCCAGAAGGAAATGTAAACCAACAACGTTTTTGTTTTACGTTAATTTTCATAATTTTGAGGAATTAATCTTCTACATAGAATAAAAACATAAGGAAATATACTTACCTTCAAGTATAGTTTCATCTTTTAATAAGTTTCTACCAAAACTAATCATTTCTCTAAACGATGAGCATTCAAAAAGACTTGGTCACATAAAAAGCACAAGAATCATCTTCTAGAGAATCACATAATCCACAAAAGGAGAACTATCTATTTCCCTTGTATTTATACATTAACCAAAATTGATAGTACAAGATTAGATAATCACCAAAAGGATAATCCTTTATAAAAAGAAAAACTACTCTTAATGTCCAAAATTTGTCCAACAAAACCCAAAGTTCATCAAAGACCATTCAATAAAAAGTTATCCTTAAAATTATTCAAAGTAATACAAACTAAGATTGAAATCCAAATCTCTGAAGGATTTAATCACATAGTCTTCCAAGATAAATCTTAACATTTATCTCCAAATAACATCAGTTACTCTTAAAGTCTCATATTGAAAAGTAATTATCCTAATCACATATCCTCCATGATAGGTTAATCATTTCCATAGATAACCCAAAATAAACTTATTCTTGATTCATAGGATCATCAAACTAAAAAGAATAAGTCATACTAACCAGGGACTTTACGTAGTCTAGTGGTAGTCAATAAATACCAGTCGCACTTTGGTTGTGGGTTCGATTCCCGCAGCTTCGTCTGACACGACGGGTTGTCACACGGTCTCCATGTTGTACTTTTTCAAAAACTATATAATTTTATAACATTCCCCAAAAAATATAAATTTATCAAAAATAACCATAACATATTTTAACCACAAATGTTATCTAATAACTTTCATTTTTCATCCCAAAAAGTATTAACTGGTAATTACCTCAAATTCAAGGATCATATAAACCCAAATTTTTCTTTATAACTATATCCACAAAAGAAAAGATAATTATTCCTTGAATAAAATTTTCATATATCAAACATCAGGGTTACACATACTATAAAAAGTCTTCTAATGTAATCCTATCATCAGAAGAGCCTTAATACTTTTAAGCATTTCACCATCCTAAATTCTATCATAACTCTTGAATCCCTTATATGTTGACTTCTTACTCATTCAACATTCTTCATGATCCATTAACCATTCCTCTCCAACTTATTCTAAAATACTTCTTTCCTACAAACAAAATCATGAATCATATCTTAAGATTTCAATAATAGGAAAACATATGTTAAAAAATAATCCATACCTTTCATTGGTCATTGTCAGTTTCTTCATCCTCCACCGGAATGGCATTAGGTATTGGTAAACAAATATTTGTATGATCCTGGTGATCCCATTCCCGAAACATCTTCGTAGTACATGTGTTTGTATAATGACCATGCACACCACATTTAAAACATTCAATTGATCCCTCGGAAAGGACTTCTTTCCCTTTCCTAGAGTCTACTAGATGATTCCTTTTTCCATGGCTGGTTCTTGCTTTATGACCTTCATTTCCACATATATAGCATCTTTTTGTCCCTTTGAAACATTTCCCTAGGTGTTTCTTTCCACATCTTTGACACATAGGTTTTTGAACACACTTACCTTTATGATTATTACCTGAACTTCTGTAGGGATTTGTTTCTCGCATATATGATGCCTTATAAAGATCACTAAGGTTCAAGTGGTCAATCATGACTCTATATAGTTGATTGAGAATAACCACAAGTGTTCTCATTGTAGCTCCCATATCATTCAGTTGCTCGTTCAGAAAACCGACACAGTTTTCTTCACATCCACTGTTACTTTGGTTCATGCTAGATCTATCCATTTACTAAAACCAAAAAGGTCAGTGTGAGTATATCAGTAAAATCATCATATAATATCTTATGAGGAGGATAAACACCAAGATATACTTATTCATGTTATCTTAAACTCATTCACTTTATCAAAAAAAAAACTATGACTTTTTCTAAAATCCTAACCACTATGGTAATGTCACTTATGCTTAAAGAATTCCCTAACCTCTAAAGTTATCTAAACCAACCTCTGATACCAACTATAATGACCCAACCTTAAACCTTACATAATCTTGAATTAAATGAATAATTCACAATGAGGATCTTTTTAGATTTAGAGTTTTAGAGAATTAGGCCTTAACTATTACATAACAACTTGAATATTACAAGTAGACACTACTACTCAGTATCCATTTTTTTCATAAAATAAAAAACTCTTAAAAAGAAACATGTCTAGTTCCATATTTTAGACAACATGACTTTTCCTTGATCCCATCCTTGACCCTATTCCACATTATGTCCTATGAAAAACATTTCAAAAAAACTTGGGATGACCATAAAAAGCTCAGTAAGGGATACAAAAAGAAGGAAAACTGTTAGTTTTTTAAAACAACAGGTAAACCATGAATACATTATCATAAGTAAAACTTTTTACCTTTATGAAGTAGTAAATACTCTTCACTGAATAAAAGATCATTACTTACCCTTTTATAACCAAAATATTACCATAAAACCCATATAAAGAACACATAACATATAAAGGTAACTTGGGAGATAAACATACTTAAATGGAATAACCATACGGTCGACTTCCACACATATCACTAAATGGAATAGCCATACGGCCGCCTTCCATACCCAATGCATTGGAGGTTATAACGTAACCACCCGTCCCGGTATTCACGGCACCACCCGTCATTTGGTTAATCACGTAACCACCTGTCAAATGTCCAAGTTCCATTATAACACATAAATATTGCAAATATAAACATTTCACTAATAACATTTCATTTTCAATCACAAGAAGTAATTTCAAGATATTTGAAATAATCAATCCATTTTCAAAAACCATTTAAAAAAAATATTTTTGAATCAAAGTGTCCCATACCACTTTGAATCTTTTAATGGAATTATAATTTTAAAACATTAATGTCCATATAAATAAATAATCAAAACCATTTTTAAAACATGGAAATTAAAGATAAAGATTTATAATAATAAATCTTTAAAACATTTAAAAATGATATTTTTTTAAAGAGTTTTTAACAAAATGAGAGACTCTTGAATACAAATAATTGCGGAATAAAATTTAATCAGAAATTTATAATATCATGAGAATAAAGGTATTCATGATATAATATGTCAAAGGATATTATATACACCATATAAGAGTTAATTGGTGCATAACAACAATGAAGTCTCAATGGAAATGTAAATTGAGATGAAATCCATTATAAAGATGGTATCGTAAAATTAAGAATAAATCAATCTCATAATTATGTGTGAAAAATATAAATACACCCAATATAAGTGGATATTAAGTGTAAAACAATCAGAGGTCATTCACACATATTCATAGGATGACATATTCAATAACCACAAGTTGAACCCAAAGAAATCGAAATTGGGTTAAGAAGTTCTCTTGTAAAAATTCAACAGCCTAACGACGTCACTTTAAAATTCAGAAAATGAGTTGATAAGACAAAAAGGGTATCTCATCAATTGGAAATAAATTTTACATCAATAAGGATATATAAGAACATATCCCAACATAATAAGATGTAAATTAAAAGATATAACAAAAAGAAGTCTTTTAAAAAGAGGAGGGTGAAAGGTTACCTTACCGATTTGGTAACTTACAAAACATATGCCACATGAAAGAATGATCATACAATGAAGATGTAAATACCCATAAATTAAAGTATCTTACACAAATAATACAATCATGGGAAGTACATACACCACACAAAAGGAAGTAGTGGAAAATATAACATGAATCTCACGGGGATAAAAAGTGAGATGAAAACCCCTTACCACGTTGTAATCAATCGAGTCGTATGACCCAAAGTTAATAACCACCAAATGAATCACATAATACCATGAATATAATGATAATAATGATAATATATATCAAAAGGCAGTACACAATACACCACATTCAATAAATAAGTGGCAAACAATGGAAATATCACAGAATTAAAAGTGAGATAAGAAATCCCTTACAAAAATTCGGCAGCCTAACTGCGCCACTTAAAAATTATTAAAATGAATTTATGAGAGTAAGAGGGGATCTCTCATAATATTAAAATACAAATTAAAGTATGGTGAATATAAAATAACATCCCCTAACATAATAAAGAGGAGCTTATAATAAGTGACATAAAAGAGAGTACTTAAAAAGAAAGAGAGGTAGGATCCCTTACCTCGTTGTCCGACTTGACCCGTTCGTTCTTTAATATCCTGAATAATAAATTAATGTTAATTTATACTTTCTTAATAACATTTTTTTAAATATTATTATTCCTTTTATATTACTTATTACCTTTTTATAAACATTATGTAATCATTTAAGTTAATAACGTTTGTTTTATCGATATTTGGTACTTGAGTCAAAAATGGACTTCTTATAGTTACATGTTGTTCATGTGGTCAAAGGTTCATTATATCCAGAATGATATTCATGATTTGGATATCATATATATCATATATATCGAGCATATATATGTTTTTATAATAGTAAATAACATTTAGAGGTAAGAAATGAAATGCACCGTTCATGGAGACGGTAAGCCGTACATACGCATGAACGTCACTTTAATTTCTATTTATTATTTTAATAGAAATAAAACATAATGATACATAGTTATATTATAATTCCAGTATAATATCATATATAATATCATAAATCCATCCTTTATACATTCCACATAAGGCATTAACGATTCAAATCACTTTGAGGGGGCGGTAGTCCGCACTTCCTCAAATGAGATTATCGTATTTACCCACTATGGAAACCATAAAGCCGTGCTATAAATGGAAAATACATAAGCATAAAGAAAAAATAAAAATAATATATATCATATATAAATACAGTTCCATCATAATGGACACCATGAGAGGCGGTTGGAGATATTTGAACAATCATCGTTTCATGAGGCGTTAGTTTTCCATCCACAGAAACATTATGTTCTTCATCCATTAGATGAAGATGTGTGTAAGTGTATTTCAAATAATTCTTATAAAAACATCCTAGTATATTTAGGATACTTGTGTTGTTACAAAATAAAGGAAATAAAAATAGTTTAGGGGTTGGAGAAGTAAATAAGAGAAAACAATTTAAGAGAAACCGTTACCTTTAATTTGGGTAACTCCCTTTGGTTTGAACCAAAGGACTTCTTGAAGTGCCTTCTGCCTAAGGTAAGTCTTTTAGGAGGAGGATAGAGATGTAGGGAGCCTAATTGAGTAGAGTTTGGATGAGCCAATTGGCTTGATAGGTGTGAGGAATTTAATAGAAGTGATCTCCTTTTATAAGGGAGAGGAGGGGCTCTTTAGGAAAGTGTGAAACTATTATTTTATTATAAACTTATCTTCGGTTTCAAAAGGTCCAAAACACATTAATGTCCAAGATAAGATTACTAATATTCAAAATAAAATCATCCAATAGGATATGGACTGGTTTTGGATAATATTTTAATCATTATAATCTTATTTATTTAAATCATTTATTAATGAGGTAAATACTGCATCATTATTGTGTCATAAATAATTTAATTTATTTGATGTCTAAAAATTATAAAAAAATACCATGATATAGGAAATATGTTTAGCTTTCCAAATAATATTTATAATATAAAATAGGACTTATATAACACGATATAAAAATTAATTACTAAAAGATTTTTGTTTATGTCATTTTGGCCTTTACTTTAAATTAATTAATCTAAATTGTCATTATCACTTCTAAGTGGATCAAAGGGGTCCCAAAATAGACCCAAAGTTGACCATGTTCATTAATGACTCAACCAATAAGGTTAGTACAAGTGTTAAGGTAATTTTGAATTATTATAATATTCTTTTAACCTTGAATTACCTTATTTACCTTTAACCGCGGTAAATAAAAGTCAAAAGTTACTATTCACCAAAAATTATTTTCATCATAATGAACCACATTTTACTTCTTGATAACAACCATGTATGTCGGATTTTTGAAATTAAATTCACAAAAGTGGTAAAATTTCATTTAAATGAAAAAGTCGGTTTTTTTAACTACTACTAAGTGGTGTCACTATTCATCAAAAATTGAAGTTTTTCAGAAAAATACCAAAAATTCAGCCGAAGCATTATTTGATATTCTGAATTCAAAATTGATGTCTATTTTTTCCAAATTAAAAACATATAAGTGGAATTAATTAATTTAAAAATTAATTCCCGTTGTGAAAACAAATAACGTGTTTTTAAGAAACAATAACTATCAAAAGATTGATACTTGTTTATGTCCTATTTCAAAGTGAAATTAATTCCAATGACCAAAATTGGATTAAATGGTAAAAATATATTTTAATTTCACTTTAAAAACAATTAAAAGGATAATCTAACCATATAAATAAATTAGATTAAAAGGCACTTTTGAATTAAAATACAATATTTTTCACTATTCATTAAAAAATGAACTTTATTGGAAAAATTCCAAAAATTTACACAAATTAAATTTTGATGTCCCCATTCTAAAGAAGGATTTTATTTGGTCATATATAATGTATTAAAGTGACCAAATCTAGATTTAAAAAGGGCTCTCCATTAAAAGGCGGTAAATCAGCCTTTAAATATAAATTATGCTTAAAATTAGATTCATTCACATTTTAAGCCTCTAAATTTTATTGGATAAAAGTAAATACATATAAAAAACATGTATAATCATATTTTAGTTAGTTTTGTTCATTCCCACCACTACAATGGCTAGGATTTGACTACCATAATAATATTATATTATTAGTGTGCAACGTAAGGTTCCAAAGAAACCCGTTGTTGCGTATCGAGTACGCTATCGAACATTAAAACCCTTTTAAAGTAAAATTAATATTTAATTCACAAATATTAATAAATATGAAAATGTCATATTATTTATTTACATGGGATGTTACAGAGAGGTGGATGACCAGTGGAAGAAGACACTTGGTGACTTTCAACGGTAGACCCTCGAAAAGTACGAGGGCATTGTTTCAGACATGAAGACAGAGAGATGGATCGAGGAGTTGGTGATAACTTTCAACTTGATCTAGGATTTAGATGAGTACTGGGTTCCTCTAGCTATGAGCCAGATGCGAGGAGTGGCACGTCAGTGGTGGATTCTCTATCTCGGGGAGAAGAAGGAATCTGAGGTTTTGTGGACCAACTTCGAGAGGGAGTTCTGGGCAGAATTCCTTTCTTTCATGATGAAGGCTGAAAAGAGACAAGAAATACTTTCCCTCTAGCAAGGGAGTATGATAGTGAGGGAATTGGGGATCAAGTTCAAGGATCTCCTTCATTTCTCTCCAGACCTCTTCCCAGATGAGGAATTACTGGCAAGGCGCTTAGAAGAGGCACTCTGAACTTCCCTACAGTATGCTGTTAGTCCCTTCACTCTACTGACATACTTAGAGGTTCAGTAGAAGTATGAAGTGGTGTAGAGGATGAAAAATCTAGGAGGTGTTCCATGTGAGGGGATCTAATTAAGCTCGTCAAAGGGGAAAGCCTTTAGCAGCAGGCCTCTAGCATTAGGGCCTTCCAGGTTTCGGCCGGCGGGGAGCAGGCCCCAACAGTTCTAGTTTCTATCTCCTAGCCTTCGTACTTTCTCTATGAGCCTAGAACCAAGGTTATTTATCTATGAAAGCCATGGTAATCTTCATAATCTGTTCCTGGACCAAATGCAGTGCAGTAGAGGTGGGAAATGTCAGCACCCAACTCAGTAGCAGTAGTTTCTGGCCAGACCGTTTTAGTAGCAGAAACACCAGGGGTAGTGAGATCCCGATCCACCGAGGGTGAACAGTGCCAGAGGAGGCCAAAATCAGGGCGCTCCTTTGGGATCTTGAATAGGGTGTGGTTAGGGAGGCGGCCGATAAACAAGGGGCATATGAGATGGGAATGGGAAGTTTCACGCCACAGGGGTAGCCGTTCTAGCAAGGTCGGAGGTCATTCAAGGTACAGTCAGTTTTTTTAGCACTCTTGACTATGCCTTGTTTGATTCAATAGATTATCAATCCTTTATTACACCCATTCTATCCCATTCCTTAGGCCTAGAAGTAGAGGGACTCTCCATTCCCCAGGTGATGAGTACACCAATTGGGGGTCAGACCGACCTATTTGGTGTTTGTTGAGGATAGAGACTGATGTTGGGGATGCATCAGTCTAGTGGAGATCTCTTTCTACTACAAATTCAGCCATATGATGTTATCCTAGGAATTTAATAGATATTCTCTGTACAAACTATTATTGACTGATTCCATAGAAGGGTATTTTCTCAAATATGGGCGGCCAACATGTAGCTTTCATCGGTGAGCGGGGTTTCCAGGAGGGCAGCTGACATATGGAGCCCCTTCTTTCTATGCTAGCCAAGATGTCAATAGAATCAGAAGACTCAAAGATGGTGGGAGTTCTGGGGATCATTAGTGAGTTCTTGGATGTCTTCCCCAAAGAGGTGGTGACTCTACCCTCTCGACGTGATGTTGAGTTCGATATAGACATACAACCCAGTGACCATCTAATTTCAATGAATTCCTATCGAATGGTGCCTTCTAAATTGCAGGATTCGTGGATTCAAGTTGATGAACTGATGAAGAAGGGTTTTATATGACCGAGCACATCACAATGGGGTGCTCCAGTCTTGTTCGCAAAGAAGGCGGATGATGGTCTCAGGCTGTACATAGACTACCAAAGGCTGAATCAGGTAACAATCAAGAACTGTTACCCTTCCCAAGGATTGATGAAATTTTTGACCAGTTGAAGGGAGAAAGTTGGTTATCTAAGATCGACCTGTGGTATGGATATCACCAGTTGAGCATGAAGGAGAATGATATCTCAAAGACTGCTTTCAGATACAGATAAGGGCACTTTGAGTTCGTGGTCATGCCGTTTGGTGTTACGAACGCACCAGCAGTGTTCATGGGGCTCATGAACTCTGTTTTCCATGAATATATGGACCAATTCATAGTCCTATTCATCAATGACATCCTGATCTACTCAAGATCCGAGGAAGATTATGCATAACATCTGGGGATAGTTTTGGAAGTCCTTCAACACCAGCAGCTCTATAGGAATTTTTCCAAGTGCAAGTTGTAGACACGAGAGGTGCACTTACTTAGACACGTGGTGTACCAGAAGGGAATAGCGGTGGACCTGTCAAAGGTATAAGTGGTTTTTTCTTGGCAAACACCCAAGAATGTGGTAGAGGTTCGTAGTTTCTTGGGACTGGAAGGTTACTACTGGAGGTTCGTACCTGACTTTTCTTGGGTTGCGGAAACTTTGACGACCTTAATTAAGAAAGACCAGGATTTCATATGGAGTGAGAAGTTCCAGGAAGCTTTCAATTATCTAATGGGGAAACTGGTTAGTTCCCCAGTACTGAGGTTTCTAGAGGAAGGGGTAACTTTTTAAGTGTTCTATGATGCTTTCGGGCTAGTATTTGGATGTGTATTGATGCAATAATGAGGAGTGATCTATTATGGGTCTAGGAAGTTACTTCCTGATGAACATAACTATGCCACCCACTATCTGGAGATTTCAAAGGTTATGTTCTCACTGAATTTTTGACAAAATTACCTCATTGGGGAATGCTTCATGGTCTTCATGGATTACAAGATATTGAGGTATGTCTTCTCCCAACAAGACCTGGACTTGCGACAGTGGAAGTGGATAGAGTTTATCTAGGACTATGAATTCGAGATCTCCTACACCTCATTAAAGGGGAATGTGGTGGCCGATGACTTGAGCAGGAAGTCACAGAGGGATGTGGTTCAGGAGTCATTAGATGCTTGGAAAGAAATGGAGGATTTGGCTACTTTACATCTGATCATGAGAGTGGAGGATAGTAGAGACTATCTGTTTCAGATGATAGTGTAGTCTTCCTTGGTATTACAGGTGGAGGAGTCTCAGTGGGGAGACTCAGGGGCTGAAGTGATGCGTGGTCATGTTAGCCAGGGCAATGCTCCAGAAGGACGGTCAGAAGATGGTCAAAATCTGATGGTGTTTCATGGAAAACAGCTTGTCTTGGTGTCAATGCGTGAGAGAGTTCTCGGTGATTTCCATAACTCACCCTTGGAGGTATACCCAAGAGTTTCCAAGATGTACTGGGGATTCAAGGTTCAGTTTTTGTGGCCTAGGGTGAAGCAGATAGTGGCAGAGTTTGTGGAAAAGTGCCTCATGTGTTAGCAAGTGAAGGATGAACACCGTGTTCCCGGCGGTCTATTGTAGCCCTTAGACATCCCCGAGTGGAAGTGGGATGACATTTCTATAGAATTCATCACATGAATACCCATATCTAAGGGAGGATGTGATTCCATCTAGGTAGTGGTGGATTAATTAACGAAATTGACTCACTTATTAGCAATTAAGGAGTCGAGCGTAGTGGATGCCTTGGTGAAAAAGTATGTGGGTGAAGTTTTACGGCTGCACAGAGTTCCCAGAAACATTTTCTCAGATCAGGATACATTCATTACTTAAAGTTTCTGGAGGGTATTATAATGAGCATTTGACACCTATCTATGCTTTAGAACTGATTTTCACCTTCATACAGATGGTAAGATAGAGAGGACTATCCAAACATTAGAGGATATGCTACAGGATTGTGTTCTGGACTTCAAAGGATTGTGGGTATGGAACTTTCTTCTAGTAGAGTTTTCCTACAACAATAGCTATCACTCTACCATTTTCATGTCACCATTCAAAGCCTTGTATGGAAGACCGTGTCGTTCGCTCATTTCCTGGATAGAGGTTGGTGAGGTAGGTGTTCTTGGATCAGAAGTGGTGCAGATCATGGCGAAAAAGGTTTATCTTGTGCGTGAGAGGATGAAGGCGGCTAAAGACCGACATAAGTCATATTCCGATCATAGGAGGAGACCCTTGGAGTTCGAGGTTGGGGACCATGTGTTCTTAAAGGTCTCCCCTCAGCATGGGCAGCAGAGCTTTGGCAGGGGGAATGAGCTTTCTCCCAGGTTTGTCGGACCGTTCGAGGTGTTGCGACGAGTCGACATAGTGGCATATTAGCTGGCACTATCACTTCCACTACAGAGGGTCCAAAACGTCTTCCAGCTCTGTCGGTATCTACCTGATGACTCACACGTCCTTGACTAGGGAGAGTTAGACATCAAGGATGATGCGACGTTTGTGGAGAGACTGGTGAAAATTGAGGACTATTGGAGAAGGTGATTCATGGAAGATACATTGCCCTAGTTCGTGTGTTGTGGAGGCACAATGGCCTCAAGGAGAGTACCTAGGAGTGGGAGGCACAAATGTGTGCCCAGTACCGAGAGCTGTTTTGAGTTTTGTTTTGTACTTGGGTGTGATGTAATGCTTGACCTTGTTAACTATGAGATGGACCATTTTTCTTATTCTCTGAATGTATTTGAAAAGTACAAACTATGGGTAGGGGAGGACCTGCTACCTAATCAAGATGCATTAAGGTGGATGCAATTAAACCCATGTGGGTGATTCAGTGCTACCCAAAGTAGATAGTATCTTGACATGGAGTAAGGGACTCCCTAACCTATATGTCTTCATGGTGTGACCTTTATATGTTTGTGTGGTTACTTGGGGGATAAGGGAGGTATTTTATCCATAGTAGTTCAGGAGATATATGAGGGAGAGGTGTTCCTAGATATCGAGGTTTGTTCTAGCCTTCAAATAACTCTAGGGTGGTTTGTCATGAGAGGTATCTTGTGAGGTGGTTGTTCGGACCCCCATATTTTCTTCGGGTTTACCCTTGAATTATAAAGGGTGAGAATAGTTTGAGAGGTATCAGATGTAATGTACCAGACCCTCCTAGTCCCTTTTCCAAATTCTAGTGTTTGGGGTGTCCTGGGGACCATCGTTGACTCATTAAGGAGTTTTCTAAATTTCATGATTGAACGAACGGTGGCACCGATGGTGATCGGTGGAATTGATGGGTCATTCATATCACCAATCGGCATCGGTTCTAGGATGATGGTTCCAGGGTGATGGTGCCAGGGTGACGATGCCAGAGCACTGGTGCCTGGGCGACGGAGACTCACCTAATGGTGAGTCCTTCCCTGTTTTTTCAGGACCTTCCAATTTTTCCCTAGTAACATATATTTTGACGTAAATTTTCTTTAATAACCCTTTCAAATCCATTTAAAGCTAGTAAAATATGGTTTAAACCCCAATAGTTGGGCGACCCTTGAGTTACCAAAATATGTGGCCTTTTTCCTTGGTGTCACACCTTTTTCATGTTTTATAGTTTTCCCCTATTACAAGTTTTTCTTTATTTAAAGTAAATCTATTAACTCACAACCGTTGTCTCCACCATCTTTGAGTGGAATTATTAAATCGCAATTAATCTCAATGTATGAAACCTCCCAACCACATGGTCGATCCACGATCTGAATTTTAAGTACTTTGAAATCGTCTCCCTGATTTTAGGATCTGGCCTCCTCTTAAGCCAAGATCCTCTCTTGTTTTCCATTGAGTTTCTCTTAGTGCGCCTAAAGACTTCCTTTTGAGAAAAATCATGCACCCATGTTGGAGCCCTTCCTGATCAGCCTTAGAGTCCTTAGAGTTCTTCCTATGCAAGTTAGACAACCCCAGTTCTTGGAACACAAAGAAAAATTTGATCATTGATCATCCAAATAGGGTTTTCCTTTGTTTCTATTTACTGTGTATCATGTGGGGCGGGTAGAATAATGTTTCCCTTATGATATGGATGAAACCAAACCTTAAAGAAGTTAATAAAAAGACTCTAAATAATGAAGCAGTGTATTTGATGACGATGTATCTATATTTATTTTATCTTCATTTTTATGTTGTGAATTGTATAGGCTTATGCCTGCTAAAAATAGTGGCTGTTGGTGGTCCTTTCTTGCGCACTAATGAACCTCTGTTTTTTTGGATAATCTTGTGATTAGATGGCTGTAGCATGGAAACTGGTTAATCACATAAAGTTGGTTAATAAAATGGATTCACAATGAATAACAATCCTTGTATGATCACCCTGGTTAACCAAACAGAAATAAGGAACTTGATAAATAGTGTGGTTAAATTTGAAACTCCCTGCTCTGTTCTCTAATACACATGGTTGTTCTGCTTGATTCTTATGGGGTGACGTGGATGGGGATGATATATCCTATTGTCCAATTGTTATTTGTGGATTTGAGGCTGTGTGGGGCCGTATGTTGGGGCTTGGTTTGGTTCCAGAACTTTTAGGGATCTCGCGGTTCCCTTTTATTGTTGTGACTTTACAAGAGTACCAGGTGTGAATGCTTAAATTGCTGCTTGGATATTTCCCTTCAGTTGTTGTCTTGGTTTATGGATATACCTGTTAGTTTCCCGATAGTGAAGGAATATTTGAATGGAATCACTGGAACATGATAATGGGAATGGGTACACTGGGGGATTGTTTTCCAGAAATGGGTTGTGTTATAGTTGTAGATGTTGTGGGTTAGTGCATGTTGGGATGGTAATGAGGGTGGTTGTGCTCTGGTTGTGTGTGGGATGGTTGTCTATTTCAAAACCATTAGGTTCAGATGATTGTTTGTTTAATTATATGTATAAATTTAGTTCTTGTGTTTCTTATTCTCACCCCACCTATGTTGAGCACTCCATGCTGAACACCCCCATTTTATGGGGGAAGGTGTTTTTTCCAACATTCTTATGAGTGGCTAGTTATTAGCTCATTTTTTCTCCCTCTCCCAGGTATCCCAAGATTCTTTGGGAAGGCTATGATGTCCTAAGGTATATTATGGCTCAAGACTCTTTGGGAAGGGTGTGTTGTGGTGGTTGGCCCAGGTGTGTGTGGGCAGGTTTGTTTCCCAAGTGTCTTCGGGATGAGGCCCAGATGTCTTTGGGCATGACAGTGGTTGTTCTCACCCAGGTGTGTTCAGGTTTGGTAGTGGTTTTGATGGACCAAGTGTTTACAGATGTGGTTATGTGTGGTTGTGGTGGCCCAGGTGTGTGCAGGCGGGATGCGTGGTGATGACTCATAAGGTTGTTGTTGGGGCGGTAGTGGGACTGTAGTGAAATTTTTGGGGGAGGTATGATGTATAGGATGTCCTAAATAACCACGGGGAAAGCGGTGTGGGGTACCCAAATATTAATGTGATATTTTTGTTACTTTACCTAAATTTTGTTGTTTGGGGAGTGTGCCTTGGTGTGGCCGG
This sequence comes from Viscum album, assembly GCA_963277665.1. NCBI lineage: Eukaryota > Viridiplantae > Streptophyta > Magnoliopsida > Santalales > Viscaceae > Viscum > Viscum album. Next base: position 1,465,034,303 of record OY728139.1, read on the forward strand.
GTGGATAATTTTCTTTCTAGGTGCTTTGGTTATCTCTATTTTCTCACGAGGTATTAGAATTCCTCCCTACTTATGAACGAGATATTTTGATTTTACCTACTGAGTATACCTGTATACTCACCCTACGTATATAAAACTACTTTCATGTTTCTAGGAGGACCTTGATGACCATTCCAGACTTTACTAACTCAGGCTTTGAGGGTTTTCTTTGCATCTTTTCTTTATTTTGGTACTTTCCTTTGGAGTTTTCTTATACTCTATATCAGTTTATTTTGGACATGCATATGAGAATGGATTTTGGCTTAACTTTTACTTTCAGCATTTGGATTTGTTTGGGATTTACCATCTTATCTCCCAATCTTGTTCTATAAAAATGTTAATTTCTTCCATTTCATGTGAGATTCTATACCCTTGGTTCTAGCTGCCACTCCGGGGCCTATTAATAGTGAGTCTCTAGGGTCACTATCTATCCTTCAAATTGAGGAAGAAAGGGTCTGGAAGTTTATTGTCCCATCCCTCTTCTTGGTGAAGGCGGGTCATGACAAAAGTATCAAAAAACAATGAAAATCTTATGGAAGAAAATTCATCATAAAATTCTGTAATTTTAAATTATTCCCTAGAGATTTTGAATCATAATAAATAATTAGATAGTAATTTTAGTTCTACCTCATCTATTGATAATAATGATTTAATGGTAAAACTAAAGTATGAAATTTTATTCTAAAAAAATTACTACTATTTTTTAATTCTTGAAAGGAAAACTTTGATTACATGTATAGAAAAACAATACCTCATCAAAATACTTTAGGAAGGATTTTTACAAATTATTAAACTCATTTTCAAAATAATTATATTTTTCCTAAAGTGCCCCATTTTTTAAAAAATTCCAAAGCAGTGGAAATTGGAAGATCAAATACTATTTAAATAAAGTTCAATATTTTTGTTTTCATAGGTTTTATATTTATAAAAAACTAGAAACTATTGAACATAAAATATTTGGAAAGATGTGGATTTCTAATGTATTATTTTCTAGTAATTCTAGACACAAGAAAGTTTGGGTACCAAAATCATAACTATTTATTTTTAGGAAAATATGAAGATTACCAAAAATGATAACATTTAATACATGTATAGTAGGTGTTGTAGGAACATGACTAGAAATAAACTATTCCATCAGAATGTTATCAAAATAATAGGTGATAAAGTCACTTTTGGTGTTAATTATCAATGATATTTTTATGGTATATGTAATATTATTCTTATTGGAAAACCTTTATTTTAAATTTTTTTATTTTTCATAGGACCTAAGTACAAGCTCGTTAGAATAATTCATTTATGTGATGAAGGATACCTTTTGAACTTCTAAAAAGAAAAATGTATTATTCAATGTTCAGAAGGTAAATTTATTCTTTATGTCGATCGACATGAGAATGTATATAATTTAAACTTAGAAGACCTTAGATACTAAGATATACCTTACTGTAGTGCAATGGAAGATCAATCATGGATATGACATAAATTGTTAGGAAACATAAATTTTATAAAATTAGCCAAAATTTTGAAAAAATTACTTGTTAGAGATCTACTAAAGATTAAGGTTAAATATTATAAAGTTTGTGATCATTATCAAATTGGAAAGAAATATAATTCATGTTTTAAATCAATTAGCGATGTTTCAACTTATGATACATTATAGTTAGTGCACATGGATTTATTTGGTCCTATATAATCGAGAAGTATTAGAGGAAAATACTAAGCATATTTTTTATTTGATCACTACACTAGATATACCGGGGTCTTTTTTTAGTGGAAAAGTCAGAAGCCTTTTTCTATTTGAAGAACACTATATCCCATGTTAATAATGATAAAATTATACCATTGGTAATTACTCATAATAACCATGGTGGAAAATTTATATATTCTAATTTTTAAACTTTTTTAGTAAAAAAGGTATAATACATAACATATAATCTTTTAGAACACTATAGAAAATGTTGTTGTTGAAATAATAAATAGAGTTCTTTAGTAGATTAATATAACCATGTTGAGTGAATACTCAATTTCTAAACACTTTTAATATAACGAATTTAGTGCTACCTACTGTACTATAAATAGAGTTATTCATAGTCATTTTACTTATAAAATTTCTTATGAGTTAGTGAGGGTATGAGATACAAAACTTTCTTACATTAGGATTTTTGGATGTAATGTATTCATTCTGAATACTAAATATGATTTAAAAAAATTTTCTTTAATATATAATGATATAATTTTTATAGTATATTCCAAAATTGGTAAGTCTTATAGAGTATTAAATAAAAATAATACTGTTGTTTAGGAAATAGTGCATGTTAAATTCTATGAAAACAATAATTTTATTTTGAAACAACTTGGAACCACATATTCAGATGTAAAAAAAAACTAATTTTTAACCCATGTTAGATAATTCTTCTCATGAGAGAAATTCGAAAGATACTTATTCTAAAGATTTTATTCTAGAATAAATTCAACCTATTATTGAAGAACTTCATTTCAAAATCGCATGAATTGAGAAAATCTTATGGGATCATCCCAATGATAATATCATTAGAGATATAGATCAACCTAACAAAACTAGATGTTCCTATGAACATTGTAAATTTCTATCACAATTTGATCCAAATAATCTTGATGGGGCTTTAGTTGATGAAGATTATATAAAATGTAGTGACCTTGACCCCAGTATCCTAAAGTTGGTGTCTACTTTATTATATTGGCATAAGATATAAGGAATCACATCCTGAAGGATTTAATAGTTTCGTAGTCTTGGTAAACTAAATACATACATGAGTCTTGCATTATATTTGAATATAAAAATTTCAATTTTTTTTCTAGAATAACATTATTACCTCGAGAATATCCATGCATATAAATCACTATAATCTTAATGGATTCATGGGGAAGAAAAAAATTAAGGGTGATCTAAAATTCTTAGTAAGGGGTTAGTACAATAGAAGCTATCATGAATCAATAAAGAATAATCAATAGGGAAAGGTAAATAATTGAACACACATTCCATGTAATCAATAAACTGAGAAGAAATAGAATCCATATATAATATGAATGAAAAAATCTCAAGGATAATAATCAATATGGGAAGGTAAATAACTTAAAATACATTCCATTTAATCAATAAAATAACTATTATAACTGGATAAGGAGTAAACAATATGGAAATGTAGATAACTTAAAAAATTACATTTAATAAATAATTGAGAATTAAATGAATCTAGATATAATATCATTTTGAAAATATCATGGAAAATAATAACTAAATTCAGAATAAAGGTAATGCTTAATTATTGGATTCCATGTTCAAGGCACATGATACCTCTAACGTTAAAACTTTTCATAAGACAATTTAAAACTACCAGGTACAAAATCATCTGGTTTATCCAACTAATTTTATTCTATATTACTAATTTTCCTCATGAGACTACCAATGCATCAAGGAGATATCTATAACTGATCTTGACTCGTGTTATCATGTCCAAAGAATTCCTCATATATCAAATACTCGATTTAATTCATGAATAATATTCCTTATCATTAAATATCCATTTTGATTAAGGAATAAATATTTATTAATATTTCCATATATAAAAAATAATATTCAATATAGAAAAAATTATGTATAAATGATATAGGGTTTTATCCATAAACATATCCAAGATAAATAATATATATATTTAGGGGAGATTTAATGTCCATGGGAAAGTAAATAATTCAATGGATAGTTAATGAATAAAAAAATGAATCAAGGAAGTGAATGTCAATACTTTAATTGGTAAAAATGATCATAAATCATCCATAAAAAGAATAATTTTGGTATCAATACAACATATACCCATAAAATTAAGAATAAATGGTTTTTGTTATCGATAAATAAAAATACAATAAAAGGATATATAATTTTTTTGAGGAAAATATCCTTTTCATTTTAAAGATCACTTTTTAAAACTAAAAGTTCAAAAATAATTTTGAAAATAATTTTATTTGAAAATAATCTTTGAAAATTATTAAGGAGGTTCTAAAACATTTGAGTGGTCATAATGTCTAGAAATTCCATTCATACCATACACCTTAAAACAAAGATCCCTTTCAATTTTTCAGTAAAAGACAAACGAGAATCATTTTGAAAATGACATGAAGATTAATTACATTTTTTTAAAAGTAAAAATTGTTAAAAATTTATTTAATAAATGTTTTTTAAAATATTAAAAACATCTATGAAAATAATTTTTGAAAACATGGTTTTGGAAGAAAACAAATTTCTGACCAAAGGGAGAAATGAAGTTGGATTTTCTTAAAATAAATTTCTCAAACATTTTAAGTACCAAAGAGTGTAAAAATGGTAATATTACTTTAAAATATCAATAATAACTATATTATAGGTACATTAAAGTTTTTCATTAAAAAATGGTCAAATAATTTCCTTCAACTGAAATTCAAGAACAAACAATCTTGATTAGAATTAGATTGTGAAATAAACCATTCTAATGATTATAATATTGAAGTGAGAATTAACCAATGAATCGATTATGTGTATCAAATAAAAATCCACATAAATAAAGTGGAAATAAAACATAATATAATAAAAAATAATTTCACACATAATCTTATAATATCAAATATGATGAGTAAGTAATATAACCCAATGAAAGGAAATTGAGTTATAAAATTCTTTACCAATTGGTAACTTTTAAATCAAATAAAATTTGATTAAATAATTCAAATTGAAAATTAAAGTAACAAGAATTATTAAAGAATCATGCCATTACTTGTAAATGGGTAATCATATACACAATATTAAATAAATTGGTTCATAATATTCAAATGTGCCTTAATGAAAGGAAATTGAGACAAAATTCTTTACATCACGCTTCCTTTTGGTTGAAAATTATTTCAACTCATGTATAGTGGTTTTAAACATGTTATTAAATTATTAAATTACCATATTAATGTTTATAATTTCATATATGACCCTTTTATAACATCTTATCACCCGTTCGTTAATAATCTTTTATTATTTTCATTGTTTCAGGTGTTAATTGCATTGTTTTCTCATTCATTATTTTTTATTAAAGTTACAGTTCTTGTGAATATTATATAGTTCCATAATTTACATAATAATAATAATGAAATAATTATAATATTTTTATATTAATTATAATTTTAAAACCAATCATGAAATATGGTTATGAAAAACTGACTATGTTATAATCATGGAGACGGTAGGCCGTACATACGCATGAGTAACTTTTCCATTTTCAAATGATCATTATGGAAAGGAGGAAAGTAATATTTTATCTTTAAATAATTATTATAATATAATATCTATCATATTATTTATTTAAATATACTTATATATATCATTTATGTGGTGTGTTGATGAAAATAGAGTCACATCACTTTATGAAGGCTGTAGTCCACACATACACGAACAATGTTATCATTTTTCCATGTAAATAAAAAAATATGATATATTATCTCATTAGAAAATAGATATATCATTAATATAATAATTATTTTATATATATCACAAATATTCATTAAAATTAACCTTATTACATTCCATGTAAAGCGTTAGTAAAATACAAATCACATCACTTCATGAGGTGATAGTCCGTTTTACACCTGAGCGACGTTATCACATCCCCTATAGATTGGAAATTAAAAAGGTATATAAGAAATAATGACTAAAGAGGTATATTTATGTTATAAATATCATATATATAATTTATATCCATCATCATAACCAGCCATGAGAGGTGTTAATGAAAAAATGAATGACATCAGTTCATGAGGCGGTAGTCCACCGTATACAGGAATGATTATTTTGTAACCCATTTGATGGAAGTGTGTATGGTTTTAGTTCATAAACTTAACTTAACAAAATTTTATAATATGGAATATAATTTGGTTTTTATATCATCATGTTTTAATAAACATTTATAGAGGTGGAGGAAGAAATAATATAAAAACGCTCACTAAAGAATGTTACCTTTTCTTCGTGTATCCTCCATAGGTTTGCACCAAAATCCTTCATTGGTTAGATTTTTTCCTAAAATAAGGATTATAGTGTGAGGTTATTTACATTGGGATGTTATTTAGTTTGGAATTTTCCAAACTAAAATGGTTTTATGGTGTGAATAAGAGAGGATATGGGGTGACCTTTTATAATTTAGGTGAGTGGAAAACTTGTAATGTTTTGATTAGAAAAAGGTGTACCCATGTATTTCAAATAAAAAAATGGTAAAAAATGGATTATTATATATAATTAGAAATTATAAGGTCAAAATATCTCTATAAAATATATTTTATACAAGTTTTTAGTTTATTTTAACGATTATCTTTTTAGTTAATCCCCCTGTAAATCCATTTTTACTATAACAGCAGTAATTAATTTTTACCATTTTCACTATTCATTTTGGTTAAAAATTAAGTTAAAATTATTATAAAATATAAAATATTATTATTTATAATTTTAAATTCATTAATCCAAATTACATTAAAAAAATTGGAAAAATTTAATTTAAAATTAATCCCGTAGATGGGACAAGAAAGCAGATTTTCAAAGAGAAAATGTTCAAAAGATTATAATGTTTTTATATTAAAATTCAATATTTAAATGATTAAAATAACCTAAAATGGATTAATAGATATGTAATTTAACTAAATTTACTTTATAATCAATTAAAAATATAATTTACCTTTATAAATAATTTAAAAGAAAATGATGTTTTTGATTAAAATTAATTATTTTTCACTATTCATAAAAAAGAAACATTTCAGAAAAATAAAAATTTTCAACCTAATATAATATTGATATTATTATTTAATTAATTTAATTAAATAAATTTTCTAAATGTGGTAAAAATTAATTTTAAACTATATGCACAAAGTGCGACTAAAACTTCTTTTAGAAAAAATACATTTTTTTTCAAGAAAAAATTATTTTTATTTTAAATGATTATTTTTTTTCAAACAAATAGATAGCTATAATTTTCAAAAAAAATATCACTATTCATCCTTGCTAATTTAGAGTCTTGGTTATAATGGTATGTTATATTACAATTCATTTAGACTCAGAGTTGTATATTCTGCTAGCCATCAAAGAAATTAAATCTAAAGAAATATATTTTATAATTTGTTTAAGATCAATGTAGTGTGTTACATAAACTACCAAATAAAATGTTATTTTTTTATTATTTTGGGGTGTTACATTCTCCCCACCTTAAATAATTTTTTTTCATCTCAATTTAAATTGTATCTTGGTAATCAGGTGTTCGATATTTGAATATTATTTTATTGAAAACCCATATCATAAAAAGTTTAAATAAAAAATATTCTTAATAAGAGAGTTAGGGATGTAAAAAGGCCATATGGAATAACACATTACTAGGATTTTATGTAGGATAAAATTGTTGGAAAGTGATGATATGGACATAAAAGAAAATCATAAATAGTTATAGAGAGTGATTGAGGTCATTGATCACAAGCAAGTGAATGATAAAAAGAAAGTTAAGGACCTCAAGACTATAACTATTTGCTTATTTCAAATACCATATCATTCATAGGATATGAATGTAATAGGATAATATTTTTTTCAAGATCCTTTTCCTAAAGTTGATAAATTATTTTACTCTCTAAGAATATAATTAAATATACTTAATTGATATGTTCCTATTTCATAAGCACAATTCTATCATTCGGTCGCGCTTCGATCAATTTCCAATTCATCACTTACTCCAAGAAATGAATATCCAAAAATTAATTTTTATTCTTGAAGCGCTAAAATTAACTTTTAACTAATTGTAAGATCTATAAAAGAGTGACAAGTCTTTCTATTTGTCTCTAACTATTTTCCAAAACCAATATGGTCAGCACAAGTTATTCAATATAATACATTAATCTGTAAACCTCAACAGTAACACCATTGGTTCATTATTAGTATTTATTTATCAAGTCATTTAACTAATTAAACATTAATAAGGATATAATATAGGACAATGGTAGGTGCTAAACCCTCATCATTCTTTGGTTATGGGTTTAAGATTCATGGCCTTGCCGGATGTGATGAGTTGTCACCCATCATTTGGGTTATCCTTTTTCTAAAACTATATTAATTTAATTTATATAGAGTTTATAATAAAATATGATGGAAATCCTTCAAATAAAATTAATCATTAAATAACTTTTTTACTAATATTTCCAATATATTTTTTTTATTTTTTTTCACAAAGTCTAATAATCTTATTTGGATATTATTAAAATTCAATTAATGATCATATCAACACTAGACGTTATCAATACTTTTAAACTTATATTTAAAAAAATTTAAAGGCATTATTCCCAAAATAATATTTTCACTAAAACATATTGTAAACCAATGTTTTTTATTGTCATAGATTTCTCCCAAAATATCCTTAATCTTGGTAGAGCCCTATCACATAAATCCTAAAAAGGGGGTGTTTAATACTTTTAAATTATGATTAATATTAAAATAATAAACCCATGGAAGTATCCATAACTCTTATGTTAATGAAGACATATATTTTTATGAAATTTTACATAATACTTAGATGTTTCATTATTCTTATAATCAAATCACCATTTGTAAAAATACTTCTACAATTTAATTCTTGAATCCCCATACATAAATAATTCATCAATTTTATTTCGTCATTGGTCCTTAAATGGTCTAGAGATTGACCTTAAAATGAGGGAATTGACTCAGATAATTCCTAGGTTATCCATATTTAAGAAAATAAAGTATATATGGATCCCTAGGATGAGATTTATTTTCTTCAATCATACTCTTCATTTTTTCTTGATAATTATTTTCTTTATGCCCTTCCTTTCCACACATAATTCATTTTAACATTCCATTGAGAAAAATTATTTTTAATCTAAGATAACTTAGGTTTAACATATTTAATTCATTTTCACCATCTAATCAAATAATTTATAATGTTTTATAAAGAAAATGTGAATTATCCTAAGCATACCCCCTGGAGTGTCAAACTAGGTGCACAATATAGCTATTGTCGTGCACCAAGTGATGATCAAGTTAATAACAATGTTACCTTTTCAAATTTATTACCCCTAGGTACATATGTGGTAGAACCACATACACTTATAGTACCCAAACATGGATTTATTACTAAGAAAAACCACATAATCTATTCCTTAATTTTTTTAATATTTTTCTTCTAAACCTATCATCAAAGTATATCATAGGATTTTGTTCCATAATATAATATTTATAAAATATAGTTCCAAAGGTTTCTACTAAACCTCATCTGATACCAACTATAGAAACCCTGACTCTAGTTTCCTAGAGTCGGTGTCTACTTTTTTACATAGGCATAAGATACAAGGAATCATAAACTGAAAGAATTAATAGATTAGTATACTTGGTAAACTAGATACATAAATGAGTTTTTCATTATATTTCAATATAAAAATTTCAATAATTTTTTAGATAATAAAAATATCCCCTCTAGAATATCCTTGAATATAAATCATACAAAACTTCATGGATTCTTTGGAAAGGAAAAAAATAATAGTGAGCTCAAATGCTCCCTAAGGGTTAAGTAGAACAGAAGCTATCATGGATTAATAAAGAATAACCAATATGGAATGGTTAATAATTGAACACACATGCCATGTAATTAATAAGCTGATAAAGAAGTTCATCCAAAGATAATATCAATGTGTAAATATCATGGATAATAATCAATATAGAAAAGTAAATAACTGAAAACACAATCCGTTTAATCAATAAGATGACTATTATAACTGGATAAGGAATAATCAATATGCTAAGGTAAATAACTGAAAACACATTCCATTTAATTAATAACTAAGAATAAAATGTATTCATAGATAATATAATTGTGAAAATATCATGGATAATAATTACTGAATTCTAAATGAATAAGATGCTTAATTATTTGATGTCATGTCTCAGACACATGATACCACTACCATCAATACCTTTCACAATACTATTCAAAACTAATGGGTATAAAATCATCTGGTTTGGAAAACTAATTTTATGCTTGCTTACTAATTTTCCTCATGAGAGTATAGATGATTCAAGGGGATATATATAACTCGGTCGCACCCGTGTCTATATATTCAAATCATTCCTCATGTATCGAAGACTCAATTTAATTCATGAACAATGTTCCTTATCATTAAATATCGGTATTGAGTAAGGAATATAGATGTATCAATATTTCCACAGATAAAAAATAACATTCAATATAGAAATACACATGTAGAAATGATATAAATTTTATGAAATAAACATATCCATGATAAATAATATGTATATTTAGTGGAAAATTTAATGTCCACAAGAAATTTAATAATTCAAGGAAAATTTAATGAAAAAAATAAATCAAGGAAGTGAATGTTAATAATTTCCTTGGTCAAAATGATCATACACCATTCAGAGGAAGAATAAGGATGATATTAATACAAAATATACCAATTGGAGTAAGAATAAAGGGTTGTTGTTATTGATTAATAGAAATACTATAACAAGATATTTAAAAACATTCACGAGGAAAATATCTTTTTCTTTTTGAAAACAACTTTTTAAAACTAAATGTTGATAATTTTTTTTGAAAATAATTTTAATTGAAATTATATTTGAAACTTATAAAGAAAATTTTAAAGAATTTTAGTTGTCACGATGGTTATAAATTCCTTTCATGTCATACATTTTAGAATAAACATTTCTTTAACTTTTTTAGTAAAATCCAAATGAGTATTATTTTGAAAATGAAACGAAGATTCCATTAATTTTTTTAAAAAGAAAAAATGGTTAAAAATTTATTTAATAAATCATTGTTAAAAGTCTAAACACATTTTTGAAAACACGTTTTGAAAATATGGTTTTGGAAGAAAAAAAATTTCTGATCGAAGAGAGAAATAAAGTCTGATTTTCTTAAAAAAAAATCCTAAAACATTTTAAGTAAAAAATAGTGGAAAATGGTTATTTTGATTTAAAATATTATTAATAGATATATTATAATTAAATTAAATTATTTTATTATGAAATGTTCAAAAAATTTCCTTCAATTAAATTCAATAATAAACAATCTCGATTAGAATGAGATTGTGAAATAAGCCCTTATAATGATCATAATATTGAAGTGACAATTAATAAATGAATTTATTATGAATATAACATATAAATACACATGAAATAAGTGGGAATAAATCATAATATAATCAAAATTAATTTCACACATAATATTATAATATAAATGTTGAAGAAGAAGTAATATAACCTAATGAAAAATATTAAGTTATGAAATTCTTTACCACTTGGTGGATTTTAAATAAAATACCCTTGGATGAAATTATTAAAATTGAAAATTAAAATACCATGAATTATTAATTAGTTATGATATTTTATGTAAAAGGGTTAGTATATACACCATATAAAATAAATTGGTGCATAACATACAATTGTTCCTCAATGAAAGGAAATTGATACATAATAACTTACCTCACACTTCTTTTTGGTTGAATGTAATTTAACGTCAATTATAGTGGTTTTAAACATTTTTTTAACTTATTAAATAACCTTATTAATATTTATAATATCATATATAATCCTTTTATAACATCTTATAACTCATTTCGTTAATAATATTTCATTATTTTAATTATTTTGTGTGTTAATTGCCTTGTTTTCTCATTAATGATTTGTTTTGAAAGTTATGGTTCTTGTACATATTATATAGTTATATCATTTAAATAATAATAATTACATAATTATCATATTTTTACATCAATTATAATTTTAAAACCAATCTTGAAAGATGGTTATGAAAAATTGACTATGTTATAATCATAATGATGGTAGATCGTATATACGCATGAGTAACATTTACATTTTTCAATGATCATTATGGAAAAGAGGTAATTAATATTTTATATTTAAAGAATTATTATAATATCATATATAAAATATTAATTCTTTAAATATACTTATATATTTCATCCATGTGGTGTGGTGTTGAAAAGAGATCCACATCGCTTCGTGAAGGTGGTAATCCACACATACATGAATGATGTTATCATTTTTCAATGTAAAAAAAATAAGATGATATATTATCTATTAAAAATGATAAATATTTCATTAATATAAAAAATATTTTATTTATATAATATATATTCATCAAATTTATCCTTATTACATTCCATGTATAGCGTTATTGAAAGGTGAATCACATCACTTCATAAGGCGATAGTCCATCATACACATGAGTGATATTGTCATATCCTCTATGAAATGAAAATTAAATTTTTTTATATATGATATAATGAATCCATAGGTATATTTATGTTATAAATATCATATATATACTTTCTATCCATTATCATACCCTATAGTGAGAGGTGGTAATGGAAAAACAAATAGCATCAGTTCGTGAGGCGGTAGTCCGCCGTACATATTAATGATTATTTTGAAACCCATTTGATGGAAGTGGGAATGGTTGTAGTTAAAAAAATTAACATAAAAAAAATAAGTATATGGACTATACTAAGGTTATTATATTATAATCTTTCAATATTAATATTTTTGATGTGGAGGAAGAAATAAAATAAAAATGCTTGTTGAAGAACATTATCTTTTCTTCGGGTATGCTCCTTCGGTTTGCACTGAAATCCTTCATAGGTTATATTTATTACCAAACTAAGGATTTTTTGATTAGGTAATGTAATTTGGGAAGTTATTTGGATAGGTAATGAAAAAAAGGTTTTATAGGTTTGAATAATAGAGAAGAGTGGGTGTCTTTTTATAAGTGAGGTGAGTGACACACTCATAATGTTTTGAAAGAAAAAGGTATACCCATGTTTTTAGAATGTAAAAAGGGTTAAAAATAGATTATTATAGATAATTATATATTATAAGGTTGATATATGGCTATAGAATATATTTCATACAAGTTTTAGGTCATTTTAACCCTTATCTTTTTAGTTTAACCCCTTGATAAACCATTTTACCTTAACCACAATAATTAATTTTTACCATTTTAATTATTCATTTAGTTCAAACTTTAATTTGAACATATTAGAAAATATAAATTATCATAATAAAAAATCTTTAATCAAATTTTCCAAATTCCATTAAAACAATTAGAAAATTTTAATGTAATATTAATCCCACAGACATAACAAGAAAGCGAGATGGGGGTTGTCCCCTAGCCTTGTAGGGATGATTTTGAGGTATTATTTGTCACTGTTGTTAATCTTTTCATTTTTTATCTTGATGGTACAAGTTATTTATACCTAGTGTAATCACATGAAGTTTACATTTTTCTTAATAATTTTTTTGTGGCATGGGTTCCACTCATGCTCCGAGCCATTCTGAGTAATGAGAAAGCGAGTTTTCAAAAAGAAAATGTTTATAAGATTACAAATATTTTATATCAAAATTCATATGAAAATGGTTAAAATGACATAAATTAGATTAATAGATATATAATTGAACTAATTTTGCTTTAAAAAAATTATAAATAAAATTTAACTTTATAAATAATTTAAATGAAAAGATAGTTTTCAATTAGAATTCAGTATTTTTCACTTTTCATCAAAAAAATGAAACATTTTAGAAAAATAAATAAAATTATCCCTAAGATAATTTTTATATTCTTATATAAAAAATGAATTTAATTTTATCCAAAAAATATTATAAATTTGTTAAAAATAAATTTTAAATTATGTGTGAAAATCAGGACTAAACCGTCTTTTAGAAAAAATACATTTTTTTCAGAAAACATTTATTTTTCTTTTAAATTTTTCTTATTTTATTTAAAATAAATATATAACCATAATTTTAATATTTTAGTTATTAATATTAATCATCGCTAATTTAATGGCTATATTATAATGGTATACTATATTATGGTTCATTTAGACTGAGGGTTACATGTTCTGCAAGCTATAAAATAGATTAAATTTAAGAGAAATATATTTTATGGGGTGATTAAACTCAGTGTTGTGTGTGACATACGAAATAGAATATAATGTTTCTATTTTATAATTTTTGGGTGTTACATAAAATTAATGCTGGATGAACTAAATGTGTTTGAAAGGAATCATGTTTGGAGTTTGGTTGAATATCCTAAAGATTATACACTGGATGGTGTAAAATGGGTTTTTCATAATAAATGTGATGAAAATGTATTAATAGTAATGAATAAAGCTATACTTTTTGAAAAGTGTTATAAACAACAATAAGGGATTTACTATAAATAAAATTATGCTCCAGTAGCTAGACTTGAAGTTACTTGAATTCTTTTATCTTACACATCATTCTTAAAATTTACACTTTTTCAAATGGATGTGATGTGTTATTTTATTAATGGATATGTTTAGGAGGAATTTCAAAAAGAACAAACACCTGGTTTTGAAAACACAAAATCTCCAGATCAGGTTTTTAGAAATACTAAGGCACTCTATAGACTCAAAAAATCCACAAGATCCTATTATGATATATTTACCTAATATCTATTACAAAAAAATTATTAAGGGAGTTGTAGATCCAACACTTTTTTTATTAAATCCGTTTTTAAAGATAACATCATAGTAATATTTATGCAGATAAAAATATATTTTGATCAACTTAAAAAACACTTTCATATTCCTTTATGAATCTTATGAAATCTGAATTTGAAATGGCCATGATGGGTGAACTGACCTTTTTTCATTCATTTTCAAATTTCTAAAAAATTGAAAGGATTTTTTTCATAAAAATAATATAAAATATATTATTAAAAATTTTTTATATAAGAATAATAATATTATTAATAATCCTATCAAAACATAAAAAATTATTGATCTTGATCAATTCGGGAAACTGGTTGATCAAAAAAAATTTAGTGGAATGATCAGTAGTTTACAGTATCTCATAGCTTGTAGACCATAATTAATGATTTCTATATTCTTATGTGTGATATATCATAAAAATACTAAGAATTTCCATCATAAATCTATAAAATTAAGTTTTCATTACATTAATATAACTATGGATATTGGTATATTTTTTACCTCTAGAAAGGATTTTTATTAAAAAAGTTTTTTAGATACATATTTTTCTGGATGTATAATGGATAGAAAAATTATATCCGGACCATTTCATTTCATAGGAGAGGATTTATATTCTTATTCAAGTACAAAACAACATTCTATATAACTTTACACTATTTCATCTTGAAGTTGTTTTTCTCATGTGTTGTGGATGTGACCCATACTCACTAATTCTAGAATGATTTTTTCATAAGCCTTTATTTTGTGTGATCACACAAGTGCTATAGATTTACGTAAAAACCCAACACATCACTGATGATAAAATCACATAGATATTAGACACAATTTTCTTTTGGATCACAAAAAAGGTTATATCATTTTAAAATTAATCAGAACTCAAGAAAAAATTGTTGATATTTTTACACAACCCCTAAATTTCGTTATAATTGAATTATTAAACAGAATCTTGGAATGATTACTGTAAAATGGTTATTGATCTTATTCTTCTTTTTAAATCACATATTTATAGAAAAAATACCCTTGAAATAGGTGGAGAACAATTTTTAATTTTGTTTTTATTTATTTTTTAATTTTTTTTAAAGTTTTCCCTTATAGAATTTGTTTTCTTAAAATAAATCTGGATTAATTTTTATTAATTTTTTTGACAAAATTTTGTTTTTATAGTGATTTTTTTAATTTAAAGAAGTTTATATTACTTAATAATCTTTTATAAATAATGTTTATATATTTTTTTATGATAAGAAAATTCTAATATTTTTGTTCACAATTAATTGTTATATATTTTTCTATGTGTTATAAACAAAGTGTTTTACTAACTTATAAGTCTCATTGGATCACAATTATGTCTAATAAAACTTATTTCCTTGGCCTTATAAAACATCAATAGTTCAAATATTTTTTCAATCATTCATGAAATGGTATCAACCATCAATCAAAACGAGGGTTTCATTCTAATCTGTTGGATATAGAGAAGATGAAGAGTCTCTCCCAGTAAGTGTATTTAAAGGGATTTGGGTCACTACTCTTTCTCCACCTCTTATATATAACAATATCTCTCTTGATTCTCATATTTCCCCATATTATTATTTCAATGTTATTTTGATTCTTTATGTTTCATCCGATCATAAAAATGGACTCCTTATTTGATATTTTGACCAGATTGGCATTAAAATAAATACTCATAGAAAGATGCTAGTATGAAACATATGACTTTTTACTAAATTATACAATTATTTTTATAGTATGGGAAGATATTTATATTGAAAACGAGGATTTTGATCTCCATTTTCTATAGTTATTCAATGAATTTTATACATTAATAAACTTAACTGAAGAGGAAAGTCTCAAGGTTGTTACTTTTTATTCATTAGGATAATTATATAAGTTTAATATTCACTAAGTGGTCAAGTTGGTTGGTGTTTCCTTCGAAGGATAAGGAAACTTAATGACATCATGAATCATTGAGCATGTGTAAATTTGAATTTATAATAACCTACTTACTACCTAGTACAGTGTTAAGACATGGTCGAACCATAGAGAATGACTGATTTTTGTGCATAAGAAAAAATAAAAAATAACAAAACAAGAATTGAAACAAACAAAAACAAAGAAAACAAACAAAAAACATTGGATGATGGTGTGAAGTGAATGAAATTTTTTCATGTGAATGTGAAAGTGAGTGTGAATGAAAATAAAAAAGAAGAAGCAGTAAGACAGACAAGAAGAAAAGAGATAAGTAGCAATAAGACAATGAGATTAACCAATAGATGGGAATGAGGAAATTGACTAGACGGCTTCAATACCAATTTCCCCTCATTCATGCACTTAAAATTTGAACTTATAGATCTGATTGAAAGTATCATAACAACTTTATAATCTATTCAACCTATGATTGATTAACTTCTACAATTTATCAATTGTAGAGATCATTCTATCATCAAGTGAGGAAAATCAGAAAATAATTAGTTCAAATTATTGGTTGAAATCAGCATTCTTCTCTCTTGAGAGCTTGATTATTTTTTCAATGAAACCCCTAGATTAAAAAAAATTAGAATTTAGATTCGATCAATATTAGTTTTCAATAAAACTTGATGCTTTTTAAAAATAATTGTTCTGATAGTGAACGATAGAGAGATAGGTAATATAGTAGAAATTTAATGCATGAAATATGGGAAAAATAGATCTAGCTATCTATCCCATTACCCCAAGGGAGATTAGCTGAAAATAATAATTGAAATAAACAAATTAAAGTATGTGTCAGTAGATGAGTTCATACTGAATAAAATTGCATAAAAACAGAGAAAGGGAGAAAGGTGTTTCGTCTCCCTACTTCATCTCCAGAAATTCTCCAAGTGACCAATCTAGATGCTTTGATGTTCTATGCCTACTGCTCTATGGTGATAATGATATCTTCTCAATCTCTTACCCTAGGAATCATGAAGTTGGAATGATCTGGTGAATTCATGCTCCGATCTGCTACTACTGGATGTGGAAGATGAAATGTGTCTACTCTGCCAATCTGCTACTCAAGGTTGTGGAAGTCGTGAAGTCTGAAAGTGTAGTTTTTTTGCTCATGGAATTTGAAGTGATGATGTCAAGTCTCGATGGTAACCTCTTGATTCCTATTGAATTTTATCAAATATATGTGTGGTGAAAAATTGAAAAATTCATCCCCCACCTATACTCATTCTTTTGGAGACTTCCAATGTTTGTCACCTGATGTTCTCATAGTTCGTGAATCATTTCTTTGGCCTACGCATTTCCCCTTCATAGTGCTACTTCTTCTTCAACTATCAGAAGAGTTTGAACTCCCATATATAAATTTTGAGCTCCCTCCATGCAACACGATCATCTTAACCGGTATAAAAAAAGTAAATCGATAAATTTTATATGTAAATTATACTCTTTAAAATATTTATAATAAAATGTTAAAATAAATTATTAGAAATAAATTATAATGATATAAAGAATTATAATTATTAAATATATAAAACTATAAATATTTTTTATAAATATTATTAATATATTTAAAATTAATTTATGTTTAATTATAATTATTAAATTATATTACAAAAAATATAATGTAATAAATTGTAAAAATAAATAAAGAAATTAGAATTAGAATTATATAATTATTTGAAATAAAATAAAATAAAAATTAATTTTATTTTATAATTTAGTTATTATTATATAAATTTATTACATATGATTTATTATATATATATAATATATTTTAAATAATTAGAATAAAATAAATAATAAAAATAGAAAAGAAGATAAAATGTGCGGGAGGGCGGTTTGAATGAAATTGGGAAATGGGGGAGGAAGTGCTCTACTGAGCAGAGGAGAGGGCAGAGTGAGATGATGCTTGGATTTGGTGAAGGATCAGTTCGGCTCGTTGGCCACACCAGGTGGTGACCGCGTATGGGAGGAGGCAGCAGACAAACAATGGATGCAAACTAGGGAGGCAACGACGGGCGACATGAATTTTCCGGGGCGGTGTGGCTTTAATGGTGGTAGCCATAGAAAGGGGGTGATGATCATGTGATGTGGATTAGATTTGGTCTACTTAGTGGCCACAGGTCTTCAGTGGCATAGATCTGGTAGGAATGCAAGGGATTTGAGTTTCATCCATGGTGGGTTTCTATTTTCCAGATCTGATTGTGAGTATGATTGTTCTGGTTTTTTATTGATACTATGGTGTTAGTTTCAATTTGATCTGATTTTGTTTTTATATGTTCGGAACTTGAGTTTGTGGTGGATTTAAATTGTTTATGTGGAGTTGATTTTTTTCTTGCTTCTAGTTTTCTGTTGGTGGAGTCAGGATTGTGGCGGTGTGTCTAGTAAGCACTGTCTGGAGATGAGGCTGGCAGTGTGTGCATGAGGATTCACCGAGAGATGAGGTTGGTGGTGTCTGGTGAAAGCAGTGGTGATTCAGGATGCTGAAGAGTGGAAGAAGGTGACTTTTAGTGGAGAATATGGTTGTGGTGGTGTGTAAACAGTGAGGGTGGTAGAAGATGAAAGATGGTTGAGTATGGTGGTATGAAAAAAGTAGGAGGGGGCTGGCAGAAGGAAAGGAGTAGCGGTGAGTGGAGTTGGGAGGTGAAGGTGTCAAAGGGATACACTGCCAGAGATGGAAATTGGAGGTGTGAAAGGAAGAACCGCCATACTTGGCAGTGTGTGGGGATTTGGAGGTAGGAAAGGAGATACTGCCAGTATGGGCTGATGGTGTGAAGAGGAATTAGGGGTCCTAATGGTGAGTAGATGAGGCACCACCAGCAGAGGGATAGTAGTGTGAATGAATGGCGGTAGGTACCTGCAACATATAAGAAATCAACAATAAAATGTTACAAAAATAAAACAAAAAATTAATTAAAATAAATAAAAAGATAAATTTAAAAAATGAAATCAAAATTTCTAATTTACATTTAACAAAATAATTTAAGTGACAAGTTATTATATATATTTAGTACAAAATAAAAATTTGTTAACAATAAAAAATAATTACAATTCAGTGTGTTTAATTTAATTAAAAAATTATGAAATTAAAGAATTAATGAAATGAAGGAATTGAATTAAACTTAAATATTAAAATAACTAAAGAATTAAATTAAATTATTAAAATTAATTTAATTATTTATATAATCAATGAAAAAAGTTAAATTTATTTATTTACATATGAATAAATTAAATTAATAAAATATTTATTTATAGAAAAAAATAATTGAAATAATGAAAGAATAAAAATAATGAAGATTTGACATTTAAAGAATGAGAAAGTTAAAGAAAAATAATGAATTAAAAATTAAAAATTATTAAAAATAATTAAAAAAATAAACAATAAGACAAAAAATCACCGTTTTACTAATTAAGTACAAAATTTTCAACAATTGATAAATATTAATTAAAATACATCTTTTTGAAATTTAAAATACACTAAAATAATAATAAAAGATGCAGAAAAATGTATTAAAAAGTATCCACATAAAAATCCCCCACACTTAAATCTTTTTTTGTCCTTAAACAAATGCATGATTTTGATTTTGAAAAACAGAAGGAATGATTTTCATAGTCAATTCAAGAAGTGCATGTTTATACTTTAAGAACAGAGAGACAAAATCTAGAGGCTGACTTTTCAAAGAACGTGTTCAAAAAAGTGGTCCTTACCTGTTTTAAAAATACATTGGAAATCAAAGGCAACACAAACTCATCCACTGTCCGGAATTTCGTGCCTCGTATATGAAATCACTAACTTTCCCACTTCAATTCCAAAACTAGTTCCAATTTAAGTGGTGATAACTGGTTAAGTTAAAGGGAATTAAAACCTCAACCAAAGGCACTTTAAATTCTCACTTTATCCTAGGTTATAAAAATTAAAGTCTAGTTATTTCTTC
This sequence comes from Viscum album, assembly GCA_963277665.1. NCBI lineage: Eukaryota > Viridiplantae > Streptophyta > Magnoliopsida > Santalales > Viscaceae > Viscum > Viscum album. The sequence continues at coordinate 1,465,054,816 of OY728139.1, forward strand.
AATTTATTGATTCAACTCAAATGATTTTTAATTAAGTCAATTGTTCCCTTCTTTATTTGGGTTCAAAATTCACCTCAACTAAATGAGTTCATTTTTGATAGGGCACTTTATTCTAATTTTTCCAAGACATATTTCTTGTGTAGAGAATTATGCATAACAATTATTGAATTTGAAAATGGATTTTATTTATTAATAGAAATGAACACAGTGAACCTTGTCTTAGATACTCACTGTGGGATCCCATTTTCCTATTTTACTCTAGCTGAAAAAGACTTAAATAATTATCATTTGAGTTGAATTCCTAAAGTGATTATATATATTTTTTATAAAAAGTGAGTACCCTAGGTTCTAGTAAAAATTTCTAGTTACCTAAGGTCATGATCCTAATTCCACAAAAACTATCATATCACACTGCCTTCCTTAGTTCCCAAATAGAAAATCCATAAAGACAGTGAAAAAATCCATTCAGCAATCACTCATCCTCAAAAGTTTCAGACTAAGTACAACCATTAACATCCAGAAAGTTTTTATACTCTAGGAAATAATGATTTGATGTGAAATTTGAAGTCATATGATACTTAAGTTGTAAAAGAACATTTGAATTTTTTTTGAAATAATTTTAATTTTTTTTGAAAACATTTGATTATTTTTTTGACAAAAAATCAGGGGGAATTTATGTCATCAGAATGACCCCTCTACCCCCAACTTAGAACTCAAGAATGTACCCATTGTTGAACCTCAAGGTGGGAGACCAAAAGGTTCAGAACAAATGGTCAATTTGACATGAAAAAGATGTGGAGGGGTAGTAGTGAAGTTCTAAATGAGTTTTGTTCCACACTAAAAAGAAAAGAAAAGAAAAAAAAGCATATATACAAAATAAAACTCAGAGACCATCACAAGAAAAAGTGATTTTTTGGATGTTTTAGTAGAAACATGACATAAAATGTGTATTTGAGAGTAGTTTAATAAAAGTTAATATAGGGGTGTAAAAAATTTCAATAATTTAGTTTATCAAAATTTTAAACTCATTAGTAACTAATAAGCTATCACTTAAAGCTGGAAGAACAATATAAATCTGTTAGAAGGAAATAGGGAAAATCCCCCACACTTATCATCAAGAAGCATACAATAAAAAATGAGAAAAGTATTAAACTAGAAAAATAGAAAAACACCTCCCTATATATGGAGATTTGACCATTAATTTTCATTAAAAAGATCCTCTTCTGTAGAACTAAGTAAATTTTTCTGGTTTCTAAACTCCATTACTAGCAAGTCAAGAAAATAAACATAAGAATCCAGAATTTAAAGCTAAGAAAAATAAAACCAAGGAATGAGTTAAAGAATTTTTATCCATATGATGAAGTGTGATTCTCCCTTGGTTTGATTTTCCTAAGTTTCTAGCATTAACAGCTCTCTCTAGTAGCAGAAGGTAATGAGACACCATCAGACAGAAAAGACATAAAACTGTAGAAATAAAAAGCAGGAGTTATCTTTATTTAAAAACATAAATAATAGGAAAATAGAATGAAAAACATGGGTTAGTTCCCATGAAACACTGAGTTTAAATTCCTTAGTTATAATAGAGGAAAATTCATTCTTCCAGTAGATAAATGGAAGCCAAGCCATTTGGATTCCCTTCAAAGAAATGTTTTATCCAATATACATTGACCAAGAATGGTCTATTCTACACTCCAAATAACTCCAAAGCTCCATTAACAAAAACTCTAAAAATGGTAAAGGTTCCTGAACACTTGGTATTCAACTTTCTTGAAAACAATTTTAGTCTATAATTAAACAACATGACCCTTTAACCAACTTTAAACTCCCTATTTTGGATGATTGAATCATGAAAATCCTTTTTTTCCCTCTTTTTAAACTTCTAAATTCTCATAAGACTCCCTCTATATCTCATCTATATCACTTAGCTCTAATAACATTCTCTTAATAGATGACTTGAAATCAAAGTTTAGGGCCTTCAATTCCCAAAAATATTTTTCCTACAACTCAATAGGTAGATGGAAAGTATTACCAAAAAGCATCCTGTATGGTGAAATCCATATGGGAGTCTTTTAAGAGGTTCTATAATCCCAAAAAGCCTCATCAAACTTAACTAAAAAAATCCTTACAATAGATAGACACTATCTTATCCAGGATCTTCTTAATCTTTCTATTAGAAACTTCTACCTTCCCACTAGATTGTGGGCGGTAGGTGGTACCAGTCTTATGATAGAACCCATAATTCTCCTTCAAAATCTTGAACTTTTAATTTTTTAAGTTATTACCATTGTTAGTGATGAATTATCTAGGCACACCAAAACTAGAAAAAATATTTTTCTTGATAAATTTCAGAACTAGCAGCTGAATTATTGGATAAAGCCACTGCCTCAACCAATTTGGATACATAGTCCACAACAACCAAAATTTAAAAATTTCTATAAGAGGATATGAATGGCCCCATGAAGTCCAAGCCCAATATATCAAAAACTTTTACCTCCATAATTTCTTTTTAAGGAATATCATGCCTTCTTTCCACATTACCCATCATTTGACACTTGTCACAACCTATGACCAAACTCCTAGAATATTTGAACAAATTTGGATAGTAGAAACTATACTTTAGAACCTTTTGAACTATTTTATCTCCTCCATAGTGGCCACCCCAAGGTGATGAATGTCAACTCTCGTGTATAGGAAACATATCTTCCTTAGAAATACGTATCTTGAAAATACTATCAGCATAACTCCTAAAGAGAAGATAGTCATCCAAAAAATAATAATTCAATTTAGAAATGAACCTCTTTGTTTGGTTTTGTGAGATGTCCTTGGGAATGACACCAACTTTCAGAAAATTGGTAAAGTCTGCAAACCAAGAAAACTATTGTACAGAAGCAGCAAACAACTATTCATAAAGGAATGGTGTGTTTATCTCTCCTGGTTCCTCACTTCGGGTGTTTGGTATACTAGAAAAGTGGTCTTCCAAAACATTTTCAGCCCATTTATTATCCTTAATAACCAAATCAAATTCCTGCAACTATAAGGTCTACCTCATCAGCCTGGGTTTTGAGTCCTTATTAGCCATCAAGTACTTAAGGGATACATGATCAGTGAAAATGATAACTTTGGACCCAATCAAGTACTGTATGAATTTTCAAGGGAAAAATTCATAGTATCCATCTCCTTCTCAATGGAGGAATAGTTCTTATGGGCATCATATAGTTTTTTTTGTGGCATAATAAATTAAATGCAACTTCCTATACTTCCTCTTACCCAAAATAGCACCTACTTCTAAATCACTTGCATCACACATTACCTCAAATGGGAGATGCCAGTTAGGGGTAGTGATCACTGATGAGGTAGTCATCTTATCCATAAGTAGATTAAAGGACTCCAAGAATTTCTCATAAAAAACAAAAGGGGGTGTCCTTAACCAATTGAGAGTAGAGAGGCCTGGAAATTTTATATAAATCCTTAATGAATCTTTTGCAGAACCCAACATGAACCAAAAAAATTATGATCCCCTTAACATTTTCAAATGAGGGAAACTTTTTTATGATCTCAACCTTGGAATTATCAGCCTCCATCCCCTTCTTAGAAACCTTGTTTCCTAAAAAAATTCCCTCAGAATCCATGAATTATCACTTTTCCTAGTTTAAGACCAGATTGTTCTCTTAAAATCTCTCCAGCACAAATTCCAAATTTTCTAGGTAGTTCTCAAAATTACTTCCCACTTCTAAAAAATCATCCATGAAAACTTCAATTATCCTTTCAATCATATCAGATAAATTTTCCATCATGCATCTCTAAAAAAGTGGCTGGCGCACCACACAAGCCAAAGGGAATCTACCTGTAGGAAAATGTCCCAAATGGACAAGTGAAAGTGGTTTTATCTTGGACCTTAGGAGAAATGGAAATATTTTTGTAACTAGAGTAACCATCAAGAAAGTAAAAAAATTTATTACTAGCCAACCTCTCCAACATTTGGTCCAAAAATGTCATGGGAAAATGGGCCTTTCTTGTGATAGCGTTGAGTTTTCTATAATCTATATAGACCCTCCATTTGTTTACATCCCTTGTTTGTATTTTCTCATTCCTATAATTTGTGACCACTTTCACATAAATCTTTTTGGGGAAAACCTGGACAGGACTTACCTAGGGGCTATCAGAAATGGAAAATATGATCTCAGCATCTAGCAACCTGATAACTTCTTCTCTCACTACTTCATTCATGTTTGGGTTAAGTCTCATTTGGGCTTACACTATTGGTTTATAATCAGGTTCCATTGTAATTTTATGCATGTATAAGGATGTATTTAACCCCTTTATATCAACAATTCTCCAACCCATATAAAAAAATCAACAACATATAAAAAATCAACAACAAAATGTTACAAAAATAAAAAAATTTAATTAAAGTAAATTAAAAATCTAAATTAGAAAAAATTAAATTAAAAATTCAAATTTACATTTTATAAAATAATTTAAGTGACAAGTTATTCTATAGATTTAGTAAAAAATAAAAAAAATTTAACAATAAAAAATAATTACAATTCAGTGTGCTTAATTTAATTAAAAAATTAAAACATTAAATAATTAATGAAATAATTGAATTAAATTATTGAAATTAATTTAATTATATAGATAATAAATGTTAGAAGTTAAAATTTATTCATTTATAGATAATTAAATTAAATTAATAAAATGGTTATTTATAAAAAATTGAAATAATGAAATAATACAAAGAATGAAAAATTAAAATTTAAAGAATGAGAAAATTGAAAAAAATAATGAATTTAATTTTAAAATTATTAAAAATAATGACAAAAACAAACAATAAAATATAGAATTGAAAAAATATCACTGTTTTACTAATTTAGTACAAAATTTACAACAATTAATAAATATTAATTAAAATACTTCTTTTTGACATTTAAAATAAACTAAAAAATAATAAAATTTGTGGAAAAATGTATTAAAAAGTATCCACATCACTTAGTAACTTATAAAATTATTGAAAAGATAAAATATTTTAAAAAATATAAGGTAAAAGGATATTTTTTTATTCTTATGAAAAAGTAATGAAAGTTCTTCATCTTTCTCCAAATATGAGAATAATGGATATTTGGATGAAAAAATCTCATTCCAAGGTAATGAGATAATGATACCAAAAAATTTAATGAAATATATATATTTTTTTATTTCATTTGTAATATATTAGAATTCAATCTTATGGTGTTTTTATTCATTTTAATAGAAGTATTCAAACATAGGAATATAAAGTTGAATAGTCTCTTATTTATTATTATCATAAATATAATTTTGGTAAACTTCATGGAAGTAAAAAAAATAAATAATAAATCAACTATTTTAAAGGAGAATGTTTTCTTCATTGGTGAATAAAAAATTAAAAAGTTAAGACATGTATTTGTTCCATATCTAAATATATTTGTTTATAAGTGAGAAAAAGTTTCATTTGGAATATAAACAAATAATCTAAAAGAAAATGTGTTAGAAAAAATGAAGGTATGTGAAGTTTTCACTCCATTTAATTGGATGAAATCCAAAATATGTCTGGTGAGAATTTTTTTTACTTTTATAAAAAAGAAATATGAAAATAATCCCGATGATCCATGTTTTGGACTAGATAAGGATGATGGATTGTATTTCAAAGATTAAATTTAAAATAAAATTCATGATAAAGAAAAGATTAAAATGCATAAAAAAGGATAAGGAATAAAATATAGACATAGATTCCTTAAAAGGAGTTTAATAAAGACATTAAAAAGTTGCAGTTTTTACTATGTTAGTTCCTCTATCTGTTGTAAATTTTTTCTATTCCTTCTTTTTCCATTTCACCATTTTCTATTGTTCAACTAGAATGATAATGACCACATGTCTAAGTACAACCTATATCCCTTGAAAATAATAATATAAAATAATTTATAGAAGAAAAATCATCGTCTAAAAATGTCGAAGCTAGCTTTGAAAACATTTTTAAAAAGCATGGGAAAATTACGAATAGGAAATAGTATTATATTTATATAGAATTGAAAAATGATTTATATATTTATGAAATTTCCAATTCTTCCTCAACCTCCTTATAATCTAATTCCATGAAAATTTCCTCTCTAATAATTTTGAACAAAGAAAAAAAATAAAAATAAAAATATCAATTCTCTTAAATAAATGAATTAGATATAGATGAATTAGAAAAATATAAAATTGATAAAGATATTAATTTTGTATACATTTTTTAACATTAATCATTTGAAATTAAAGAAGAACCTAGAACTTCTAGAACTCTAGCACCATCAATTCCAATTTTTTTATTCAAATTATTCTTCTCCCAACATAATTACTCAAAGAATAAAAATGAGAATGAATTATTTCAATGTTTTTAACGAATCTTGAATATTACATAAATGTATTTCTTGACATTAAATTTATATGTAACTATATATATGTAAATATTTACTTCTTGGAAAATTCAAATTTGATGAAATAGTTATTGAGATCATGTTTCAAAATGAATCTGAATTGAAAGAGTTTAGAGGAAAATCATAAGATTACTCAAGGATGTTGAAACATGTTGTTATATGAATCAAGAACATGGATGTAGATATAATTTTTTATAATGATCTAATAAAAAACATAATAGAAAAAATATTTTTAAATCTTAAAAGAGATATGAGTTTAGAGGAAAATGAATGTTCAAGAGCTATTGAAAAATTTAAATCACTCACAAAGACTCAAGATGATGAAATTATAGAGATGAGTAAGAGGATTAAAACCTTGAAATTATAATTTTATAAGTTGAAGTATGAGAAAAGGAAGATAAAAAGTATAGAATAAGAAGTGTAAAAGATGGAAAAAAAGAATATAAAGTTAGAAGATATTGAAACGAAAGCGGGGAAACTAAAATAAGTTGTTTTTAAATCAGATAAGTATCAATATGATGTAAATATTCTAAAATTTATCATCAAGAAATTTTCAAATAATGAATGATATTTTCTACTGAACTCTAGGAACATTTTTATAAGAATGTAGATTTATATTTTTGGTTAAATTTGTTTCAATAAATATTCATCCATATATTTTTAGATTTATATTTTATACAACTTGATTGCATAGATGTATTTCATATATATATTTTCTAGAATAATTTTTATTTATATATAAATATATATATTGTATTTTTTTCTTACATTTCAAGTACACTTTCTACATCCCTAAAAATATTTTTGAAAGTAAAAAAGGGGGAGAAAAGTGAGAAAATATAAACATTTAAACAAATAATTCTGAAAAATGTTTTTTAGAAAGGTGTATAAATGAAGAAAGGGAGAGATATGGATAAAAAGGTGAAAACATAATGAGGTCATAATTATATAAATTAGGGGGAGTAATTATTTTCAAATTTATTTACACTTTAATTTTTATCTTTGTAATTTGGGTTTTGTGCTTCCCAAAAAGGGGGCGATTATTGAGTAAAAAGTTAACTTTCAACACATTCTAACCATATTTTTAAAAATAAAAATTTACTTACTTAAATGATTTATTTAACTAATTTTATACTTCCCATGTTTTTAGATTTTTTTGTAGAAAGGATATTTTATCGGATGAAGATTTTTTTAATAGATGGATCTCCCTTAACACGATGAACATGAATTTTTTTTACATTGGAATAATAAAATTCCTAAGAAATAGATTTATAAATTACAATTGAAAATTATAACTAAGATTCACTGGAAGATTTTATACTGATTCCACCAGAAAATCATTCATCAGACTGATGTAGATATGCTTCTTGGATAAACATTTATAAAATATATCAGATGAAAAATTATATTCCATTGGATGGATAATGTTCATTCCATCGAAAAAAATTCCATTCCATTGGATGAATAAATTTTATTCTACTAGAAGTAATTCTAAATCAGTGTAATGGTTCTAACAAGGTGACCATTTTATGAAGAAATGCTTTACATTTTAAAGGGAAGAATGAGATCTTATTAAGTCATTGCAGATACCTCCGTAGAAAGAGAAATATGACTATTAGATAAATTTCTATAAATCAAAGATACATTAAAGTAGTAAAAATTTTCAACTCATGTAAACTAAGCACACTTTAAAGAGTTTATAATATCTTGTTATAAATGAATGATTTATTGTATCCTTTAGTGACTTTTATACTTAAGGTATCCGATTGTGAGGATTCTTGTAAATTCCATAAGTTTCTTTTGTGATTGTAATTATTATTTGTCTAGTTTTTTGTGACTGAGGGATTATGAGGTTTTAGAAGATAATGATTATAATCTTAATGATTAAGGGTTCTTGGGTATAGGAAAACACAAGTTTTTTGGATCTTATTATTAAGGTATTCCATGTTTATGGAAGATAGACCTTTATGGTCTGGTTAAAATTGTGGACGCCTAAAGTCATGGTTATCGACTTCCTTTACACCGAAGTTAAAAGTATTGATTTTCCTTTTATAAGATTTCATAATAACACTATATAGTTTTTTATAACTTTATTTTACAAGTTTATTATTTCTACATTATATGTTTAAGGACTGTTTCATACATTTATTGAAAACATTTCCTAAAATTTGATTTTATAAATTATTTGTATTGATGTTTTTTCAATTACTTTTTATATATAGGATAATGGTTTTCCAAAACACATTTACAAAAATGATATGTAAATTGTATATTTTATTTTATAAACTATAATTCAACCCCCTACTTTTAGATAGTTTTATACTCTTATGATCCTTTACATTTTTCCACTTTCACACTCTTGTACATATTTTTTTGGCCTTAACAACTTCTGTATGAGAATTTTTCAGCTCAGTGCTACTAGATATCTGAGAGGTTTTTGAAGAGGGCCAAGAACTTGTGGGGATGATTCTTGTCACAGGTCAACATCAGACTCTCCCCTGGTGCTTCTCACCTAATAATTGTATCAAATGTCCATTCGCATTGAAGTTGTTATATTTATTGTCATCAAGGGCCTCTAAGGCACACTATTGAAAATATAAATAAGATATTTAATTTTTAATTAGGAATAAAAACTTGAAAAAATTATAATAATACATATAATATTTTATCTTGTTTTTTAATTTAAAAAACTTCTATTTATTTCCTCTCAATTGAGAATTTTTTTTACTCGAGGAACATGACCTTTAGGGCTCTGTATTAAATTCTAAAAATGACATTGATTACTATAAGAATATATTATTCAATAATTTAAAATTGATAAACATAATTAACTCATTTTAACTAATATTTGATAGATCAAAACAAAAAAAATTCAATTAAATTTCAGTGAACTTTGATTACTTTGGTTTAGGAATATTTAGATTAGTTTTATTATATATTTTATCGAGTCATGTTAGATTGGATCTATAATTTAGTTTTATAATTTTCATTAATTTTTTATTAATATTACTTGGTTTAAGTTAATTTGGTTTAAAGATACATTTGTTTATTTTATTTTACTCTTTTATATCCAGCTGAATTATGAATTGTTCAAATATAACCAGTTTGGTTCAATATAGTCCATTTCAAGTTTTTTTGTTTCTTCTAAATTCAATTCAATCCAATTTGATTTTTTTATTTGGTTCGGTTGTGTATGTATTAATTGGGTTCACTTACATTAAATTCATTTCAATTTTATTTTAGCCAATTTAATTTAGTTCAATCTTAATTGATTTTTATTTTTATAAATTCTTATGGTCTAATTCAGATCATTTACGTCCATTTTTATCTAGTTTGGTATTGTTTAGATCAATTCAATGAGTTTGGCATGAATTTTGGTTAGTATGATTTAGTTCATTTACCTTTTATTTATATGATGATTATTCAATTAAACTAATTTTTGATTAGTTTAGTTCTAATAGATATAGTTTAAATTATTTCACTTTCATTCAATTAACATAAATATAAATTTAGTCAATTTGATTCTATTTGTAGCATGCTAGTTTTTTTCCGGATTTGTTTTTTATAATTTAGTTATGTTTGGGTCATGTTAAATTTTTTCCATTGGGTTTTAGTGGGTATTATTCTATCTGGAAAAGGATCATAATGTTTTTTATATTTTTTTTGGTTTTATTCCATTTAAGTTTATTAAGCTCTATATAGTTCAGTTCAATATTGTTTTAGCCTATTTGGTTTGGTTTGGTCCATTTCATTTTATGGTGGGTTTCATTGGATAAAATATGTTCATTTTTGATTACATAAGTATTATTTGGTTCGAATAGGATTTATTCTATTTTGGTTTTTGGGGTATTATTCTATTATGAAAATGATAATTTATTTTGTTATTAATTTTTTTATTCTATTACATTTAATTCAATTTACTTATATTTAGTTATGGTCAATAAATATTGGGCTTCGTTTAGTTGTGTTAGTGCAAAGTAAAAATAAATTATTCAGAAGACTATCTCCAACCTATGCCATTTTTGTATGAAAATGACATTTTGGTTTGAAATTTATCTCCAGCATGTTCCATCTTCAACACAACTTTGTTTTACCCTTACTTGACTTCTTTTTTCCCACACATAATATTATTTCTCCACTGAATAACATTATTTTAACCTTAATTAACGTCTTATTACTCTTACATAACTTTAGTTTAACCATAATAACTTCATTTTACCCATAATCTATTCTATTTCATTTTTAACCTTCTATAACATTGTTTTACACTTTCTTAACTTCTCTGTACCCTTACATAAATTTATTTTACCCTCACATAACATTGTTTTACCCTTACATAACTTCTTTTTACCCTTAAATAAATTTAGTTTACACTTACATAACTTTTTTTATCCTTACATAACTTTTTTCCCTTACATAACCTATAAAAGTTTTTATTTACCCTTACATAACTTTGTTGTACAATTACATAACTTTTTTATACCCTTAAATAACTTTAGTTTACCCTAGAATGAACTTTTTTACCCTTATTTAACATTTTTATACCCTTACATAATGTTAGTTTACCATTATATAATTTTTTTACCCTTAAATAATTTTAGTTTACCTTTACTTAACTTATATAAGTTTTTGGTTACTGTAACATAACTTCATTTTACCATTTCTTAACTTCTATTTACCTTTTCATAACATTAGTTTACCTTTACTTAACTTTGTTTTACCCTTAATTAAATTATTTTTACCCTTACATAACTTTATTTTAACCTTACATAACATTGTTTTACCATTACCCAACTTTAGTTTACCTTTACTTAACAAATACAAGTTTCTGTTTATGATTACATTACACTTTTATACCTTTTCATAACTTATATTTACACTTACATTACTTTATTTTACTATTACATAACCTGTACAAGTTTCTATTTACCCTTAATAAATTTATTTTACCACTAAATAACTTCAGTTTACCCTTGTAGAACTTTAGTTTACCCTTAGATAATTTAGTTTACACTCACATAACATCTATTTACCCATTTATATATTTATTTTACCCTTAAATAATTTTTATTTAAGTATAATTAACTTAATTTTACCTTTAATTAACCTGTAAAAGTTTCTATTTACCCATACATAACTTTGTTTTCCCCTCGAATACTTTTATTTATCATTATATAACTTTATATTACCCCAAAATAACTTTTTTTTACCCTTACATAACTTATGTTTACCCCTATATATATTTAATATAACCTTACATAACTTTTTTTTACATTTTACCCTTACATAATTTTTTTACCCTTATATAAACTGTACAGGGTTCTATTTACTCTTACATAACTTTTTTTACCCTTAATAAACTACTTTTCACCTTTAAATAATATCATTTACCCTTACATAAATTTTATTTAATATTAATTATCTTATGTTTACCATTACATAACTTTATTTGACCCTTAATTAATGTTATTTTACCCTTACTTAATTATAATCATATTTTATTTTTTATTTCTAACTTTATGCATTTAAATTTAATGTCATTTTAAATAACAATTAATGTTTAATTTAATTTAATTTTAAATTTAAAAAACTGGATTATTATATTGTATGTTCTCTAAACAGTACCTGGTGTGCCTCATGATCATGTATTGTAGTGCACCCTAAAGTGTGAATTTACTTCATAGAACCCTTGTCCTTTTTATTTCTTTATAATTAATCCTGAAAAAAACTTCAATACATATAAAAAGAACTCAATTTTCAATTCAAACCATTAAATTTTAATAATACCTTAAACTCATTACCCTTCTAATAAATGATTATTCTTTGGTATTATATCATTAGACAATCATTGAAGTTTGAAGAAACCTCTAACTTTGTACTGACTATACTCTTCCAACCAATATATAGATCATGTTTATATTAATTCCACAATTCATCAAGTTCCATCAATAATGTCACCCTCATACTTTTATAGTCGAGAATATTAAATTGAAACTATGATGAGCATGTTAAATCCTAAAAACCAAATAATAAAATATATTTCAATTTAACAAATTTTCTTACCCATATCTCATCCCATGCATTCTTATTAATTAGATTATTGATATGCCTCCATGACACTGGTTAAACTAGAATGATATTTTTATACATAGTTAATGGCACAATGAAACTTCAACATTATCTATCATTTTTTACTTATAATTTTCTTATCTTCATTTTAATATATAATGATTTTTGTTTGAATGTTCTAAGAATATTTCAAACAGTTTCACCCATGTCACCTATTAAAATACCCCATTGAGTAAGATAAAATAAAATAAGTATAATTATTACATATTTGAATAAAAATAAATTGATTTGATATAATTTAATGCAATGAAAATAATAAACCTGATCCAAGCTAATCATTAGGATCCAATAGACTTATGGAATGTTCTGTATCGATATCTTGTGAAGTATGTTCCTATTACAATGAATTCTCTAGGTCATCTACATTCTGGGGGATAGAATATTAAGGAGTGAAATCATCATATCCTGGGAGGATAAGATAGAAAATGGAGGCAACATATACATGGTAGAAAAAATGATAAGAGGGATTAGGATACATCATAGGATATGGAAATGGTAAATGAGTAGTAGAGCTTAAATAACATGATTATGGAGAAATAGGTGATAACAACCTTGGATTCCCAAATGGAGGAGGAAAAATTGTGGTATATGGGATGTCTGCTGCTGTTTTAAGGCATGAATGGGTACAACGGGTGTTCCATGTAGCTATAGTTACACCCTTGCTCGATTGACCATGTTACTGACCCCTAATAATAGGATGAGTGGATTTATATCATGTTTAAAATGAATGTACCTTAAATAAATTTGATAAAGAATAACAATATGAAATTAAATGAAATTTAGAAGAAAAATATTAAAATTATTATACTCACTATGGGCACTAGTTAAGGAAGCTCTAGGTCATGTAGTCATCGATCATTGACAAACAATATCATCCTATGAAAATCTTAAATATATTTCATATTCTCTATAAAAAATAAATGTATTTTTGTTTAAATTTAAATATTACACATATAAATTAAAAGTCAAATAAGACATTAATGATATCATAAAATCCTATTACATACCCCCGGTTTAAAATACTATTATAAAAATATTTTTTTTAAAAAGTGTTTTAAAATATTTTTGAATAATTTTTTAAATATGTTTATTTAAGAACATGTAGATACTATTATTTAAAACCAAGTTATATATGTTTTTGAAAGTAGTTTTAACCCCGTTTTTTAAATTAAAATAAATATAAATAAATGGAATGAAAACAAAAAGAACTAAAAAAAATACCATTTTAAATAGAACATATATTAAAGTAATTAAAATAGTACAAACCTAAGAAACCCATGTCAAGATAAACTTAATGAACTATGAACATATATGGTTGCTTCTATATATTATCCACCTCTACTTTAGGATTAATATAAAATATAAAAATTGGAAAATTTGAGTCATCAAATGAAATATTTAGGTCAACACTAATGGGGGAATCAATGGTGTCAAATCTATCTCCACAATCATCAAAAATATGTCTTGGGATTACTTTAATAATGATACCACAACCGTGTCTTAGATGATAATTCATATAATTTGTTTTCCATTAATGAAAAAATATATGGTTCATCAATATCTAGGAATCAAGTCATGTTAAAAACACTAAATGCATTGTTATCAATAAATGTACCATGTCATGTCATTTAATTAAACCATTTTCATTTTACCATAGTTAGTCTACCATGGCAGTATTAATTGAATAACATTATTTTCTCAACAACCCCATTATAGCACAATTTTTCCAATCAGGGCATATTATCTAATTCAATTTCATAACGGTCTATTGATGTAGTTAACATAACACCATATTTTTGTGTTCTCATGTTCAACACTCAATCAATTGCAAAAAATTTGTACCCATTGATTACTAATGATTTGGATTCATGAACTAAATAATTGGGACTAAAAGCTAATGCTCTTAATTATTGAGAGATAGAGTCAATAGGTAAACGAATTACTTGAAATATATATTAATATTACAATTAAAATAACATTATATTTTATATTGATTAACATAATGGTTTCAAATTTTATTTCAACCAATCATGAATCACTTTACCCTGAAAATTATCTCTCATTGTCAATGGAAAATAATGATGAAATCTATATATATATATATATATATTCGCTATATAAAATGATAATAAATGTAAAGGTATATTAAAAAATTATTAGTATGAGATAACATATACATATTCAAATTACTTACTTGATATAGTCATCAAATAGAAAAGATTTAAACAAAACCGTGTGATGTTACATATACATCTCATTTGGGATCAATATTTATAATGTATATGACCAAGTAATTAATCCTATTTGGTTAAGATATAGAAATGAGGCCACAATTTACAAATAATATTCATATTTATTTTTCATTAGTTGATTACATATTGTGCTCACATATAACAAACATATTGAATAAAAATATATACATTCATGAGATATGTAACCTATCACAATGGAAATATTAGGATTATTATTTTTCTATATACAATACTTAATTTATCACATATTTAATTCACTATGATACATCAACTAAAAAGAAATAGGTCCCCTAGGAAGTATTTCAATTGACATATGGACCATTAGATAAAGCATAAAAGAAAAAAATAACAGAGGAGTCAAAAAATCAATGGTTCCTCTTCCTATATTTTTATCAAGAATAAATTTTATGAACTTTTATCACAAAATACTATAAAAATAGTACAATAAAATCAATTTCACCCTTAAATTATTTTATGGTAAATGATGGACTGCTATTAGAATCAATTATTGAATAAGGATGTGACAATCATGGGTTTTTAGGGATTTTATATTCAAATTTATTATATTTAATAATTTAGATATATTGATTGTATAACCATAAATGACCTTGATATTATATAATAATTCCATAAATTGATTCATATATGATGGTGTCATCACATAATAATCTTAAATAACTTTCTATTTATTCTCACTAATACACAAAGGATGTAGTTCTGGTCTAATACCCTAATCCAATAAGTCATGCCATGATCATAATTCTTATTTGGTCTTCCCCTTAATATTTAGAGGAATTTAAAGCATTATTTAATATATACTTTTCTCAATGTGTATTAAATCTAAATAATGATGTGAGAAATTGGTTGACCAATATATCATCTCAAAAAAGATACCTTTCTTTTTCCAATTGTAAGCAGATTCAGTTTTAATATTCTCCCACTTTTTAGATTTCTTAAAATAGTTACCTAATGATAATTGATATATTGAAATTCATTAAATTCATCAATTCCTAACATATGTTGAGTTGGATTTTATGTTTCAATAATATTACTAAACCTATAGTGATTCTTCTAATATGGATGATCCATTAGTGAGAATTGTGAATGTGCCATGAAATTTAAACTATGATGATATTTAATTTTTATAGGTCATGTATTCCTCATTTAAATAGGAAAAAATATTTTTCCTTATATGCTACAACTAGAAATTATGGAATTAGTAGGGATACTATTAAAATTCCATAAAAGTACATCATACATCTGAATTGTATTTTTCAAAGAGGAATCAATGGTGTGCCCACCCATATCCCAAAGCCATTTCAACTATTTTATTAAAGGTTTCAAGTAGAAATATATATCATTGATAGGATAATAAGGTCAAGATAAGTGTATAATCAATAAGTTGAATATATTTTTCATACACATCTATGGGTGAATATTATCAATTAGAATAAAAACTAGCCACATTTTATGAGAAGTACGTAATTAGACAAACGGATTAAAACCATCATAGGTTAGACCTAATCTAACATTATGAACCTTAGATTCAAAACCAATATGACATGAATCAAATTCACACCATGCTAATATATATTCTAGATGAAATGACTCATCATTATTTTTAAATATATCAGCAACATTATATCAATTTTTTTAGATTTCAGTATACATGAATGGATTTGGAAGCCTATGGATCAATAAAATGTTATATATGAATTTTTTTCACACATGACATGGTGTTATATTTGAATATGGATTCCATTGAGATATATCACATTGTTTATATTTATTTAGGATTACTATTTACTCCCAGAATAATATTTAATATTTCAGGAAAGCATGAATTTTATTAGTAGAAATTCTAATTTTGTTAATAACTTTAAATCCATATAATGAATTGATGGAATATTTTAATTATCAAGAAGAAATTTATTTATAAATATTATAATATAATAAATACCATATTTAGAAATTATATTCATGGATTTTCAGTGATATAGTCAAATTAAAAATTACTTTTTTTTATTTTAGTACAATCTTGATATATTAGATTCCTAGTATCATCTATTATTATTTTTCACTATCTCTATATCACCAGTTTAATTATTTTCCTCAAATGAATTTATATTATTGTATTCTTTCATTGGAATACTATCTTTATCATGATGATGAAAAAATGGAAACTAATCAAATATAAAATTATCCATACCACACAATTCATTTTGTTCATGAACAATATAAGATCATCTCATCACTTTGTTGTGATACCAAACATAATATTTTATTTGAAATAATTTTTTTTATATGGTAAATAACATATTCCAAACATAACCATGGTCTTATAACACAATTATAACATGAGAAACATTCAAGTCCTCCAACTAAAGCATTTTTAAATGAAAATTCTAAAAAAACATCTAGATTCTTTTAAAACTCAGTTGATATCCAATCTCTATGATACATCCAACTTCTCTACATTATATTATAAGAAAAAGAAGTTATATTAATATCAAAATAGTGAAAAATAATTAAAAAATTCATTATAATGAATCTTATTTAGAATAAATGAAATATGAAAGAGCTAGTAGATACTACTAAATTAGGTGAAGGTAGTGAGTGAAAACTTAACAAACATTTATTCATTAGAAAAATTAATATTAAAACATTTCAAACCATATTAAATTAAAATTAATTATATATAAATTTTTATCATTTAAATATTAAAATAGAACATTGAAATGAATAATTTCATAACATTATAATACATCCACAAAGAAAAATATGTACTAGAATAATTAAATAAAAAATTAACTAATATATATGACAAAAAATAACATCTTTATATTAAATCCAAGCATATTTAAGACTCGAATCATTTCTCCCCACTCATCTAACCTAGAAATTTTATCCTCACTAATTTAATAACATAAATGTTTCTCACCCACCATGAAAACTATTAACTTTTATACATATTCTTTTATCATGGAAACATTCATAATACTATCAATACATAATTTACAATCATATGTATGCAAAACATTTCCAATAAGATAATAAAAATTCCAATTTTAATATTAAATTCATCAAATCATACTAGAAGCTTTCCAAACAAAGAAAAAGGGAGATGGAATATACTATAACAGATGCATACAACTAACAAAGAAAAAAAATTACATGTCATATAATATGAAACAACTATTATATAATCTAATTAAATACATATTCCATTAATAAGGAATTGTTTTTATAAAAAATTTCCATTTTTTGAATATGAAATAAATTGAATAAATACAAAATTATTTATCATGGAAAACATTTTCTTAATAATGTAATTAATGTCTCACTCCACATAAAAAATATTGTCTTCGATGCATATGTTTTTATTAGTGAAATATCAATAATAGCATCAAGGAATCGTTTGGTATGACATGTAAGTATATAATTTCCAATAAGATATTCTAAATACCAATTTTAATATGATAGTCATAAAAAAATTCTAGTAGGACTCCAACAAAAGAATAAGATATGATATACACTATAATATATGCATACTAGTAATGTCCCATATAATTTATAAGACATAGAATAATAACTAACTAATATATACTATTAGATTAAATTAATTATGCTAAAACATTGATCATTAAATTATGAAAATAAGAAAAAATTAAATCAATAATTTCATAACCCTATAATATAATATCAAAATGAAAAAATTTCTATAATAATTAAATATATATTCATTTAATATATATTACACAAAAAATAACTTCATTATAGATTTATATAAAATTATCGAATAAATAAATTAAAAAAATATATTTAAACTAAAATAAAATTTATTATATAATACTATAATAAATAAAATCTAAACAACACATTTTTAAATAAATCGGGAAGAATTGTGACCTATAATGATCTCGGTGAGGTGTTGATTTGAAGATATAAATTAAAATGATGCTCTATAGAAGAGATGATATATTTAGAACTCACCAATTTTATGTTGAAGATGAATGGAATAAAAAAATAAATGAATTAGGGGAGATAACTAGGGGAGAAGATAGGGGAGGTTACCACTTAGGGTAGGGATAATTAGGTATCATGGGGGGGTGAGTTAGAGGGGAGGCCATGGAACTTATTTCTCATACATAGAAAAATGGTTTTTAATTTTTTTATATAGGCTACTCATTACCAATGGTTTTTATAAACCATTGCTATAAATATTGGATATGAATATATAAAAATGGTTCAAGAGAACTATTTTAATATAGGTACTGGTATATCCTCAAACTCCAGTAGTGTTTACTAGTTTTTACTTGGAAAGAACTGAGAATAAATCCAGTGTGATGCATAAAAATGAATTTTTCTAAAAAATGTTTATGTTTCATTGTGTATTTTAATTTGAAAATAAATATCTAAATTTTTTATAAATTTAATTTTATAAAATATTTTCCATATTTTAAATCGTAATGTCTAATTTTTTTAATGGGGTTACTTTTATTTTTTGGTTGTAATGAATAGAAACTATGGTAAAAATTTGTCACCTCGGTTAGGGATAAAAAGGGTTAATAGGTGAGTTTAACTAAAATATAAGGTTTAAAATATCACATAAAATTTTCTATATTTGTTTGGTTTAATATATTTATACATTACATTATCTTATTTTTAATTTGGGTATCCTTGGTTCTACTTTCACTAGAACATGTATTTATTATATTTTATTTTTTTGGTTTTTACAAGAGTTCCACCCAAATTAGTTATAAAATGGAACCATATCCCTTCACATAAACACTCATTTTTATCCCTATATACTAGAAAATAAAAACCAAAATATATTTATACTTCCCTCCCCATGTCCTATAGATTTATTACTTCCCAAAATACAAACCTTTTATGGATTAAAGTGCATGCTAAAGGTGGTTTCCCCAAGAAGAGGTAATTTTCTTTACTGATCTATTTTGGGTTTATTTTATTCTTAAAATCCTCTAAATAATATATAAACATATTAAAATGATGAAATTAGTTATATATATATATATATATTTTATAATAGCAGTATAATAACTTTCAATCTATTTTCAATCCTATGAGACATGATAACGTTGTTTGTGTGTATGTGTGGAAAAACTCCTTCATGAATTGATGTGATTAATTTATAATATATTACATAAATGGAAGGTGTTATAGATTTATTTAATGAATATAAATGATTATACCATGATTATTAAAGGATAGATTATTTTTTACCTTTTTTAATTTCCATTCATTAGAAAATGAAAACATTACTCGTGTGTACGTACAAACTACCATCTCCAAGAAATGATGTATTTCATTTTCTAAAAAACATTATATCAATATTTATAAGATTTTATATACTGAATAAATATTATATTAATAAAATGAATATGATTATGGAGATTATTAATACATGACCATGGTGTAAGGACAAGAATTTTCAAACCTAAACATGCATGGAAAACAATCCATTTTCACCCGAATATTGATTTTAATAAAGAATTGTTAATCATAAATTATAGTGAAATTATATGATTTAAGATAATAATGAACATGTTTCTAGAATATATGTATAATAAATTTTATTTTTTTAAACAAGAACATTATATAATGTATAAATAATTTTAGGACCTGAGGTAAGGATTTATATTGCAATCTCATTTTTAATGAGGATTATTAATACTTGAATCTCCTTCTGGGGAATTATATTCTCTTTATCAATTAAAATCCATATATTTTTTTATAAATTATTTATATATGTGGTTTTATATTTTCCTTTTATTATCCTAAATTTGTAACTTATAACGATTGAGAAATTATTTTTAAGAAAATTCATTTTTATTTCCTATTTCATTTATACATTCGGTAAAAATATCAAAAGTACCTTTATATGAGGTCAACTATGTTATGATTAATTCTTTATAAAACCTAGTTCATTTCCACGAGTTATTCTATGATCAATTTATGAAACTTTTTATTATATTATGGAAATAATATTTATGTTAACAACCCGAGATTTTATGATATATTTATCTTTAAATAAATTTATTTTATAGAATGATTTACATACAACCCTAGGTTTAAAAAAATTGTTAAAAAATATTAAAATATTATTATGTGAAAATTTTATTATTTTTTATTCAAAATTTCAATATTAGTTAGTTTTAAATTCTTTTTTTAGAAAATATTGATTATTCAGTGAATAGTGAAACATACCGATATTATTTGTAAACTGTCATATCTTTTAATTAAAAAAAGAATCATAATGATTTTAATTTATTACTCAATTAATATTATACTAAATGTGTTATAAATAATATAATTAATTAAATTTAATTGATCATTATACCTAATTTTTGTACAATTTCATTTTTGGACTTAAAAACACATTTTTCTAAAAAAACTATTTTTTGTTCTATTTTAATTTTTTTATCTTAAATTAATTTCTTCCTATTATGTGAATTTAATTTGATAACATGGATTCCATATTTGTAATCATGTGGTTTATATTTTATACATTGGGCACTTTTTTTGTTATTATGAATAGTAATAGTGGTAAAATGTATCACCTCAATAATGGGTAAATTGGTTAATTAAGGTTGGAAACTAATGTAATAAGGATTTAAAATTTCTGTAACACATTAATTTACATTATTGATTAGTGTAGTTTGACCATTATCATCCATATCTAGAAACTATAGCCACTTGGTCCCATTTTTATTTGATATTGACCTTTATATTACTTTAAGAACAGAATAAAAATAGAATGACCCACTCTTGTCTTTAATAGTTCTAATATTTTTCTATAAGGATAAAAAGAGGTTATGTTATATTATAAATTTTATATTTAAAGTTAAATTAAAATTTTACCATGGAAATTTATTTTTAAGTTTTTAGGGATGGATTAATTACCTTAAATGATTTTGTAACACTGACACATATTTATTAAAAATAATTGAAAAAAATAAATTATTTTAAAAATATTAAAATAAATACAATTTGGATGAATTATTATGTTAAATTATTTTTATAGATATATATATATTATATTATGGACGTGTGAAATTATTATATTTGAATTAAACCTTTTTCTTCACATACTTAACATCAAATTAAATTAACAGTGTCAAAAAATGACTTTAATGATATTTTATAAAAATAATATTTTATTATATTATTTAAAAATCATGAAAATATTGAAACAGGATAGGGGAGATAAGATATGTTAGAAAATGTCAATCATTTTCCATTAATGAGCCATATTTTACCTTATAATTAAAATTACAACCCTTTAATATTTAAAAAGTCATTACCATAATTAAGGATAAAATTGGTTATCCAAGGTGTTAATCCAAATGGTAATGTTTCAAATAATATCTAAACCTAATTTTTTTTATTGGATGATTATATTATAGACATATCCTACTTATATTATAATATATTCTATTATGTAGGAATTTTACATGAGTTAGATGCATATTATATTAAGAATTTCCAAAAGTGCCCCTCCCCTCACTAATAAAAGGACACCCCTTCTATCATTTAATTACACCATGTTAAGCCATATAGATCTACCAAAACCGATGTAATAATCTTTTAAACTTCCTTATCCATGTTTTGGAGGTTATCTACTTCCCGAAATACCAACATTAGGTCCCATAATAGGTGATCTAAAGGAAGTCTACCGAGGAAGGGGTAATCGACTTTACAAACTATTTCAAGTTGATTTAATTTATACTTCTTATTAATTTTTTTACCCATAATAAAATAATATATATAGTTTTATAATTATACTGAGATTTTATTATTATTATGGGACAACCAATTTTCATCTCTTCTCCATCCTAAAAATGAGAAAAAATCGGTTGTTCGTATATACAGTTTACCATCTCCATATAACATTGTAATACACCTTCCCTCACCACATTAATTGTATGGTTATAAAAATGTAAATTATGGAAATATATTATATTTATTAAATATAAATTATTTTGAAATTATAATATCATATCTACCTTTGCACACTCCCAATCTATTGGAAAACAATAACGTTCCTTATGTGTATGTGTGGACTACCATCTCTATGAGGCGATGTGATTTGTTTTTCATTTCCAATTTACATAAATGGTATTAAGGATATATTTAATGAATATATATAATATTTATTTCATAATTAAAATTATATATATTATTGAACCATAATCAAAGTACAAGGATCATATATACTGAACCAAAATTCTCATGAAAAACGAAGTGGTTAACACCCGAAACAATGATAATAACAAAAGATTATTAAAAAATGGGAGATAATATGTTATAAATGTATAATATATGATGTTATATATATGTATATAGTTATTTTGTATAAGTATAATAAATATAAATTTATCATACAGGAGGTTAAAATAACTTATGAGGAAATTCGATCTTGAGGTCAGGTGTTTCTTAAATCAATTTCCATTAATTGGGTTATATCACTTAATTTTTTATTCTATTATGTCAATATTATATATGAAATGAAAATTGATAGTTTTATATTGTATTTACACTTATAATTCGTTTATTTACATTTTTTACACATAAAATATTCACTGACTAATTCACATTTCAATGATATGAAAATGGATAGTTTCATCTCACTTTACACTCTATTGAGACATATTTGGTATTATACACCAATTTACTTTTATGATATGTATATACTAACACATTTATGAATTTAATGTGAATATCTATTTATTCATGATTATTAATGTTTTAATTAAATTTTATTATTTCTATGGGTTATAATTAAAATTCCACCAAATAAGTAATAATTTATTTTACCATATTATTTTCTTTTGGGATTGCTTATATTTTCATTAATGGAATCTTATAATTTATCCTTCATAAGATATAATCATTTTCATATCATTTGGATATTTAAGGAGTTTATATATTTTCTTTCAAATTTTCCTCTCTTTGGTACTTGAATGAAATAAAAAAAAATTTAAATAAAAATTCGATCTTAATTATCTTTTGATTAGGTACATTTCTCTTCCAGGTCAATTTTTTTTTTCAATTTTTTTTGAAAAATTCATTTTTATTTACTCAAATTATTTAAGAAGGATTTTTTTGTTACCCTTTAATTTTATATTTTTCGAATGAAATATTTTATTTTTTTAAAATGCTTATTTTAAAATTTATTTACAAAAATATAAAAGGAATTTTTTTAGAAACTGTGAAAAAAATGGATTTTCTAGCCACCATAACCATTTTATAATATTTAGATTATTATAAAATATTTGAATGTTTTTAGAAATAAAATTCTTTTATGAAATGTTTTGTTAATTTTTCCATCAATTTACCATTATTACCTAAAGTAGTTTTTTTATTAAAAAACATATATTTTTGATGAATTTATGGTCATCATTTATCTATTATTAATTTTTTGGTTTTAAACTTTCTCTTCAAGCATTCACTTTCTAGTGATAATTTTTAATTGGTCATTACCTTTATCTTAAGTACTCATTGTATTTGTATCATGGTTATAATTATTTCCTAAATATCATAACATTTTTACATATGTAGTTTTATCATGAATGTAATTTGATTAACTAGGGAAATATGAATATTCCATATTCTGTACTCAATATAGATATTTGTCGATAAAAAATAATGTTTATGAGTTAAACTGGTCATTAAATATAAGAGGAATGCATTGGACATGCATGGATGGGGGGGGGGGGGCTCGGTTATAGATAGGCCTTCAATGCATCGATAGGTATCATAAGAAAAATCGGTTGGATAACCTTATTTAAATTGGGTTTTTGTGCCCATTAATTAAATTGTATTCACACAAGGTATTAATGGTAAATATATCATGATGTCTAAGATTATGAAATATAATATTAATAATTTTATTCATTGAGAATTTATTTATTTATATCTATGAGATTACTATATTGATATTATCCATAGATTCATTTTATACTTAATTTATTGATTAAATGGAATGTGTTTTTAGCTATTTACCATGCCATATTGACTATTCCTTATTTACTCATGATAACTTATGTCGTATATAACTCTTATTGAGCATATGAGCTTACCTTTTATTTTTTTTCCTTTACCTATGATATGAATAAAGATATTATGAATAATAACAAGGATGAAATATTGATTCTTATGCTATGTATTTTATATTTACTATGTAATATGAGAATCATGTATGTATCCAGTTCTTACCTAGAATGGCTCAGAGAATGAGTGAAACCCATACTCCCCAAAATTTATTAAACAAAAATATAATGGTCAAGTGATTACACGAGGTACAATGAGTTTGTACAAGCATGAAAATAATTGAATAGGAAAGAGGGTGATAAGAAAAACCTCTAAACAATTCCTGGAGGAACACGATAGATTCCAACATGAAAAGTTCTCATTAATACATCTTCCCCAAGGCCCAAGTCTTCGCAGAAATCATCATGTAAAATACAATAGTCTGCAATCAGCCTAGTGATGCATCATATAGGTAATCATTATACGCTGCCCATGGATATAATATCCATCTCTAACGGTCTTTTAGGATGAGATCCATTGTATCTTATAAAAATGTAATAAAGTATATACATGCTCTAGTTTTCTACCATTTTGTTTTCCATGGTTAGTATCAGAGGATGTTTAGTGGAAAACTTGAGAACTATATTTTAATTGAACATTTCTTACATGATAATTATGATAATACCATATATAATTTGAGAAATATTAACATTATGTGGATTTTTATTTTATGGATCAATATTAATGATTATTATGAATTAACTATGTGTGTTCTATTATTAAATTATGGTTCCCAATAGAATAAAGTCAATCAAAACATGTAGACAATGTAGGGATTTTCCTATTAAGAAAACCAATATAGTTGGTGTTGGAACTTAATAGATTATAGATATAATTAGGAATCTTAACAATGTTATGACAAATAAAATTTCCCAAATAGAGAAAAATATTTCTCTCGAACATGATTTGTATATGTTTTATAACTTCATGTGAAATAAGCCTCAATCATTTAATGGAAATTATAATCCACTGGGAGTTAAAAAATTAATTGTATAACTATAAAATATATTCATTTTATTGAAAAGATACATTTGATATTCTAAATAAACCTATAATTGTCTTTTGGTATATGGGTTAACCTGAACTCCCAATGGGAATATCTTCCATTATATAGGTATTATTAACTATTCATGATGTATATTTGTCTTTTATGGTTGGGGAGAAACTCAACATGAAATATATTTATATTTTATAGGATTTTTTTGATTTCATTCCATAAGAGTTTCTTAGTGTTCCCCTGAATCATGAAGTTAAGTTTTCAATAGAACTCACACCTATCTCTACAACTATTTCAAATACTCCATATTGAATAGACTTGATTGAGTTTTAGGAATTGAATAAAAAACTCCAGGAAAATCTAGATAAGGGATCCATTCATTCAAGTTCATCACCATGGGAAACAACATCTCTTTTTTTTAATAAGAATGATCTATAAATGTGTCTTTGCATTGAATATCTAGAACTTAACAAAATCACTTTTAACAACAAGTATAATTTACCTTTTATCATTGATTTGTTTGATTAAATATGAGGGTCTCAATATTTTTCCAAGATTTACATTCGATATGAATACCATCGACTACTGGTGATGAAGGTAGATATATACAAGACAACCTTCCAAACAAGGTATGGTGATTATGAATATATTTTATTGTTATTTTTACTTACCAATCATCGTGATATCATTATGGATTTAATGCAGAGATTATTTAGTGGTTACCTTGATTAGTTTGTGGCAGTTAGTATAGATTATATTCATATGAATTCATAGAGAAATGAATGGTATGAAGAACATTTGTGAATGATACTGAATACCTGGAGGAAGGTCCAATTATATAAAAAATTTACCAAGTGTTAATTTTAGTTAAAAATAGTCTCATTTTTGGGTATTATAATTTAAGTGAAGTTATATTGGTGGACCCTTCAAATAAAAAAGTTATTGAACAATGACCTAGACCATCCATGGTAACTGAGATCCATAATTTTCATGAGATTTAAAAATACTATTGAAGTTTTGTGAGAGATTTCGCATGACTATCTAACCAAATATCCACATTGAATCAGAAGGGGGTTAATTTATTATATATTGATTAATTTTAGGGTAATTTTGGAAATTCAAATAGAATATTGGTCACTACACTGGTTCTTACAAAACCCTACAATGGAGAAGGGTAAGTGATCTATAGTGATGAATCAAAGAAGGTATCAGGATGCTTACTCATGTATAATGATATGGTGATAACTTATTCCTCATACTAATTGAAACATCATAAGTATATTTACCCAACTCGTGATTTGGATCTTGAAGTGGTAATTTTTTCATTGAAGATATAGTGGAATTATCTATATGGTGAAAGTTGGGATATATATATATATATTCACCATAAAATATTGAGGTTTATATTTACATATAAAGAGTTGAATATGTCCTAGTGAATATATTTAGAGTTAATCAAAGATTATGAATTCTCAGTAAATTACCACCCTGGGAAGGAAAACAAAGTGGATGATGCTATGAGTTAGAAAGACCATGCCATTTGTTCCATGATGAGGATTTAATGAGATCCAATATTTATGGATTTATAGAATTTGAATCTTGAAATATCTAGGAGAGGGGATATATCAAATAATTCTCAGATGAGTGTCCAACCATCTATTACCAAAGTCTAAGGGGTTGTTACAACTATTACCCATGATATAATTAAAATGGGAAAAAATTACCAAATATTTCATAATTAAAACCACCAAAAAATATAAATAGAATAATGCTATTTGGGTTATAGTCAATTTACTTATGAAATTAGTGTATTTTATTTCTATTAGATAGGATTTATATCTTAACCATTTTACTCTATTATACATTAAGAAAGATGTGAGATTATATGGAGTACTATTCTCAATCATATCAGATCAGGATCTGAGGATTACATAAGTTTTTTGGAGAAGCCTTCATAAGTATATTAATATAGAGTTGAGTTTCGATACTAATTATCATCCTCTAATAGATGGTCACTATGAGAGGCTATACAAACTCTATAAAACATATTTAGAGTATTCTTTATGAATTTCATTAGTTTTTGGGATCAATACCTTCCATTGGTAGAATTTTCTTGCAACAATGGATTTCACTCATATATTCAGATGTCTCCTTATAAAGGCCTATAGGGAAGGAAGTGTAAAAAACCAATGTTTTGGGATGAATTTGGAGAAAGAAATATATTAATACCTGGTCAGATAAGGAAATGGAAGAGAATGTAAGATCCATTCGACAACACATAAGGGAAATTAAAGTTGACAAAAAATTAATGTTGGAAATCATCTGTGAGATATCGAGTTTGAAGTTGGTGGAAAGTTATTCCTATGAATATCTACATGGAATAATTTTATGATATTTATAAAAAACAGAATTATGAAAACTATATATATTGGTCTCCTTCAAATTCTTGATTGTATCAGGACGATAGTTTTTCACATGGTGCTTCAACCCAATCCCTATAAAGTTCACAATGTGTTCCATGCATATATCTTGAGAAATTAAATACCTAATATATTACATTTAATAAACTCAAAGGTCATACCTTTATATCAATATCCATCTTTCTAGGAATAATTGGTGGATATTTAGGATTTTTGAGAGAAGGTGATGCATAACAATAACACTTATCTAGTTAATGTTTTGTGGTGAAATAAAAAAATTGAGGAATTTGTGTGGGAAACTAAGGATGAAATGAAGTATAAGTATCCTCATTTAATTTTATTATAGTGATTTAGTTTCTAGGCATAAACTCTTATAAGAGGAGTGGAATATAATAACCTAAGATTTTATAATATATTTCTCTTTAAATATATTTCTTGGATAACTTACTTTACATGCACTACTGAGTTTAAAAAATCCAAAAAAATCTATTAAATTATTATTATGTGAAATTTATATCATTTTTTAATTCATAATTTCAATATAATCTTAGTTTGAAATTTTAAGATTTTATGAAAAGATTGATATTTCAGTGAATAGTGAAAAATATAGATTTTTTTTAATAAAATTCCATAATTAAAATAATTTCACAATTATGATTTAAATTTAATAATAAATTATCATAAGCCACATATATTTATAAATAGTATAATTAATTACCTATGAATCATCATTATACATGATTTTTTTATAAGTCTATTTTTTGGACTTAAAAACGTATTTCTCTAAAAAATGTTTTTCATTGCGTTTTACATTTTTATCTTAAATTATTTTATTACAATTATAAAAATTGAATTTTAGAAAATGGATTCTATATTTATAACCATGATGTTCACATTTGGTAAATATGAAAATTTTATTTTTGGTTATTATGAATAGTAACATGGGTAAAATTTGTCACCTTGGTAAAGGGTAAATCTGGTAATTAAGATTAAAAACTAATGTTTTAAGGATTTAAAATTTCTATTACACTTTACTTTATCTTATTGGATGAGTGGAGTTATACCATTCTCATCAAAGTCACAAATGCATGGCCACATGGTGTAATTTTTCTTTCATAATGACCTTTATATTATTTCAAGAAAATAATAAAAAAAATGTGAGACTCTTTACTTTAATAACTTTAATATTTTTCCAAAAGTTTAAAAATAGGATATGTTCTATTTTGAATTTTAATTTTAAAGGGAAATTAATTTTTTTTGTCATGATAATTTATTTTTTATTTTTACTAATTTAATAATTAACTTAAATCCTTATGCAACACCAACACAATATTTATTTAATTAATAGAAAAATAAAACAAATGATATTAAAATATTAAAAGAAATAAAAATTGGATTAATTATTTTGTTAAAAGAATTTTGTAGATACATATTAAATATTAGGGATGTGTTAAAGTATTTTATTTGAATTCTATATTTTTCTAGAACTATTTAATGTAAAATTAAATTTATAGTGTCAAAAATGACATTTATGATATTTATGAAAATAATATTTTATTAAATTATTTAAAATTCATAAAAATATTTAAATAGGGAAAAGGAAAAATTTATAGTCGAAAATTTCATCCCTTTTCCAATTATGATCTAATTTTCAACTTATAGGTAAAATTATAACCCTATAATATTTAATAAGTCATTACAATGGTTAAGGTTAAAATTGGTTAACCAAGGGGTTAATGAAAAGGATAAGGTTCAAAATGATATGAAAAACTATAAAAATTTGATTATATGATTATATAAATACCATAAAATAATTATTTTATATTATATTACATTCAATTTTGGAAATATTTTACATGAGTTTGACAAATATTATATTATAATATTTCATGAATTTCCAAAAGTGCTACCCTATAAAAAGACACCACATATTTGTTTTCATTACACCACATAGACAGATCTAGCTCAACCAAACTGTAACACCCTGAGCTTCCACGATATGCTTCTCTTTCAATAATGCAATAGCTTGCATTGTATGCAAGTTCGAGTTCTAACACACCGCGACTAATCAAAGTAGCCGTTATGAATAGTAATAACCACTTTTTAAAATTATAGAAATTTTATATTTCAAAATGGACTTCAGTTTTTTATTCGTAATATCGAAATTATCCTAAGTTGAATTTTTTGTAATTTTCTGAGGACTTTCAATTTTTTATGAATAGTGAAAAATACATAAAAACAACTTTTTTAATCAAAATAATTTATAGTGATAAATTATACTATTTAGTGGTTTTAAAGTATAATTAGAATATATTTTTACCATTTTATCCAATGGTGTTCATTATAATTAATTTCACTTTGAAATTAGATATAAACAATTATCAATCTTTTGATATATATTGTTTCTTAAAAACACGCTATTTGGTGTGACAGCGGGAATTAATTATAAAATTAATTAATGCAACTTATATTTTTGGAATTTCATAAAATAGACATCATTTTTGAATTCGGAATATCAATTATAGATTAGGGTGAAATTTTGGCATTGTTCTGAAAAACTTCAATTTTTGATGAATAGTGAAACCACTAAGTTGTAGTTAAAAAACTGATTTTTCGTTTAAATGAAACATTACCACTTCTGTGATTTGATTTTAAAAAATCTGACATACATGGTTGTAATTAGGATGTAAAATGTGGTTCAATGGTATTAAAATAATTTTTTGGTGAATAATAACTTTTAAGTTTAATTAATCACGATTAAAGGTAATTAGTGAAATTTAAGGTAAAAATGATATTATAAAAATATAAAAATACCTTTACACTTGTCCTACCCCTATTATATGTGTCATGGACGACCAAGAAAATCCATGGGTCAACTTGGGGACCCCATGGAGCCACTTTGGTAGGAAAATGACATTAAAAACTTTTTATTTAATGTTAAAATAAAAATGTCACAAACATGATTTGTTTTACTAAAACAATTTTTAAATGGGGTTATACAAGTCATATTTTTGACTATAAATATTCATTATAAATATAAAAAAAGTTCCTACATCATGATATTTTTTTTATAATTTTTAGACATTAAATAAATTAAATTATTTATGACACCATGATGATGCAGCGATTACCTCATTAATTAACGATTTAAATAAAATGAAAAGATAATGTAAAATCCAAGGCTTACACTTGTCAAAAACCTATTGGATGAGTATATTTAGAACCCTTATCACCTTAGACTCGAAATATATCATTTTGGGACCTTTAGAATCCAAAAACCATTTCTTAATAAAGTAACATTTTATTACTTTCCAAAAGTGATCCTCCTCTCCACTTATAAAAGGCCCCCACCACTACCACCTTACTCACACTTTCAAAGCCTTTTGGCTCGGCCAAACTCTACCCAAATACTCTACCTACTTCCCTCTCTTACTCCTAGAAGCCTCAATTTGGGCTGAATTCTTCCCAAGGAAGCCTTTGCCTCAAATCAAAAAAGAGTTACCCGATTTTAAGGTATTGTCTTCTCTTATGTTATTTGTTTTATTTTGATTATCCAACCCCATAAACTCTTTTTATACATTTATTTTGTAACAAGACCAGTATACTCAATATAATAGGATGTTTTTATAAGAAGTATTCGAGCTACACTTACACACACCTACATCTAATGGTTAAAGAACATATTGTTTCTGTGGATGACGAATTTCTGCCTCACAAAACGATGATTGTTCAACACTCATATAACACCTTAAAAGGTAGACATTAAGATGTCACTATATTTATATATGATATATAATATGTTTATGTTTTACTTAAGCTTCTGTATTTCTCATTTATGGCATACGTTTATGGTTTCCATTATGGGTAAACACGATATTTTCATTTTAGGAAGTACGGACTACCGCCCCCTCAAAGTGATTTGAATCGTTAATACCATATGTGGGATGTATAAAGGATGGAGTAAATGGTATTATACAATATATTATTCTGGAATTATATTATACCTTTATGTCATTATGTTTCATTCCATTAAAATATGAAATAGAAATGAAAGTAGCGTTCATGCGTACGTATGGCTTACCATCTCCATGAACGGTGCATTTCATTTCTTACCTCTAAATGCTATGTAATATTATAAATACATGTATATATTGGATATATATGATATATATGATATCTAAAACATTAATATAATTCTGTATATAATGGATATTTCACCACATGAACAACTTGTAATTATAAGAAGTTTATTTTTGACTCAAGTACCAAAGATCGACAAAACGACCATTATTAACTTAAATAATTACATAATGTTCATAATAGGGTAATAAGTGATATAAAAGGAATAAAAAACTTGAAAAAGGTTCTTAAGAAATTATAAATTAACTCTAGTTTATTATTCAGGAGGTTGAAGAACGGTCGAGTCAAGACAGGACGCAAGGTAAGGGAACTTCTTAACCAAATTTCTATTCTTTGGGCTAATCTCCTACTTTCAAATTATGTCATGATATTATTATGTCATGTATTTTATTTGTAATTTATTTATGTGTACTTATAGTGAATACACATAATATATCTACTTTATTTAAAAAAAATGATCTTTGTAAGGGTCTTCGTCTCAATCTCCTTTCATTGAGGCATATTTGGTTTTATACACAACTTTCCTTTATACGGTGTATAAACCCCTTTGACTCTGACTTTTATTCAAAAAAGAATCTTTTTTACAAAGCATTTTACTAAACTAAAAAATGAATGTTTTTGTCTTACGTATGCGGCGACAAAAACTTCTCTGGCGTCGTGACCATTATTTGTGTTTCGGCTTCCTCTACAAGCTATAACTTTTTTTTAAATGAAAAATAAATACAAAGTTTTAACTTTCTTTTATTTTGGTATTGAAAATGGTTTTGAAAGTGTTTTTATTATATCAATGTGTTGTATTGATATCTTGTGATTGAAATGTGGAAATGTTATGTTTCCTTTATGCATGTTTTATGTGATACGATTATGTTATGGTTTATGATATGTTTAAACCTATTCATATGAGGAATGCATTGGACTTAATAAGTGACGGGTGGAGCCCACTACAGCTCCTCGATGCATCGGTAGGTCTCATGAGACAAACTAGTGTCTTGGCATGAGGCCTTGACAAAATATTATTTGTAGTCTTGGCACGAGGCCTTGGCTACGTGGTTATGATAGTCTGGCATTATGCATTCCATCATTTTGAAAGTGGTTATTGATATTGCATGTGATTATTCAACCAGTAGAATATCCATGTAAATAATTAAATGGCATTATCTCATTTTACTTTTTCCATATTATGTTGAAGTTCAAGTTTAAAAGGCTTTTGTTTTAGTCGTACATTGCCTTAAATGTTTATGTTTATTTATGAAAGCTTCCGCTATATTTTTATCCTTACTGAGCATCTAAGCTCACCCCTTTCAATGTTTTAATTTTTCCAGGATGTGATGACGTATTATAGGAATGACCTGCAGGGATAGTCTGAAGGGGATATGAGTGTGTAAAATAGATACTATGTTATTGTAGTTTTTCACTTTGTGATGTAATGTAACATTTATGAATGTATCTAGTGTTTCCAAGGCTACTAAACTAATCGGTCTTTAGAGACTTGATCTTTTGTGATCATGACAATGTTACGAAGTAATGCACCGACTCTGGGTAGCTGGGGTCGGGGCGTTACAGTTGGTATCAGAGGCAGTTTAGTACTAACCTTGGAAGCTAGATTTAGATAAACTCTGATTAGAGTACATAGCCCGAAGATAGAATTTGAGGATTAGTATAGAAGAACTTCCTAGAATTTTGGTATTATAGAGATTTTGTGTGTTTTCTGAGCAATACATCCCTGTCTGGATACGAGCAGGTAGAGGCGGATCTGGCACATATGTACCTAGGGGTAAAACCCGAAAACACCGCTTTGAGCTAGACTCAAACGGGAAATGGTGCACGACAACGGGCCTTGCTGCACTCTTGGTTACGACACTCCCGGGGGATATGCTTAGGATAATTCTCGTTTTCTTTACAAACCACTATGAAGGGTTATGAGTATATACTTCCTCAAAGAAAACATTTTTATGATTATGGATTATATCAATAAACCATTCAATTTACATTAAGTATTTTAAAAGTTTGGAATTATTCATTGCAATTCATAAACTAACCTAGTTTATGCCATTGTATAGAAATGGTGCCCAGTGGAAGGAATGTGAACTCCAACAATACGTATGATCCAAAGCGTAAGAAGGATCATATCTTTCACGGTATTAAGCCAACATTTAGAAGGGAAATAATATCCCATGTGTTCTCAACATATGAAGAAATAGTATCATGTGTTAATAAGATAAGTAAAGAATTCTCTGAGTCTTATGGCTTTCAAGGGAAGAAAGAGAAGAAAAGGATGGAAGAGAGAATGATGGAAAAAGGGACGTGGGAAAAGAATAATTTTCCAATATGTGATAATTGTGTGAAGAAACACCTTGGAACTTTCCTGAAGGGAATGGGAGTTTGTTATAAGTGTAGAGAAAAAGGACACCAAGTGCGTAATTTCAAGGGTAAGAAAAAGGTTTCAAATGTACAATGCTTCATCTACAGGGAGTGGGGACACTACACAAACCAATGTCCAAATCATCAGAGTGTGCCCCAAATGATGTTATTGGATAATAATCAAGTTATAATACTATCACAGATGAGGAGGAATGATTAGAGTTCTTATGTTGTTATTAAAGAATTTTGTAATTTGAGTGTTGTATCAATGATGTACTGGTTATAATAATTATGGAGTATATAAGGATTGTACTGCATTACTATTTCATCAAGGACTTGAGATTGTGTGGAACAAAGAAAAGTGACTCCACAGTAGGTTAAATTTTTGGAAAATATATGTTTGAGAGAAAGATAAACCATAATATGGTTCTGATACTGAGATAGTGATTTTGGAATAAGAAATGATTGGTTTGGATAAATTATATTGGATATTCTTAACTTCCTTGAAACTGATTGATGATTTGTATAAATTTTTGGATAGAAGGAGTATATCTAGTATTCTATAAGGAATAAGGTATCATGGTAATTCAGGATGTTGCAGTGTTTTAAAAGAATACATGATGAAGGTGTTCACATGTTGTTACCCGAAAAAAAGGGGATCTTCATTATGTTTACCTTCCTCATAAAATTTGGACTGTGAGTTGGATAGAAGTATTTTGGATAACTATAAAGGTTGGAATGGATTAGGTTGAACCTTGGATAGTAATGTTTAAGGTTAAAACATTTCTGAATATTATTTTTGTAATATTATAATAGTTTTAGAAAAAGGACAACCTTCAAGTTGGGCGATAACCCGTCGCTTCGGACAAAGCTGCAGGAATCGAACCCACAACCATATTGCGACAAGCCTTTATGACCTACCACTAGCCTACAGGAAGTCCCTGGTAAGTACAAAATAGTTTTCCTAATCTAAATGGTATGTGTTAATATTTTTAACCTTGTACGATTTGGATAAATATAATATTTTTGAGTTCTATTATCTTTTTGAGTGAAAGATAAGTTTGTGGTAGAAATTAGTTGAAGGTTGAAACTCTACTTGTCAAGAATAAATATATATATATATACCTATATCTTATTCTATGAATAAATTAATTCTTAAACTTTAGTAAAGGGATATTAAAACAAAAAAATTATGTTATCCTAATACCTTATCTCTTATTGAACTGATGATATTTTAAATCAACATAGATTGAAGACTTTGAGGCCCTCAATTTGACACTTGTTTGTGATTTATGACCTCAATCACTCCCTACAAATATTTACGTTTTTACTCCAATTATTTGTCTCTAATTGCCACAAATGTTCTCTTAATCGAGATCATAATTGGGTGGTGACTTTTTCATTTCTCTTTCCCTCTTATTAAGGCTAAATTTTATTAACCTTATTTCTGATGTGGGTTTTCCACAAAGGTATTTTCTATTTTCAACCTTTTATTTTTAAAGAAAAATTTCAAATTGCGAGGATGCAATTTATTGAAGGAGGGGAGAATGTAACACCCCGAGCTTCCATGATACACTTCTCTTTCAATAATGCAATAGCTTGCATTGTATGCAAGTTCGAGTTCTAACACACCGCGACTAATCAAAGTAGCTGTTATGAATAGTAATAACCACTTTTTAAAATTATAGAAATTTTATATTTCAAAATGGACTTTATTTTTGTATTCATAATATCGAAATTATCCTAAGTTGAATTTTTTGTAATTTTCTGAGGACTTTCAATTTTTTATGAATAGTGAAAAATACATAAAAACAACTTTTTTAATCAAAATAATTCATAGTGATAAATTATACTATTCAGTGGTTTTAAAGTATAATTAGAATATATTTTTACCATTTTATCCAATGGTTTTCATTATAATTAATTTCACTTTGAAATTAGACATAAACAATTGTCAATCTTTTGATATATATTGTTTCTTAAAAACACGCTATTTGTTTTGACAACGAGAATTAATTAATGAAACTTATATTTTTGGAATTTCATAAAATATACATCATTTTTTAATTCGGAATATCAATTATAGCTTAGGGTGAAATTTTGGCATTGTTCTGAAAAACTTCAATTTTTGATGAATAGTGAAACCACTAAGTGGTAGTTAAAAAACTGATTTTTCGTTTAAATGAAACATTACCACTTCTGTGATTTGATTTTCAAAAATCCGACATAAATGGTTGTCATTAGGAAGTAAAATGTGGTTCAATGGGATTACAATAATTTTTTGGTGAATAGTAACTTTTAAGTTTAATTAATCACGATTAAAGGTAATTAGTGAAATTTAAGGTAAAAATGATATTATAAAAATATGAAAATACCTTTACACTTGTCCTAACCCTATTGGATGTGTCATGGCCGACCAAAAAAATCCATGGGTCAACTTGGGGACCCCATGGAGCCACTTTGGTAGGAAAATGACATTAAATTTTTTTTATATAATGTTAAAATAAAAATGTCACAAACATGAGTTGTTTTACTAAAACAATTTTTAAATGGGGTTATACAAGTCATATTTTTGACTATAAATATTAATTAGAAAGATAAAAAATGTTCCTACATCATGATAGTTTTTTTATAATTTTTAGAAATTAAATAAATTAAATTATTTATGACACCATGATGATGCAGCGATTACCTCATTAATTAACGATTTAAATAAAATGAAAAGATAATGTAAAATCCAAGGCTTACACTTGTCAAAAACCTATTGGATGAGTATATTTAGAACCCTTATCACCTTAGACTCTAAATATATCATTGTGGGACCTTTAGAATCCGAAAACCATTTCTTAATAAAGTAACATTTCATTACTTTCCAAAAGTGCCCCTCATCTCCACTTATAAAAGGCCCCCACCACTACCACCTTACTCACACTTTCAAAGCCTTTTGGCTCGGACAAACTCTGCCCAAATACTCTCCCAAATTCCCTCTCTTACTCCTAGATGCCTCACTTTGTTCATAATTCTTCCCAAGGAAGCCTTTGCCTCAAATAAAAAAAGAGTTACCCGATTTTAAGGTATTGTCTTCTCTTATGTTATTTGTTTTATTTTGCTTCTCCAACCCCCTAAACTCTTTTTATACATTTTTTTTTAACAAAAACAGTATCCTAAATATAATAGGATGTTGTTATAAGAAGTATTCTAGCTACACTTACACACACCTACATCTAATGGTTAAAGAACATACTGTTTCTGTGGATGGCGAATTTCTGCCTCACGAAACGATGATTGTTCAACACTCATATAACACCTTCAAAGGTGGCCATTAAGATGTCAATATATTTATATATTATATATAATATGTTTATGTTTTACTTAAGATTCTGTATTTCTCATTTATGGCATACCTTTATGGTTTCCATTATGGGTAAACACAATATTTTCATTTTAGGAAGTGCGGACTACCGCCCCCTCAAAGTGATTTGAATCGTTAATACCATATGTGGGATGTATAAAGGATGGAGTAAATGGTATTATACATTATATTATACTGTAATTATATTATACCTTTATATAATTATGTTTCATTCCATTAAAATATGAAATATAAATGAAAGTAGCGTTCATGCG
The DNA here is from genome assembly GCA_963277665.1 of Viscum album. Lineage (NCBI taxonomy): Eukaryota > Viridiplantae > Streptophyta > Magnoliopsida > Santalales > Viscaceae > Viscum > Viscum album. The sequence goes on from OY728139.1 coordinate 1,465,093,292, forward strand.
TACGTATGGCTTACCGTCTCCATGAACGGTGCATTTCATTTCTTACCTCTAAATGTTATGTAATATTATAAATTAATGTATATAATGGATATATATGATATATATGATATATAAAACATTAATATAATTCTGGATATAATGGATATTTCACCACATGAACAACTTGTAATTATAAGAAGTTTATTTTTGACTCAAGTACCAAAGATCGACAAAACGACCGTTATTAACTTAAATAATTACATAATGTTCATAACAGGGTAATAAGTGATATAAAAGGAATAAAAAACTTGAAAAAGGTTCTTAAGCAATTATAAATTAACTCTAGTTTATTATTCATGAGGTTAAATAATGGTTGAGTCAAGACAGGACGCAAGGTAAGGGAACTTCTTAACCCAATTTCTATTCTTTGGGTTAATCTCCTACTTTCAAATTATGTAATGATATTATTATGTCCTATCTTGTATTTGTAATTTATTTATGTGTACTTATAGTGAATACACATAATAGATCTACTTTATTTAAAAAAAATTATCTTTGTAAGGGTCTTCGTCTCAATCTCCTTTCATTGAGGCATATTTGGTTTTATACACAACTTTCCTTTATACGGTGTATAAACCCCTTTGACTTTGACTTTTATTCAAAAAGGAATATTTTTTACAAAGAGTTTTACTAAATGACAAAAGGAATGTTTTTGTCTTACGTATGCGGCGACAACAACTTCTCCGCCGTCATGACCATTATTTGTGTTTCGGCTTCCTCTACAAGCCATAACTTTTTTTAAATGAAAAATAAATACAAAGTTTTAACTTTCTTTTATTTTGGTATTGAAAATGGTTTTGAAAGTGTTTTTATTATATCAATGTGTTGTATTGATATCTTGTGATTGAAATGTGGAAATGTTATGTTTCCTTTATGCATGTTTTATGTGATACGATTATGTTATGGTTTATGATATGTTTAAACCTATTCATATGAGGAATGCATTGGACTTAATAAGTGACGGGTGGAGCCCGCTACAACTCTTTGATGCATCGGTAGGTCTCATGAGACAAACTAGTGTCTTGGCACGAGGCCTTGACAAAATCTTATTTGTAGTCTTGGCACGAGGCCTTGGCTACGTGGTTATGATAGTCTGGCATTATGCATTCCATCATTTTGAAAGTGGTTATTGATATTGCATGTGATTATTCGACCAGTAGAATATCCATGTGAATAATTAAATGGCATTATCTCATTTTACTTTTTCCATATTATGTTGAAGTTCAAGTTTAAAAGGCTTTTGTTTTAGTCATACATTGCCTTAAATGTTTATGTTTATTTATGAAAGCTTCTGCTATATTTTTATCCTTACTGAGCATCTGAGCTCACCCCTTTCAATGTTTTAATTTTTCCAGGATGTGATGACGTATTATAGGAATGACCTGCAGGGATATTCTGAAGGGGATATGAGTGTGGAAAATGGAGACTATGTTATTGTAGTTTTTCACTTTGTGATGTAATGTAACATTTATGAATGTATCTAGTGTTTCCAAGGCTACTAAACTAATCGGTCTTTCGAGACTTGATCTTTTGTGATCATGCCAATGTTACGAAGTAATGCATCGACTCTGGGTAGCTGGGGTCAGGGCGTTACAAAAACATGATCAATACTATTATAAATATCCTTATCCATGTTTTGGAGGTTCTCTAAATCCTAAAAGAGCTACCTTAGGTCTCTTAAGAGGAGATCTAATGGAGGTCCATCGAGGAAGATGTAATCTTATTTACCAACTCTTTGAAGTTTATATATTCTTAAAACTCATCTTAATGTGTTTTACCCATTATAAAATAATATCTTAATTATAATAAATACACTTATATATTAATATTATTATGTTAAAACAATTTTCTATGTCTTTTTAATCCTATGAAAAGTGAAAACATCGCTCGTGCATACATACATCTTATCATCTCCACACAACGGTGTAAATCATTTTTCATCACCAATTTTTATTGATGGATATAAATATAGAACTAATAAACATATATTATTTTTATGAAATAATTTTTCTTCAGAAATTATAATATAATATCTACCTTTTTATCATTCTAATTCGTTGGAAAATGATATTGTCACTCGTGCGTACGTGTTGACCACCACCTCCACGAAGCGATGTGATTCATTTTTTGTTTCCAATTTACATGGATGGTAATAAGGATAAATTTAATGAATATAAATGATATTAATATATTAATTAACATTTTTTACATTATGGATCCAAAATCAAAGTACATGGACTTCAACTACCGAACAAAAATTCTAATGAAAAACGAAGCTGTTAGCACAAAAAACAATGATAATAATAAAAGATTATTAACAAATTCTTGAAAAGATGTTATAAATGTAGAATATATGATCTTATAGATATGTATATGGTTATGTTATGTATGTATAATAAATATAAATTTATTATACATGAGTTTAGAAGAACATAAGAGGCAAGTTGAACATGAGGTAAGGGATTTCTTAACTCAATTTATTTTCATTGGGTTATATCACTTCTTCATTCATTCTACTATGACAAGATTATGTGTGAAATTAAATTTTATTGTTTTATGTTTTATTTAAACTTACCATGTTTTTATATAAATTTTTTACACATAATAATTTCATTAACTAATTCTCATTTAATTTATATAATCTTTCCATGGGATTTATTACAATTTCCACTCCATTGAGACATAGTTGGTATTATGAACCTATCTACTTTTATGTGGTGTATGTACTTACCATTTGATGTATTTAAAATAAATATCTATTTTTTCATGATTTTTAATGTTTCATTTCAAGTTTATTCTTTTAGAGGGTAACATTTTAATAGTTACCAAAGATGTAATAATTTATTTTATAATATCATTTTATTTTGGGATTTATTTTATTTTTAATAAATAAATCATGTAATTTTTCCTTCATAATATCCAATAATTTTGTTATCCTCTATATATTTAAGGATTTTCCATATTTTCATCAAAATTTTCTTCTAATTAGAATGTTAATCTAGAAATGGAATGTTTAAAATAAAACCTGACCTTATTTTTATTATGATCAGTTATATTTCTCTTCGATGTCCATGTTTTTAAAAAATTGTATTTAAAAATTATTTTTTATTTACTAAAATGATATAATAGGATCATTATATGTTAACCATGGAATTTAAAAGGTTTGAAATGAATCTTTTTAAAGTTTTCTAAATTTTTTATTCTTGACATTATTTAAAAAAAAGTCAAAAGGTATGTTTTATTAACATATATGAAATTAACATATTTTCTTACCCCTATAACCATTTTACACTATATATATTCTTCTAAAAGATTTAATTTTTTAAAAAAAGAAAACTATTTTATTAAATATTATGTTAAAGGTTTTATTTAATTCTTCTTTATTCTCTAAAGGACATGATTCTATTATAAAACCTATTTTTTTTATGAAGGGATGGTTATATTTTACCTATTATTAATTTTGTGTTTGTTAAATTTATTATTAAAAATTTAAATTATTGTGATATTTTTTAATTATACATTAAATTTAACTAAAATATTAATTCTCATTATATCATGTATATGAATATTTCCTAAACCATGTACAATTTTTATGTATAATGTTTATTATAAAAGTTATTTGGTTGACTGGGTAAATCTTAATATTTCATATTCATTACTCATTGAGGATATTTATTGGTAAGACATATGGTTTATGAATTAAATTGATAATTAAATATATGATGAATTCATTTGATATGAAGTGTATGATTGGGCCTAGTTAATGATTTATCCTAACGCATGGACAGGTCTCATGAGACAAAATAGTTGGATAACTTTATTTAAATGGGTTTTTTGTTGTATACCTAACCATTTATTGAACTATCTTTGTATAAGGTCTTAAAGGTAAATATTTCATGATTTCTGAGATCACAACATCTAATATTAAGTATTTCATCAATTTAGAATTCAGTTTTTAATATCCATGAGATTACTGCATTGATATTATACATAGATGCATTTCATTCTCAAGTTATTGATTAAATGTCACGTGTTTTTAGTTATTTACCATTACATATTGATTATGCCTTGTCTACTCATGATAGATTCAGTTGTATGTTACTATTATTATGAATCTAAGTGTCCCCTTTATTTTATTTACTTTTCCTAGTACATGAAAAAGGATATTATGAATAATATCAAGGATAAAAGAGTGTTTCTTATACTATGTATTTTCTATTTTTTTATATAACATGGGAATCATGTATGTATCTAGTTATTCAAGACTACTAAACTGATTGATCCTTTGGTATGATATCCCTTGTATCTTATAATAATTTAATAAAGTAAACACTGACTCTAGGTTATTTGAGTTTGGGTATTTTATATTTATGGTCTTAATTATGTGATGGGTGGACATAAAATTATATTTACATCTAATGAATTAGGTAATTATTGATATCACATGGGTAATTATTGATATCACATGATATAATAATGACTATAATAGGTATTGAACCTAGATAAGTAAGGTACCCTACCCACTTAGGTAGTCATGGGAGTGGAACTTGACTAGGTAAATGACTAAATCAAAAGTGAACCCAATCCTCTATGGGATTTTGTCTACTACAATAGTATTATAAGTAAACATTGACTAATTAAATAATTTTGTATGTTTATTATTTTTTATAAATAATATGGAATGATCATATACATATGATATTCACTCATGACTCATGATTGATCAATAATGATTCATCACTCTTATGGCCCATGTATTTTTAAATGATAATACTTTATACCATGACTTGTGATTTATGATATATGAATGATTATACATGAACTTTGTAAGTTATGATCATGATATATACCTGTATGTTTATATTATTTATTCATTTTATCATCAATATATATATCCCATTTTTAGTTTTACTCTACATTTATGCTCACCCATCCTTATGTTTCAATTTTCTCTAGGTTATGGAGAAACATTTTAAGTAGTTTATTTTTAATAAGGGTAAAATGCGAGAAGAAAATTGTGATATAAATTAAATATATTTCATGAAATAAGTTTCTTATATATCTAGTATTCAAATACATTATAACTTTATGGTTATTGGTCTTATATTATTGTGAAATGTATTAAATATTCATCTAAATTGATGCAATTTTTAGTCATGTTATTCATGGGTCTCCCAAATTTTCATTAGAGTAATGTTTAGTTATTTATATATATTAATTTATGAATAATGTAAGGGAAAAAATTAATTTAAACTATGATGAATTGAAAGTAATATAGGGATAACCTAATAGTTTCATAGGTTGATATGAAGGTGTCATAATTTGGGACATCATAGGAATATTTTTTATGATTATAAGAATGATACTATAGTTATTTTTTATTTATGTTTAAAATATAATTTTCTTATTTTAGGAAATGGAAGGAATTGGGAGGAATCGTGTTTACAATGAATATAGTAGAAAATTAAATGATTTTACTCTTGATAAAATTAATAAAATAGGAGTTAGAATAATAAATCTTGTTTCTATGTATGTGAAACTCTATTAAGTCATTAATAATTTTGAGCTTTCAAATGAGAAATAGAGTGACAAACAAATAATTGAGTCTTTAATGAGTTAATATCCAACTTATTTAATTTGGTCTTCATATATACTAGTTTCTACTCAATGGATTAGTATCACTAAAATGATATTTTCCTTTCATCCGTGCTTAGATCATGAAAATTTCATCCTTACGGTGTATCATTTGGAAGGGGAAAAAGAAAAATGGTGTAATTGTATAAAAAATATGAGGCAATATGAATAAATTGACTATATGTAATGAGATGAGTGTAGGAGGGTATTTATCATTAATAACATTCCCTAAAATCATCAAACTAAAATGGAAATGGAATTCATGGAGGATAAAAAGATATATGGTGAATCTATTAATACCTATGAGGAAAATTTTACATGACATGTGATGTACACATCTAGTTTTATCATCCACCAAGAAGGATAAATTGATCAGTTATTTAGTGTATTAAACCTAGTTCACTAAGAGGCATTGACCAAAAGGGACTCTTATCCCTATATATAAATCGTTTGATGTTATTTGATGGTAGAAATAGAAAGAGAATATTCCCGTCATTATCATGGATATGATATATAGAGAAATATTGAGTTTTGAGGAAATTATAATAATAAAAATCATGTATGAGAGGAAATTAATCTTCCATTATTCTATAATTGTGGAAAGAAGCATAGGGTAAATTTTCTCAAAGGGATTGGTAAATGATTCATGTGTGGATATGAAGGCCATCAATCAAGTGAATGGTAAAGAAATGTAAAAATGGAAAGCCAATGAAATTAATGTAGATATAGATAAACTGGATGAACCACCCACACTCCAATGCTACAACTTCTAGGAGTATGGGAATTATACCAAATAGTACTCAAATCCAAGGGTTAATGGAAATAGTTGGTGTCAACAACCTCTTATGACAAGAGAAAAATGGAAAGATCATGTGATCAAAAATTCTAAACTGGGTCACATGAATGAATAGATAAAAGGTATACTTATCATCCACTATAGAGATAAAAACATATTATATTAGTTTGGTTCTACCTAATCTTTTATATATGATGAATTTTCTAATGGTATCATATCACCGCCTCAATGGCTAGATGTTAAATTATAGATGAGTAATCCTAGTGGTATAATGTTCTTATATCATGTCTATATATCATCTATGATAAAAATTTATGTTAATAAGAATCATAAAAATCTTGTGATTATCCCTCTAGTTGAACTTGATTTGATTTTAGGCATGTATTGGATCAGTCCATATAGAACGTATATCAATTTTAGAGGATGAGAAGTCACATTTCACTTGATAAATCAAAAAAATATTGTCTATTAGTGTGAGTAAGAATATAAAATTTCAATAGAAACTACTTCCATTGTAAGTGTCTTAATATATATTCACAAGGTGTATCTGTGTCAAATTGTTTGGATGAAACTCAATATTAAAGATATTCCTATTATGTAGGAATATGCTGATGTATTTTCTGAATTGTTTCATACTCTTCCCCCAAAGCATGAAGCATAGTTTTTAATAGAACTCATACATAGTGAAACACATATTTAAAAGAGAAATTATATAATGGACTTGATTGATTTACATAAATTTAAGAAGCAACTCTAATAAAATCTTGATAAGGGGTTCAATTAGATAGTTGTATCATTAGGGAGTCCATTTTTATTTTTATTAAAATGAATGATGGTTGATTGCATCTCCACATTGATCATTAAGAACATAACAATATTACAATCAAGAATAAATATCCTCTACCCCATATTGATGTTTTATTTGATTAATTATGGGGAATTAAATACCTTTAAATTATTAACCTCAAATATAGATACCATTAGTTGGGGTTAAAAAATGTGTACATATCCAAGATGGACTTTTATAATAGGTATGAACACTATGAATTTGTAGTGATGCTATTTGGGCTTACTAATTCCCCTTCTATATTCATGGATCTTATGAATATATTCTTGAAAGATTGAATTGATCAGTCTGTGGTAGCCTTTATAGATGAAATTATTATATATTACAAGATAAATAATAAGAAATAAGATAATTTTAGGATTATATTGAAGGCCTTGAAAAAAGATAATTTGTATTCAAAATTTATAAAATGTGAATTATGGATACAAAAAGTATCATTCCAATGTCATGTAATTATAAGAAAGGTTATATCGATGGATACCTAAAATAAGAAAGTTATTGAACAATAGTCCAAACCTACCAAAGTGACCAAAATCAATAGTTTTATTTGATTGGATGGATACTACAGATTCTTGGTGATAATTTTCTCATAGTTATTAAATCCACTATTAATGTTGACATGGAAGGTATAAATGTTCCTATGTATAGATGAATGTAAAGATAATTTTATGTAATTAAAGAGAAGGTTGGTCAGTTCAACTATGATCACACTACCATGCATTAAATAATCACTTTTGATATATAGTGATGTATCAAAGAAGTGGTTGGGATGGGTTATCATGAATAATGACATGGTGGTAGCTTATTCACCTCACTAATTGAATTCTCATTAGGAAAATTACATGACTCATGATTTGTAACTAGAAGAATTATTATTTTATTTGACAATATTGAGACATTATCATAATGGAAAATGGGTGAAATATATAAAGATCATAAAATATTGAATTATATATTCACATAGATAGAGTTGAATATGAGATAATGTATATGGTTGGAAATAATTAAAAACCATTATTTCTTAATATATTTCCACATTTGGAAGGAGAACCAAGTGGTTAATGATCTGATTCAGAAATAACATTATATTATATCCATGATTAGGATAAAATGTGATCCAATACATATGGATTTAAAGAGAATAGACATTGAAATCATAAGTAAAGGAGAAAGATACTACATTTCTTAGTTGAATATTCAACCATATATTCTTATTAAAATTAAATAGGTGAAAAAGTAAGATTCATAACTAAAAAACAAGGTAAGTATTATTCTAGATTTCAACTATAACCATGATAGAAATGTAAATTTCAGGAATAGAGTATGTGTCACATCAATACTAGAATTAAATAAGGAGATATGAAGCTTATAATTAATCATTGTATATTCATATTGGAATAAAAAACACATATAGAGATCTTAATGATCTTTTTTGGGGAGACAACATGAAGAGAAATATTGAAGAGTGTATATCTCGATGCTTGGTATACCAACAAGTTAAGGTTGATATAAAAAATTATAAGGGTAGGTTACAACCATTACCCAAACCTAAGTTTCAATGGGAAAACATCACCATGGATTTTATCAGGGGACTTAGCAAGGCATATAAGGTGCAAAAATCTATTTGAGTTTTAGTCGATATCATAATGAAATAATAATATTTCATTATTATTAGAGATGATTTTTATCTTGATCAGTTCACCATGTTATATGTTATTAAAGTGGTAAGGTTTCATGGAGTAAAACTCTTAATCATATTAGACCAAGATCCTAATATTATATCTATATTCTATAGAAGTATTTAACAAGAAATAAATTTGGTGATGATCTTTTTCATTTAATATTATCCTTATAAAGATGGTCACTCAAAAAGGATCATTCAAACCTTAGAAGATATGTTTAGAGAATTCAAAATGGATTTCAATGGATTTTGGGATTAGAACCATGCTATATTTGAATTTTATTACAAAAATATCCTTTTTTTGGGATTGTAGATGGATCAAAATAAATCCATCTATAGAATTAAGTGAAGGGCTCTAACATATTGAGATAAAGATAAAGAACAAGAACTATCAGTACCTGAGATACTAGAGTAAATGATAGAGACTGTTTAATCCATTAATCAATATATCATAGCATCTAAGACACAACAAAAGAGTTATTATGATAATCGTTATCAGGATTTTGAGTTTAATATTAGTGATAAGGAATTGTAATGGATATCTATTTGATATAAAGATTTGATATTTAAAAAAATTGAAATATAATACTAAGATATGTCAGTCCCAATGAGATTCTTAATTATATAAGGAGAGTAGGTTATCACATAGTGCTTCCTAAAAACCACTCCCATGTTCATAATGTGTTCGATGTATTTATTTTGAGAATGAAGATAACATATCCTTACCATATAGTAAAATCACAGTTTTACCACTATATCATGTTTATTCTTATGAAGAACAACCTATATAAATCTATAATAATTGTGAAAAAGTGATATTAAATAGGATGAATCACCTAGTTAAAGTTCATTGGAGGAATTAAAAATAAAATAAAGAAATGTGGTAACATGAGAATGTGATGAGGTGGAGGTATCACATTTTTGTGTGTTAGAGTAATAGAATTATGAGGGATAAATTCTTACAGGTAAGTAGAATATAACACACTGATATTTTAAAGTAAAATTATACCTAAAAAAGTTCATTAGATATATAATGAATAATGAAACCCAAAATATATGTGAGTAATTATTATATATTATCATATTAATAACATCATATTGTATTAAAATGAAATATAATTGTTTGAAATAATATATAATTCACTTAAGAAATGATATTGATCCTAAAGTAAAACTTTAAAAAAATTTATTTATGAGCATTGTTTTTAAAATATATATTTTATTTAATAATTTATCAAGAGTATTAAACACATGAAAATTTATTTTTTACAAATCAATAAAATGAATTCATTGGTTATCAATTTTTTATAAATTAAAATTAATGTATTTGAATGTAAAAGTGATGTTTTTAGGGAAAAATGATTTCATGTGTGCATGATTTTTTATTAATAAATTTAATTAATGAATATTTATTAATTATTTAATGATATTTGAATATTATATATTCAATAAAATTATTTACAATTCATTTAATTATTTTTACTAGTCTAGGTATGAGAATAAATCTTGTGTTATGCTTAAAAATGTGTGTTTTTTTTAAAACAATTTAATCACGATTTGTGTTTTTATTTTAAAATTAATTCCTTAAAATTTTATAAATTTAAAACTATAAAATTATTTTCAAATTTTATATTAGAATATCCAAAAAAAATTAATGTGGGTACTTCCATTTTTTTATCATAATGAATAGTAAATGTGGTAGACATTTATCACATTAGTTTAGGTTAAAAGGGTTAACGTTGTGGCTAAAAAATGATATGGTTTAAATATCATGTAATTTTTTTTCTAAATTTAATTGGTTTAAGATATTTTTACCATACCTTATCTTATATTATAATTTATGTTTTATGGGGGCCACTTTCACTTGAATATTTTATTATTCTATTTTAATGTTTTAAGTATTTATAAGACCACCACCCACCTTAGTTATAAAAGGGAACATTCTCCTTTCATTTTCTCATTCTAATTGGTCCCTATAGTTTAGAGAATACCTACCCAAATATCTTCCTAAATTCCATCCAAATATCCTATATATTTTTTTCTTTCAAAATATCCATCCTTTGAAATCTTGAAGTTTATGCCAGAGGAGATTTCCTAAAGAATATGTAATTGTACATCCAATCTATTTTGAGTTTCATTCTTTCATAAAATCCATATATATTTTATTAAAATAAAAAAATGTTGAAATAATTATAATTACTATAATTAAACTTTTTTATGTTAATTTTACATCCATTTTATATCTCCCATCAATATTATGATAAATGATAATGTCGTTCGTGCGTATGTGTGAACTACAACCTCCACTAAGTGACGTGATACATTTATCATGTCTTCCTCACATGTATGGTCATATATATGAATTTTTTGAATATATATTATATTTATATAATTATTATTATTATTGAAATATATATTATTATTTATATTTATTTCATTCCACTCATTGTAAAATGAATACGTTACTCGTGAGTACGTATAGACTACCGTCTCTATGAAGTGATGCAATTCATTTTTTCAACACCAACTTATATTATTGGTTATAAAAGTGTATATAATGAATAAATATGATAAATATATAATTATTATTATTATATACATTATAAAACCATGACCAAGGTGCAAGGATCAGAATCTTTGAACCAAAACATGCATAGAAAATATACTAGTTTTAAATAGAATATTGATTTCAATGATGAATTGTTAATTGAAAATTATAAGGGAACGATATTTTGTATGATAATAATTCATATGGTTATAGTTTAGATGTATTAAAAATATTAATTTATTATACATTAAATTAAGATAATTTATAAATAATTTCAATACCCGAGTTAAGAGTTTATGTTGCAATAACATTTTTAATCAGGATTATTTATGCTCAAATCTCCTTTGGTAGAACTATATGATCTTTATCTCTCAGAAACCATCTATTTTAAAATAATATTGTAATTTAAATTGTTTTCCAGTTTTCATATCATTATCATCTCTTTATATATAAAATTGTTGAGAAAATATTTCTAATAAAAGTTTCCCATATTACCTCTTTGGCCGATAAACATTATCTTCCAGGACTATGTTCTCTACAATGTTTTGAAGAATATTCATTACTATGATAAAATGATTATTTAATTCCAATTTAAACCATATTTTAATTTATTATCAATGATTTTAAAGGAATATTATTCTTGTTTTTTGAATGAGATTCTTTTATATGTTTTCCAAATAGTGTAAAAGTAATCATGTTCTAACATATACCACAAGTTTTTTACCCTACCATCAAGACCGTTATTTCCAATGAATATTCCATTATAAGTTTCCATGTTATTTAAAAATAAGTTTTTCCATAAATATTTCTGAACTATTTATTTAAAATTTTATCAAAAGAAAAGGTAATTTTTCTCATATTTTCAAAGAATGGGTCTAATGTTATTTTAAATGTACTTTTATCAATATCAATATCCATTATATATTATGATGTTTAAATGGGGATATTATTTAATAATACCATACACTTTATTTAACTATATGGAATATAATGCCTATATTTTAATGATTATTCCATGAAACCCATTACATTCCCATGGTTTCATTAATTTATGATGAAATATTTTTGAAACTCATTTCTTTTTCATGGGGTTTTATTTGTTTAATTGAGGATCTTTTATGATATAATGGAACAAATATGTGTGGTTTTAATTATTTTAAGCGTGGGAATATAATTATCTATCTCTCCTAAGTATTGGGTAATTGTTGATATCTCATGAGATAATAATAACTGTAATGTGTTGAGAACCTATTTTAGTAAGAGGCTATGTCCACCATGAAAATATTTAGAATGAACCTTGAGTAAGGAAATGAGGGAATGTGGAGTGAAAATAATCTAAAATGGGTATTTTTCCACTATTATAGTCTTCTAAGTGAAACTTGGATAATTAAAGGATTTTATATTCTTATGATGGAGCCCCAATTCCTATTTCATGTTCTTATGTTTATTATATGATCTTATGACTCATGACTGATCAATAATGATTCCCCAATCTTACAAAACATGTCTTTTAAAATTATAAATATATATTCCATAATTAATTATTTATGATCCATGAATGATTTTGGATCATCTTTTTTATATTATGATCATGATATAATTCACTTATGTTTATCTTATTCTTGTATATGATAATCGATTAATATCTCCCATGTTTTCCCTTATTAAATATCTAAGGTCATATTTTATTATGTTTCCATTTTCCCTAGGTTATAGAGAATGGATTGAAGGTGGATATGTTTAAGAAGGGTATAATAAGAAATAAACTTTCTTAGGGATATTTATGATATTTCATGAAATAAGTTGATTATATATCCAGTCTCCAAATACACCAAACCTTTATAGTTGTGGGGCATGTATTGTTTTGAAGTGTGTCAAATATTAATCTAAAATGATGAAATATTCCTAGTTTTTTTGTTAATATCACCTAAAAATTCATGTTTATGAAAAAATTATTATTACTCACACTTAAATATTTTATTTTTCTAAAACTCAAAATATAATTTGTTTTACCAACTTTTGGATATATCGATTCCCTTTATCATTATATTTAATATTTTACATGATTATTTTATTATGAATTATGTGTTAATTATATTAAACACATGAAATATAATATATGGATATTTTATGAAAATATAAATGATCATCACATGGGATAAAACATGTTAAAATATTCACTTTATGTTTTTTTCTAAATTCATGAGTTTCAAATTTCAATACTTTGAAATATAAAGTGTTCATCTCAAATGATTTATGGTAACTATCCAAGGACTTTATTTTAGAATATTTAATGATTAATTAAGGTTTTAATGGGTTTTTTATAATTATTTTCTTATTTTTGAAATTATATAATGTTATATCAACTATGAAAAAGTTGAATATCTCTAACACATAAAATTCTATCAGTTTGGGAAAAGATAAAATTTCAATGGATATAAAAGTATAAAAAAATTTCCAAGGTTTTTGTGCACGAAAAAAATATCCATATAGCATTTTAATGATGTATTTTAAATATAATGGGTGTTGAGGATATTTTAAACTATTTTGATTAAATCATTTTTGTGATAATCACCACAAAACTCTAAGTTGTGCTTCATCATTCTGATCCTATGCACCCAAAATAGATCACTATTACCTCAACACATAAGATATTATTGTTCAACTAGTTTATGTAGTTATAAATTCTTCCTATCATTTGTGTGAACAATATTTGTGTTTATACATTTTCATTCAAAATCATTACCTTAGTGTTGGGTTATAAAACCCATATAAAATGTAAATATTGGGTTTCTAATCAATGTATAAATAAGTAGTTTTTAATTCCATATCCATTGAAAGAAAGAGGCTTCAATTTTTATTTATCCAAAATAAAGGAAATTTTTGTTCTTCCACCACTTCAAAATGATGTTTTAGGGTTATACCTATATTTTTGAAAAAGGAAGAATTTTGGTTATGCCAATGTGGTTTAAAAAGGAAGTTGTAAAGGGTTGTGACTCTCTTTAAAAGACAAGTAACTTTTTATATTGTATTTTACACTCTCACTTCAAGTATGTGAAGAGTACATGCCATATCACATTGACATGAATTAATATAAAAATAATAGTTTTTATATTTTATTTTCTTCTTCAAATTTATTTTATTTTGATAAGTTTTTTAAAATTTTAAAGAGGTAAATTAACCCCTATTGACTAATCAACAATCATACTATTAGTTCCAAACTATTGGTTTTAAAAATTGGACCATGAAAATATTTTTATATTTGTTATATATATTTTACTAACCATATCATGGATTTAAACATATAAGGAAATAATCTATTTGATATTTCATGATCAAGTTAAAATAATTCTTGTGTTCCACAAAAAAAAAACAATTCATTAATGGTAATGATTATGGATATTGGAATGTCTATATGGAAACATATATAAAAAAACTATGTATTTATCATAATAAAACCATGGTACAACATTATAATCTCCCTAAGGTTAATCCTGGTACTTTTACTGGGGTTTATGCTTTGAAATACATTCATTATTATTAAATAATGAATATACATTACTTTACTTTTAACATAAATTTATTCAATCACATTTCATTATATAAAACTACATATGATATGTGAAGAATCATAAATGCTACTCATTATTGTTCTAATAAACTAATTTGAAATAATCTTGGTTTTCTAATGGAAGAATATCTTTTTTTCTAAATGGGTGAAAATAAAATTGAAAATAAAATGTTTTATTAATTTACTAGAATTTTAAATTGAATAAATGAATTTGTTGTGGCTCAAGATAATATCATCTTAGTTGAATGAATTAAAATATACCATACTAAAAAATTACATACCAATAAGGTATTAATAGATGAAGATAAATTTTTTAAGTAACATATTCTTAATGATATTTTTAGTTTGATACATTTATATTATTTAGATTTAAAAACATTTATGAAGAATAATCAAGTAATATAAAAGGAGTTTATTTGAAATAAAAATTAATGTTACTACTAAATCCTTATATTTTGATTTATAGTAAAATTAAATTGATGTATTTATTCATGTTAATAAGGTAACTTATATGTGAATGAAGGTATATTCAAAAATGATTAAAATAGATTATTCCACAAAGGATTATGGAATGAAATTAAAAGGTATTTCCAATTATAATGATGTTCTATAAATAACTTGTTATGAATATAGGTGTAAAACCTGAATGATTGAACTATAAAGGAATAAAGTAAAAAAATTTCAAAAAGGAGAAGATAGATTTTTTAGCAAGATATAGATGTACCAATGAATTTAATTTCAGTGAAGAATATTATTTTGAAAATAGATTGGAAAATCTGGGATTAAAGGATTCTCAAAATTAATTTAGTGATTCTAAAAAGACTCTTTTTATTCCAATTTTAAAGAATATATAGTGGATGTATTATATTATTAAATAGAATTATTGAAAATTGATTTTATAAAAATCTAAAATATACACAAAGAACTTAGTAATAAATAAGAATACAAGTCGAGGAAAACAAGATCACTCTTGAAGGGAATAAAATGTTAATAAATTACTCTTATAGTTCAATTAAAAAGAAATATTCTCTTTGGAAGGTTTGATTTGGTCTTTCAGGTTTGAAAGTCGTCTGATGCTAGTGGTGTAGTTGAACGACTATGGTTGTATGTGGAGGAGGGTTCAACAGCAGGACAACCCAATCTTCTTCGTTCAGGTTTTTTCAATGGACTTTTGTGTATGGGTTCTCCCCGGAGGTCCATCTCACATCTCTTGAGGGTTGGGAGAAATCCTGTTTGCGGGTTGTGGATTTGGGCCAGTGTTGATGGTCTCACCGGTGGATGTTCGAAGAGGCTGGATCTGAGGTTTGGTCAGCAGCTTTGTTGTTTGTGTTCCTTGGTTCGTGGTTTCTTTGTGCAAGTTTTTGTTTGAATGTTTGAATGATTTTTTTGGTTTGATAAATGTTTTTATATTTCGTGAGTGGTGGAGTGGTGGAATGGTGAAGTGTGGAACTGATGAAATGATTCAGTGGTGACTTGTGGTGAATTGGAATAGTAGTGATGTCTTTTTTGGTTTCTCACTTTTTCCTCCAAAGTGTTTGGATAATAAAAAAAATTAATTTTTATTCAGTCTATTAAAAAGAAATGTGTTAGATTAGAAAAAACTAAAAAAGAAAATTAATAACATAATGGTTATATTTCCAACAAATAAAAAGCCTTATTAAATGAAATTTTATAATACTATAAATGAAAATGGAAAGATGATAAATTAAACTAAAATATTAAATTTAGATCTATACAGAATTTTCAAATGAAGGGAAAACTATTATAAAATCATAAGAATTAAAAAATTAAATTAATTTAAGACTATTATTGGTTTTGATAATAAATTCACTTAAATATATGATACAAAGTTTGTAAAATTATCCAAGGTAAATGTATCAAAAAATATTTCTTTTAGATGTGGAATAAAATAACATTATACAACTGAGTGTTGCTTGAGATTTTCATGATATCATAGGTCCACTATAACTTTATTTTCTAAATCATTATCATGTTAATTTATTGTAATTCAATGTTCAAAATTAGTGTAGGTTTATAAAAATTCATACTTTGATCTATTTGGAACAAAGCTTTCATGGGTAATAAAGTTGTCTTAAATTTGTTATAGGGTATTCCCATTGAAAGTTAATAAAAAGAATCCTTGTATATTTTATAAAAGTGGGTTCTCTAGACTAAACTTGAGGAGTAATTTTTGATTACCATATCATGCATACATAGAGTTACATGATGTTACCTTTCCTGAATAGTGATAATTATTATACACACACTATTTACATAGTAATTTCCTTGGATTACATATCTTATGAACATGTTATAGCAGTTCCAAGCTATAATAAGAACCTTAAGATATTATGACAATAATATTAAACATATATCCTATTATATAGATACATAATATTGATGGGAAACTAATTATGTTTCACTACTAGGTGTTGGATTATCATAGGCAAGGAGACTTCTTAAGAATTTCTCACTTGGTGAACTCGAGTAGAGGAGATCATGATGACAAAACTACCAATAGGAATCCCACATGTTTTAGGCATCATTGGTTGTTCATATCTATAATAATATGTACTATTTTCTCAACATGGGATCATTATAAGTGTGTACCATTTTATCATATACTATGATGCTAGGTAAAAATCATAAAATTTATGTTTGTGGTGAGGAAGCTTGCATCGACTGCATCATTGGTGGCATGAAATTTATTGAATGATCAAGACTGGATTTGTAACTTTTTATAGGAAGAGATATTTTAGGCTTAGTAGACAAATATGGAAGTACCTTTACTAAATACATGGAAAATATAGAATAAATAAATATGGTCTATTGACATAATATATTAAAAATAATTGAAGAAAGTATGACGCCATGATGTGTGCATCATGATTTAGGAGATATCAAGAGGAAAATATATTATTTTACATAGTTTGTATTCATAGGTGGTTTCCATTACAATGAATATTTCGTATCTCCTATGGATCCATAATGTTTTTATTGATACCATTGTGGGTCAATGGGTATGACTCGCTGAAATCGAGATAAAGGCCTAGAGTATCACACAAAAATCATATTCAAAATCATTTTAAATTTTATAGAATTGGAGTTCATGACATGGTGAGCTATATAGAGGGGGTTGGGTAATGTACATGTTTAAAGGATCATAATAAATAAATTAATTCAATATTATTTGAGTTTAAAATTTTAAGATTCATCTTTTTTTAAATTGTATTAATAAGTTATTATGTGAACAAAATAAAATATTCCAAGAATGAATATTTATTATTAAAGGTTTTTTATTTTATAGGATATGAGAGTCGAGTTAGCTACTAAAATTTTATAATTTATCATAATATTGATATTACAAGTCGGTGAAATAATATCTATAATGGTTGTGATAAGTTTATTGGGTTAGTCAAGCCGTTTATTGATTATTTGGAATGTTAAATTTAATTATAGGGGCAAAGTGAAATTTCAGTTTGTTTTAACCTACTTGTATAAGTCAACAGACACCTAAATTCTAGGGTCTATTCATTTATTTAAATTTAATTACTTATATATCCCCTCTCTCATATACCTAAGATAGATATTGAGGATTTAATCATCCTGATCCAAGAACAATTTCTTAGATCGAAGAAATGATGCTCATGTGATCTTTTTATGTCTAATAATTCATCATTTACCCCCGATAACACTAATAAATCAATAATAAATGATGCCAAATTATTTAAATGTGAATTAGGATGATATATAGGGTTTTGGATTTGGTTCCCTCATACATTGATCATTGATAATGAGTAGAATGTTTAAAAAAAAATAAAACATAGAAAACTTTCTATTTTATTTTTCACGATTAATTTAATTTAAAATATATTTTTGGGTTATTTACAAGGTTTTTTATCATGGAAGAAAATATCATGACATCGATTTAGAAGTATATAATTTTAATTTACATGCATCACATGCTTCTATTGTGTTCCTAGTACTAAGAGTATAACAAGAAAGGTTATTACTAGAATATGAAAAGTAATTCTAAAAAGGAAATATCATTTAATAACTAAGAAAGAGATAATTTTACATTAGGTGATAATTCAAATGGTATATTAAAATATTTTAGAGAAGTTATAATTTAAAATTCTGTTATTATTTAAAAAGTTATATTTTTTGAATGTTTAATTTTTTTAATAATTATTAATATAATTAATGTTATATTTAAAAATTATAAGTGTGTATTTTATAAAGATGAATCTATTCTATTTTATAAAAATCTATATGTTATCATTTACTAGATTAGTTATTCTAAATTAACCAAACAAAATGTAAAATGTTTAATTGTTGTTATGTTTGATAACAACATACAAAATGAGGACCAAACAACTTCAAAATGATTTTCAAACTATCTAAAAGTTACAAGGTTATGTAGATTGCATAATTAAATATTGACAACACATAATTTTTTGAACCATGTATTAAAGGAAAAAACCATATAAATTATTTATTACATATCAATAAAGTGCATACGGTAAGGTGTTTACAATATTTACATCCATATTTATTTAGAATAATATATACTACTTTTCTTGTTGGTAAATAATATGTGATTGTAATTATTAATTATTTTAGTTGTTTTACTTAGGTGTAATTTGTATGTCATAAATCTAAAACCATTTAAAAAATTTCTTTATATTATAATATTATTCAAATTGAAAAATTATATTTAATATTGTATACTATAAGTGATAGGGGAGGAGAATTTGTAATCTTATAATTTAAAAATTCCTTGAATATAATTATATTTCTCATAATTTTTAATCCCCAAGGATACAATAATAAAACAGTGTTATGGAATTGAAAAATAGAATGCTAAAAAAATGTCTAGTATTATGCTAAATAATTTTAAAAAACCTAGATATTTCTTAGGGTAAACTATAAGTACAACTTATTATGTATAAAGTAGAGTTAATTTAAGACTGATTTTAATGAGAACACCTTAAAATCATTAGAAAGTAGAAAACAAAAAGGATGGAATTTTAAAGTATTCAAATATAATTATTTTATTCTTAACACTAAATATTCATTAGATAAATTTGATTTAAAATATGATGAAGGTATTTTTTAGTATTTTCAAACTTTATTAAAGCATATAGAGTTTATAATAAAATATTTATAGGTTTTAAAGTATCTATAAATATAAAATTTGTTGAAAATAATTCAAAATAAAGGAATAATCATTTGATCCTATTTGAAAAAGAGATAATAAAGCTTAATTTTAGAGAGGTTTATAGCTAAAAAATAAAGAAAATATTTATGTGGAGTTTCAATCCCATGAAAATTCATGGAAAAATCCTAATGATCTTCTATTACACAAATTAATTTGAAATTGTAATTCAATAATTCAAAAAAAATATATCAATTAACAAATTTGTGTGATTATAATTCTATAATTATTGATTTTTTTCATTAAAATGCTGATTAAGATTTAAATTATTCAAACTAGACATTTTCTATGAAAAGAGTTAAATTAGTTTTCTAGATATAATTTTTGTGATTTATTTTAACAATGTAAAGATACTCAAGTAACTATTTGTAAATGGATTTTATAAAACAAACATTAAGAATATTGAAATATTGTTATAAATAAGACCAGATCAGTAGCAAAAAGATATGGACCATAAGAATGGATAGATTATGATGGAAATTTTTCCTCAGTTTCTAGGTTAGATGTAATTAAAATATTTTTATATTATACAAGTTTTCATGTTTTAAAATTATTTCAAATGGATGTGAAAATTTAATTAATAAATGATTTTTATATAGTATATATTGGATAACCACTAGTTTTTAAAAGAAAAATTTCCTAGTGTTGTTTATAATCTATCTAATGAATTTTATGGAATTTAGAAATATATAAGATCTTTCTATGAATGATATAAACACTTTATTTTACAAAATTATTTTTCCAAAAGGAAAGGTATACACTATATTTTTTATCATGAAAAATTCTAAATAAATTTTCATTATTCAAATTTATATGGGTAAAATTATTTTTTGGATCATAAAATGATTATTTATGTAATGAATTTTCATAATTAATGAATAATTATTTTATATGAGTTATATGGGAGAATTAAAATTCTTCTATGAGATTAAAATTTTTCATAGAATTGATGGAATATTTGTAAATTAATCAAAGTATGAAAATGAATTAGTTGAGAGAATAAGATTATATCATTGTCAAAGGTAAATAATTCATATTAGTCTTTATAGTAAATGGGATGATGATGAATCTTAAAAATTATATTAAAATAAAATTTATAGATATATGACTAGTAGTTTAATAGATTTATCTTCTTATAGGAATGATTTATTTATTTTTAGTTTTTAATTGTTCTAGAGTTCAATTTAATGAAAAATAAAGTCCTTTAAAAGATCTAAAATTGAATAATAAATTATATAAATATTTTTTAAACCATGGTCTGCTATTTTCTAGAAAACATATTTTTATTTAAAATATTATATAGATTCTAATTTTGGTACTTATAAAATAGATAGAAAAACCACAAGTTTTATGTGCCATTTTCTAGAAAAAAATATTATATTGGAGTTATAAGAAACAAAATTTGGTTTCTTTCTCTACTATAGAATTTCAAAATACAATGCTACAATAATTTATTATGGTAAATACCTATATAATGAGAAAAAATTATCTTATTTTTTATGTTTTATTTGAAAGGCTACCTATACTATGTGGAAATTGTTATGCTATTATATTTTCAAAGAATGCTTTGCATCATTCAAGGAAAAATAATATAGAATTAAGATATAATTTTGTTAGATATCATATTAAAAATGGTGATATTTTATTAGAATATATCCTACTGATGTCCAACTAGTAGATATCATTACTAATCTTTTAAATGTTTCTATGTTTTATAGAATAAAATTTTAAATTGGAATGATAGATTCTTAAAATATATATTTAACATTAATGTATTTAAAGATTCTATTTATTAACATGAAATGATTCTTCAAGGATAAAAATCATTCCAACTTCAAAATGTCACTTCAATATAACTTTATTAGTTTTTAATTCATCATTGTTTAACATGATACAAGGTCCAACCATTGGTCATGAAAATATTATTCTTTTTTATGTTCATTGAAATATTTAAATAATGTTAGTTACTTTTATTATTCTCTGAATATAATGAAATGATATCATGGGTTCTTGTTGTATAAAATTTTTTTTCAAGAGGTGTTATCAATTAATTATCTAAAAAGTTTTTTAAATTATGTACACAAAATATTAGAAATTGTAAAATTTGTATTAAATATTATACTTCTTAAAAGAGGGGTAAAACAATTTAATTAAGGGGGATTATTTATACTTATTATCTATATCCACAATTTTTTATTTATTAATTTATTATATATTTATAAAAAACATGAATTAAGGTGGATCATTAATATTTAAATATTCATGTTCTTGAAATCTGGTACATTAGTTCGTAAACTATGTTATCCATTTTATCTTGTTGAAATGTTAGTTATAATCATTAGCTGAAATTTGTTTGTCTTAGGGGGAGTTATCATGGTCATTTTAGGATGTTTTAACTACTTATCTTGGGGGGATCATTTAAATTAATTATTATGCTTATTTTTAAAAATGGGGAAACACTTTATTTTTCATTTAACTTCCTTATAATTTTAAAAGGTTGAAATTATTTTTAAAATTTTGTTCTTTTTTGTAATTATAAAAATGGAGGATATTGTTGAGTGGATCCATGAAAATTCACAAAATTATAGTTTGAAATTTAAAAAATAATTATTTTATTCCCTCTAACATGTGTGTGGAAATGTGTTTTAGTATTTCATTACTTCTATAATAAAATATTATTATTAATATTGTTTATTGAATTATTCTTCGAATTCCTTATGTGTATTATAAACTAATTTCAGATAAAAATATAGATAAGTATGAGTTGTTTTATAAGTTAAATACTGATTATTACATAATTTAATAATTTTAATTTCTCACAATATCATTTACATATTTATTTAATCATCCTTATGTTTTTTATTTTTCATCCATATGAAGTTGATTTTTTTCACAAATGAATTATTCTTACACCGAATATAAATTAATACTTACAATTGAGATGATTCTCATGAAGATAATACTTATGAGTGATATAGTGCATACAAAATACATTCTTATGAGGATATGATTCTTACATGATTGAACATTATAGATAAAATGAGGTTTTTGTAACTCATGATTTCAATATGATTACACTTACACACATTCTTGTTTGCAAAAAAATCACTTTTATATATAATATAAAGATGTATTTTATGCATATCCATGGTTACACAGAATGATCCTTACAGAAATTTATTATTTACAAATAATGGTGAATACAATGCTTTGATGGTTTTTTATGATTCTTAAAATATATTATTTTTTTATAATTTTTCGATGTATATATTTACTACTTATGTACGGTACATGTTTTATTTGTTTTATTTTTTCATAGTTGTGTATTAATTATGTTGATCCAATGTAAAATAAATTAAAAATATTTTATTCAATTATAAATTATCAATATTTAGGAATTTTTTTAAAATATATATGGTTCCATTATAGAAATTAATTAGTTTAATTTTTTATCAATTGATATATAAAGAGTTTTTCTCACATGTTTTAAGGGATCTATCCAATAAATTGTTACTGATGATTAAAATATGTATTGAAAATTACTATTTTATAATGTTCTATAACTATTTTTCTCACTTTTATAGATGTTTGAATATTCTCTAAACTCTAAAATACTTCATTATATTTTATAGATAAAAGTGAAACATCATGGGAAATTTTAAAAATACAATGTTTTAACATGAATGAACAATTTTTGAAGGATAATTTGTATTTATAAAGACATTATATGGAGTTTAATTAATATTGTTTAAAATATAATAGTGGTCGAGGGTATTTTAAACTATTACATGTGATATTTTTTTATGATCATCACTATAACACTCTCAACTAGACTTCATCAATTTGATATTGTGATGCTAAAAGATATAACTACTTCCTTGACACTTAAGCTCACACTTTTCGACTAGTTTTTGTTATTCTAAATTATTTATATCCTTTGAGGGTATAATATTTGTGGGTTATACCTTTTCATTAAAAATTAGGACTATAATATCAAGTTATACTACCCCTATAGAAGGTATGACTTGGGTTGTTCCTCCATGCATGAAAATATAGTTCTCTGGTTGTGTGATATCTAGTAAAAGGAAGTGATTTTAGTTATTCCATACTATAAATAAAGGAATTATTAGTTCTTCGTACACATAAAAAGTAATGCTCTGAGTTGTTTCCCCTGATGTGAAAAACATAGGATTTGGGGTTTCTTCTATATGGTTTAAAAATATAGTTGTAATGAATTGTAAATCCATTCAAAATTCAGGACAATTTTTATAGCATGTTATTTACTCCCATATTGATAGGGAGAAGAGTATAAAAAAAATATCACATTGATTTGAAATATAATAAAAATACTCACGTTCATATTTTGTTATTCAGTGAAATTTTATTTAACTATGGTAAGAATTTTAAATTATTAAAGAAGAAAATTAAATCCCTCTTGGATAATCATCTATCTTATCACTAAGAACAAATAATACCCTTATTTATCTCTATGTAGATAAATCCTCTTGAAACCAAATCACATAAAATATCAAGAGATAATCACCTAGGATGTTTACATGCCTAGGAGCAGTCCCTTTGCTCCCATAATCTACAAAAGTTCCACCTAGAAACTCTTGAGGAATAATTTTCATGAGGGAAATAGATATAAAAATTACATGTTTACTTATCATAATATAGTATTTCATGCCATTGAAACAACAATACAATGACTACTACATGATGCATGGGCCTTCAAACTATACCCTACAAACAATTCCATGATCACTCAAGTTAGTTAAGAAATTATCTATGTTTTTTCAAAGGCATGTGTCTAATTCTATATACTATATGGGATACATAGTCTATCAACTATACCTAAGCACCACCTATCATTTTTCCTTACACGATTGAAAAAAAACTCATGAAAACCATACCTCTAAACCATATCCCTAGATGTAACTTCTATTCAAAAAATTTGGAAGGACCCTACTAACTGGGTCCCCACTTAGGATGATGTTGATTAGGATGTACCACAAAAATCTTGAATCTTATAGTCTATTTGGCGTTGAATATTGGTAAGAAGTCATAATTCATAATGGGTTTCCTTAGCCTACAAAAATATACAATAGATATTACACAAAAAATAGTAAAATTTTCATAACTATGAAGGAGATACATATCTCTATAAAAAAAATATGCATGAACACATATAATAAATATACCATGATATATACTATAGTTTCTATCACAAAAAGGGAAAATATACAAGGCCTAAAACCAAAAAATGAAACTATCCTCAAGTGACTTGGAAGGAAGGAATCACCCTGTCCTTCAAACTCTAACCCAAAGGTTAGATAACCACAAACCCCAATAGGCTCCATATTTGTGACCATACTAGCTCAATACCCACAAAAAATCACCACTGAAATAAGTATCATATATATAGAAACAAAAATTGGGGGAACATATCCAGTGTAAGTTTAAGTACATAGATACTGAGAAGGGATCCCTAAAAATAAAATGAGACATGGGTGAATGATCATATCTCAAACGAGGGACGAACTATATTATCTCACATCTAAAGGAAATATGAGAGCACTCAGGACAAGGATAAAGATATGTATTTTTTTATTATCAAACCCTCTATAAAAAGATCATTGGGGAACAAATGATTCCTTAATATTTTACTCACTCCATGGAATGAAAACTCGAAAAATTCAAATAAAAACATAGAGTAAAACACATCTTATCATAGAAATTAAGGGAAAAAACTCCCTATACATATTAATACTAAAATAACACCTCCCTACCCATCCCCATTAGGGGTGATCAAGCCATATTGGATAGCATAATGGGAATCAAAAACTGAAACAATATTATCTTAACAAGGGGATCCATTTAGTATGATCCCAACACTAAATGATATCATTGACATTGACCCCCCTACACATGAACTGATATCACTACACACTTATCACCTTTGGTGATCAACTGAACTCATTAAAAAACTTTCATTATTAGAAAAATTCCTTCTTCCCCAGAGGTCCATCAAAACACTTTTCTCTCATAACCAAAACTGATAATCTATAAAAGTGTGGAAATCATACCTCCATAATGATATGAATTTTATGGAGTTACCGACTTCACAGATGAGTGACATGAATACTTTTAATTAGAGGACTTCCCAAACCATCATTTGAAACTAAAAATAACTTCGTGAATGGAATAAAAATGGGAAATAACTAAATAGATAAATTCATGTATAAGAAGACAAAATATTGGAGAAAAGTTCCAATTTTACTAAAATATAGAGTTACATAGTTAAATTCATAATTCTATAGAACTCAGACTAAAACTATTTCATAAGTCATCCATGAATCCTATCCCTCATTGAGATAGATTCCTATAAATACCCCATCATCTCCCTATTTTAGGGATCTAACTTTTGGACTTCTAATAAAAATATCTCAACACATGAAACTTGTACTTTTGTGACCTTATGTAACCAATGAAGGAAATAGATTCCTATAAATGATGATCTTGTGGAAATTACCTCACATGAGTCCTCAAAAACATTTAAATGTGTTTTATATACATTTCATATGACTATCATCCCTAGAGGATAAAGTTTTCAGTAGAGGATCATGCTTTTCACAACTCAACGTTTTGCATAACACCCTTGTGAAACTCATACAATGGGAATCTAAGATGAACACTAGATCTAAAGACCCATGTCACATGAAATTATAATTTTCATGGAACAATATTTTTTATTAACCTCATACTAGATATCTCAATCTCATTCTATCTTTCAACAAACATATTTTCACAAAAGTATAGTGATCATGGGCCCACATCCACTCGATCTGGAATGTCTTATGCAAGTTCCATTTGTAAAACCAACATTATGGAAATTCATGCCCAAAACCTTTTCAAAAATCATGGGTTGTGTAGAATTAATGATAATTATTCCTCATAATTTTATGGGTTGATACTAGGACCATTACCCTTTAGGAAGCATGTTCATAACACCCACTCATGTTCTCCCATCTCTCAAGAAGCATCCTAGGACCCCAATTAGTTTTAGTCCCAAATTATGGCCTCATAAAGGGAAACCACCACATTTAACCCAATGATCCATGTACCCATAATTCACCCCAATGAATAATTCCCACACCATCCCTTGTTATCACACCTTTCATGATACAATCATCCTTAATGCATGTTTTTAAACTGCATTGTATTGTAAAATCAAATAACCTTAAATTGTGTACATCGAATTACATGGTAATTTATAACTATATTCGCATGGGGTATGTAATATGATTCTATGAGATTAAATACTAATATTTACATCACCAAAATTCCCACTCATGAGATGATATCTTAGAACTTTATAATCCTTCTATATCATACCAAAACCCCCACCAAACCTCACCCAAGTATCCAAGGGACTCGAAACTGTAGGTTAGCTTCCACTAGATGTAAAATATGTCCTTTAACTTATTTAATGAATGTATTTAGATACCTAAAAATTTTAAATTAACGTATGATCAGTCCATACATGATGAAATCACAGATAATAATTACCATTTTATTTTAAACCATGTGATTCTATTGTGTGATGAGCCCATGGGGTTCTATGTGAAAACCTAGGATAAACCCATTCTTGATGAATCAAAAACCCATACATAGGTGTCGGGCCTAGGTTTCCATATTTTATGAACAAAAGTATAATATGTGATGAGCATGGGATTTCATTTACCTTTCCTTAGGTGACAATCCTATGTTCTTTACCTAGTGTGAAATGAACAAAATAACTCTTGTGATGAGAATGATATTATTTATGTGATGATAATAAGATTCATATGTGAAAATTTTATGATATCTTCATCCTTTCCTTAGTTGACAAGCCTACCAGGTGTGAGTTTAACTGGATGCATCATGTAAGGATCATGATATCCCTTATATGAAAATCATAGGAAGATAATGTGATGAGAATATGATCACTTAATACTAACTTAAATTATTGTCTTATGATTCCATACTTTTGTATTTGATGAGAAGAGGGATCCTTGTGTGATGGTAACATGATGGATATGGTAATGAATTTATTTATATATGAATCCTTATTTTGTTGCGTAATGAGAATAGATTCCTATGGGGATGAGCTAGGTATGCCTTTGGTGGTAAAACTTAGCTACCTTATGTGATGAAAACATGATTCATCATGTGACTTGTGCGATTTGAATCTTTTTAAGAGACATATATTTCTTAGGCCCTAAGAATAGGATGCCTATGCAATGAGAATATGTTCCCATGTGTGGATTATATAATTATAATGAACCATCCTTTATTACATTAATTTTACATCATTTTAATGATAAAAAGAATAAAAACATTACACCATGAGGATACAAAGGTTTAGTGTCCTGGAAAAACTAGGACCATACATAACTTTTACAACATAAAACACAAACTTTTATTTAATTTATTTTTCTCTATATTCTTATTATCCCTTGAGTTCTCCTTAGTACATGTAATCACCTAAGGATATACATAAAAAATGGGTGAGATAAAAGCCTAGTAAGAGGATAATAACATGAGACAATACAACATGGGGTGATTATAAAAATTATTATCATAACATAAGCATATGATCATAAACATAATAGGAATAATTAATAAAAGGCTTGAAAAGTGAAAATGCATAAAAATGAAACCTTATGTCTTAGTGGTTAACTACCACACATATTTGTGACCAAAGATAGCATCATGTTAAAACATATTTAACTTTAACTCATGAGATTCATCACATTACCCAATGCATTGGAGTTCTGTATAATTTTGGGTGCATCCGTCACGTCATAACATCAACGTTGTGCTATATAATTCTGGGTGCACCCATCACATCATAACGCTGACATTATCATGAATTCCATTTAGAACATATATCAATCTTGGACATAAATAAACCATTGAAATTAATGGATTTAATTTTATAAATTATACATTCATAAACTTTGGGTTCCCAAATAAAATAGGGATAACATACTTGATACAAGAACCACCAACCTTGAGTGAGAAGTAATAGGCGTGTTTTTGAAAGAAGAGTTCTTTTGGAAAAAATTATGTTTGACATAAACTATAGTGGAAAACATGTATATCCTAGAAAATTTAATATAATTATGAATAAATTATTTTTAAGGAATAACTATACTGAAAATGGAGTGAAATAGGGAAACCCCAAAGAAAGAGAGTTGGGTTCAAGAATTCCTCTTACCTTGTGTCTGAAAAATTTATTCACTTTAATGTCATACATAATAAAATTAGATTAATAAATTAACACTTAAAGAACCTGTTATACATTTATTTGATTAATTATGGTTTTATTAAGTTATTTTATGGGAATTTTTATGATTTTAAGAGTTTAAATTCATTGTTCGGGGGTGTTCTTTTTCTTAGTTTTCCTGGATGATTCACTTGTACACATGAATGGAAGTTTCTATAGAACACGCAAAAACATAAAGAGCTGATGTTAAATGTGACTAATGATATTACAGGAGATTAAATCATCGTATAATTAATTTGGTTATATACCATGAGGATGAATCATTAGTTAAAATTTAATAATGATCTTTTTAGGTTAATTTGGGTGGTTTTTGAATCACAACGAACATGTTTTGTTTTATCATTTAGTATTATGTCTAAAATTTGTTTACAAAAAATAAAAGGGGTTAAAAAATAAATATTACAATCTGTTATCAACCATTTAATGGGTTTTATTGACAGCCTTGAAGTATTTTAAGGAAAATGGAAGTGCATCGCCCACGATGTAGGTAAATTAACACATCAAGGGCGACAATTTCATTTTTGTAAAAAGAGAGAGAGAGGGAGGATTATAATGAATAATATTAAAATAACATGATATCATACTAGTATATAAATCATAATGGAGTTATCATGAAATTTGGAAATTAGAAGTTGAGTATAATAAAATCAAAAGGAATGAAATTTGAAAGTAATTTCAAAGAAAAGAGATAGAGAGATTACCCCTTGAATTCTCCTCTTGAGATCCTCCTAAAAGAACCTAGGATTGGTATTTTGATGAGACCAAGAGATATTAGATGTGTATTAGGGGATAAGTAATATGTTTGAGCCTAATTTTTATTAGTATTGAAGCTTAATAGGTGTGAGTAAATGAGGTTGTGAGGGGTGGTATTTATAGTGGAAGGGAGGGGCATTTTCTCAATATTTAATTCATTAGTTTATTAATTTACCTCAAGACAAGAAATAGTGATGATTACATAACTAAATACAGTAAATATATCACATTATTTAAAAATAATGTCCATTTAAATCATCTAGTACTCAATCATGATGTAGAAATTCAATTATTTAGCGTATTTTGTAAATTATCAAATTTCACTATTCACCAAAAATTAAAGTATTTTAGAAAAATATAAAAAATTAACCCTAACCATTTTTTGATGTGTATAATTAAAAAATGAAATCCATTTTCTGAAAATAATTTTCTAAATATGAGTAATTAATTTTTTTAATGAAAATCATAATTTACTCGAAAAATACAAATTTTAAAATTAAATATGCTTTTCCAACACTTTAAAAAATTTATTTAGTCCTCATAAAATTATCATAAGACCTCAAAATACTTATTTAAATTTTATGAAAATAAATTTTATTTTAAATTATTAAATTAATCATTAAATATTCCTGAATTTCAAAAATACCAGCACTATAATATAATTATATTATATTGTCACTTATAGAATGGATAAAATTTATTTACACTATCATTGGTAAGGTTATTATTCACTTAGAAGATTTACTATTCATAAGGGTCATATTAATATTCATAAGGGTAACATTACTATTCATAAGAGTATGTTAGTATTCACCAAAAATTATGTTTGTTCCATCAAACTCTAAAAATCTTACTGGTCACAACTATGTATATCAGATTTTTGAAATTTAAATCCCAGAAGTTGACAAATTATGTTTAAAGGTCACATGGAATTTAGTAGTTCATTTAATAATGACATGTAATTATTTTTCCTAATGTGATTTTATGTGATTATAATATATGATATTACTATGAGAAGGGAGAAATTGTATTGATAAAAGTTTGGGTCGTTACATTCTTCACCCCTTTTGAAATTCCTCCCACAAAATTTCATTTTACATAAATAGGTGAGAGTACTTATCCTTCATCCCATCCTCTGATTCCCAAGTTTCTTATTCATACTTATGGTTCCTCCAAAACATGTTGATAAGGTGAGTTTTCTAGTTTCATAGAACCTTATCTCTCTGGTCAAGAATCTTTACTGGCTGCTCCTCATAAGAGAGATCATATTCTAGCTGTACCACCTCTGAGTTCAGTACATGTGAGGAATATAGTATGTACTTTCTCAAGAGTGATACGTGAAACACATCATGAACTTGATCAATATTCGGTGGAAGTTCAAGATGATAGGCCACAACTCCTATGTGGTTAATAATCTCAAATGGGACAATGTACATTGTGTTTAACTTACCTTTCTTTCCAAAATACATGACTATCTTCCATGGTGATATTCAAAGGAAGACTTTATCTCCAACGTCGAATTCCAAGTCCCTTCAATGGTTGTCAGCATAGATATTTTTATGACTCTGGTCTTCTTTGATATGTTCTTTGATGGATTGAACCTTTTTTGTCATACCTTTTACAAGATCAGGTCCATGTAGATTTCCTTCCCCAACTTCATCCCAAAAAGTTGGAATTCTACATCACTTTCCATACAGAGCTTTATATAGAGCCATATGAATACTCGAGTGGAAGCTATTGTTGTTTGAGAACTCAAACAATGGGTGATGCTGATTCCATCCACCTTTTAATTGTAATGAGTAGGCTCTTTTCATATCTTCTAGCATCTTAATAGTCCTTTCAGATTGGAAATCATTTTGGGGGTGATAGGCCATGATGAAATTTAATTTAGTATTCAAATCATGTTTAAGAATACTATAGAATTTGGATGAGAAACTGGGATCAAAATCAGATACAATCGAGAGTGGAACCCCATGTAGTCTCACCACTTCCATCACATATATCTTTACAAGTTGTTTAAGTGACATATCTTCCCAAATAGTGATAAAGTGGGTAGTCTCGGTGATACGGACCACCACAACCCATATCACATTATTTTCTTTGGATGTATTTGGGAGTCA
Organism: Viscum album; assembly: GCA_963277665.1. Classification (NCBI taxonomy): domain Eukaryota; kingdom Viridiplantae; phylum Streptophyta; class Magnoliopsida; order Santalales; family Viscaceae; genus Viscum; species Viscum album. The sequence continues at coordinate 1,465,125,830 of OY728139.1, forward strand.
TGTGAAAAAGTCTATAGTTACATTATCCCATTTCCACATGGGTATAGTAAATGGTTGCATCATCCATTTAGACTTTTTTTTCTCTGCTTTAACTTATTGACATATCAAACACCTTGAGATATACTCAACAATATCTTTCTTCATGTTGTCCCACCAGAAGTGTTCTTTGAGATCACGGTACATCTTGGTGATACTAGGATGGATAAATAAAGGTGAGTTATGTGCGTTATAAAATAGCTTCTTCTTTATCCCAGGTGTTTAAGGAACACAAAGACACATTCCAAACTGAATCACACCACCATCATTGATATGGAACTCTTGAAGCTTCCCTTCCTTTACTACATTCACCTTCTTTTGTAACTCCAGATCATCCCTTTTTTCATCCTTAACCTTCTCTTGGATAGATGGTTGGGAAATCATTTGGGCAAGGTAGGACATATTCCCTGCTATTATGATTTTGAAATCCATCCTTTTCATATCCATGAAGATAGGGTATTTATCAATCCACAACATGGATAGAGTAATAGGTTCTTTTTTGCTAAGAGTATCAGCTACCTTACTCGCCTTTCTAGGATGATAGTGAATAGAGAAATCATAGTCTTTGATTATATCTAACCATCTCCTTTGATTCATGTTGAGATCCTTTTGTGTGAATATATACTTTAGGCTCTTGTGATCGGTGTATATGTCACACTTCTCACCATATAGGTACTGTAGCTAGATTTTCAAAATAAAAATCATAGATGCTAGCTCCAGATCATGCATCAGGTAGTTTTTCTCAGAGATCTTCAACTACTGTGAGGCATAGGCTATCATATTATCATTTTGAATGAGTGTACAACCCAATCCTTTCTTGTAAGCATCATTTTATATCAGAAAACATTATATTATTTTTAGTAACGTGAGTACAAGTTCAGTGATGATCCTTCTCTTTAGATCCTTGAATATTTCCTCACATTATTCAGTCTAGACGTACTTTAACCCTTTCCTTGTTAACTTAGTTAGAGGGCATGATAATCATGACAAATTTATCACAAAATTTCATTAGTACCCATCTAATCCAAGAAAACTACAGATTTCTATGAAACCAGAGGATCTGGGACATTCCTCAATCACATTTATTTTTGAAGGGACCACAAATATTCCCTCACTTATGATCACATGACCCAAGAATGTGACTTTCTGTATCCAAAATTCACACTTTCTAAAATTGGAATACAAATTCTCCTTCCTCAATGTCACCAACACAAGTCTTATATGTTCTTTATGTTCCTCCTTTCTCTTAGAGTAGATGAGAATTCCATCAATAAAAAACTACCAAATATTTGTCGAGGTAATGTCTAAAGACTCTATTCATCAAATACATGAAGATTTATGGTGCATTAGTAAGTCCTAAGGGCATAAAAAAAACTCATAGTGCCCATACCTTATACGAAAGGTAGTTTTATGAATATCTCACTTATTCACCTTTAGCTAATGATATATAGAATAAAGATCCACTTTTTAAAAGTACTAAGCTCCTCATAGCTGATCAAATAATTCATCAATACTTGTTAGAGGATACTTGTTATTTATGGTTATCTTGTTGATTTATCAATAATCGATACACAACTGCATTGATCAATCCTTCTTCTTCTTCACAAAGAGCACTGGTTCACCCTAAGGTGATGCACTAGGGTGTATGAACCCTTTATCAAACTGCTCTTGTAGCTACTTCTTTAACTCCTCCAGTTCAATAGAATCCATCCTATAGGGACACTTTGAGATAAGAGTAGCTCTAGGTATGAGTTCTATTGAGAAATCTACCTCACGGTCTGGGGGAAGTTCGGGAAACTCTTTAGGAAATACATCACTATATTCCCTCACGATGGGCATTTACACTAGGTGGATAAATTCCATTGACTCAACCATTTGAGAAAGGTATGCCTCTTCACATGGAATCAACAACCACACCATTGAAGTATTTTTCAAAGGATATTCATGATATTCCTTTCATTTTTATAGAATCATGGGATGGTTTAGAATATAAAATATATTTCCTTTTCCCGAAAGTTGATATGTGATCTATATAATGAGAGATAATCCATTCCCGTTACAGTATCGAAATCCACCAAGGGAAGTATCACAAGATTTTATGGAATAATCTTTCCACATACGTCAATAGGAGAAGAGTCCAACACTTTGGTTGAAATTATTGCACCACTTAGTGTTTTTAAAAATATATCTTTTTCAAGGTTTTGAGGCTTCAATTCAATAGTTCTAGAAAACTTGTGGGATATAAAGGAATGTTTAGAACCTGAATCAAATAACACATTTTCAATTATTGAGTGAATAAGAAGTGTACCTTGTACGACTTCATTTTATTTCTCCATTTCTGCAGTAGTGATGCCATAAACCTTCCCTTGTTTCTTTGTCTTTGGTGGCTATTAATGCTAATTACCCTCAAGGACTCAAGTTTTATTTCACTGGCTTGTATAGTTCCCTTTCTCCCTATAATTGTAGCATTGGACCATGGGTTGTGCTCTCCTTTACTCCACCACATTCTCTTTCCTTCTCATGTCTTTTTGACACTCTTGATCTTGGTGGCCTTCTATCCCACACTCAAATCATTTCCACATCTCTTTGAGGCAGTTCTCATGATGCTTCTTCCCGCATTTTTGACATGTGGGTGGTTGATTTTTATTTCCACCTTTATTATTAGATTCTACGACAAAAAACTCCATATTTCATTTCTTATCACCATAGTCGTGGTACCATTCTCCAAAATATTTCTCCACTTTGAGGGCACATAAAACAAATTCTTCATTACTCCAAAAGTCTTAAATTTCAAGATATTTTTGATGGTGTGGTTTTAATACCCTAAATAATTTATCAATTTTTCTTTCATTGTTGATAACAAATCTCAAAGTGTACCTTGCAAGTCTTGTGAAATTCGCTTCGTAGGCCATGAAATATTCTCCATCCTTTTTCTTTAGCTCAATGAATTTTCTCACCATCTTCGTATGAAGAGTTTGTGGGAAATAATTGTTAATAAAAATTATCTTAAAGTCTTCCCACTCCATCTCTTCAATTTCGTCTATCGGATTGATGTTCTTAATCAAAGCCCTCCATTGGTTGGACTCTACATCAAGATGATAAAAAAATAGAGTCACCTTATTCATCTCAAAATAGTGAATAATAGAAAATATCTTATCCATTGTGTTGACCCACTATTCTGCAAAAACTAGATCAGAAGATCCACTAAGTGTCAGTGGTCGTTTCCATATAAAACACTCGATATCCAGTTACTCCCTCTTAGGTGAAGGATGAAGTTTCTTATTATTCAGGTTATTATTCATAACCTGATATAACCGGGTAAGAATCACCATGATGTTTTTAAATACACCTCCTAAATCATTGGGATTTTATTCGAGCAATCATTTCATTGTCCCACACACGGGTTGTTGGCCTGGTTTCTCCTGGTTCCCACCATTTTCTAAAATAGAAAAGGTTATAAGAAAACATAAGTCAACAAGTCATGAATAAATAATTTATTCCTTTATGAAATTAACTCTAAAATAATATCTTATAGGATCTATATGTTTATAAAAGCATCTTTTATTCTTTTATATACTTATTATCATACTATGGTTTTCGTTAAGGTTCTCTAATCATAATTCCCAAATTACCTAAGTCATGCCTCTAATACCAACTATAGCGACCCTACCTTTCTTACATTACTTTTACATCATTTTAATGATAAAAAACATAAAAACATTACACTAAGAGGATTCAAAGGTTTAGTGTCTTGGGAAAACTAGGACCATACATAACTTTTACAACATAAAATATAAACATTTATTTAATTTCTTCCACTCTAGATTCTTATTGGCCCTTGAGTTCTCCTTAGTAGACATAATCAACTGAGGATATAAATAAAAAGGGGTGAGATAAAATCCCTAAAATAGGATAAGAACATGATACAATACAAAATGGGGTGATCATAAACATTATCATCATAAAATAGTCATATGATCACAAACATGATATAAATAATTAATAAAATTCTTGAAAAGTGTCCATGTATAAAAATTAAACCTTATGTATTAGTGGTTAAATACTATACATAGTTGTGAAAAAATATAGAATCATGTTCACAAATATTTCACTTTAACTCATGAGATTCATCACATTGACCAATGTATTAGAGCACTGTATAATTCTAGCCACACCCATCACATCATAACATCAACATTGTGCTATATAATTCCAGGCACACCCATCACATCATAACGTTAACATTATAATGAATGGAACGTAGAAAATATATAAATATTGGACATAAATAACCCATGAAAGGAATGGGTTTTATTTCATAAATCATATATTCATAAACTTTGGGTTCCCAAATGAAACAGGTAATAACATACTGGATACAAGAACTATCAACCTTGAGTGAGAAGTAAAAGGTGTGTTTTTGAAAGAAGAGTAATTTTGGAAAATATTGTGTTGGACATAAACTCTAGTGGAAGACATGTATATCCCAGAAAAGGTAATATAATTATGAATAAATTATTTTTAAATAATAACCATACTAAAAATGGAGTGAAAGAGGGAAACTCTAAAGAAAGAGAGTTGGGTTCAAGAATTACCCTTACCTTGTATCTAAATGATTTATTCACTTTAACGTACTATATAATCACATTATATTAATTAATTATCACTTAAAGAACCTTTTATAAATTTATTTTTTTAATTAATGTTTTATTAAGTTCATTTATGGGCGTTTTGATGTGTTATAGAGTTTAAATTCATTGTTCGGGAGTGTTCTTTTTCTTAGTTTTCATGAATGGTTCACTTGTACACATGAATGGAAGTTCATGTAGAACATGTATAAAATTATAGAATTTCTATTACATGATATTAATGATCTTATAGAAGTTTAAATGATATTACAATGAATTTTATTATATACCATGAGGATAATTCATTAGTTAAAATTTAATGATGATCGTTTTAGGTTAATTTGGGTGGTTTTTGGATCACAACGAACATATTTTGTTTTATCATTTAGTATTATGTATAAAAGTTGTTTCCAGAACATAAAATGGGTTAAAAAATGAATATTAAAATTTTTCTCAACCATTTAATGGTTTTATTGACATCCTTTAAGTCATTGAAAAAAAATGGAAGTGCATCACCCACAATGTAGGTAAATTAACACATCACATGTGACAATTTCATTTTTATAAACAAGGAAAGAGAAGGAGAAGTATAATGAATAATATTCAATTAACATGATATAATACCATTATATCAATCATACTGGAGTTATAATGAAATTTGGATAAGATAAGTTGAGGATAAGATAATAAAATTAATGAAATTTGAAAAGAATTTGAAAGAAAAGAGAGAGAGAAATTATATCTTGAATTCTCCTCTTGAGATCCTCCTAAAGGAACCTAGGATTGGTCTTTGGATGAGACCAAGAGATCATGGATATGGAGTAGGGGACTATGAAGTGGTTTGGGAAGAATTTGGAAAATTCATGAATCTTGAGAGGTGTGAGGAAATGAGGTTGTGAGGGGTGGTATTTATAGTGGAGGGAGGGGTATTTTCTCAATATTTAATTCATTAGTTTATTAATTTCCCTCAAGACAATAAATAGTGATGATTACATGACTAAATAAAGTAAATAAGGAATGTGAGTTCAAAAAAATTACCATTTACATCAGGGATGACTCAATCATGATGCAAAAATTCATTTATTTAGCATATTTTGTAAATTATTGAATTACACTATTCACCAAAAATTAAAGTATGTTAGAAAAATCCCAAAAATTCATCCTAACCATTTTTTGAGATGTAGAATTAAAAAATGAAATCCATTTTTTGAAAATAATTTTATAAATATGATTAATTTAATTATTAATTAAAATCATAATTTACTTGAAAAATACAAATTTTAAAATTAAAAATGCTTTTCTAAAACTTTGAAAAATTAATTAAGGTCTCATAAAATTATCATAAGACATCAAAATACGTGATTAAATTTTATGAAAATAATTTTTTTATAAATTATTAAATTAATCATTAAATATTAATTACTTACAAAAAATACCAAAATTATAATATAATTATATCATATTGTCACTTATAGGATGGATAAATTTTATTTATACTATCATTGGTAAGGTTCCTATTCACTTAGCCAATTTACTATTCAAAAAGTTCATATTACTATTAATAAGGGTAACATTAATATTAATAAGGGTATGTTAATATTCACCAAAAATTAAGTTTGTCCTATCAAACCCCAAACATCTTACTTATCACAACAATGTATGTCATATTTTCTAAATTCAAATCACAGAAGTAGAAAAATTATGTTTAAAGGTCACATAGAATTTAGTAGTTCATTTAAGAATGGCATTTCATTATGTTTCCTAACATGATTTTATGTGATTATACAATATTATATTACTATAATAAGGGTGAAATTACATTTGTAAAAGTTTGGGTCGTTATAGAATTCCTCAAGTTTTAATCCCAACATACCATATGTGAAAAACATTGGAAGCCCTTATGGATTGTCCTGAAAAAGAAACTTATAGATAACCATTATACCTAACCATGCCTGATTATGAAATAAAAATCGTTCTCTTTAATATAATGTGTTTATACTATTAAGGCATCCAATGATATAATTAACCATTGTCCACATGATAGGTAGTGGGAATGTGATTTACTTGTGTGGTATAAAAATATGAGGGAGCTAGAAAAGGAAAGAAAATCTATAGAGTATGATGCACTCTTTTTGTGGGGAGTGGAAAAACAATTTTTATCACTTATGTATAGTCTAGAGTGGTTAACCCTAGGTTGTCTCTGGAAGTGGAGTGAACAAAAAACATGGTTTTCACTTTTTATTAATTTTTTGAAAACTTTAATTTTAATTAATTTTGAGAAAGTGAGAGAAGGAAGTTTTTTTATTTAATTTATTTTAAAATAATTGATAAATAAAGTGACTAGATCAGGTTTGGCTAGACCTAATTCTAATCTATCATAGTTTCCAAAATTTTACCCTTTTTTTGCTAGCTAGTAAAAGAGAGATTCATCTACAAAGTCCTCTCTCCCCACTAGATAGATAGTTATGATGAGAGTATTATTATCTAAAACCTCAAGTTGGTCTAACCTCATTATTGTGTGCATGGTGTTTTAGTGGGTTATCATGATTAATTATGGAAATCATTGACCATTAATTATTTTTCCCTAGTGAACCAAAACTCCCAACAAATAATTTTACACATGTGATAAAGACCATCATGCAACCACCACCAAACCCTAATATGTTTCACCATATATAGAAAATAATTGGTTGGAGGAATAAATGGATAATTGAACATGGAAATTAAAATTACTAGAATCAAAACCTAACACAATCACATTCAAAATTTAAATCGTAAATTAAGAATTGAAACCAAATAAAAAAATAAGAAAGGATTTTATTTAGTTGAATATGAAAAACACTAAAAAATAACATAGGTACAACCTCCCCATTTCCTGATCACTCAAATAAACTACCCCAACATGGATGGGGAAGTCAAGTTAATTTAGGTGAGGGGAAAAATTATAAGAAATAAATTAAATTAAATAAAAGAAAAGAAAATAGTAGTGTAGTGCAGCAACATGCTATTTTCTAGAGTTTCCCTCATAGGCCAATCACTTTTCTATCCCCCTAGGCCTCTATTTATAAGCCTCCATTATACCCACAATGCTTCGTAATGGAATCATAAGTGGTTTAGGGTCAATCCTGAGGGTTCACGGGTTATCAATGAGCATTTATCACATTAAATTCTGTCAAAAATACCATTTTCACACCCACATCGGGGATTTCACATCATGAAAATGTTGCACAATGTGTAACATGCAAGGCCACGATTCTTTTTCATGATGTGTAATTATTCAAGATTTCACATCATGTAAATGACTCACACGACATGTAAAGTGAACTTCAAGACAATTTATCCTAGTTTCAGGCAGGTTCTTAAATTATGAGCTCTGATTTTGTTCATCGACTCTAATATAACTGCAATATACCTTTAAAAATATGGTTTCGGGACGCACTGCTTTGTGGTGTAATGCGAAGTGGTTTTGGCACACTATATTCACCTCAATTTTCTTAATTTTTTTTATAAAACTCTGTATCTTACCAAAAATCATAAAAACAACTAAATATTGACATTTTTAATCAATTAATTTATCCAATAATTCCATTTTATATCCCAAAATACATGTATAAAATGGATCTATTAGAGGACTCCATGAAAGTAAGGGTAGACATCCCATCATCCCATTCTGATCAAGGAGACAACACCATTGACTTGGTGGTGATAGTATTCCCACCTTTGGGAAGTGGGAATACATATACAATGGATCAAAACTATACTAAACACAATACAATAAAATGGAGGTATGAGTGAAAATAATTAGAAAATAGAATGATTAACTCGAAGTGAATTCTTTTTCCTTATATAATAAGAGGATAAGTACTTTTTCAATTCTCCATGAAAATATCTAACCAATTTTTGTTATGTTTGGAATCATTATCATAAACTATTTACTTATATTTGAATTCAATCGTTTTATAAAAAATTCCAACCACCAGTCATGCTCAAAGAGACACCCCAACCAGTTAGAATAGGCATGATGGTAGGAGTACCGATCATGCAGTGATCCCACATACCTATGATGAAATGGTGACAACCACATCCTCCATGTCTCGTAGGATCCCTCACCCCATTTCCACATTATAATGCATACATCATAGGGGCATAATTGGTCTTTTCTATTGATATGAGTATGAGGTAGTCATTGCAACTCTATAAATGGATTGAGAAGATCTTGAAGCTATGAAGTCTCCATGAAACTACCATAAATAGGGAGCATGTGGGAGAAATCATACAATTAACACTTCCAACTATTATTAGATCCATTCCCTATAATATAAGGATGAATCCTTCCCATATTCATAATATGTATGGGAAATCTAGGCTGTTTCAGTGACATCTACCACTTGGGAGTCACCAAGGAGGGATCCAACAACCTGATGTCATTGAAAGAATATGGCCACACATCTTGTAAAAAAACATGTTAGTCCAAACCCTATTTTAACTTTCTTGATCCAGAATTTGTAGTGATCATGCCAATGGAATGGAAATAACCTTGATTGATGGAATACTACTCTTAAAACTCATATATCCCCTATCCCTATCACTAAATATACCAAGACCCTCACCAAAATACAAGGAGTTATATTCAATAAACTAGGATCAGGAACCCATCCAACCACCAGAAATTTTGGATCAATTCTCCCAATATTTGGCCCCTTGAACCATCATAATTGATGTTCTCCACATACTAAATTAATCCAAAAATAAAAGGAGTTACCTAGGTAAGAGTGTATACCAACTGTTTCAAAGTTCCTCCCTGTGACACTAACCAAAATTCCCTTGGAAATGTTCCCTATGAATTCTAGAATCACACATATAGTGATCATCCCTAAGATAATCAAAAAATAGTAAGCTAGCACACATGTAAGTTTTCACACCAATAAATTGAGGCAGGTCATGGGAAACAATAATCTCAAAAGTTATCATTTCTGAGAAAATTTCATCATAAACATTATAAATACAAAGGATTGATTAAATCCTCTCTCGGTCATGAGGACACAAAGAAAATTGAGATCGAGGTATGAATCAATCCATTTCTTTATAAGAGATATATTTCTAAGAAGCTTAATTTTGATCTCCTCTATGGATATCATCCTTAATTATAGGGCAATCAAGAAAACCCATTCATACTACCTCTATAATCCTAATAACTAATAATCCACAGTCAATCAACCATCAATGAAGATATTGGTTATTATAATGCAATTAAGGCTCATGCTGGTTTCTTCTCCCAATTGAGACAATTTTTTTTCATTACCACATCTCCCTCTAAAGTGGATAATTTTTATTTCTTGATTTGGGACCATGAACTCTCTAATTTATGATCATACTAAATAATCATGGGGAAAAAGAATGTTTATTCCCCCATGTTGATTTGATCAGTTCCCTCACCATTTCAATGGAATCCATAAGGATATAGTGAGCCTCAGTGTGTCCCAAAATAATGTCATAACCATTATATGTTGACCACACTCTTCCAATATTATATTTTAGGAACTAGATATTCATTTCCTTAAATGATACATGTGACTTAGAGAAAAAGATTACCTATTTCTCTCTAGGTGTTTCCCATTTCTAGGAATTCAAGAGAAGAAAGAGGTTTCCATGATCTGGTGAATTTTCTAGAATCTTGAATGCACAGACATTTACTATTTCAACTATCTGTTCCTAAGATCTATAACATTATTTAAGGATATACACAAATATTTTCTCTAATAGTTCTACTCCACCAAGCATAAGATGAGTGTCACTAACCTCTCTGGGTGATAATTGATAGAATGAATGTGTCACTAAATTAATTTCTTAGTAGAATGGATTGAAATGTACACTTGATGTGCATACTCTAAAATAATAGGTATTATGGATATGAATTGAGAATGTTTGAGATGAGAAATTTCTGACCATCATCACCCTAATATAGCCAAGTGGATTTTATGATTTCTCTGAGATAGATTATCCCCTCAAGAAGGCTATGCAACACAATAATAAATGCTATTAACAATTACCTTCTACATCTATATGAAATATTAGAATATTGGAAACATCTATATTTACACAAAACTCAACCTATCATCCATTCTATCTCTAAGAGGAACTACATAAGAGGCCCCATTAGGCACCATATCACTTTGAGAATGGTTTATAAGGCCCTCATCATGGGAAAGTTTCCATGATACCCATTGATGATAAAAGAATAAAGTAAAGTTCATCAAGGATGATCTAGTTCCTTGATTCTTCATCATGGAAATAAATAAGAACCTACTAAATATCATATATATCAAGAATATTTAATAGGTTGAGTTGACAAACCATCCTAAATATTGAAACTTCCATATATACATCAGACACACAATTAAGAAGTGTTTTTGTATTTTAATATTTTCTCTAGGACATGGTAGATCATGGGGTAGTAGAATTGGGTAACCCTACAAAGAATGTCACATGCATCTCTTCTATCCATGATAATGATGAATAATCCATGGAATAGTAACAATTATTTAACATAGGAAGTTAGATTTTTGAAGATTAGATATTATAAATGTCAATCACTAGAGACCAAAATATCATTTGTCACTATTTCATTCAATCAGAACCTTCCATATTCATCTCACCTGATTCAATAATGGAATTAACATTTTAGTACTATAATACTCAAAATAATTAGATCTGGAATTTCAAGGATAGTCAAGAACACTTTCAAGTGATAATGATGGTGTGCACCCTTAGGGATTTCATTTCCCCCACATTGGGAGGACATTCCATAAACTGTTTGATCCTAGAAGACATTTAAAGTAAAGAATATTTGTATGCCACCATATATTCCATCAATATGGTGGATCACTATGTAGATATTAGGGATAAAGTACTATAGTCAACTCATGTGACCTCTCATATATTCTTGTATGGAAAAGGAAAGAACCCACTGACAAGAATCATATGTGTTGTATTATAAAATGTTGTATATGATACTAATACTATAAGAAAACCATTGATCATGGTTTATTAAGTGAAACCTCTTAAGGTAATATCCTCCAGTGTATCTCCATGTCCCTTGTGATTTTTTGACCTTTTGGACCATCCAATATCACCTAACGATCAACTATAGTTATCCAATAGACCAAATACTTTGGAATATGCCGACCATATACCATAAAAGTATTCATATAGACCCTTATTACTTCCTATACATGAGGGAAAACTTAGGGGAAAACATATGAACCTATATTAGAAGTATTCCATTATTATTCACTTTTCCAAATTTCTAACCCATATCTTGGTCATTTCCATCATCCCCCAGTTAAAGGAGATTCATTAGGCCCTAATTGTGGCTTTGATGAGCTCAATGTCATTTGAGGTTGAAGTTTCTACTACTAAATTATACATTATGGTGAAATATTACAATGTAGGCTATTAGACCATTATCTCATTCTTTAGGGAAGACGAGGCTTATGTCATATAGGGAAAAATCACCCCCTCTACATCTCATGAAAGATCCATGGAATTAATGTCCATTGATTTTTTGTAAAAATTGGTTTCGGTATCAATCTCATCATGACTCAAATTTTTTATAATCCGGATTACATAGAAACCAATCTCTCATCATTGAACTAATAATCCATTGATATAAAAAGTGAAATAAAAATCATCTTTCCAAGCTTAGGCTAAATACCTTGGTATCAAAAACCAAATTCATGACTGTCTTACAAGACCATGATTTCAATGCCTTATTGGGAAGGGATTCTCTAAATATACATGACAACCCACAAATTTAGTTTAAAATAATAATTTTTTTGATCGGTTTCTTAACACACAACACCGAGATTTAAGAGAATTGTGATATAGTATACAAATATTATTATTTAAATGTGACCACTATAATCAAGCTATTGAATTGGTGGGTAAGGATATGAGTAACCACATTACAAAATATATTTATAATGGTCCTACTAATTACAAATGTATTTATTTATTCTTACTAAATAAGCACTCAATTTTTTTTAAATTCATTTTATGCTTCAAAAATACTTTTTCTTAAAAAATCGGTTTTATTACATTTTTTGATAAAATATTATTGTAAATTTTAGAAAATTTTAGAAATTATATTTTATTAAAAGTATATAATTTTTGATATCATCATATCGGAATTATATTAAGGTGAAATTTTGTGAATTTATGAAAATGATTAATTTTTCAGTGAATAGAGAAAAAAATATAATTTTATAGAAAATTGTATTTTATATGAAAGTATTTATAAAGTTTGTTTTGACCTAATTTGCGTCGTACTAATAGGGGGTGAAAAAAATGGTCAGATGGAAAGTCACCAGTTGTTCTTTATTATGAAGGGTACGATGTACTCAGATAGTCTTCAATGGGTTTATTCATGGTGCTAGAAAAACCCAACAACCCTTGTATCCATGATTCATAGAAAAACTTTCCAAAGGTAGGTGCTCATAGGATGACGATCTGACCAACAACACTTAAGGACTCCATTGGTCAAGAGGATGGGAGGTCAATCTCATCACACTCTTTTTTGGGGAAGTTATTTCCTAATCTGAGACTCTATTATAGATTTATGAAATGTTCATATGTTTGTGAATCCTTGGTGTTTCCCCAAGCATATGTCTACGTGTTACCTCTAGGTTGCAAGATTAACCGTATATACACATGGGTCGGTAATTTCTGAGACAATGCTAATTTAAGCCACATGATGAGGCACTCTAGAGTTTATCAACATCCAGGTAGGAAAAAAATTGATTTGATATTAGTATTGAACCCATAAAATGAAATTTCTACATATACTCGTGAGAAGAATCGGAACCCACATAGTTTGGTGCCGCTTAACTGGACACATCACCTTTTAAGGTCATATGACGAGGACCCATCAAAGTAGTTTAATGTCATGCGGTAAGAAAATATAGGCGAACAATTCCTACTCATGATTTCATGTGGGACTTACAACGAAGAGGACCAGAACACTCAGGATAGGAATAGTCTCTTAGGTGGGTATGGACCTACCAGGGATATGGCCCTACCAGGGATATGGCCTAGTGAATACTAGGGTGATTTGGGTGCTGGGTTTGGACCTCAGGGAGGCTTCCTACGTATCTCAGTTAGTTGGTAATCAAATCCCTCGTAGTTTGGTTTAAGTTGGGGCTTATACCATAGAGGAGGCACATTTATGTGGGTAAATGATTGGTTCTCACACATTGGAGTCTCCCATTTGAGAAGACATGGGTGGGGATTACACCATAGAAGAGGCCTTTCATAAAGTATTCACGTCAGGGATTATTCCTGAAGAGGATTTCCTAGTGAGTCGGGGGGGGATTCTTATTAGGACTGAATTTTAAGTAGAATGTCCCTTGAGCTCAGGCCTTCAGATAGGCATCCTACGTATCCTGGTTAGAGCAGGAATGAGAGTTATCATAGTTCATTGGGGGAGGGGCTTACGTATGGAAGTTTACCATTTGAGCTCGGGCCTTCAAACATGCATCCTATGTATCCTAGTTAGAGCAGGAATCAGAGTTCTTGTAGTTCATTTGGGGTATGATGTGGATGTTTCGATCATCATTAAACTCTAAAGCCACGTGAGTCATGATCAATGTGATAAATAAGAGGAAGTTGTAGATCCAATAGACCACACACTTTTCTTTCTCTTCAAATGGAAAAGGAGGAAGACGATGGAATAGGCCAGGGAGATGAATTGACAAGAGAGAGGGGCTTTGAATGTGACAAATCTCACCTGTGTTGATATCTAAGGATATTCTCATCTGGTGATCTATCTGAACACATACTAGTCGGAGGCAAAGAGGAGCAAGAGTGCCCCTCTCAAAAGAAGACCAAAGGCTTACCTCAGTGAGAGTGCCCTATTGAATTTCATATGATGTATACTATAGTTTAAAGTCATATATATTGGATGATAACTCATAGTTTAAGATCACAGAGTTTGGACCACTTGTTATAGAAACCATGATTAACTAGAGGATCTCATATCTGGAGAAATGATATGAGGAATGGAAGCCATTTGGGCATATGGAGGTAGGAAAGGCCTCTCATGAGGATGAATTTGTCTCTGGTTGAAAAGCATTTTTAGTGGGAAACGTATAAAAATTCTTCAAGTCATTGTGAGAATAGTTAAGAAAAGGTTTCCTTAGGACATTGACCTTCCATTTCTGATTTATAGGAATGTTTATGAAGATCCCAAATCACCCAGTATACTATAGATTAAATTCATATATCTTGGACGATGACATCAAATTTTAATGTCTTGTTGCAGGGACTAATATCATACAGTTTAATTTCATGTGGTCAGGAAAATTTGGGGTCTTGTAGTTTGAGGAATGATATGAGGCATGGAAGAAACTGTGGCATATAAAGGTAGGAAAAACCTCTCCCGAGGACGAATTTGTCTCTACTTGACATGCCATTTTTGTGGTCTACATATGTAGAGACACCGGGGAATTGTGTGCATAGTCAAGAAGAGGTGTCCCCAGGACACTGACTATACATATTTTATGGACATGGAGGTTTATAGAGATCCTTTTTTCAATTTAAGGTTATACGAAGAGGACTATTTGTTATAGAAACCATGAATAACTAGCCGATAATCAATTAAGGATGTTTTGACATGATTTGAACATGATAGTGATGGAATGTGTAAACCATAATTGTGGATATTATCATATTAGGAGAAATGATATAAGGCATAGAAGCCATTATAGCGTACAGAGGTAGGAAAATCCTCTCTTGATGATAAATTTGTCTCTGGTTGACATGCCATTTTTGTGGGAAATTTATGTAGAGAAACCAGGGCATTGTGTGCATAATCAAGAAGAGGTGTCCCCAGGACACTGAACATCTATTTTTGATGGCCATGGAGGTTTATGAAGATCCAAAATTTATCAGGACATAGAGTCTGATGAAAGAAAAATATGTGTCTAGGTATGTAAAGAAAACATTTAGATAACGATTTTCCATGGAATTCTGGATCAACCTGGCATAAGAGGCATGTTACAGAGTTTTAGGAGTCTCATTAGGAGTAGCTCAACTCATGGTATTAGAGGAAAAGACGTTTCAGTGGAATAAGGGTGCAACATGAAATGTCTATGACCCGTCCCGAAAAGTTCACGGTGACACTCTTCATTTTTCATGGGGTCAGTGATGGCAGCGAAGGGACTAGCCTTAAAGGGTCAAGATCACAGCCTGCAACTGATCTCTAGTTGGGGTGAGGGGGTGCAGCCCCTAAAGCATGGAACAGTGGGCGTGAACTATTTTGTGCATAAGGTTGGCCACATAAGAGTTAGATGTGTACTTTCAGATGCATAGGAACATCTTCCTACTATCAGCCGCATAGGAATGTCACGTACTATCAACCACATAGGAACATCCATGAACTGTAATTCGTATAGGAGTTTCCGTGAACTGTCATATGAATAGGGGTCATCCGTGAACTATTTTCCACATTGGGTGTCTTCCATGAACTGTAGTACACATAGGGGTCTTCTATGAACTATTTTTTATTCATTCACGAGGTCATAAAATGACAACTCCTTTTCAAAAACAAGTCTACCTTCTATTGAGGGTCTTCCATATATGGTTCACAGGATAAGGTTCCACGAACTTCTACCACATATGGTTTGTGGGATAGAGTTTTGTGAAATGATTCAGGTTCAGGAGATATTTCTCCAGCACCATTTTTATCTTTCTCCATTCTTTATCCCTTTTACACTCGATTGAGAGAGAGAGTCCTTTTCCACTCTCCTTTGGGGTTTATTTATAGTGGATCTAAGGCAATGTATTGATGGGACATGTAGCAACTTTTGTGGAATCCCATAGTGAACTCCTTGATCCGCATATGAATTTGTCAGTGGGGGAGTCATTTGAAGGTGCTGGGGATGCCACATCATCCTACCAACTCCATAGTTTTCGGGGGAAATTCATACACGGGGGAGGAAATCTCTGGCTCAATTTCTCTAATGACACTATTCATGGGAGTCGGTGTCATTGCCTCTATTCCGTGAACTGCTCAGTTCATGGGCAATGATTTCCACGAACCATTCCTAGAATTTAGTATGCGGATGGATTCAGTCCTTTTCCAAATTGGATTTTTCAATATTTTTCTTTGAATCATCCTTCAAATTTTTTTTTCATCCTTTTCCGAGCTTGATGGAATTTTATTCATCTGAAATGTGGAATTTTTGAGGCCCTAAAAAGCCCAATATTGTTTTCAATTTATTTTAAAATTTAATTACTTCCTTTTTATTAAACATAATCCTATTAATGTGATTTTTATTTACATTATTCTTAATTTTGGTATACTTTTTTATACTTAAAAACACATTTTCTAGAAAACCCATTATTCCTCACATTTTTTGGGTTTATTTTAAATGAAATTCATACCACTTAAAGGAATTTAATTTAATAAAATGGATTCCATATATGGAATTATAATGTAAATATTTGTTATCTAGTTCAACTTTATTTTTTGAAAATAATTAATAGTAATCTTTCTAAAAATGTTGTCACCAAGGTAAGGGTAAAATTAGTAGAACCTGATAAAGACTGTGAGATAAGGATTCAAAATCATTCGTATGCATTCTTATATTTAATTGCATGATAAAAATTCTACCATAACCTTCCAATCATAAAAAATATTCCATTCTCTTGTCATTAGTCTTTGACAATGGCCTTTATTACATTTTAAGTAAAGAAAATTCCAAAATGCCTCTTTCTTTCTTTTAACATCTATAATATTATTTTATAGAGATAAAAACATGTTATGAATTTTTATAAAAATTCATTTTAAAATTAAATATTTTTTATGTTGGTAATTATTTTAATTTTTAGTGATGAAATAATTACTTTACAGGCTTACGCAACACCAATATAGATCTTTTTCAAGTAGTATAAAAATAAAATATATAAAATTAAAAATATTAAAAGTAATAAAAGTTGTATGAATTATTTCATTACACAAATTTTTAGTTAAATATATAATATTGGAAATGTTTTCAAGGATTTTATTTTTATTCTAGTTCCATCTTGTTTTATTTAAAGTAAAATTATATGAATAATCCTGAAATTAACTTTAATGGTATCTTATGTTAAAAAATATTTTAATAAATGAATTAATTTTTTTAAAAATATTATCTTAAATAAATATAAATGGATATTATTGAGAATATAAACCAATGTACACTTATGATTCACTTTTCCTTTTAGTGTAACATTCTTGAACCCTAAGTGGTGAAAACCATTGATATCATTGTAATAGTCAAAAGTGTTAATGGGGGGGGGGGGGGGTTAAAAATAAGAGATAAGGGTTAAAACGTCACCTAAATGTGTATAAATCTTATTGGAGTATTGAATTTAGACTTAGGTTTATAATATATTATAGATATAGAAAATTTTAACCAAATTAACTTGAAAATTAATTTTTATTAACAAAATAATTTTAGTATTTTCAATGGTGCCCCTCTCACCTCTTATATAATGATACCACCTCTCCTCTCTTCCTCACACTTCGTGAGCCACATAACTCAACAAAAACCAATGAGAAACACATATTAACTTCCTTATCTACATTATATAAGTTATGTTCATCTTATAATACCATCCCTAGGGTCCTTAAGGAGAGATACAAAGAAGGTTCTTCAAATAGGAGGAAGTCTTATTAACCACGTATTTTAATTTTACTTGTTCTTCTACCTCCATTAATTTTATCCTAACTATTCCAATATAAAAAATAGGTGTTTCCCATATAAGAAGATATTATTATGCTAATAGAATAATGTTATTTATCTATTTTTTCATCAAATAGTAATCGAATGTATTGCTCATGCGTACATGTGGACTACTACTGCCCTGAATCATTACAAATCATTTTCCATCACCACCTCATATAGACCTTTATAATGATGGATTTAATACACACACAAACACACATTTAATAAACACACACACAAAAATTATATTTATGATATTATTATTTTCTTTTAAAGTTTAATTATTATTTACCTTTATTTTATTCCACACACACACACACAGATATATATATATATATATATATATATAAATTCAAACATCACTTGTGTTTATGTAAAAACTATCATGTCCATATAATGATGCATTTAATTTTTCATCACAACATTATATGAATTTTTAAAAATATCTATATAATGAATATATATTATATTTAAATAATTATTATCATTACAGGTATAAATGATCCTTGATCAAAAGGTAAGAACCATAACTGACGAACTAAAATATACAAGAAAAATAAAGCTGTTAACACCCTAAATTATGATGATAATGAAATATTACTAATAAATAGGAGATAAGATGTGATAATTAATACATTTATTGTATTATAAGTATATATAAGGTCATGTTATATAATTTTAATACATTTATATTTATTATACGAGAGGTTATAGTGCTTACGAAGCAATTTGGTTGTATGGTAAGAGTTTCTTATATCACTTTTATTCCTGTGAAACATATGTCATATTCAATACTTGTGTTCCTTGTACAATATATATAAAACAAATGAATGTATTTTATAATTATTAAAATGAGAATTATGGGTTTTAATAATCCATAAATGGTTTTCTATTTCATGATGATTTTATTCATAGATTACCAATGTTTTGTAGATTTATTATTTCTGATTTTCTTTTTTAGAACATATGATATATTATACACATATATTATTTTATCAGGTGTATCTAATCCCCCATTGATATATTATATCATTAATACCATTATTTTAATGTTATTTAAAGTTTCATTTTATGTTATTTATTTAATGGGGTTATAATTCAAAATTTACCAATGCAATAATTGATTTATGTTACAATCTCACTTTTTACTAAGACCGTTTATGCCTACATTTACAATGATGAAATTATATAATCTATATCTCCCAAATCATATATATTTTCACATCTTATGGTTATATTTATAGATTAAATTTTTTTATTTCATTTTACTCTATTTATGTACTCAAGATATAGAAATAATGTTTTTAAAGAAAACCTACATTTTTTTTTTCTATCTGGTCAATTTTTTTTCCTTCCATATAAATATTCTCATTAAAACATTTTCATGAATTTTTATCATTTTATCCAATTAATGTTTACTGTCATTTTTACCGATTATTTAAATTCAACAAAAAAATTAAAAGGAGTATTTTGGCCATTTTTCCAATGAGGTACTTTTGGTTTTTTACAAAAACTTTGAAAGATATATTTGTTTTAACGTACATGACATGAATAAAATTTAATACTATCATTATTATTCAATTATTTTATGGTTATTTTTCATGAATCCATGGTTAATTTCATAGAAAATGTTTTACATAATATTTTTTATATTATGAGATTATAAATAAGATAATTTAAAAAAACAAGGGTGTATTCCTTATGAAATTTTCTAATGATATATTAAAGGAATTTTTCATCAATGATAACACATTTTGATGTTACATGTACATCACTAGGGATATGATTCTATGACACCATCCTTATTAATTATTTATATGGTGTATTTTAATGATGAGGAAATATTTTTGAAACCCATTTTATTTTCCACGAGTTTTATTATGGTGTAATAATAATTGTTTTCATGATATTGTGGCACATAAAATAATTTATTATGATTATGTGATGGGTTGGTCCGTTATATCCCACAAATTCATTGAGTAAAGAATATTATTTTATGAGCTCAAAGAGTACATGGGAGGTTGTCCCAAGAATAAAAGAGGGTATAAATTAGGATATCCCAAGACCAAAATAGGGTATAAGGGAGGTTACACCAAGATAGAAATATATTACTTGGTAGTTTATCCCATGTATAAAAGAGGCTATAGTAGAGGTTTTTCCATTCCCTAAAGAGGTAACATGAGAGGTTATCTGAAGATATATATAGGGTACTAGGTATATTATCCCAAGCCTTAAGTAGATACATGGGTGGTTAACCCAAGATTAATATGTGAGGAATATCTTAGTGGTTAATATCAATATAAGATTTATATTATTATGATTATTCTACACATATGCATATACATGTTCTCATGAATCTTTAATTTTGATTCTCTTATGATTTTTGTCTTAAGATGTGAAAATAGTGACTATATGACTCATGATTATGATTTAGGAATTTTCCTATATTAGTTTCTATTTTTATGATCATGTTATCATACCATTATTATCATGTTATGCTTATAAATGACCATTGATTGATATCTCTCATATTTAAAATTATTTTTCATATGATATCACTAAATCTTATGTTTTATTTTCCCAAAGACATGAATAAAGGTTTTTAGAATGTTATACCTAAGAGGGGTACTAGATATGAAGAACTTAGTGGGAGATGATGTATATTTTTTTTATAAATCAGTTGTCTATTTATCCATGTTTCCAATGAAAATAATTCTCTATAGTTATGGTATGGATCATAATGAATATTCATCTAATAAGATGTAATAATTATGTACAAAAAGTATAGATCACAATATTTGGTATCAGAGTAATGAAAAGTTATTTTTGTAAATTATAATGAGGAAAATTTAGTGAAAACCCTTAGGTTAAGCCAAAATATAGAATAATAACATAATGTTTTGGTAAAATATAAATTCTATGGTTTTCTAAGAAAATAAATCCATGTATGCGTATTATAATGCAGACGTGATTGTGGCGTAGATTATCCTAGGGGTAAAACATTTAAAGGGGTGGATTGAGTATTAACTAGATCATTACCAATTCATGATGAGTGGGCCTAATACTAAACACATGGCTAGGATGTCATGAGGTATGTGATTTGGTTAATTCACATTTCCATTATGATCCATTATGATGTATTTGAATTGATAATGACCATAGATGACCTAGGTTAAACCAAAGGTGTTATTGATTTAAAAAATTGTCATGATTTAAAAACAATATAAATTATTTTACTGATTATATGGTTTCTCACTATGATTATTGTTTCTCATAATATTATTTTTAGTTTAAGTCAATGGATAGAATTATGAGGATTCATATTAATGATGAATGTGATATCCAATATAATGATTTCTATCATGAGCCATAGAATGAAATGTAAGACGGATTGTGGAATCCTAGTATTATGCTTAACTAGGTATGTTGTTATTTGATCAATAATATCAACATGAGTGTGTTTCTTAACACATATAATAAAATAAAAATGGAGTTTTATGGGTGTTTAGTTTTTTTAAACACTACATAGGAATGAAAATTAATATTCCTACATTTTAAGAATGTTTGAATAAGAACAAAGTAAAATTTATAAAAGGAATAAGAAGATGTTTTATGTGTTGAAAAAAGGGAAAAAATCTTTAAATTTCCAAGTAATTATGGAATGTTCAGTTAACTTAGTTGATTGTAATAATGGATTCCATAAGTTATCATCAACAATTTCATGTTTTAAATGTGGATTGTTGTAATTATGAAAATTGATGGCCTAGGAGGAAAGCTAAAAAATATGATCAAAAAAGTTTTATGAGTAAATGTATTTCTATTGATGATGAAGAAACTATGAGTTACATGTGATAGGAAGTATTGAGGAATAAGATGATAAAGCCCGATTAATGGTTTAAGAAGTAAATATAATGATTTAAGTGTTTATGTACTAGGGATCAAGAATTATATTATATAGGTATTTTATAAATTATATTCTAGTTATAAGAATAATGAAACATATAAGGTTTGTTTTGAAATAGTTTTACTTAAGGACTTCTAGGAATATGTTGAAAGGTACTGATAAAATTTAATGTCAATTTAGTGGTAAGGAGATATTTTAGAAAACACATGATCTAGGGATTAATAGCCCTTAATATTTTCTTCATGTTTTGATAATAATGTTTAGTTGGGATACATAATTGATATTGATAAAGTAAATTGGATAGTATTGATTAACCATGAATTCATTAGTGACTTGATGAAAATATGATTTATGTTATCTTTGATGAAGTTTACTATATTTTTAGATTTATGGAATATATTAGATAATATGTGATTATATTTAAGGAATAATTATCAAGTTAAAATTTATAAATTTTTATGTTTTCATTGATGTTTTATAATGATTGAGTTTATTTTTGGAAATTATTAGTGTGTTTTGAGAGAATATATGATCATGGTAATCTTGTGTTTGAGGATAAATATTAAATTTTATCTTGGAAAAAAATATAAGATCAAATATTCTAGATTTCAGGGTTTTGAATTGGCTAGAAAAATTTTGGGTGAGTATTAAGTTTAACTATTTATGGATTATTTAAGTTGAACTTGGGTGTTATTTTTTATAGAGATTAATGTATTATTTAATCATATTAATATTTATCCATATTGGATAAATTGTTTTAAACATTTTGGTCTTAGAAAATATTTCTATATAATAGGAATATCACTCCATTCTATTATAGATCTAATAAAAGGTAATTTTAGTGCCTTATCCATGAAAAATTCATCTTGAATATTCATTTCTTGGTGTATGAGATGATAGTGAATTTGAATTTAATCAAAGAATAACCAAAGGATAAAATTATTCTAATGAGAAGGATATAAATTGATTAAGAATATTTTATCATGTTCTCTATTATGATAGTAAAATAATAACCCAAACTTAAGTAAAGTATTTTGAAATAAAAATTTTATTCATTAATCTTCATTTTTGATGAATCGATGGTCATTTTCACCCCACACTAATTTATGGGTTATTGGTAATTAAATTTATCATGACCATGTTTTCTGTAATGAACCAAATTTTAATAAATTTAAATTCCCTTATTATATTTATTTCATATAGTATAATAACATAAAATCACACTTAGAACATAAAAAAACTTTATAAATGAAGAATTCATGAAATAAAAGAAATTTCTAGAATTTAAGGAACATTTACCATAGGAATAGTAACTTGAACTTTGGAATAATAACATGAAACTTATGAATTAAAACCAAACAATTGAATAGTAACATCATAAATGAAAGTATAAAAAAATTAATCCATATTTTAATTGATAATATGATATAGTTATATTAGAGTATAAGTAAATAAATATTTTCAAAATTATTAATTAAGTGTTGGTATTTCTGTATGTCATTAATATTTAATTACAATTTTATGAATAATTTAATAATTTAAAAGAAAATTTAACTTTATGAAATGTATTCATAAATTATTATTTTTATGTCTTATGATTATAAGATAATTTTATGAGACCTTAGTTAATTTTTCAAAGTGATATAAAATCAGTCATAGTTTAAAAACTTTATTTTCTGAGTAAATTATGATTTTAATTAAAAATTAAATTTCTTATATTTATAAAATTATTTTCCTAAAATGGAGTTCATATTTCAATTATACAAATCAAAAAATGTTTAGGGCTAATTTTTGGGTTTTTTTATAAAATACTTGAATTTTTGGTGAATAGTAAAATATTATAATTTATGATAAAAGAAAATACATGAATTATGGAGTAATAGATGATGTATGGATGATGTAATCAAAAAGTCTCAAACTATCCTTACTTATTTTAATATTTTTGGTGATAATGATCAATATATTCACAGTCTTGATCCAAAATAATAAACTAATGATAAAAATAATGATAAAACACCCCTCTCAACTATAAATAATACCCCACACAACCTATTCTCCTCACAGCTCTCAATCCTTGAGCCTTCTCCAAATTTTGATTAAATATCCTACCAAGACCCTCCCTCATATCTAGTAGATTTTAGTCTCAATAAAATTCCAAAACCAATCCCCTAAAGAGGTCCTCAAGAAGAAGGAATTAAGATGACATTAAGATCAAGTGCATAATCGTTTCAGACATAAAGTAAGGGATTCTACCCGAACCTCCATTATTCCTTTTGGTTAATACTCTATTTTTACCCAAATTAAATTTTATTTTATTTTTATGTTCATCTTCTAAATGTTGTTTATATGTTCCAAACTCATATATCAAGATCCATTCATCCTTTTTTTGGGGATATACATGTTTTTAAAGGTTCCCTACTCAATTCTTCCTGGTAAGCAAGTCTGGTTTAAGAGAACTTCCTAAATTCTTACAAAATTTCAAGTTCACTCCATAATCTATTTTAATAAAAAAATATTTTTCTAAAATCACTCATTTTATTATGAAATCGTTTTTGTTCACTTCTGGTTTTATATAAAATATTATTCCATTTTATGTTTTAAATTATCTTTACTACTTTCCTTAAACCACACTAAAATGTTTTATTTATAAATTTTGTAAAATGGAATTTTTAAATGTATTTACTTAATTTTACTTCACTTATCACGATCTATTCCTATTTTTACTTATGAATTCCCATGTATGATTTAAATCCTTTTTTTCATGGACACCATTATGATAATACCTTATGTTATGCCTTTTTGACAATATTATGGTACCCAATTCTTACCATGGGTAACCCTTATGTTTATTCTTGACAGATTATGTATGATTATTTTTGTGGAAAAAATATTCTTGAAAATGTTATGATGGTTGTGCCCATATAGAGCTCTGATACATTGGGTAATGTTTAGTCTCATGAGACATTATGTGCAACGGTCTTGGTGGTTAGCCTTGACTCCTGCTACTCTATATACAATGAGCCTTGACATGTGCTAAAGTCATGTTTTATGTTGCTGACACATTACTATGATTCCATTATTATAGGATCCCATGTTATGATTCCTTATATTTAATCTTGTGCATGAATTTTTATATCATTATGTTATGCCTTTTAACCCATGTGCTAATATTTATTCTTATGTTTATTCCCTTACTGGGCTTTTAGCTCATCCCTTTGTTCATGTTATCCCTAGTATATCCAATACCGATATAAGGGCTCAAATTAAGTTAGGATCTCTTTATAAATATTAAATAAAATATGTTCTTATTTTGGAGTCATGATGTTTAATTATGTACCTAATTTCCAAGACACTAGACGTTACGGTCCTTGGCTTCTAATTTGATATTTAATTATGCTTAAAATCATGTAATGACATGTGTAAATGGATAGGGTTTCTATAGTTGGTATTAGAGGAAAAAATTAGTTATTTTTAGAGACTATGAATAGATAACTTTAGTAAGAACCCTAGGGATAATACTATTCATGAGAAAATAACCCTAAATTTTGGTAAGTATAAATTAAGTGGTTTATCAAGAAAATACATCCTTGTCATGATACTACAAGTGGATGTGGTTCTAAAACCGATATACCTAGGAGTGAAAAATCTGACAAGGTGTTCTAGGCTTGACTTGGGTTAACCTGGTGCATGAAAACGAGCCTTCCTGCTCACTTGTTTTGAGACTCCTGGGGGATATGATTTGGTAAATTCATAATCTCATTATGAACCATTATTAAGGTAACAAAAAAATTCTATAATAAATCATGTTAGGAAACAAATCATGGATAAAATAGATTGAAATATAGGGTATCACAAGTTAGGATTTAATTTTCCATTAAGAGTTTATCCTTTTATGTTAAAAGTTTACTTTTTATGTTTATTAGCTAAGTATTAAAGCCCCCAAATTGCAATTTATTTTTCTTAGTTTATGGAGGGAAATATAAGAACATGTGCCAACAATCAATGTGATAGGTAATGTGATTATTTCCCTAATGAAATGAAAAATATGATGGGAATGGGTAATCAAAACATTATGAATGTACTTGCTCAGCTAGATAAAGTTATGAATAATATCACAAATCATGTGGAACGCCCTCCTCCAAGGAAAAAAAAGTTGTTTTCAAATCAATAATGTAGTAAAGGCCTCCCATATTTAATGGATCTTCTGATCCCCTCCTCACAGAACAGTGGGTTAACTCCATTGAAAAGATATTCTCTATCCTCTAGTGCTTAGAAGAAGAGAAAATTGTGATGGTAGTCTATCGTTTTGATGGGGAAGCTGATCTATTATGGACACTGATCAAAAATACGAAGTCCAAGGAGGAAATTGATTCCATGGATTGGAATGAATTCAGGAAAATGTTTTCCAATAAATATTTTCCCCAAACCCTTCATATCAAGATAGAGAGTTCCTTGGACTTCAGCAGAAGGAAAATGATTTTATTAGGGCATATGAAACCAACTTTTAAAGGATTGAAAGATACGCCTCTGGCCTTATCATGAACACTGAAATCAAGGTGGGTCACTTCTTTAGGGGGATAAAGCTGATTATACAAAAATCATTGGAAATTTGAGACTTTGAAAGTTATGAGGATATTTTCTGTTGGGCCCTAAAGGTTAGAATGGATACCAGAGACTCTTAATGGTCTTGTGGGCCCAGTGACAAAAAGTGTAAATGGAGTATAATATGGGTGGATCAACAAATAAATCCTATGATGGAAAATAGACCCAATACGTCACATGTAAAAATTATTGGAAGAAGCATCATGGGAACTATCTAAAGGGAACCAAGAATGCTTAAAATGTGAAATAATGGGGAATATGGGTAAGAACTTACAAACAGATATGAATAATCCCACTAACGTGGAAGAGGAAATGAAGGTTCATATTAATGCTCATCCAATATTGCAGTGTTTCAACTACAAAGAACATGGAAATTTTGTGAACCAATTCCCTAAGACGAGGATTGTCAGAGGCGACTAACAACAACCTACAAGGAAACAAGGATGATATTATGCTATCACTATTTATAAGGTGGAGCTGGACAACACTGTGGTAATAGGTACACTAGTTATTCATTCAAGAATATTGAATGTACTATTTGATTATGGTTCTACACATTCTTTCTTATCTTGTAAGTTTAGTAGAACTATTAAAAAACCACCTCAAAATATAGAGGTTGATTTATCTATGAGAACAACTAATGGGTCAATTATTGCATCCAAAGTACATAACTCCTCCCAAGTTAATTTTTGTGTACTGAACCTCTGAGAAAATATTGTCTTACTTACTTTGGTAGAATTTGATGCTATTTTGGGCATTGATTTACTATATTTATACAAAGACAATATCAACTATCAGGAAAGGGAGATCACTCTTCAGACCCCAAAGCATACTCCAATTCTATACAAGTGTAAGGATTAGGATTAACCTCCTTTAGAATCATTGTCTTAAGTATGGATATTAATACCTTATGGGAAACAATATATAGCTCCAATGATTAAGACAAAGGAGAGAATCATGCATGAAGACATGACTATTGTAAGGGACTAAAATGATTTATTCCTCAAAGAGTTTCATGGTCTTATTCCAGTCCAAGAGTTTGATTTCTCAATTGAACTTATTCCTATATATTTTTACTATATCAAATACACCTTATAGAATGGCTATTGTAGAGCTGGAAGAGCTAAATAAGTAGTTACAAGAGAATCTAGACAAGGGTTTTATATGACCGAGTGCTTCACCATGGGGTGAAACAATCCTTTTTTTCAAGAATAGGGATGGATCAATGCGCCTCTACATTAATTATCGTGATCTTAATAAAATCATGATAAAGAATAAGTATATCCTTCCTTGTATAGATGACTTGTTTGATTAGTTATGTAGGGGAATTTATTTATCTAATATGGATCTTCGGTCGGGATATCATCAATTAAAGGAGAGGAAGGAATAAATTCCTAAGACACCCTTTCAAACAAGGTATGGATAGTATGAGTTCATAGTGATGCCCTTTGGAATCACTATTGCTCCAACAATTTTCATGGATTCAATGAATTTTGGATTTAGGGATTACATTGAAAAATTTGTGGTAGTATTTATCAATGATATTCTTATATACTCCAAGAGTAAGGAGGAACATGAGGAGAATTTGAAAACTATGCTAAATACTTTGTGAAGGGACAAATGTTATGTACAGTATAATAAATATGAGTTCTAGATGGTGTATGTATCAATCTTGGGGAATGTTATCACCAGAAAATGGATATATATGGACCCTTATAAGACAAAGTCTATTGAATAGTGGCCTAACACAACCTATTTAATAGATATACATTGTTTTTTTGGCCCAGCTGGGTATTATCGGTGATTTTGTGAAGAAATTATCATTATTGTAAAACCCAATAACCAAGATGACACAGAAGGGAGTGAAGTTTGTCTGGACTCAAGAGCATGAGAAAAGAATTAAAGAGCTCAAAAAGAGGATTATCACTATGCCAATACTCACGCTCCCGAAAAGTGGAGAAATATTTGTGGTATACAATGATGCTTCAAAGAAATATTTAGGCTATGTACTAATGCAAAATGATAAACTGATAGCCTACACCTTGAGGCAGTTGAAAAGTCATGAGGAAAACTATCCTATGCATGATTTGGAGTTGGCGGCTATGATATTTACATAAAAAATATGGCGACATTATCTCTATGGGGAGAAGTGTGATATATATACTGATTACAATAATCTCAAATATATATTCACACAAAAGGAGATTAATATGTGCCAACGATGATGGTTAGAGATCATCAAGGATTATGAATTCTCAATCCACTACCATCCCGGTAAAGAGAACAAGGTGGAAGATGCTCTAAGTATAAAGGATCTAACATATTTATCAATTATAAGAATTGAGAAGGATCCAATATTTATAGATTTTCAAAGGATGGACATGGGAATAATTATGGAAGGAACATCATCAATCCTTTCTCAAATGATTTCTCAACCATCCATTATGGTTAAAATAAAGTATGCTCAAATAAATGATGTGGAAGTTTAGAAAAGGGTTGAAGATATCAGAAAGGGGAAGTCCTCAAAGTTCCAAATTGTTGAGGAAGGAGTTATGATATTTGGGTTATGACTATGTGCACCATCCAATCCAAAGATAAAGAAATCACTTCTGAATGACTTACATAGCTCAACCTTCACTATTCACCTAGGGATCACAAATATGTATCGATATCTCTAGGATAAATTTTGGTGGTATAATATGGAGAAGGATATTGCTGAATATACATCAAGGTTTTAGGTATGTCTGCAAGTGAAGGCTAAAAGTCAAAAGTCTAAAGGTATGATGCCACAATTATCCATACCAAAATGGAAGTGAGAGAACATCACCATGAAATTTGTCACTAGATTTCCAAAAACATCCATAGGAAACAAAGATATATGAGTTATTGTGGATTGTATTACAATGACAACACAATTTATCATAATTAGAGACGACTTCTCACTAGATCAACTTGCATGGATATACATCAAATAAGTGGTAAGGATGCATAGAGTAACACTATCAATTATATCCAATTGAGATTTAATATTCACCTACAAGTTCTAGAAAAGTCTCTAAGATGATATGAACACTGAGATAAACTTCAGTATGACCTATCATCTCTAAGATGATGGCTAATCTGAGAAAAATATTTAGACACAAGAAGAAATTTTGAGAGCATGTTCTATGGAATTCAATAGAGGATGGGACCAACATCTGCCTCTATTTGAGTTATCTTACATCAATAGTTTCCACTCAAGCATCCAAATGGATCAATATGAATCCATTTATGGGAAAAGATGTATAGAACCAACATGCTGGGATGAAATCAGTGAACGTAAGCTGCTAGGACCTGAAATGGTTGAAGAAATGGTGGAGAAGGTAAAAACCATTTAGCATCATATCAAGGTAGCCAAGATTCGAAAAAAGAGTTATGAAGACAATCTTCGATGAGAACGTAAGTTTAAATTTGGAGACATGGTATTCCTATGAATATCTCTAGGGAAGAAGGTCATGATATTTAGGAAGAAATAGAATCTAATTCTCAGGTACATCGAACCCTTCGAGATTCTTAATCGTGTTGGAGTTGTGGGCTATCGACTAGAACTTCCACATACCATGTCTAAAGTACACAGTGTATTCCACATATCCCTCTTAAGGAAGTATATACTATATCCTTCACATGTACTGAATTTATAGGAGGTACAGATGGAGAATTATCATTCTTACGAGGAGGATCTAGTGGAGATCTTAGATCATAAAGATAAAGTTCTATGCAACAAGACCACTCACCTGGTCAAAGAACTTTGGTAGAATGATAAGTATGAAGAGGCAACATGGGAACTGGAGAAAGTGATGAATGAGAAGTACCCACACCTATTTTCATCTTAGTGTATAAAATTAAATTTCTAGAGCCAAATTTATTAAGGGGGAGGAATGTAATGATCCAAAGTTTAATCAAAGAAACTTCCCTTCTTATAATTATATCATATAATATAATCACATAAAATAAAATTAAGAACACAATAAAAACTTTATAAATTAATAATTAAAAAAATAAAATGCATTTCTAGAAGTTAAGGAACATATACCAAAGGAATAATAACTTGACCTTTAGAATAGTAACATGACCATTATGAATAGTAAACCATACAATTGAATATTTAACTCACAAATGAAAGTATAAGTAAAATTTATCCATTTTTTAAGTGGACATATGATATAATTATATCATAGTATAAGTAAATAAATATTTTACAAATTATTAATTAAGTGTTGGTATTTTTATAAGTCATAAATATTTAATTACAATTTTATGAATAATTTAATAATTTAAAAGATAATTTATCTTCATGAAATTTATTCATAAATTAGTATTTTGATGTATTATGATTATAATATAATTCTATGAGACCTTAGTTATATTTTCAAAATGATATAAATTCAGTTATTGTTTAAAATATGTATTTTTCGAGTAAATATTATTTTAATTAAACATTAAATTTCTCATATTTATAAAATTATTTTCTTAAAATGGAGTTCATTTTTAAATTCTATACATTGAAAAATAGTTATGGTGAATTTTTGGGATTTTTCTTAAATACTTGAATTTTTTGTGAATAGTAAAATACGATAATTTACGATAAAAGATAAATACATGCATTTTGGAGTCATAGATGATGTATGGATGATATAAGCCAATAAAATCGAACTGTCATTTATTATTTTAATATTTTTGGTGATAATTATCAATCTATTCATAGTCTTGAGCCACAATATTAAACTAATGATTAAAATAATAAGAAAACACCCCTCTGATCCACTATAAATACCACCCTCACCACCTCTTCTCCTCACACCTCCCAAGCCTTAAGACTTGTCCAAATTCTACTCAAATATAATCCAAAGACCCTCCCCCACATCTTGAAGCTTTTTTTTAATAAAATACCAAAACCAATTCCCTAAATATTTTCTCAAGAAGAAGGAATAAAGAGGACATTAAGATCAAGTGTAGAATTATTTCAGACATACGGTAAGAGATTCTACCTGAACCTCCATTATTCTTTTGGGTTACTCCTCTATTTCTACCCAAATAAAATTATCTTTTATTTTTATTTACATTTTCTAAATTTGGTTTATATTTTCCAAAATCATGTATCAAGATTCATTCATCCTTCTTTTTTGGGGGTATACATGTTCTTAAAAGGTTCCCTACACAATTATTCTCGATAAGCGATCCTGATTTAAGGGAACTTCTTAAATTCCTACCCAATTTCAAGTGCACTCTATAATATGTTTTAAGCCACCATTATTTTTCTAAAATTACTAATTTTATTATAAAAACTTTTTTGGTTCAATTCTGGTTTGATATAAAAGATTTTTCCATTTTATGCTTTAAATACTCTTTCATATTTTCCTTAAACCACACTAAAATTATTTACTTATAAAGTTTCTTAAATGAAAATTTTTAAAAGTATTCACTTTAGTTTGAATTCACTTATCATGATCTATGCCTATTTTACCTTATTAATGTCCATGTATGATTTAAATCATTTATTTCAATGACACAATTTTGATAATCCCTTATGTTATTCCTTTTTGTAAAGATTATGATACCCAATTATTAGCATGGGTAACCCTTATGTTTATGTTTGATTTCATGTGTATGATTATTTACGTGGAAAACATATTCATGAACTTTTTATTATGGGTTTTCTCGGATAGCAATTAATTGGATAATTTTTAGTCTCATGAGGCGTTATGTGAAACAGTCTTAATGGTTAACCTTGACTTGTGATCCATGTTCAACGGTCTAGGTGGTTAGCCTTGACTTGTGCTCATCTATGTGAAATGATCCTTGAATCGCGATAAAGTCATGTTTTATGTTGCTTACACATTACTATGATTCCATGACTATATGATCCCATGTTATGATTCCTTATATTTAATCATGCACATGACTTTTTATATCATTATGTTATGCCTTCTAACCCATGTTTTAAGATCTACTCTTATGTTTATTTCCTTACAGGAATTTTAGATCATCCCTTTGTTCATTTTATCCCCAGGTTATCCTATACCTATGTAAGGGATCAAAAGAAGTTAGGAGCTCTTTATGAATATTAAATAAAATATGTTCTTATTTTGGAATCATGATGTTTAATTATGTACATAATCTTCGATACACTAGACTTTATGATCCTTATCTTATAATTTGATGTTTAATTATGCTTAAAATAATGTAATGATATGTGTAAAAGGATAAAGTTTCTATATTTTCTATCACTATATTTTAGTTTTTTTATATTATTTTTCTCCTCCATGTATATATTTTAACTTCATACTAACGTTTTCCTTATTTGGGAACCTGTTTATGTATTATTTTAGGTATCATTTATGTTTCACACTCCACTTTTTCAAAGAATGTTTTATTATCCCATTGTATGATTTGGTTTTTAATATAGGTATTTTCAAATATTGAAGATTTGATGAACTATATAAGATTTCAAGTACACAATTTTTTTAAGGTGGGGAGAGAATGCAACACCTCACAAACTTATTTTAAAGGAATAAAAATCATTATAGCTTGATTAACAAGAAATATAAAGATTTAAGAAAATTGTTATATATTTGTTGATGCCCACTAAATGAGAATGATAAATTATAGGATCGAAGAAATAACCAAAGAATAGGTATTATTTTCTCTATAATAAAAATGAAGGAGGAATATGGATACATTAATATTTGGAAACTAAGTTATACAGATTGTGTGACACCCATGAGGATACGTGGTCACATGACCCTGAGAACATCATGAGAATTGGTCATGTACTTCACATGACCTATTTATGATCACGTGAAGCCCCTACGACAAGCCCTCATGTTCTTGTGAAGGCATCTAGAAAAGTGTTTATGATAATTCGAAGGATTCTAGATGAGCTCCTCCAATCTAGAAATATATCAACTGACAGATGATTTAAAATCATCTAAAGTCCCTTTTAAAATAAAAGCTAAAAAATGCATAAGCATATTATGAAAAAAAATTATGTTTATTTTCACACGAAGGGCCCATAAGGCTCGCATGATCAGTTCAAACAGTCACGCGAGATACCTAATGGTGTTATAACCATGCCATGTGAAATTCATTGGCTATTTCACCTTCATCACGAGAAGGGACTCAGGTGTGTCCATTCAATCATGTGACACCCCTTTGTATCCATAGATTAGAAGGGTGACTATCCACGACAACACTCACACACTTTCATGATATCCAACATTGATCACACGATTCACCACATACATGTGGAGTTAATGTCCATGATAATTCTCAAATGCCTTCATGAGGTCCAGTATTGATCATGTGATTCCATGATAGACACCCAATGGGTAGGTATTATAAATTAGTGGATAAAAATATGAAAAATTTATAACCCTTATACAAAGGATATTTTTTTAGTTTTTCATGTGAAGGTCCTATAATGAGCCAACTATGTCTCACGAAGGACCTTAGGAAAGTATCTCTTAGTCATACGAAAGCTTATTTGATAGGTGTCCTAATCTCAAGAAGACTCCTAAACATGTCAGGATAATCTTGTGAAGGTACTTTCATATTAAAAAAATGATCTTTCAAAAGATATGGGTCCAATAAATATGGATATGATGTGATGTTATCTCGGTCACTATTTATAAATAAATGCCATGGATGACCCATAGTAGGTTCATGTGATGCACGTGATCTAATATCCCCTCCACTAAATTGAGCCCATATATGTGATAGATCCACCATTCAAGGAGTAATAGATCATAAGTAGAAAGGAATATAAATTTCTCCCTCCCTACATAAAAATAACAATACACATACATAAGAAACAAATTAGAGCACAAAAGTGAGAGAGGACTTCTCAGAGAAAAAATACATGCTATCATAAAGTTATTCCACTAGGTAAACCTGAGTAATGACCTAAGGAACTATAATAAATGTTTTTATTCTTTTAATTATCACCCTATTTATCACATGAAGGACTTCCAGTGCTCCATCCAAATTATGTGAAAGAGTTTCCACATGTCTACCAGGTCACACAAAACCTCAACAAGATAATTCTTGACAAAAATTGAGGCACATGTGAAATAATGGTTGAAAAATATAGATGAATTAAGTAAAGAGGGATATGATTATTTTCATATGTGGTCATCATTAATTTATCATGACCTATACAAATAATGGGATAACACCCAGAAATGTTATCCATATCATACAATAACACTGAACATGTCAGGCAGATCATCCAACATTACCCAAACATGTCAGCCAGATCATGAGATAACACCCAAACATGTTAGATGAGTCACATGAAGTCATTTGGACATGTCATCCAAATCACGTGAAGTCCTAAAAACATGTTATATGAGTCACATGAAGTAATCAAGACATGTAAGTCAAGTCATGTTAATTCCTCCAGATATGTCATCCAAGTCACATGAAGTCATCCATATATGCTAGCCACATCATGTGGTAGCACTCTAGCATGTCAAACCTGATCATATGACACCCTTGTATTTGTCTGTTTAAATGAAATTAAGGATCCTTAGACAAGTCAGTTGAATCATGTGGAAACCCTCTAATAAGTCTTCTTTAATCATGAGAAGCACCATGGACATATCAGCCTTATAATTAAATAACCCACGAACAAGTCAGTTATATCACACATGAGACACCCTAGGACATATCTAGAAATTCTAAGAAAATGTAAAGTAGACAACCAGGATGTATCCAGAAGACATCCTTTACATGTTAGGCATTTTAGGTAAACATCCAGAGACACGATAGCCTTTTCTAGTAGAAACACTCATACATAAACCAAATTAAACTATAAGGACTCTAATTACTATCTATATAGGATATATAGGATTCCTTATAAAGGTATGAGTTCTAATTGGTCATCCACCTTGGTGTATGACCCTTCATATTTTAGTCACTCTATCCCATGGGACCCAAACTCTCCTGTGGGTTTATCACCTTTACTCATCTATCAACAGATTGAGAATTTAATTGAACTATGAGGACATAGATTCCTACTATAAGAAAGATATTTAGGACTCCATCCTAAGGCATGATCTTCATATCAAACACCCCGGTAGGGATACCTCATTGAATAAGTACCATGTTCATATATGGTGAGTTTCTAGAAATTGATATCCCTTATTTCTCACACTGAGCATGACTCATATGGGATTAAGGATTTTCTATGATCATATCATTTGCATCATAAATTTCCCAGAGACAATGCCACATTAGTGTGTAAGCCCCGTCTAGTGACATGATACAACTTCCTCTATACAAGGCCATCCACCTTGGTGTAAGTCTCAAAGGAATTCCCATATTGGAAAACCCATGGGAAATAAACCTTAGAAGAATTAATTACCAGACACATCCCATCACTAGGTTAAGGGAATATTGAACTATGTTGACTATGGTTCCTTTTATAAGATGGATATGTAGGATTCCTTCTTAAATATCGAGAACAATACCTGGTGCCTATATTCCCTCATATATTACCTTTATATGTGGTTTTAAACTCCATGGATTGAACTTAAATGAAATAAATGGGTTTTTATTCATTTAATAAATTGGATAAGTAGGATTCCTCATAAAGTTTCAATCCCATCCTCAAAATACTAATCACCTCTCTGGATGATAGTAAGATCCAGAGTTCCTAGTTATATGGCTTCAAAATATAAGAAACTACCCATTTTTAATAAATAATAGGAAACAGATGGAGATACTTGGATAAATATAAATGTCATAATTAATAGATTCCCATTTACATATAGAATAATTAAAAACCTGATAATTTTGTTAGGGTAATAGTCTCATATTGTGATTTGGAAGAGATTCATGAACATATCTGAAATCTATACCAAACAATTCTAGCTAGAATCAAATATTCTGACCATTTATTAAAAATAAAATAAAAAATAGATAAGGAAGCAAACGAGGTCAAACAAATGGAATTTCTATAATTCATAAAATAATAGAATTAAATATATTAATATAACATATCATTTTTATAATCATAGTCATTAGTATTTTCCCACTTAGAATAAGAATTAACTTGTTTGAAGATCTTAAGGATCTTTGCATTGGTCCTTATTGGAACCTTAGAGAAGTTTCTGGTGGTCATGGTCCTTATCAGATTGGTGTAGTCCTTTCATGGAGTTATCTTTATAGGAGGAGTATAACCCTTAATATCAGTCATCCTTTTCATTCCATTGATGATAACATCCTTAAATGAGGCATGAAAACTACCTAAAGCCTTAAGGGGAGTGCTATCACTCACCCGTTCATCATTAGAAAAATCACCCCACTTATCAATGACTCTTAAAGAGTTGAAAATGTTCTAGATATCCTACTAATAATTATCTTGAGTATAAAATTGATTGAGATCACGATCCAGGGTATTAATTGTATCCTCTATTTAATTACCCTCATATAATATCAAAGGTAGGAAAACTTCCCTATTTGTGACTATTTCTTCTGGAATTGGGGATGAAATCATTTGTTTAAGGTTCAAACATTCCAATCGGTTTCTAACCGGTTTGTTTGTAGAACTAAAAACATCCAATGATTCTATATCCATTTGGACCTACTTTACAAAGGTAGGTGCTCATTATTTGTGGATCAATAAGGCTTAAGAATTTTCATTGGTCGAGAGGATGGGAGGTTGGACTCATCACACCTTTTTGATGGGAATTATTGTCTACTCCGAGACTCTCTTTATAGATTTAAGTTATGTTCGTGAATCCTTATTAAATTACCAAGTATGAAAATGATCTTTCCTTAGATCTGACAATCAATGATTGATATGTATAAGATTTAGAAAATCTTTTATATGTATTTGAGGTACTTCATTGATAGAGAATCATCTGTATTTTCTAGAGATTCTTAGTCAATGGTATCCTTCAATACATTATATAGAGATCTCTTGGTCATTATAATAACCATACTGGTTTTAAAGCCACTCAGTGGGGCACTTGAATATTATTTTCGTTCAAAAGGACATGGATTATTTCAGAGTTGGGATCTTACCCGTAGATGGGCTACCTACGTATCCCTGTTTAGAAAAGGAATCAGAACCCACATAGTTTGAGTAAAGAAGTTTTTGGTTTATGAATGGTTGATGGCTAAAATAAAGATGTCATAATTACTTTTATGCTCTAAGCTCACATGGGTCATGATCGGTATGAGAAACAAGAGGTATTGGTAAAACTTGACAATTGTGCCATGAAAGATGCAATCATAAGAAATAATGTGGGGCTTATGTATCTATGACTGCCCAGATAGATGAGGATTGGGATTTACTTCAGGGAAGAAACCTGAGAACAAGGTCCATAAAGGTATATGAGATTTACGTAGATTTGGATACTTAACTTAGGGATTACTCCTGAGAAGGATGCCAAAATTAGAGGGGAATTATGATTGGGTTTTACTCCTGAGAAGGAAGCCTGAATCAAAAGAAAATTAATACTGGTTAAGAGAAATTATGACTGGGGCTTATTCCTGAGAAGGAGGCCCAGGTTAAAGGAACTTGAGAACTGGGGCTTACTCCTAAGGAGGATGCCCAGGTTAAAGGAATTTGGGATTTGGGGATTAATCCTAAGGAGGATGCCCATATTTGGGAACTTGAACTGGGGCTTACTCTTGAAAAGGAGGCCCAATTTAGGGGATTATTTCTGGGGCTTACTCCTAAAAAGGAGGCCCATATTTGTGAACTTGAACTGGGGATTACTCCTGAGAAGGAGGCCTAGGTTAGGAAATTATGATTGGGGATTACTCCTGAAAAGGAGGCCCAGGTTAGGGGATTATAACTGGGGCTTACTCCTAAAAAGGATGCCCAAAATTAAGGGAATTTGAAGACTGGGGATTACTCTTGAGGAGGACGCCCATATTAAAGATATTTTCATCTTAATGGATGAGGTTGAATGAATGAAATGTCTAACCTTTGTGACATAAAGAGATGTAAATCACTAGTTTTTAAGAGATTTTCCACATAATTCCTTTCAAATAAGGGAGCCAACAAAGGAACCATTCCATAAATGGTTTTAAAGAAGGTTCTGAAGGTTGAATCTTGAATAGGAGAGGTGGATTTGAATAAGAGAGGTGAATAGGTAGGAGGGGAACCCAAAAAGAAGTAGGCGCATAGGTCCTATTGGGGTGCGCAGGTACTGGTCGTGCAGGTATACCTGCGTGACACATAGGTACCTACACGATGATCAAACCATAGGGTAATACCTGGGCAAGGATTGGATCAATCCCTTAGTATTACCCCTAGAGGCTTTTAAATGAGTGGTTCGCGGGTTCTGTTGAAGGGATAAGGTGGCGCACAAGTGTCTTCATTTCCCTGAAGGGTTAGACACTTAGGCGCGCAGGTGTTGATTAATTTCAACACCTAGGCTTTCTTCCCCCT
Organism: Viscum album; assembly: GCA_963277665.1. Taxonomy (NCBI): domain Eukaryota; kingdom Viridiplantae; phylum Streptophyta; class Magnoliopsida; order Santalales; family Viscaceae; genus Viscum; species Viscum album. Next base: position 1,465,165,211 of record OY728139.1, read on the forward strand.
CTTTAAATCTTCTGTTCTAGGTAATAAATTACCTTATAAGTGTTTGGAAGGCTTCGAGAAGAGACTAGGGTGCCGAGAGCTCAAATCTGAGTTTCTGGATTTTTTCGTCCCCGAAATGGGGGGCCCACAAGGGGTATTTATAGGCCTTTGAATACCTTGGGAGAAAATAACTTAGGGTGCGCAAGTCACATGCGCGAACAATATGAGGCGCGCAAGTATACTTGTGCGGCCATGATGAAACTTGCGTGACCCAAGTGTAAACAAATCCTTGTTCATGCCTTTGTCAATTTTTGATGTTTCTTAAAAGGATGAATCACTTTGTGTTAAGGTACTTCCCTTTTCATTAGTTAGACTCTGTGACGGAAAGGATCATCAAAAAAAAGTCCCCCCTCAGAGTTGGATCCGAAAGGAAAGAGGATTTAACTCTGAGGTAAAGAAGAAAACCAAGGAAGGGTGGCACGCAGGTTTTGAGTGCGTAGATAGCGGCGCGCAGGTGCGAGCCGCACAGGTTTCGACACACAGGGGTGTGGCCTTGCCTATAAATATGAACCTCAATCTCTTGCAAAGAACCCGACTTTGAACAATTCGAGATCTCGCCGCACAAGTTGCCTTCATCACGCAAGTGTCTTGTTTTCCGCTGGTTCTTTGTGTCGCACTTCTGTATAGGTATTCGGACTTGCTCAGTGATACTTGCGTGAAAATAACTTTCACGACACAACAATACTTGCACGCCAAAATTGGACTTGCGCACCTTAATTCCTTATCCATTTTTTCAAATTTCTTCACAAATTTTATGAAAAAATAACTCACTTAAGAGTTAATTATTCAACCTTTGTGCAGATTCAATGGCTCCTCGATGAATCGGAACTACTGATGAACTGGCGAGCAAGCAGATTGATGATATGATAAACATTGTAGGCCATGATTACTATGATATCTACGACAATAATCTTCCAGATTTGGCCAAGTACTTGAAGAAGTATCATCGTGACTTTCCACACAACATCTACTTGCCTCTGTATGGGCATGTTCATCTACAAGACGTCAACATTCCAGAGGCAAAGAACTATCTCCCAAATTCTTGGTTTCAGAATTACAACAACTTTGCTTCAGCAAATATCTCAAGTGGAGGAGAATTTTTAAATACTAGAACAATGGAGAAGGCCTATATGATGCATTATAGCCCTTGTGGCAAGATCTCAAACCTCACAAGACCGAGATGCAACCACACTGTTATCCTTCAATCTTCTGAAATTCTCAGATGGATCAATCCAAAGGCTAGAAAAAGAGTTGGGACTTCCGTCTTGGAGGAGGTGTGAAGCCAACTTGGATGTGGGCATACTGGGTGCGACAAACCTATGCAAAGTTTGTCGAGTATTTGAAAGGAGTTGCGATATATGAAGCTGTCTGGGCTGGGCAGACATATGTCTATAGAAATGATGAGTTTGTGACGGATCTAATCAGCCGCTGGAGCCCAGAAACAAATTCTTTTCATATGAATCATGGATAAGTAGGCATCAATTTTAGGGATGTCTACAAAATCTTGGGGGATCCAATTATGGGCGACATGTATGATGAATTCATCCCCCCAAGGAGACTTGGAATGATTCAGAGAAGACTCCGGCTTTGGCTCGGGAATTATTAAAAATTTTCCACAAGCTCAAGAGTTCAAAGACCTCCCTAACTCATTCTAGAAAGGGTATTCATCCAAAGGAGTGGATGAATATGTTTCTTACCAAGAAGGAGGAGAAGGATTCGAAGGAAAAGGGGCCCACCTGTACTCATCCTACTAACTACCCTAGAAAAGAGAAGAGGGGTGCTCTTGGCACATTCTGGCCGACCCTGGAAGTAGGAGAATTTGAGAAGTAGGGATATGAAGTAAATTAGAGAATCTCAAAAAAGACCCGTCTGGTGGGCTTCTTAGCCTTCTGGATCAGTGTTTATATTCTACTAATCAGGGATTCGAAGGGAGGCGTTAGGCCAGGGACCTTTGTTGTGGCAGCCAAGTTGGCTGAGAAGAAAATGGTTGGGTTGGCCACCCCCATTTTGGAGAATATTCACAGGAGCTTACTCCATGTATTTATGGGTAAGTATCATTTGAGAATAGGGGACCATTCCATGTTTTGTGAGGATGGATCACCACTCATTTCTGGACATATGATGTACAGAACGGAGTACAGGTTCCTGGAATCTCTTTCAGGCCATCAGTGCAGGCATATTCTGGAATTGCTCCGTTAGCTCTCAACATATATGATATGAAGATGAGGCTGAACATGTTTAAGGAATTCAATTTCTTTCCTTATGGAGACCCACCAACTGGGCGGTTTGCTGATGATGGAACCGCCGATTTGGAATTGAGTTCGTACATGTTGGATTGCAGAGATGGTGTACTGGACACCAGGATTAATGGAGAGATTATATGTGAGGCCTATGCTCCATACCGATTTTCACACCAATTCAAGTGTCTGCAGCAGACTGTTGTATCCCCTCCTGTGCATTTCAGGTCAGAGCAGCATCCTATGGTTGCCCGACAACTATGGTTGCTGACATCTATGGAGAAGATCAGGGCAGTGTTTGATCTACCAGTTCATAAAGTGGCAAATAACTTGACTACATGGTATGCCAAGAACTGGATAGCATCATACTTTGAAGGGGTGTTGAATCATCCGGTTTATCAGGTGGGGAAAAAGAAAAGAACTGTAGATAAAGAAACCCTTCATCAGGAAGGTGATGCTTACCCACATGGAGCTGATTCACCAGGTTCCTCACCTAGGGCTGACTCGTCGGATTCCCAAGATGGGGATGACGAGGCACAACATGCGGCAAAGCGGCCTCGTGCTAGATATAATCCTCCTGTCAGAATCAAGAGACCAACTCCATCAACTTATAGTGAGTTAATTCATTGGAGAAATTTAATCATCATTACTTTATTGAGAAACAAGTCTTATTTTCTTATCCTTTATCTGTAATTACAGGAGCAGTGAAGTAGCCGAAGTCCAAGATTGTAGGACCCTCCTCACAGCCTTCTGGTACACATGTTGAATATCTATGATCAGAGGCTGTCCAGACATGGAGAACTTTATATTGTGATGCTGAAACTGCCTGGCTGGATCTGTACGAGGGGCTATAAATCCCTGGAATAGGGAATCTTCGAGCTTCTACAGATATCCGTTACAAGGATAACCCCGATGAAGTGTGGGATTACATCAGAGAGTTGGAGATGCTCATATATGCCATCGATTATTCCATTCCTATCACCAAGCGGGTGAAGGAAATGATAGATCGTGGCGCCACTGGGGGGACTGGTGGTTCTGGAGATGAGGAGTGGTATGATTATGTGGCTCCTAAAGATGTGAGTTTCTTTCCTTATTTTATTTGCAACTTGATTTCAGTCAAAGCTTTGTTATTAAAGGAAATTACTTTCTTCATCTTGTAGCTTGAAAAGAAAGGAACTACTGAGGTTCCTTCACCATTGTATTTCCCTGGTGGTACTGCCATCGGGGCTAATGAATCTCCTCGTGAGCCGGGCGAGATATCTCCAGGCCAACAAGCCATGGAGGAAGAGTTAGACATGGATTTTCATTCTCCAATTCCTGTATTTGGAGATGATGATGTCAACACTCCTAAGAAGCCAAATAAGCAAAGGCATCGAAGGAATAAGTCTACAGCTAAACGCTTCATTAGTAGTGGTAAGTCCTTCAGATTGTCATCAGTATTAACCCATGAAAATATTGCTCATACTTCTTGGGATTGTAGGGTATTTTTCAATTTCCCCTTTGAGGGAGAGGATTGACCCTCCTTTGAGGATGACAAAGGGTACAGGTGAACATTCACAAGTTCATGCTGGCTTGGATGCTCTTAAAGAGGAGCCAACGTCTATTCCCAGTATCAGTCATGCTGCTGCTGTAAGGAGAGAAGAGACTGATTCTGGTAAATTAACAATGCTTCATAAGATGTTGAATGAAAACATCAACTGAATTCCATTCTATGATACTTTAGGTTCAACCCCTGCACCGGAACATTTAGCGGCCACTAAAACTGACGCCGCAATTTTATCTGAATATGTTGTCTGGGGTTATAGGCCACAACATGAAGGTTGCCAAGAAGATGTATCGAATGCTCCCACTGGTGAGACTAACCAAGAATCTAAGATAACATTGGATGAAATGATGGAACTTGGCCCATATTCTGAAGATTTTTTATATCATGTTAAATTACCATGTAATTTAGAAGATTTTGGACATGATTGTTATCCTTCGTCCTATTAAAATAACTTCTTATTACATCTCTGCCCATGATTGGTTCAAATGTGCAGTTCCATATGAACAAGCTGCTGAACTGCCAATGCCTGAAGGGGGTATGGACAACCCTACTATTACAAAAACACTTGCTCAAGTGGATCTGAACCCGGTAGAGATTCCTCAAACTTGTCTTGAAGATCCTGTTGAAGCTAGGAAAGATGGGGAGGATCCTTCTCCTATTGCTGATCTACTGTTAGGTAAGAGATAAAAATATTTGTGGCTGCACTTAATTTGAAATATTTCCAATCAAATTTTGTTATCCTTTGAAACTAACCAAAAAAACATTCAATTAACCATGTAGGGCCATCAATTTTAGTGGCTAGATCTGGAGGTGAAGCCTCAGCCTCCGTCCCAATGGAAATAAAAGTAACAAGGGTTAGGGGGGAAGGAGCAGAATAGGGCACTTCTCTAAGTGTATTAATCCCAGATTATATTCCCACTTGTGATAGTGATGCTAATTCAGACATGGAAGTACAAAAGGCGCTCCAATTTTCACGACACAAGGCATGGCAGAATATATGGAAGATCATATCTGAAGTGCCTCTTGAAGAGATGTCATCGAAGATCCCCCGACTGTCATCCTGGTTCGTTATGTTGGGACTTGGCAGTTTTGGATATCAAGAGATCCATTCCGCGGTAAAACAAGTCATCTTAATAAGGGAGAAGGAGCAGAAGTACCATCATGATTTGACCAGAGTAAGGCTGTCAGCCAATATCAGTGAATTTGAGGCTGTGGTGTCCCGAACTAAGGCTGATCATGCTGCCAAGTTAAAGGAGATGAAGCATAAGATCAAAGAGAAAGTTTTCCAGAAGATGCACCTTCAGCAACAGTTAGATGCTGTTACTGGGGAACTTGACCAGCATAATAATTCACTGGAAGGAGTTCAAACGAATGGTATGAAATCCATTATAGATGCCAAGAAAGCACTCCATCAAGCTGAAAAGAGTGAAGCTAGTCAAGTGCATGAGCTTCAAGTGGCTGCTGATGAAGCTCGAGATGCCGTAAATCAAATGAAGATTTATGTTGACAGCCTTTTGTAATTCTTTGAAAAGAGAAGAGACTCCAGTTTGTGGATGTCCTTCTAACTTTTGTGCATCAAATGAAAAATTATTTCATCTTCAATCATTTGTTCATGCCTTCTTTTACTACCTGCTTTAAATTTTTACCCAATCCAATGGGCCTAGTAAGCATAGTTTTATTTTTTTCTAGGATTATTATAAATAACCCTACAAACTTTGAATCTTTAATTGCTCAATATTACCTAAATCATATGAAATTTATGTTTAGTGAGCTAGGACTTGACTTTTATTCAGAGTTCCATTATCTTTTGTGGGCAGTTTAAAGTCATGCATGTCAGACATAAAAAGGCTAATGTTTAAGGTCGAAATATCTTTGACCGAATGGATTAAAATTGACTCAATTCCTTGATAATTTATCTGAAAACATATTACCATATTCAAGTAAGAGGGAAAATATGTAAACTATGAATTAAGAAATTTTGAATCTGAGGAATGATATGAAAAAAGGACTAAAAGGAATTAGAAGAAGTATTTCCCAAGAATGAAGTTACCACTATTTAACAAACACGTTAGGGGGTTGGATTATGCGGGGCCGCTTAAGGGCATTGGATGCATAGTCAAATAATAGCATCATTTGGCTGACATGCCTATTATGTAGACTACTTATGCAAGGCCGCCTAAGGGAACGTGCTGCATAATCAGGCAAAAGAACTCTCAGAAATTTACTTTTCTACTGCTAAAAATTCAGTGAAAGTTTATGGAGATTCAAATTTTCCAAATCATAGAGTATGATGTATGGAGAGAGGTACTTGAATATGAAGAGGATATTTCCAATCAAGATTGTCAAATAATTGGATGAATGTCACTCCCATGAAGGTCTGACCCAAACTTAGGGAAGGGAAATATAAACCATAGACATGAATACTTTCAATTCATGAAAAAGTGTATGGGAAAAATATGTTAAGGATGGATATTTTTTGCGGATCCCTACATATTTTCATTAAGAAAAATAAGGAAAAAAGAGGTTTTCCTCCCAATAATAAAGTTACCACTATTTAACAAACCCGTTAGGGGGTTGAATTATGTAGGGACACCTAAGGGAATTGGCTGCATAGTCAAATAATAGCATCTTTTGGCTGACAGTTTTGTTATGTAGACTATTTATGCAAGGCCACCGAAGAGCACGTGCTGCATAGTCAGTCAAAAGAACTCTCAGGTATCAAACATTTTGTGACCATAAGTCAAGAAAAAAGGATTATGGAGATCTAGAAGTATTTAAGGTTAGGATTATGACACATAACAATGGGAATTGTTCAATGCATGTATAGATACATAGACCAATGCTAACTATAATTATGTTGTGGCTGGGTCCTGAATTGAGGTGCTGGACTTCACTACGTATCCCATAAGGATGGAAATCAAGCCATATGTAGTTCTTGAAATACAGTTTAACATCATGTGGGATGAGAGTGTAGGAGATCTTAGTTTAGGGTCATAGAACTCATACCATTATAAGGAATACATAGTTTGTGTTTGTTATAAACCTAATGTTAATGAAGACCAGGGTTTTCATACCACATTCATGTTTTCACAAAGGGAATTTTCAGCCAGCGGACTGAAAGTGAAATTTTGGGTTAGGCCCAAAGACTTGGGGATGGATTCGAGGGATGCTCAAACGTTCCTACGTATCCCATAAGGATGGGAATCAAGCTGCACATAGTTCTTGAAATACCCTATGTACATATTTGGTTCGTACATGTAACGGGTGAAAGGGGACTTTAGTGCAATGATGGTTTGACCCAAGATTAAAGGTTCAGGCATTGCCAGGTATACACATAGTCTTTGGAATATAACATGATTGGAGATCAATGTAAATAATGATTCCCTCTCAGGTTAGGGCATCAAAGAATGTTGTAGTTTATTTTCATACAGGACAAAATTGCTATACAGTTTAACGTCATATAACAAGGATGATGGTGAACCAATGTAAAAAATATTGGTTCTGGGTACGGTTTAACGAATCAACATCATATGAGATGAAGGTGAACCGATGTGAATAGATTGGTTTTGGACTTGAACCTCAGGAGGTTGCCTACGTACCCATTCTAGAAGGCAAGGATCAAAGTCCGCATAGTTCAATTAAAGAATGAATTGATGATCAAGTTGTTCCAAACTAAAAAAATAGTTTTGGGACTTACACATGGTTAGCGTCCCAGAGAGGGTGTCATGGTTGAAGTTTACTCTAAGATCACGTGAGTCATACTCAGTGTGAGAAACAATAGGTAGCAAAAACCTTAACAATGCAAAGTTTAATGTCATGTAGGACATATGAAGGGATTATGCAGTTTAAAGTCTTGCAGTGAAGACTATTGGTGCTTCACAGTTTAGTGTCATGTAGCAGGGAAAAAATATAGTTTAACGTCATGTAGGACATATTAAGGGACTTTGTTCAGTTTTACGTCATGTAGGATGAATGAGAAGTACAGTTTAACGTCATGTAGGAAAAATATAGGGACACAGTTTAACATCATGTTGGATGTGAACAAAGTTTTGCGTCATGTTGGACAATAAGGGTGCTGTACAGTTTAGCGTCCTATATCTAAGACGATGGGGACAATACAGTTTAACATCATGTTGGATGAAAGGGGGACTGTGCAGTTTAATGTCATGCAGTAAAGAAAAAAGAGGACACAGTTTAACGTCATGTTGGACGTATTAGGGACTTTTTCATAGTTTAACGTCATGTTGGAATTCTGTACAATTTAGCATCATTTAGCTAGGATGTCACAGTTTAACATCATGTTGGACGAAGAAGGGACTGTGCAGTTTAAAGTCATGCAGTAAGGACTTAAGAAGAGCTGTATAGTTTAATGCCATATAGCAAGGGAGACACAGTTTAACGTCGTGTTGGACATAAGTGAAAATAGTTTAAGTTCATATGCATGGAACAATATGTATTTGTATTATACAAAATACTTTTTAGAAATATGGCATTGGTTAGAGTAGTGATGAGTTCTCTATCCATTGATATTAAAGAATAAGCTCCATTGGAGCAGACCTTATGTATTGAGTGAGGTCCTTTTCATTTTGGTTCAAGCTTGGGAGGTTTCTTTCCTGGTATCATTGGAGTTCTGATAACCAATACCAATTCTCCCTAAATAAATGAACAAAGATGAACTTTTTTATTCAAATTTTGTGCTATTCGATTTTGATAGACTTCCAAGTGGTGTAGGGAGCACAATATTTTCTCATCTAATCGTTCCAATTCATCCAATCACTTTTGAGATTGTTCATCTGTAGACGACTGATCACAAATGTATACTCTAAGAGAAGGTAATTGAACTTTAATGGGAATGACTGCTTCCGTTCCATATACAAATGAATATGGAGTTGACCACATTGCAGTGCGGGTGGTGGTCCGATAAGCCCATAAATCATGAAAGAGTTTATTAGGCCATGACTTCTTATCTTTATCCACCATCTTTTGCAGTATGTTTGAAAGAGTCTTATTGAAGGCTTCTATCTGTCCATTGGCCGCTGCATGATATCGAGAGGAATGGTTGGATTTTATGTTGTATTCTTGATACAACTTCCTTACCTCGGATGAACAGAAGTTGGTGCCATTGTTCATCAATATGGTATGAGGGACACCAAATCTGGTAATGATGTTAGACTTGATGAAGCTAACAATGATTTTAGAACTAACTTCTTTGAGAGGTATTTCCTCTGCCCATTTTGAAAAGAAGTCAGTAGAAATAAGAATATACTTAAACTAATTGGCTGTAGATGAAGGGTAAGGTCCCACTACATCCATTCCCCATGTGGAAAATGACCACGAGTATTTAGCTGTATGAAGAAATTCTGGGGGTTGATGAATGAAGTTGGCACATACTTGGCATGAATGACACTTCTTTTTGAAATAAACACAATCTTGTATCATTGAAGGCCAAAAGTATCTAAGACTTCAAATTTGACCAGATAGTCTATGTCCAGACTGGTGTCCACCACAGACTCCTGCATGTACTTCTTTCATGAAAGCCATTGTCTCTTCACCATTGATGCATATGAAGATAATTCCATCAAAACCTCTTTTGTAGAGAATTTTTTCTAGGTGATATAGGCTGTCATAAAGAGTAAAATTGACTACACATCGCCAAATTTGTTCTTTCCCGGCTCTATCAGGTGGAAGTGTTCCATTTTAAAGGTATTCCCTGATAGGTGTCATACATCCTGTAGTATGACCATACGGTTCAGAAACGGGACTAATTTCATTGATTTCCTCTGCTCTGGTTTCAACATAAGGTGAAATTGTACGATGGTGGGCAATACTGATGATTTTATCGTCCTGATTTGGATCTTCCAGAGTTGTGGCTATATTAGCCAGTGCATCAGCTTGGGCATTTTGTGATCTCGGGACATAATAAAATATCGGTTCCAAAGGAAATTCCGCCATTAACTCTCTGACGTAATCATACAAAGGTATTAGTTCTTCTTTTCTTATTGCATAATCCCCATTGACTTGTTTGATTATCAGGTCTGAATCACCTTTCACCTTTAAGTGACTCACTTGTGCTTGAATTGCTAACTCCAATCCTGTGATGAGAGCTTGTTATTCTGCTTCATTATTTGTACCGCCTTCCTGCAATAAGAAATAATAAGGTAGCACTTCCTTTTCTGGGGAAATAAGAACAATTACTAACCCAACTTTTTGGAATTTAGGATCTTCCATTTTCTTCCCTGTTGGACTTTTGGAAGCACCATCAAAGTACATTTCCCATGTTTCAAGATTATCTTGAATAGAAAAGACTTCTTCATCAGGAAGTTCAATATATGAAGATATATCTTCTACTGAAGGATGTTCAAAATGAAAATCAGCCAGAGCTTGGACCTTTATTTCCTTTTGAGACACATATTGGATATCAAATTGCTGCAAAATAACTGCCCACCTTACCAGACGTCCTGTAAGAATTGGATGACTAAGGATGAATTTGAACGGGTTATTGAGATATACCAATTGGACCTCATGATGTTTCAGGTAGTGTCTCAATTTTTGAACCGAAAATATTAATGCTAGGCAGCACTTCTCAATATTTTAATATCAAGTTTCTACTTCAAGCATAGTTTGACTGAGATAGTAGAGGCTGTTTTCATTCCCAACATCATTCTTGTGGGCAAGGAAGGAACCCAATGATCACTCTAAAGCTGTCACGTAAAGAATTAGTGGACTTCCTTCAATAGGTGGCATTAATACTGGTGGAATCAAGAGATATTTCTTGAGAATAATGAATGAATCTTGACATTCTTCAGTCCACTGGTAAGTGACTCCCTTCTTCATCAATTTGGTGAAGGGTAAACTTTTGCCTGCCAAATTGGCGATGAAACACCGAATATTGGCCAAGTGTCCTTGAAGTACTATCAATTATTTCAAATTCCGAGGAGGTTACATACCAAGGATTGTCCTTTTCTTCTAAAGATCGACTTCAATACCATGATAGCGTACAACAAAGCCGAGAAATTTTCCCGAGGTTACCCCAAAAGCACATTTCAAGGGGTTCATCTTCAAATTATGTTTTCAAAGTTTGTGGAATATGACTTCCAAATCATCCAAGTGATTAGAACGTTGTTTGGATTTAACCACCAAATCTTCCACATAACATTCAACAAAATTTCCTAAAAAGGGTTTGAAGATACGATGCATGGCACTCTGATATGTTACACCTGTATTCTTCAGGCCAAAGGGCAGTACCCGATAGCAAAAAACACCCTGAGGGGCTCTGAAGGCCATAGATTCCTCATCTTCTGGAGCCATTCAGATTTGATTATATCCTTAATATCCATCCATCAAGGAAAGTTATTCATAGCTAGTTATTGCATCAATTAAGAGTTCTGTTATCAGAACTGGAAAATCATCCTTAGGACAATGCTGATTAAGATATCTAAAATAAATGAAAAATCTAATTTGTACATTCTTATTTTTTATAGGGACAATATTAGCCAACCATTTTGGATATTGAACATCTCTGAAAAAGTTATCTTTGATAAGCTTATCCACTTCAGCTTCAATTCTGGAAGCATAAGTTGGGTGTGTTCTTCTTGCGGCTTGCTTAAATCATCAATGTTCTTCTGGAAAACCCAAACGATGAGTAGAAACATCAGGATCAAGGCCTGGCATCTCTGTATAGTTCCAAGAAAATATATCTCTATTTTGATTTAAAAATGAAATATACATTTCCTTCTCTTCAAGAGTCATGGCCACACTAATTAAAGTGGGGCGTGGATCTTATTTTGTACCCAGATTTATTTCTCTGAGTTCATCCACAGTGGTAGAGATACCCTCTTCAAATGCTGGAGGAGCATCTCTGAGATCTTCCTCTTCTTCTTCAACATGTGTTATCTCTTCTACTTCTACTTTCATAGTAGATGATGAAGAAGAATTTCCATGATTAGGATAGATGTCAAAATTTGAACATCTTGAAGAAGAGGCTTCCATTTCTGAACCTATTAATGATGAAGGGTCTTCCTTGGGTAATAAAGAGGAGATGATGGATTGAGAATCGATATCATCATTCACCTCTGCCATTTCTATAACTTCTTCTGGCCTGGTTAGCAAAATATAGACTTGTTGGATTTCAGCAGATGAAATGAAGACATCTCCATTTGATCTTTCATCATTGCTTGGTGAATCACCACTTTATCCCATGCTGTCTGGATTGATTGTTGTAATTGACATTATGGAAGTTTCAATAAGAGTATTTAGATTCAGGTCTATCCTGTCAATTTGACTGATAGACAACACATAATATATACTCACATGTGTGAATGGGTTTACTGGAATCTTTTCCAAACCATATGAAGCATTAACTTTGGTAACATCCTTTGTTGTGGATTTCTCCTTAACCTTCATGTGATAGAATTATGCCTCAATTTATTGAGATTCACATATTTTGAATGGGGTCTTATCACCATACAATGTTCCAATTTGACCATCGAAACAATATTTGAGGCATTGATGGTATGATGAAGGTATATCCACATGTTGATGTAGCCAAGGTCTTCTAAGAAAAATGTTGAAGGTTGTATCATGATCAACAACCATGAAATCTGAATTGGATACAACGTATCCAAACTGAGTTCTGAGTGTAATATCACCCAGTGGTTCTTGTTCATTTTTATCATTTCCTTTTAACATCAATGTAGAAGGAGATAAATCAGATTCCATGAGGCCCAATCGATGAAGTGTACAAATGGGGATGAGGTTGACTCTTGAACCATTATCAATGAAATCTCTTCGGATGTCTACACCATTGACCTTTACAGATAAGTACAAAGGTCTAATATGTCCATGCACGACATCATCTTCATCTTCATCTGTAAAATATATCACAACATGGAATTCTGCAGGACCATTCTCAACATGGTAGAATTCAGCTGTAGCAATTTCAGTTTCGAACTCCTGAGGACTTGACAAAGCCTCAATGAGTGCCTCCAGAAGATCCTTGGATATAGTCAAGGCATCCAAAATTGATAACTTGTCCGGTAATTGGGCCAAATGTTTCAAGACATCATATTTTTGATCCAATGGTCTTTGTTTTCCAACAAGAACATGTGGTTTCACAGGTTCCTTAGAGGTTGATGCTTTAGAAGTAGATGCTTCTTGTATCGGGGTAGGAGTTGAAAATACTAATGGATTTGGAAGATTAGACCAAATAGGTCTATTTAATTGCTGAGAGGAAGAAGGTGGAACCTCTAACCGATCCTCCAGAATAATTGTGCCAGGACTGAATCTGCTATTGGTGGAAGAATTTTCTTGTTCTTGTTGAGCCCTCTGAAGGGCTCTGCCATGAGTTTCTCCTGCATATACAGTTATAGAAGGGATAGGATTAGAATAGTGGATTTTGGGATATCCACATCTTCCTCTTTATACCATACCTCTGGAACTCTCTCTAATTACTCTATTTGATACAAGGAACTCAGGCTCATCAAAATCAAAACTGTGACTGGCATAAGGATCTGTCAAATGAATCATGTTAACAGAACCAAAGATCAACTCTTCTTCTGAGGAAGACTCTACCTGATTAGCCAGTTGAGGCTGTGCCGTTTGGTGTGGCGGTGACCATTGATTTGAAGTAGATGACATAAAATCTACTAGAGTCAAAGATAACTTGGTCTTTGACACGATCTCATCTTCTTCTGATTGTTCCTCTTTCTTTGAATTATGATGTTTCTTTGAGGATTTTCCCTCTGATGAAGAGGGTTTTTCTGTGGAATTCATAGCAGAAGACACAACTGGTTTCTTCAATTGTGTTCACAAAATGGAATGAGTTTGGTTGATCATTTTCCTGACCATCCAATCATCATATTTCTGCGCATTTTTGTTTTTTTTACTTCTTGCTACTCACCTTCTTCCTCTAGATTTGTAGTAGTAAAACATGATACCTGAGCTGAAGAAACGTTTGGTTTGACTTTTCCTAAGTCCACCATCTTTTTCAGGAGGTCTTTGAAGACAAAACAATCCCGAATGGGATGCCCCAACATCTGAGGAAATGGGAAATAGTTGGGGCGGTCTTCATCTCTTTCCTTGTTAGGCCTTTTGGGACTTGAAAGCTGAGCCAAGTTATTTTCCAGATCCGAAATGAAATAAGCAGGAACTTGTTCATTTTGGAAAGAGTAAATTTTTCTCTTTAGATCCTCAAATTGTTTCTGTCTTTGATCTTTTTGATCATCTTGATGAAATGGCCTCTGTTGTTGACGCTCAGGAGGCAGAGCCATTCTAGAAGATGAAGGTCTTGATGTGGAAGCAGGTACATGTGCTTTTTTTGAAAAGAAGGACATATAACATTAATGACGAAGATCAGCAGTCGTACAAGAGAAAATCCATGAAGGGAAATTGTCCATCCAGAGCTGGTTAACATCGAAGGGGACTGAGTTCGCCAGCTGGTGAGGCACATTATTTCCTTCCCTTTTGGTAAAGGAGAAGGTACAGTAAGAAAATCCTTAGCGAAGAGCACAAATTCTCTTGGTGATGGAGAAAAATGACTGGAGTCTTCCATCGTTGTTGTTGATAGCATTGATTACGGTGAGGCAGTCAGATTAAATGATGATATCAACCCATCCATGATCCACAGTGAGCATCATACCGGCAAGGATGGCCATGGCTTCAACAACTGCGGGCTCCCAGGAAGCCTGATGTGGTTCGTATTTTGCAGTAAGGATTTGCCCCAGATGGTTTCAGGCCAGGAGGCCTAGGGCGACAAGCCCATCCTTTGGGAGCGATGCGTCCACGTTAATCTTAAGGGTCCCTTCCGTTGGGGGATTCCAAGGAAGGGGAAGGTAGGGGGTATCACCAGGCATAAAATGTCCATTATGGTCTTTCGAGCCCTCAATCCAGGAGGTGGCCCGTTCAATCCAGAATTCGGGGGGTTTGTGAGCTTGATAAAAAATGACATCGTTGTGCCGGACCCTAATAATCCAGGACAGAGTGCAAAGTGAACCTGAAGAAGCCAAGGAAAGATAGGAGCACCACCGTATCAAAAGATCAGGAAGGTCAGAGGACAATGCCATTGAAGTGGCAGAAGTCAGCCCCCATTTATTCCAAATTTGCTCAGCTCCTGGGCAGTGAATGATAGTGTACAAAGGAGTTTCAGGAATGTTCAGGCAGAAAGGGAAAAAATCAGTACTGGACATATGTTGGTGAACGAGGAGGCTCATGGTTGGAAGAGTACCCATGCAGACCTGCCACCAAAACTGGTGAATTTTAGGGGGAACATTGAGCTTCCACACCAAGTTCCAAGGTCCCTCAACCTGGTCGACTGAGTGGTTGCCAAGAACCAGTTTGTAGCCGGACCTCACCGTGTATTCGCCTGAGGAATCATTGATCCAGAAAAGCTGGTTGGGGCATACATCAAGTACCAAGGGAATGCTAAGGATTATTCTTTGATCCCTTTCATTAAACCAATCAAATATTTTTTCCAGACACCACCCCTATCCCTAGTCGGAAAGGAGGCAGCTGACAGTGGCGTTTTCAAGACCTGGTTGGACATGGGATGTAGCCTAAATATCATTATTATCGATAAGCCAAGGATCTGTCCAGATATTGACTGATGAGCCAGACCCTATCCTCCAGCCTAGTCCTTTTTCCAGGAGCTTTTTATCCCCCAGATTCTTCTCCAAAGGAAGCTAGGACGGGGACCAAGAGAGGAAGCACGAAAGTCCATGTGGGAAAAGTACTTATCCTGGAGAACTCGTGCACAAAGATATGATGGGAGGTTAAGAAGACTCCATCCTTGCATGGCCAAAAGTGCATCATTGAAGAGACACAGATTCCGGAATCCCATCCCTCCCTCTGATTTGGAATTTTAGAGTTTCTCTCAAGACATCCAGTGGGGTCGATTCCTTCTATCATTATTCCCCCACCAGAAATTGGCAGTGCGTGTGTGGATCTGGTCGACGATGAAAGTCAGAAGCTTAAACAGGGACATAACGTAGCTAGGAATAGATTGCATGATAGCTTTGATGAGGGTCTCTTTTCCATCTTTAGATATTCCTTTAGGGGACCAACCTAGATTTTTTTCTCGATCCTGTCCACAAAAGATGTGAACCTTTCTTTTTTGGATCGGCCAATCACTGTGGGAAGACCAAGGTACTTCTGATGTTTCACAACCATATGGATACCAGCTGATGCACAAAGCTCATTACTCTTAGAAAGAGGCACCCCAGCACTAAAAGAAATTTCAAATTTTCCATGATTGATTGATTGTCCAGACGCCCTCTCATACTGTTGGATCACTTGGATGATTACCCGACATTCATTAATTGTTGCTCTGAAAAACTGGAGGCAGTCATCGGCGAAGAAAAGATGCGACACTGGTGGGATAACACGACAGACCTTTTCCCCAGGAATAGATCTAGAGGATGCAGCCCTGGAAATAAGATTAGAGAACACATCATCCACCAATATGAAGAGAAAAGGGGATAGGGGAACTCCCTGGAGAAGGCCTCGAGATGGGGAGAATCCTCCTGTGATCTCCCTGTTGACCTTGATTTTGAAGGAGACGGTCGAGATGCATTCCATGATCATATCTGTCCATTTAGTGCAAAAACCCATTTTCAGCATGACCATACGAATGAAGTGCCATTCCACTCTATCGTAGGCCTTGATCATATCCATTTTCCAGGCCATGGTTCCTCTTTTCGTGGTTGAGCATGATTTCATAGAATGGAACACTTCGTGGGCCACAATCGCATTATCAGTAATCAGTCTCTTGGCCATGAAGGCACTTTGATTCTCAGAGATAATATCAGGTAGCCAAGTTCACAGCCGATTGACAAAGATATTAGAGAAGATTTTGTAAGAGACATTACAGAGGCTGATAGGTATAAAATCATGGATCACCAGAGGTTTCTTGATTTTGAGAATGCGGACAAGGATAGTTTCATTGATGGAAGAAATGCTAGTATTCCCATCCCAGATATTTTTTTATCATGTTGTAGATGTCAGGAATGATAATGTGCTAGTATTGTTTAAAGAAGAGGGCATGGAACCCATCCGGTCCTGGGGCCTTAGTGGGATAAAGTTGTTTAAGTTCCTGGAATATCTCGTCATCTGTCACATCTTTGGTGAGCTGTTTATTGATCTCATTAGTGATCACGGGTCTGATACAATCTTCCACCTCGGCAGACATGAAAGTGGTTCCTGCAGCAAAAATGCTCTGGAAATAGTCTATCAAGGCCTCATGGATACCATTTTTGTCAGAGACGTTTCTTCCATCAGGATGTAAGATGCAAGTAATAGCGTTTTTCCTTCTCCTGGCTGAAGCTTTCTGGTGAAAAAACTGGGTATTAGAGTCCCCCTCTTTAATGTGGTTATCCCACCCCCGCATGGCCCAGAAACTTTCCTTGACACATAGGGCCATGTCTAGCTCTCTTTGTGTGGATACAATATTAGAGAGAATGCAATTAGATGTGGTTTGATTGAGGAGGTTGCTTAGTCTCTTTTCAAGGACATCACAGTGCCGGTCGGGGTGCCGAAATTTTTTTATTTCTCCAAGACCTCAAATCAGATGCGACCTGTTGGAGATTGAGGCAAACATCCACTTGAGTGCTTTTCTTGCTTGAATGGATCACCTCTTCGCATTCCTGATCTTTTGACTAGAAGCTCTCAATTATAAAGGGTCTGTGAAGTTGTCTATTTCATTCACCTTGCGTGCAATCAATGAGAATTGGATAGTGGTCCGAGCAGTTAAGGGCCATGTGGCCGATGTGAAACATACTGAACATATTAATCCAATCAGTAGAACCCAGAAATCTGTTGAGGCGCACAGCGATGCAGGTGCCTTCAGAATTTCCATGAAACCAAGTAAAAGGATTACCTGTATACCCCAAATCGACCAGGTCCGCCCTAGAGACCGCATCCTTGAAGTTTGACATCGAAGATGAGGGTCGAGAGCATCTCCCCCTCTTTTCCTTATGGAAAATAATTTCATTTAAATCTCCTCCAAAGAGGATAGGTCTCGGTAAATCATGTCGCAACATGCACAGAAGATCCCATGACTTCACCTTATCATTATGGGATGGCCATCCATAGAAACCCACAAAGGTTCATGATGGGTGAGAGTCTGTTTGGATAGTCGCGGCCACATGGTGCGAGGAGAAAGACAAAATTTTGACATCAATATTGTCCTTCTAGAGGAGAAAAATGCCCCTAGCATGGCCTTGTCTGGGCACTGGAAAGAAGCCTTGGAAGCCGCACTTCAGAGAAATACCATTGATGTCCTTGTTTTTCAGTATGGTTTCAGACAGAAAAACCATATCGAGGCGAATTTGAGCGCAATTGCGCTGAAGCATGCAAACCGTTCGTGGGTTGCCAAGCCCACAGCAATTCCAGCATAAGGCAATCATTGCTCTAGGTGGGGCTAGGTATCGCCCGCCGCCACCTTTGGTTCCTCCAAACTTGTTTCTCCACTTATTGTTTTCCATCTTTTAGTGAGATACCTCCCAGGGTGGCCTATTTAATTATATCTTTTCCAGACTCCGAGTGTAGGGTCTTCCATAGGACCATAACTCTCTCCTCATTGCACCCTTTTCCATGTTCGATGGGTATTTGGTCCTGGTAATGAAGTCCCCATCATTCCATGGGACTCCATTGTTAGAGCTCCTGCTGCGGTCGGTTGTGGGTCAGGGTCCGGATCTGGTGGTTTGATGTGCATCAACATTGGATTTGAATAGTGTATTGGTGGTTCAATGTGCTTCATCTCCAACTCTATAGATGTTTTGGACTTGTCCTCTTGGGGGTTAGGATAAACTCCTGCATCTCTCTGAGTGGGAGGTCCAGCAGAAGGGAGATCCACTGGTCCAAACATATGGGATTTTTCAGGTATGGGTTCTGCCTGATTGGTATGTGCCAGCATGAGACGGTCATGGTCCTTTTGTTTTTCCATCTCGGGAATGACAACATATTTATTCATTTTGGCACGGGGCCAAGGTCCATATTGGAGGAAAATGTTGTCTGATCCACTCTTATGATTTGTGATGCACTTTCTTTCTAGATGGACAAGGCGACCACAGGAGAAGCATAAGATTGGGAGTCTCTCGAACTCGAATGATATCCAAATGTTGGTGTCTTTTATTTTTAGGAACATTCCCCTCATCGGAGGCTCTGACACTTCAATTTCTGCCTTGATCCGCACCTCGGGGCTCCATTGTATTGGGTCTGAGTTATCCCAGTCAAGAAAGTGACCAACACAGTCCCCAATTTCTCTCATGATTCGTTCCATTATGGCATGGAAGGGAATTCCTTTAATTCATATCCAAAAGGGGGATCAAGTTAGACTCACTCGCTAGATATCGTCCCCCCCCTCTGAATTATTCCATAAGGAGGAGTTGGTTATCGAAGGACCATGGTCTGCCCCGCAAGATTTTGTCTCTATATCTATCATTGAAGAACTCAAAGATGAAGCGATTGATCCCCAATTCCCAGATAGCCACTCCGACTTCCAATTTCTAGATGTTCTGTAGAGTGTTTTGGAGAGCCCCCTGATTTACCAAAATATTTTCCACGAACTTTCCAACCATGAGAAGAGACATGCACTTTTCCAAAAGTGTGTCTTCATTTTTCCATGCCTCAATCATCACCTTTTCTTTGTCCATCAGGGACAACCTCTTCCATTGGTTTGCAAGTTCTGCCTCTATAAAGCAGGACCAAAAGTTGATTTCGCAATTATCCTAAGAGACCGGCTCCTTGGTGAACCCCACGACCCTAGAGCCCTTTCCTAGGAATGTGGTAAAAGCTCTTGAAAACACCCGGTGCGCAACGCCCACCCAGTCCAGCCACCCATGAAACAAGGCCAGGTCCAACAAAGAGGCATCGGACCAGACACACCTTCACAACCTCCCAACACGGTCCCCACAGGTAGGCCCACTGCCTTCGCGAACACCCCTTCCCTTTGAGAGGATGCACCCAAAGAACCCACACTGCGGCGCAACCGGGACGTCGTGGAGCAACACTTCACAGCTGAACCTCGCGGATTCTCAACACAAATGATGCTTTGATGAAGCTTCGCAGAGAAACGCCGCGGATTAGACTCGACGTGGATCAACACCCCGCGGTAGCAGCAACGCGGTGTCCACAAATCGAACACTCTATGCGATGAAGCATCGCGACAGGTGCTTCGCGGATCAACACCCTGCGGCAGGTGCTTCGCGGATCAACACCCCGCGACAGGTGCTTTGCAATTCAATGCAGAAGGAACTTTGCGAGCCAACACAACACGGTAGGAACTCCGCAAAGAGGAGGAATTGACAACTTCCCAAAAGTCACCTCCTAGAACTGAAGCTGAAAAGGGAAAAAACTAAAGGGTCTAGAATCCTCGAAAACTGAAAATTGACGCAAGATAAACTCGCTCAGAACTAAAAAGCAGATGGAGTTTGAATATTGGTGTCTGGGACCGCCGACCCTCTCCCGGATCTGGAACCAATGTAGTATAACGATGATGGGAAGGACTTCAAGACCCTGGGGGAGGCTGGAGAAAATGCCTGAAGGTGATTTCAAGTAGGGTAAAGGAAGCCCGAATTCCTTCGAACCACTGAACCCAGGTTCCAGGACCAGGCGGAGAAAACCAGGGGCAAAGGAACAAGGTAATCCCACCACGGAGGGACGGGGAGTGGCACAAAAGCAGGCCCTTGTAATGACTGTACAAAACACCTGATCTTAACTGCTTCTTGTTACTGAGGGGTTCCCATCATAGGATTGTAACGAGAAAAAAAATGTTTTAAGTGTTGCTCTGGGTCTCCCAAACCATTAAAGATTGGGAATGTGGTACTTGCAAAATTTGATGGGGGAGGAATTGAAATAAAACATTCAGGGTAAGCTCTCTTTTCTAGTTGAACCGGTGCATGATTCCCTTCCATATATTCCAAATAAGCTGTTAATGACTCAATGGTAGTCATTAACTTTTGAGAAACATCCGGTTTATCTTAGACCTATGCAGGTGCAAGAACTGGAGTTTGGATAGGTGTGGTGACTGGGACTGCCAATTATGGTAGTATTGCCAGTTTTTGTTGTGTATAACCCATAGGATTAGACCCGTGAGGTTGTACTGGTAAAGGAGGATATTCTTGATCCGTCTCAGTAGCCGCAACAAATCCCCTTGGCTGACTGACTCCAGCACACTTAGGAGGCAGACTACTTTGAAGTAGTTCTGCATTAAACCTCCTTAATTCTTTCATTTATGCCTCTTATTGTGTGAATCTTTTATCTAGTGAGAGTTATTGGTCTTCTCCATAGGAAGGGTGGAATGTAGCCTGATTCTTTCCTTTCCCCTTTTTGGATGCCTTTCGGAGAGGGGGAAGTTGGTTATTTTAAGGAATACCCAGATTCTGGGTAAGCCTTTGATTTCTTGTACGCACACCTTCTTCATTTATGTCTGTGTGTACAACTTCTTGAGCAGGAACTTCTTCATCTGATCCCTTTGAGTGAGCCCCATGTTTTGAAGGACCATAAACAGCGACATTGATGACATTTATTGATGCATAACACATTTCATCCCTTCTATCAACATTTATACGAAGCTGTCTTTTTCCATGTCCTTAATGAGACACTGACTCTTGCTAATTTGATCCCTCAGGAACTTCTTGAAGAACCATGATCTGGAGGGAATCTCCTGATAATTTGGCTCTTCATTATTATTGGGTATTCTTCCCTAATCAAGAGAAGACTAACTTTATCTGAGGAAGAGATTGAGGATTTGAAAAAGTCCCCAGTTTGGTGGACTGGGGATGTTCATGCTGTTCCTGATCAACTCCTCGAATCCTATTTGTTGATTCTGAGGGTTGGGTTAAAATAGTCCCCAGTATGGTAATATGGGGTGGTTCTTGAGTTGATATATCTGATAACTTCTTAAAATCTCTCCTGATCTTATGGACTTTAGTCCGGAAATTGGCTGGATGCATTAACCTGCATCCACTAAAATCACTTGGTTCAAATGACTGCTGAAGGATTTCTGACACTTATGTAACTTGATGATGTGGACACTCTAAACAAGAAGCCTGTTCGATATTATCATTTTCATGATGCAAAAGTAATTCGACAACTTGTTCTATGTATTCCTGATTTTGAGAAGAACTAGTTGAGGCATATTCTTGAGCGAGCCTTTGATTACAAACAAAGCCAATTGGCTGTGACCGACCATGGACAATAAAATTTCATGAGACCATTTTTGGTGGGATTTGTTGGCTGGAGAGTACAGTGAAATGTAGTGCTCCATGAACACCCCATCCCCTGATATGAATACCAGATGGGGCATTGGAAATTAACTGGCGCAATATTTTTAGTGCACCAAGGCATGAACACTGAAGGGATCTCTGCTTCTTTTCAGCCTTCAGATATTGAGAAACTGAGAGAGATGCCAAATCAATTTGGCATTGTAACCCTTCTATTATCTTGACATGATTTTCATATTCATCATAAGATAATATTTTATTTTTTAATTTACAAAGAGTTTTCCACATGTTGAGACGAATATCGTGAATACAATCTTCCTTCAACATCTCTAGAATGTCATACTGAGAGTCATCCAAAGGCCAAAACATGACTGACACTTCACCTTTCGCCAGTTGTTTTCTCATATTCAGTAATTCCTCCTTATCATTTGATAAAGATTATTCTACCTGATTAGACCAGAGTTGGTGCTTCTTTGTTGCTTCATCAGATTCAACAATATTGGTAGATAATTCATTTACCAAATTAGAAGATGCATGACTCAGGGGTGGTTTGGAGAATGACCTACACCCCGGGCTATCTTCTGGTTGAGAAAGTATTTCACCTACTATTGGTAAAGCATCAGACATGACTGGATTCACATTTGCAAGTGCCTCAAGGTAAGAGGTCTTTCTTGTCACTACATTGTCATTTGAATAATTTTACAGGAAATGCGAATTACTACTATGGAGAGGACTTTCGCAGCTAAATTCATCATCATGGGGAGGACCACCATGGTGGGTTACAACAAAAGATGAAACATTTTCCTCCGTGATCTTCTGGCCACGTAGAGGGTTATCATGACTCTCATATGAAGATGATACTTCAAGATCGACCGAACTATCATGAATCAAGCCTTCATGAGAAAGTGTCTGATGCAGACCTTCGGAATTAATGTTCCCACTATTTGGAACTGAGAGAGTAGAATCTTGAGTTGCAACAAATAATTGTCTGAGTGCATCAAGAACTCCAGCATCGATCAAGGCCTTGTTACAAATTAACCCTTGATTTCTTGACTGTGTTGGACGGGTCTTATTTCAAGATGCCTTCTTACTCACTTTAAGAACCATTTGTTTATGAAATTGGTTATTATGGGAAGGTTTATGTGCCTGCTCAGGAGAAAGGATCGGGTTAATATGATTATCTTTACTCAAATCAGGTGTATGTTCCTGACTTGGTTGTCCATATGACATGGGGGAGTATGCCCCACAACCCTCTTGGACTAGAACAGAGGTGTGTTTCTGTTCCGGATTGAACTGTTGATGTGTCACTCCACTGGTAGGGATATATTTTCATTTCTTTCCCTATGATGTTGTTGAAGCTGTTATAATATCTGGGCAGGCATCCAGAATAAGAGCAGGGATTTGCTTCTGCTCTTTCAACATTGACAGAATATGCTTGGTGACTTCAGCTACCAGAATGTGAATATAAATCCATTCCGTGCTTGGAGTAGGTGTGTGTTCCTGCTTCTGTCCTCCTTTTCCTGTCAGTGAATTATGACAGTACTAATGTGTGGGGGCAGAGAGTTGAGTCTGCCTCCTGTTTGTCATTGGGGCTTTCCAATTGACTTCTCTGGGTGATACTAAATGACACTGTTGGTAGGCTTGATCAATACTAGCGGATTTATTTTCCTACTGATTTCAATCCACCAAACATGGTTGACAAACTTCCTTCAATACTGGTAGATGAGACTGCTGGCAGGATTGATGAGTGTAAGCAGGTGTATGTGCCTATTTACCAGTAGTCAACACATTGGGTTGGAAAGCTTCATTATATGTAGTAAGACGGGTCTGGTGACTATCTGATGATTTATAAACAGGTGTATGTTCCTGTCTATAGTACTCCACTAGAATTGCCTGGCGGGAATGGCATGCTGCTGCCAGACGAGTCTGCTAGACAAAGGAATTAAAACGGACGAGTGTGTGTGTCTGCTCATTTATTTCCACCAATTTAGGTTGGTGGACTTCTCCGGAAATGGCTGAGATAAGAACCTGCTCACTATTGACCGGTTGTTGCCTCTGGTGGTTCGTCTTGCCTACCTGGGTTTGAGGAACTTAAGCCTAACTCTTGGAGACGACACCCTCATCATGTTGAGGGCACACTGTTGCACGAGTATGGCGGCGATTGTTGATGGGAGACCTCGGTAAGGACTCCTATCTCCTTGAATTAAGGCCTTGAGTTACCTTATCATTCACCTCACTAGAATATGGGAGGGAATTGTGATTGTGTTTTGGGGATAATGACCCGAAATGGTTGGAAACGGTGGTTGGAACCACCTGCTTCTTGATCGCTGGTCGTCGCTGTCCGGATGACCTGGGTGAATTATTGACTTGGAGGGCTTGTCGATCGGCCTCCAGAGTCGGAATGGTACCGTGTTGACAATATTCCTTAACCAGTGCATTTGATACCCAACATTGAAGATGCTGAGTAGGTGATGTCGTCCTCAGAGTGGACGACGATCTTGCAGAATTAGCTGCAAATGCATTCACAGTAGAGGTATTCATAGCAGAGGTATTCACAGGTATGAAATTTAGTGAATCCATTTCTGTAATGCATAAGATCTTGGAAAAGAGTGCCTATTTGATATAACAAATATAATCAAGATAAGTTCGGCCACTGCATCTTTTGAATGAGCACATATGTTATTGATTATTTTGTTGGCCCTCTCATTGAGTTTAAATAGGGGCCTAACAAATAAGTAAAACATAATTTTAACTTGGTTAAGGATTCACATTGGGTTCACCATTTTTTGTTTCCTCCGGAAATGGGGATGACCTTATTTGTTTAAGGTTCAAACATTCCAATCAGTTTCTAACGAGTTTGTTCATAGAATCGGAAACATCCAATGATTCTATATCCATTTGGACCTACTTTTCAAAGGTAGGTGCTCATTAGTTGTGGACCAATAAGGCTTAAGAATTTGCATTTGTTGAGAGGATGGGAGGTCGGACTCATCACACCTTTTTGAGGGGAATTATTGTCTACTCTGGGAATCTCTTTATAGATTTAAGTTATGTTCATGAATCCTTATTAAATTACCAAGTATGAAAATGGGATTTCCTTAGATCTGACAATCAATGATTGATATGTATAAGATTTAGAGAATCTTTTATATGTATTTTAGGTTCTTCATCGATAGAGAATCATCTATATTTTCTAGATATTCTTAGTCAATGCTATCCTTCAATACATTATATAGAGATCTCTTGGTCATTATGATAACCATACTAGTTTTAAATCCACTCAGCGGGGCACTTGAAGTTTATTGTTGTTTAGAAGGACATATATTATTTCAAAGTTGGGATCGTACCCGCAGATGGGATACCTACGTATCCTTGTTTAGAAAAGGAATCAGAACCCACATAGTTTGAGTAAATAAGTATGAGGTTTATTCATGGTTGATGGCTCAAAGAAATATTTCATAATTACTTTTACGCTCTAAGATCACGTGAGTCATGCTCGGTATGAGAAACAAGAGGTATTGGTAAAACCTGGCAATTGTTCCATGAAAGATACAATCATAAGAAATAATTTGGGGCTTATATATGTATGAATACCTAGATATATGAGGATTGGGATTTACTTTAGGTAAGAAACCCAGGAGCAAGGTCCATAAAGGTATATGTGATTTATGGAGATTTGGATACCTAACTTAGGGATTACTACTGAGAAGGATGTCCAAATTAGAGGGGACTTATGATTGGGTTTTACTTCTGAGAAGGAAGCCTGAATAAAAAGAAAATTAATACTGGTTAAGAGAAATTATGACTGCGGTTTATTCCTGAGAAGGAGGCCCAGGTTAAAGGAACTTGAGAACTGGGGCTTACTCCTAAGGAGGATGCCCAGGTTAATGGAATTTGGGATTTGGGGCTTACTCCTAAGGAGGATGCCCATATTTGGGAACATGAACTGGGGATTACTCCTGAAAAGGAGGCCCATATTTGGGAACTTGAACTAGGGATTAATCCTTAAAAGGAGGCCCAGGTTAGGGGATTATGACTGGGTCTTACTCCTTAAAAGGAGGCCAATATTTGGGAACTTGAACTGGGGCTTACTCCTAAGAAGGAGGCCCAGGTTAGGAAATTATGACTGGGGCTTACTCCTGAAAAGGAGGCCCAGGTTAGGGGATTATGACTGGGGATTAATCCTAAAAAGGATTCCCAAAATTAAGGGAATTTGAAGATTGGGGCTTACTCATGGGGAGGATTCCCATATTAAAGATCTTCTCATCTTAAAGGATGAGGTTGAATGAATGAAATCTCTAACCTTAGTGACATAAAGAGATGTAAATCACTAGTTTTTAAGAGATGTTCCACATAATTCCTTTCAGATAAGGGATCCAACAAAGGAACCATGCCATAAATGGTGTTGAATAAGGTTCTGAAGGCCGAATCTTGAATAAGAGAGGTGGATTTAAATAAGAGAGGTGAATAGGAAGGAGGGGCACCCAAAAAGAAGTAGGTGCGCAGGTCCTGTTGGGGCGTGCAGGTAATGGTTGCACAGTTATACCTATGCGATACATAGGTACCTACGCAATGGTCAACCCATAGGGTAATACTTGGGCGAGGCTTGGCTCAAGACCTTAGTATTACCCCAAGAGGCTTTTAAATGAGTGGCGTGCTGGTTCTGTTGAGGGGATAAGGCGACACACAAGTGTCTTTATTTCCCTGAAGGGTTAGACACTTAGGCGCGCATGTGTTGATGAATTTCAACACCTAGGACTTCTTCCACCTCTTTAGATCTTCCGTTCTAGGTAATAAATTACCTTATAAGTGTTCAGAAGTCTTCGAAAAGAGACTAGGGCACCGAGAGTTCAAATCTAAGTTTCTGGATTTTTTCATCCCCGAAATGGGGGGACCATAAGGGGTATTTATAGGCCTTTGAAGAACTTGGGCGAAAATAACTTAGGGCGCATGCAAGTCACCTATGCAACCAATATGAGGCGCGCAAGTGTACTTGTGCGGCCATGATTAAACTTGCATGACCCAAGTGTAAAAAATCATTGTTCATGCCTTTTTAAATTTTTGATGTTTCTTCAAAGGATGAATCACTTTGTGTTAAGGTACTTCCCTTTTCATTTGTTAGACTCTGTGACGGAAAGAAGCATCAACAGTGACCAACCCATCTCCCTAATCAAACCCAACTTCACCATCAACTAGGGGAGACAGAAGAGACATCCCCTAATCCACTAATTGTCCTACTGTACAAATAGGTTAACACTCATGTAGAGTAGTTGATTTAGGAGTATTTTTATCATATATAGATGGAAAAGATTCCTTATGCTATGAATTTGGTATATTTCATGAAGAAGAGGCCTACCCTTTTAGAGAATCTAAAGAACCATAAAAACAATACTGTGGCAAGGAAACATCAGCCAAGTGTCAATATAAATAGGAAACTTCCCAGATACCTCCTCATTATTATCATTGGAAGGGGGATACTCAGAAGAACCATCACCATTTTTTTCTTGATTAAGGGATCATTTCATACCCATAGAGGCATCATGACCACTATTAAGGAAAATTGCACTAGTTATGGTATTCCTACAAGAATTCCTAGTATGGATAATTTCCTTGAAGGAAAAATAATAATCAGGAAGCTTATCATAAACAAAATTAATGTTTAAATATTTATTATACATGGAGAAAATCACCTTCCCGATTAGATTTTATCTCAAATAAATTTTCACTAAAAACCTAGAAAAATATCCAAAACTATCCTGCTTTGTATTTATATCCATTTTAATTAGAACTCCATTTGATGATTGTAAATCAAACCGAATCATAGGTTGCTAATAGATCCAATTAATATCGAAAAATCTAACCCAAACTTCAGAGAATAATTTCCTAAACTCAAAGGTATTGAAGCAAAAATTCCATTATTGGACCCTCAGAGCACCTGACCTCAAATAAATCGAACCAAATCCCCATGCCCCCTTTATCAATTATGAATTAGGAAACAAAAAAGTGAGAGAATCGACACCCCACTGGAATACATATTTAGTTTTAAAATTCCCAAATTAAAGATATTATGCTTACCAGATCATCCAATTTTCATGGTTTCTACCATTTTAAAAGAACCACACATCTGATAATAGAGTAAAGACAAAGATAAATTATTTATGATACTACATCTTTCCTCATTATTACATGAGTAGTATAACCTCTTTTAAAGATCCAACCTAAGTCTCCATAATGAAAGGATGGAAAAATCTATCTATTCAGATCTGATAGCTTACCTTCATATGAGGGTATCACTTTGGAAGATGAATAAATAGGGATCAGAGAATTCAAGGAAGAGGACAAATTTCGAATGTCATCCTCACTTGAAGATTTTTTGACTGTGTGTGGCTTGCTGTCTAGTTTACTTCCCACAGAGGCATCCTTAAATTGAGACTCTAGTGGGGGTTTCCCTTCAGATATCAGATAAAACCCATGAAAGTGAGGGAACACCATGGAGAATGATAATAGTAAACTCCATCTTTTAATTCATCGGTACTACTCCCATGACCGTTCTTCATCCTTAGAAAGAGTACATGTGCACTAGCGAAAGTTTAAATCTAAAATAGAGTATCATAATAGGGAATAATTCTCTCTAAAAGGGTGAAATGAGCACAACCTCCCATCCTATCATATATTATATCTAATACTTTATTAGTAAAATGATCAATGATGCCTCATCATATATTCATATATGAGGATTGGGAAATAATGAAGTGTTTAACTTCACCACATCCCAAAAATAGTAGAACTCTCTAAATATGGTGTTTTGCAATGTCATATCCATAGGAAAAATCAAGGGACAGGGTAATTCATGGACTAGTTGGTAAATACAGAAAATCTACCCTTCTTTAAAGGTGAAAATACATAATTAACAGAGGGATATGACTACTAATAGGCTCCTAAGTTGGGCTTCTTAAAAAAATGGGAATACATTTCAGACACATATACCGAAGTTGTAGACCACCTAACAACTTCTCATAGAAAATTATCTCATCATATGCATCCATTGGACCAAGATAATACATGAGCACGATTTCACCAAAAAAATGGAAAGAAATAGTATCCTGTAAAGCATACCTATAAGAGTGAACCCATCCCATAATGTTGGGGGATTTTTTAGCACCACCTCTACACCTCGAGTAATCAAACCATAAGAGGATCTAGGAAATATCGATGGAAGATGAAAAACAAACCCAACACATAGGGATGGGGGAATTTTTATCTCAATAATCATCACCAGGTTCATCACACCATGAGAGGGTCCTAGGGAAATCAACAGAGATTCTAGATCAAACCCATCCTATAGGGATAGGGGAATTAATAACTCAATTTCTATCTCAAGAGCCATCAAATCCTTGACTAGAATCATCAAATCCTCAACAATAGGATTAGAAAGTACTGATAGAAGCCCCAAATCATCCCCATCCTTTATGGATAAGGGAATTTTCATTATTATCATCACCCCATAAGGAATCAGTATTATTAAAGTTGGGAGGTACATATTTACGGTTAGTATCCCATCTATTCCCCCTCTATGGGGCATACCTTTTCTATTTGGGTCATGTTCAGAAAGTACGACCAGAAACTACCTTATGGTCAGTATTCACAGGTCAAGATGGGACTAAAATATGGAAAAGGAAATGAATCTCTATAAGGGTTGTAAGAAAAAATGGTCCAATATGGAATGGGGTGAGATAAATGAACTTGATGCAACCGTTGAAGGGGGAGTAAGTAGTGCATGATTACCCTATTTCATTGGGAGTAATAGAATAACTACCATTGCTTGATAATACTCAGTGAATGTTATAAACATTAAACAAAACAAATAATGTGGACCAATACAAAAATATAGAGGGACACAATTTAGAAAACATACCTTGAGAGGAGGGTGATCTAGATGCACCAACAGAGGCTACACGTACACGAAATCAGAGAAGGATAAAAAAATTGGCACCTATGAACAATGAATTTACACCTCTATAGTGAAACACTACCAAGGATAAAGGGAAAGGAATGGATACACCACACTACCCACCCAAAGGTGATGAAATCCTCTTTGTAGTGGAACAAATATCATAATATGAGAAGGATATATAAAATATCAGAAAAATCAATGAGGAACTACTCAGGGGAAATATTACCACTGGGTATCTTCTCTAGATATAGGAGAATACCCCACTCCCACATGTCATGAGATATTTAATCCGCCTAAGATAGTGGAATATGAGTATTGGGATAGCTCTAGATTCAAGGAACTGGTCTGTATAAATTAGTAAGTTGAGGATGATCATGACTTTACTCTATTGTGGTGATGGACTCTCCCCATGCAAGGGAGATCATTCAGTCCTACCACATATCAAGAATTAATGTGATATGAAAATAGTTCCACATTATCAAGAAATTTCTTCTCATTGTAGATGGAAGGTGGTCCAGAATGTAGTACCTCTAGAACTCCTCAATGCCATTGAATCCCTGGCTGACTGAATGGAAGCCATGGAAGGGCGGCACACAACTACGCAACCCAAAATGAAGCCATATCCTAAAATGGTGGATGATAGTTTTCTCTCAACAAATTTTGGTAATCAAACCATATCGACCTTCAATATCACAGGATATCCAAAATAACATCTCATTCACTTTGTGTCCCGATGTGTCCCGATGATGGACCCTCAAGATCAGATGGAGCCTAATAATCTAAGATGTTTTGTTCAAAATCTGATGGGGCCATACCCTTTTTTGGTATAGATGTATTCTAGTAGGATCCATTGTGGGATGGTAAGACCTTCATCATCAATTACTTTATGTGATTAGATCCATGCTAAGGAAAAAGACAGTTTTCATCCACAAAAACGAAAAACAACACGAAAATGATAGGGTTTATAATTTCATCACCTAACACAAAGGTTTAACCTATCCACTAACCATACCTATATCATAAGAGAATATACTAGAACTATGTGCTGAAAATATTCAGGATGATCTGTAAACACCTTTGATATTTATAAAGTATCCAGATGTATTCCCTGAGTTTGCAGAAATGAAACAACACCTAGAAGATACCATTTAGAAGAACCAATATAAATATCATCCCATGACATCAGTATAGGTAAAAATGATTGGTAAGGTATAGACTATTGTTATTACCCTAAAAATAGTAGCATTACCTCTTCAATCACCCAAGTAGGCCCCAAATCATCTGGCACCTCCTATTGAGCGACATTAGTAAAAAACTCCATCGATTAGAAGCAAAAATATTTCAAGGTCGTCTGTGATTTGAGGAATATATGTATAAATAATACTCATTCCAAAATTATTAGGCCCCTAATTATTTCATTTCATCCATGGAAAATAACCTACTCAATCTACTCGAGATGAGAAAACCCAATGAGGTCAACCTCACTGATCGTCCTGACTACTTCCCTTTTCTTAGGAGGATGGGTGACACCATCCATCATTTATTTGTCCTTAATTAAATTCTATTAAGTGTCATTGATTATATAAAGGTGATTTTGGATAATTCCTCACCATTGGTGATTTGTGTAACCATACAAAATAATAATAAGGGGTGACTAATAAGATGTTTTTTCCAGGCATGGATAGAAGTTTGATAACTAGATAAATCAAAATATAGTTGACTGAGCTCATTCCATCATGAGAGAACAACTTCAAAAACCAACAAAAATATCATAAACTAGAAAGGTGACATTGAATATAACTCCTAAATGCAGGCATAATTACTAGACATAGGAAAATACACAAGTCAAAGAGTCACATCAATTTCTTGCACAATCTACAACTCTTATATATTTCTTTCCTTATAGATACGTAGAATGGGAAATAACCCACAAAATGGAACCCTCATCAAATATAGAGTTCATTTTTTTGTTCTATTAACATAGTTTACTTAAAATATCCCCTCCCCAAAGACGAATACATCTTTTAGTACAAGTTCCCCATACCTAACCGGGGAGTTGGAGGCAGAGGATGTAGAAGACAAGGATATTGGGGATGAAGCAGGCATGGTTGAACCCAATATTTTGGCCACATACCTAGAGAAAAAAAGATGTAGCTGAAACCCATGTATGACCACTCCAACAAGATAAAAAAATGGATATTTCTTAGAACCCTCCAATGGTCATCCAATCCCAGCCATCTTACACAACTGATTGGATATGGTGTGATTGTATGATCCACCCAGACAAAGGAGAAGGCCGACGCAACCTACACCACTTGAAAAAGATGTTCCTTCAATCTCTATTCAAGAACCAAGATAATACACCTCAAAAAAATAAACTCTTGAGACATATATCAAGGATAGAACCCAACTTATAAAGTATAGAACTACAAAAATAGGTACAATATTATGAAATAGTTTGTGGGTTTTCCATCCAAACTCTCAATCCCTGATGATCTCTATCTTTAAAAGAACCTATATAGGCTCTCATAAAATCCCTCTAGAACCTATAGAAGTTTTAGATAGATTTCACTATAGCCAAGTTTTAAAGAGTCAAGAAATTTTATCATAATTCCATGTCACCATCTCATTCACAGAATATGACTACAAAAATGTTATCTAGAGAGATATCAGAACCCAATATTTTTTAGAAAAACTAAAAAATGTAAATATTTGAAGGGATATTGTTAAAAATGATTTTAGGATCAAAATAATTTGGATTCAGACCCTTTTATTTTTTAGATATAGCGATGGGGAATTATCTACAAAAATAAAAACATTAATGTGTATGATAAGAGTGATAAAAGGCCTATTGGGAAGATCAATATCAAGGCTCAGTTTGAAAATCGCACATCTAATGTCGAGTTAATGGTTATCTGACAAGAAACAATATATAATTCCATTTTTTGGAAGACCATGGATTCATAGCCACATAGTGGTACCTTCAACATCTAATCCATTATTGAAGAACCCCATTGATGGGAATGTTGACATACTACAAGGTGATGGTTCCCCATTCGAGTCTTATGAATCCATATACATTGAGGAATGTTTCTACAAAAAGGAAGGTAAAAAAATGGTGGATGATGATACATAGGTTTCATAACCAAATGTCTTGGGGACCACCCCTGTGAATCCCTAGTGTATGCTTGAAAATGACGATGTGATACCCATAAACCAGATTGAGGCAGGATATTTAATCATAATAATCTATCATCGACCAAAAACTTTATTGGATCATGTCTATGTGATAGTGGTTGCATTAGTTGAAGTGAATTTTTCAAAAGGGGATCGGGATAATTTTCTTTTAAGATCTGATAATTCCCTCACACAATCAGAAAAAATTAATTATGGACCAAGACATTCTCTTCAATTTAGGATGTCTAAGATCCTCTTTCCCCAAGCGGTATCATAAAGGGAAAATGGAATCCCCAGAATGTATCCATGATGAATCTGGTAGTTTATGATGTCAATGTCTCTTCCTATGGCCTCTCTTACCTTGATAGTGTCTGAGATTCCCTTTTATTACCCACTGTGTCTTGAAATTCCTCAATGGACTTAGAAATTAAAGAATAATAAGATGACCTTAGGAAATCCCCTCCCATATTTGAGGAAGATGTCTCCACCACCATCGATGAACTTAGTCAGGTGAATCCAGGAACATAAGAATACCTTTGTCCTATGTTTATTATTTTCTCCATAACAATTGAGGATTATGAGATGTAAATTGAATTTCTAAAGTATAATTGATACATGTTAACTTGGAATTATATATTGATTCATGAGATGAAACCTGATGTGGCTAAACACCAACTAGGCTTACCCAGTGACCATCAATGTTTCAAGAAGGAAACTAGGAGGATGCACCCCTCTCATGCTACTAATGTTGAATCAAAACCTGAAAAATTGATCAATTCCAACCTTATTTGGTAATTTCAGTACCAAAAATGGATCACCAACATTATCCCAATCAAGAAAAAGATTATTTAGATTAGGTTCTGCATTAATTTTAGAGACCTTAATTGGCACTTCTTGAAGTATGTATTCCCATTGATGATAATATATCTTTTTATCATTTCAAATGTTGGATTCCAAGATCCTTAATTCATGGATGGGTAATCAGGTTATAACCAGATAAATATGGCCCCTGAAGATGAGGAGGCCACTACCTTCAGAGCACCTCATGGGATCTAATTCTATCTAGCCATTCTATTTGTATTAAAGAATGTTGGCGCTACTTACCAACACGCCGTGCATCAAATCTTTAATACCTTTTTGGGATGAATAGTAGAATCATATGTCAATGACATGGTAGTCGAATTTAGACAATGATGTAATCACCTAATAGATATTAAAATAATCTTCAACAAGTTATGGAAGAACATTTTTAAGATGAATCCTTTGAAGGGCACCTTCTGAGTAACATCAGGGAAATTACTTAGCTTTTTGGTATGCCACCATGAATTTGAGTTCAATCTGGAAAATACTAGTGAAATCCTAGTAATCTTACCCCCCTCATAATCTTAAATAATTGGGGGCTCTAAGGTCATCTAACTTACATTCGACATAGCTAAAATGGTATGAAAATCTCCCCCCTTCACCATGTTAATGAAGAAGGGAGTCAGCTACTGATGGGATGGGGACTAACAATAAGACATTGAGAATATCAAGAAGTACTCGCTACACCCACTAGTCTTGTTTCACCAGTATAAGAAAAGATTATTATTTTATATGTGGCCTCCAGGGAATGATCACTTGGTGCTCTTCTCACATAGAAAAAAATGCATGGAATGAAAATAGAATCAACTATCTCAGTAGAGCGATGGTATGTATTGGGATCTAGTATTATGATATGAAGAAGAAATATCTCATAATAACATTTTTAGTGAAAAATATGATAAATTACTTGTATCATCACAAAGCCTATTTTGTTTCTCATACTGAACTTCCTAAGTACATCCTTTACCTCCCTTTTTTGGATGGGCATTTGGCTTGATGGGAAGTTATTATGAAATAATATGAGATAGAGTTAATGTCGTAAAAGGATGTTAAAGGGAAGGACCTAGAAAATTTACATACAGAACATCCTATCCCATAAATCACACCAGTAGACAGTGAACATCTATACAAAGAGGTTTTATTTTCCCATGACGCTCCTTGAACATGGGAGGTGTATTTTGACAGTGCCTCCCGAAGTCCTACCGATAAGAGTTTGGAAAACCCAAATCTTAATCAGGTTAATCTAGGGATTTTATTTGTTTTTATAGATAAATAAAGTTTTCACTATTCCTTTTCACTGTTTGAAGGAATCACTAATAATGAGGAGGAATACCAAGCTCTCATTTCCAGCTTGAAACAAGCCCTATAACTGCAGATATCCTACCCAAACATGAAAGTTGATTTAGAGATAGCGATCAAACAAATTAGTGGTGAATTTTCCATCAATAAGGAATAACCCCCCTCATTGGTTACATCATAGGATTGATGGTATAATTCCATTTTTAACCTACACAACATCATATCCTTTGATTATAAAATTATCATGATAATTCACTAGATAATACAACAATATTCTTGGATAAACCCGATCAAGTTGAATCAATTTTCTGCATCACTCACTAAAGGATAGTCTCATCTTTCATCATATATGACATAGTGGAATTAAATCAGGTCAACACTACCCTAGAGAATGATGAACCAATATCCACCTCTAGATGGATGGATCTCGTAGTTTTTTATATACAAAACGAGAACCTCCAATTATATCAATCCAAAATGGAATAGAGTCAATGTCAAACAGTGAACATTACCCTTCAAGATGGTCTATATGAGAAAAAATACCACTACAAATGAGTATTTGATGGAATCCTCATCAGATTCATAATAAAAGGTGAGATTAATTCCATCATGGAAGAATTCCATGTATGATCCTATGACACTCATCACTCTGGGGAAAGACTTTCCCATCAAATTTGGAGGCTTGGTTACTAATAGAGAACAATGATACAAGATGATGTATAATTCAATATTAAATTTCATTCATTTAGAATTCATAAAAACTTCATCCACCAAATACTATAGTTTCTACATAAAACTAAATATTCCTATCCATTTTCATTATGTGGAATGGACATTGAGGGAATATATCCCCTAGCCACAGAAAAGTAGTTTATGTACATCCTTAATACTATCAAATTATTTTCCAAATAGGATAGGAAAATGAAACTAAAGGAATTAAGGATGAATAATATAATTAACTTCATAAAGTCTAGTATCATCATTAGATTCATTGTCCCTCACATGATATTATTGGATAATAACACCAACTTATGTTAAATAAAGTTGAAGAAATTATACTTGGAGTAAAACTTTGAATCTAGTCATTCATATTTATATCATGCATTATAAAATAGATAAATAGAGGCCTTAAATAATTATATTATCAAATATAGTCTAGAAGATGGTGGAAAAGGACAAGAAATCCTGGAAAGATAATCTCCTTTAAGATTTATGGTCCTATTATACCACCAATCACAAGACTGCACAAGAAACCCCATAATAATTTCTATATGGAACTGAGGTATTTTTTCCCATTACAAATTTTCCTAGAGGATTTACCAAGATCTATAAACCTTTCTTCTAGGGAGACTATGTATTGGAATAATTGATCAATGGATTCATTTTTTTCCACTAAAATCCAATGTAATAATTATTCCTTAGAAACAACATCATTTATGTCCTTCTCCACTAGTTCAATGAGCACTTATTGATCAATCATTTTTTTATATGAGGTTTTCAGTGAATATTTAAATTGAGATAGAACATCCTATAGATTACTGATTTTAGAATATACTCATAAAATTTTAACCTTACTATCACATTTAGATGGGTCGTTTCCTCTACTACGTAGTGGGAAGCCTCATTTAAGGCCTTGAACCCACTTCGTTTGACTAAAGACAAAAAATATTCCACTAATACACTAAACTCAATAGTCCTACTCTACTCTATTAGGGGAATAAGTTCCCCACTTAGGAATAGAGATATGTATATCCAAATAACCCATAGCCAATGGTGGTAAACATATACTTGAGATGACCCAAATGGCCTTCAGCTCTTCCAAAGGGCCCTATGAGATTAGGGTATAAATTGTTATCCACAATTGTTGTAGTATCAGTTGACAGATCAACATGGACTTGAAACCATGAATCAATCCCAATATAGGAATAAGAATATATTATGTGACTAAGTCACTTAGTGAGGGACTTGTACTAATTACCTTCAGTGAGGTGGGTATGGAGACCACCTTGGAATTGGTTGATCCGATAGGGAGAAATCCCAAAGAAGAGGGGAATTGATATTCTGATCCTTGAGGTGAATGTACTTAAATAAGAAACATAAAGGATTATTAGTTGGAAGCTAAACAATTTGATGCTGTCTGATAGTAAATGGGCACGATAAATTTTAGAAACATACCATTCTTAGTTGCATCACTGGAGAAGTCTGTCACCCCAACCCCATATTCATGTGAATAATAAATTCCCTCTAATGATGAGATACTTGGTGGAACCAATGATGTTTTATCTTTTTGTATACTTTTATCACCACCTTCAAGGGTTTTAAGAATGAATAAATGTTAGGTGAAATTATAAAAAGTGGGAAATATGTTTGGTCTCTGAAGAAGATTTCACCTTTTACTAAAGATTCCTCCATCAAGGATAATTTAGCAGTGGAATAACTTCCAGTATCATCCTCATCAATAAGTTTGTTTTCTTATGTTGAGTCAAATATCATGTCCATCAAAGCATCAATAGAAGGTTCCAAGTTTGACAGTTCAAACACCCTAACTATTTCCACTCCTTGATGGTTTGGGTCTAATATTGAAGGTTCTACTGGAGTAATAGGACCCATATCCTCAAGAGAATATGTATGTTCCTCTAGGTGGGATCGAATGAGAAAATCCCATTTTTGACAAACCAGAATAAGATATTGAAATGATACAACATAGGAAAATAATTAACATGTAATTCTTACTTAAGGATTCTGGGTGAGATAAATTTGATAGTTCAAAGAACTTCCTTTTCCCTTTCTTCTACGTGGAAGGGCCCATAGAAGGGGCCGATTCTTTGAGGATAATGACAATGGAAGTGTATATTGTCATGCCTCAGGAATTGAAAACACCAACTTCAATAGATCCATTTGACCCAAGTATCCTTCATCATCAATACCCTAGTCACCACCTAAGTTAGATCCGATATTCTAATCCCTGAGATAATACACCGGGGATGATGGGAGTGACTGGTCTCTTAAAGCTTCCTGACATACCCAAAAAAAATAAAAATATAGTAGTACAAATTCAATGGTAGAAAACCCATTTGAATATGATAGTAAGGGTATTATTACCACATCCTTGATGATAGGGTGGGACTTTTATTCCACTTGATCCTCCATCATTCTGGGAACCACCATTCGTTGCACCAAGGATGAATAGTGGATCGAGACCTTCATAATTTCTATCACTGCATAAAGTCTACAAGGAAAGCCTCAAACTTAGTGGGATGGTTTATGAAGGAGATTACCATAGGCAAGGTAACCAATTAAAGGCTAACCAAGTGTATCTATTCCTGATAAAATACCCCAAAGCTTATCATATGAGTTTTTCACCCTCCAATTTCCCAATTTGTAAACCACAAGGGGAAATACTAGTGCTAAAGTGAATTTTATTATAGGTTCCACACGCATTACAGTCACAATAGTTGGTACCTCTCTTGGTAAAGAAATGATGATA
This sequence comes from Viscum album, assembly GCA_963277665.1. Lineage (NCBI taxonomy): Eukaryota > Viridiplantae > Streptophyta > Magnoliopsida > Santalales > Viscaceae > Viscum > Viscum album. The sequence goes on from OY728139.1 coordinate 1,465,204,026, forward strand.
AATGTCTCACTTGTAAAGAATATTTGAGTTGGATAGTCTTCTATAACTGAGTTGTTTCATGGGCCTTGGATTAGCTTCAGTGGCTGGTGGTAACTTCACAGCCTTGTGTATTGATATGGATAATTCCCCATTCATATATGATAAAATCCAAATCATGACATAATGTTAAGACAAGATTATATCATCATCATTTGGATGAAATTATATCTGAATTTGGGTTTCCTCTTTGGTAAACATTATCCAAAAATGACGGTCCACTATTGGATGATTTTTAGATTGTGTGTAAAGAGAGGAAGTACATTTTGTCTTAATTCATGAAAACTAAAAACTGAACAGACAAGGCACATAGTATTCACAAAATATTATCCAATAAATAAATATAGAAAGGATTCACTCATGGATTCAAATCATATAAGGTTGAGCCTCAGATCTCCCCCACTTTTTAGTTACACTACCAGTGAGAATCTCATAGGTTTGGAAAGAGAAGCGATCATGATGAATCAAGTAGGACATGATTTATCAGTCCTTTAATGTGATGGGAATAACCTCCCACCCCTTATTAGTAAATAACCCCTCTTTAACTGTGGTCCAGTAGAAACCCTCAGCACTATAAGAATATTTTTTGGGATAAGCCTTTAGATTCTTGGATTTGGGTTCAGAATGAGACTTCTTGATAATATATCTAACCCATTTCTTAAATAAGATGTCCTCACCAAGAAGTGGTGCCTTCCCAAGTTCCTTTATAGCCAAAATTATCAGGTCCCAACAAATGGTAGGGGTCCTCTTCATGTTATACCAAATGGATGATAGAGGGATAAAATCATCATATATGTCACCTAAAATCGGTGTACCGCAAATCTTCTCAACTTCCTAGATAGTGTTTTTCACTTCTCCAAGCATCATATTAAATGTATTTGTGTTTAGACTCCACCATCTATCTAATTCTACCATAAATACTTTGTTACAATAAGAAAAGGTTAGGGAGATCCATATGAATTCATACATCTCAATGTTTTTCAGATCCATGGAAAATTTTGAAGTAGTATATTTCACCTAGAAGGTCCAGTCCTAATACATACCAAAGATACCTCTTGATCAAAGGTCCCAGCTAGACAATTACCTGAACTTCTAGTTCATTATAGGTTTCCAAATCATTGATTAGTACATGTGGATGTTCAAATCGAATTTATGATGATTCTTTCCAAATCTTGTTTGAATAAAATTTATCATATACCCATCTGAGTGTTTTTATTCAGAAATAAAATGGCTCATTTGGGATATGCTTGTTTTGAAGGTATTACATGTCATCATTACCAAAGAAGGAGGCAATACCGATAACTGTGATGGAAGGATAAGAGAATCATTAGTAAGACCAAAACCAAAAATGGGTAAGAAGTTCTATAGGGGATATTCCATAAGACTTATCCCCATTAGGTCCAATTTTTTTTGGATGACTAGATGATGGAACTATGCCTAGCATCCAAATTTAAAACTATGGAATTCCAAAAATCCATCACTACCACAAAATCCTTTTTTGAAACATTTTATGAACATGAATCCATACATACAAAGAAAGATATGTATGTCAAATGGGAAAGAAACTTGATCAAAAGAAGTAAAAATTATATATCTTTGGTATAATCACACAAATTAAGTGACCCATATAAAGGTTTGTGGTTGCGTAACCCACCATAGGTCTCATGAGGTGCATACCCTATGTAACATTTCATGATAACATGATCCATTTAAAAAAATGCAATCACGTGACCATATAATGGTCACACGAATCGCCTAAATATTGAGTGATCATGCAAAAATCCCCAAGATCAGGAAAAAACATGAAAATTACCCTATGAACAAAGAATATATCATGGATCAACCAAATATTTTCAACCATATAGTAATTTTTTCATGGGTCATTAAGACAAGATGATTATACAAAGTAATTATCGGGTGGGATCACATGACTGGATCTCATGAATGGGTCTTGCAAAGAGGTATTTCAAATAAGGCACATGATATTGGAGGTCATAAGATCTTTTGAAGTCTGAATTTATTGTTGACTGAGTGGATACCTAACTTATCTATTTATAAGGTTCCAATAGAATACCAAAGGTCATCCGGAATACCAAATTTCACTCGAGACACCGATCATTGTAATCCTTAGTGACTCAAGCAAGAATTTACTCTACCCAAAACCAATTCTTTATCCCTGCGGACCTTTCTCATGAGGTGTGAATTTATCGACACACATAAAATGAGAATCAGAAATTCTAGGATCGAATAAATACCCAAATATTAGGTATTATTTTCTCCACCAGATAAAGGAAGGAGCAGTATGGATACCTGAATATTTGGTGGCTAGGTTCTGTATATCATGTGACCCAAAAGCGAACACACAATCACATGACCCTAGTAACATCATGAAAATGGCTCATGTTCTTTCCATGATATATTAATGATCATGAAAATTACCTTTGATAAGCCCACATATTCTTACAAAGGAATCCAAAAAAGTACTGATGATCATGAGAAGGCTACCGAAAGAGCTCCTCTGATTAGGAAACTTGTCAACCAAAATACTACTATAAATAATTTAATCCATTTGAAAAATAAAATTAGAAAAATGTAAAAACATCATGAAAATGAAGTTTCATAGATTTTCATGTGAAGGGATCATATGGCTCACATGATCAGTTCAAATGACCACATAAGATCTCTAATGGTATGATGACCATGCTACATGAAAGCCAATAGGTATTCACCTTTACCATGAGAAGGCCCTCATATGCGTTCATTCGATCATGTGACAACCATTTGGGTTGAAATACAAGTTGGAATAATTTCCATGAAAATTTTCACAACCCATCATGAGATCCTGTATTATTCACACGATGAACCATAAACAAGTTGGGTGACTGTCCTTGACAATGATTTCATGTTGTAATGAGATCTAGTATTGATCACATGACTCCCTGAAAGACACCCAATGGGAAGGTCTTGGAAAATAAAGGATAAAAATATGAAAAAGGTGGAAACCTTATTAAAAGGAGAGTTATGATGTTTTTCATGTGAAGGCCCTCCAATGAGCCAACTCTATCTCGTGAAGGACCCCATACAATTCTCCCTTGATCACGCCAAAACCTATTTGATTGGTGTCTTGGTCTCGTGAAGACTCCCAGCCATGTTATTTTGATCATGAAAAGGATATTTTCTATCTTGATAGGATTATACACAATCCCTATGAAAATATATGGGTCCAATAAATATTGAGATGATGGAGTGTTCTTGCAGTCACTGTTTATCATATGATGCCATGGATGACCCGTGATAGGTTCACACAAAGCGCATGATGTGATTCCCCTCCATTGACTTGAGAACATATCTATGATATACATGACATGAAAGGTGAAATAGATATAGGGTGGTGAGGCTTATAAATTTCTCCCTCTATGCATAAGAAAGTAGCAATACACACACGTGAGACACACATGGGAGTTAAAAATAAAGGGAAGTCTTCTAATAGTGGGAATCCATGTAATCTAAAAGGTATTGCACTAGGTAAACATGGGGAATTAACAAAGAGATTATGTGGCATGCATATATGCCATTCATGATCACCAAATTGACAGCGTGCATGAATTATACTGTGATAGACTTATTATGAAAAGGATTTTCTATGTGTCAAGTTGTACATAGAAAACCTCAATAAGCTAATGATTGAAAAACATTAAGGAATACATATAATAAATGATTAAAAAATGGAAGACTTACACAAAGAAGGATATGATAATTTTTACATGAAGGAATCATGAACTTCACATAAACTATTGAGATCACAAGACAACACCTATACATATCATCCAGATCATGCTAAAATGCATAGATATTCTAGGAAATCATGTGAATGCACTCAGAAATGTTGGTCAGATCATGGGATATCACCTACACGTGTTTTCTAAGTCACATTAAGTTTTCTAGATATATCAGTCAAGTCATACGAAGTCCTCCAAACATGTCATATGAGTCATGCAAGGTCCTTTAGAAATGTTATCCAAGTAATGAAAAGTACTCTAGACATGTTAGTCAAGTCATGTGAAATCCTCCAAATATGCTAGATAGATCATATGATATCCCTCCAACATGTCATCCTTGATCAAGCGACACCCTCGGATGTGTCTGTATTGATCACATGAAGGCTCCCTAGACAAGTGATTTGAATCACGTGGAATCCCTTTGATTGGTATGATTCAATCATGCAAAGAACCTTGGATATTTCATCATTTTCATTTTTCTACCCTCCAAGACAATCTATCTAGATCACATGACTAACACCCCATGACATATCCAAAAATACTCATACATATGAGGAAGAAAACTAGAACATACCTAGTATACATCCTTGATATGTCAGGCATCTCAAGTAGACATCCTAGGACATGATAACATTTTTTGGTAGACACACTTGAATATACACTAAATTGACCTATTAAGAAATTCATTCCTATCAAAATAGGACATGTAGTATTAATTACTATGTCCCAAGCTATAATTGGGAATCCAACTAAGTGTAAGTCCCTCCATATTTAAAACACTATAACCCAAGGGACCCAAACTCTCCTGAGGTTTTATCATCCTTCTTCACCCAATAAAGGATTTAGAAGATAATTGAACCTTTAGGAATATTATTACTACTATAATAAAGATACATAAGATGACTTCCTAAGTCCCAATATCCTTATCAAACAACCAATTAGTTCTACCTCAGTTTGTAAGTCCTGTGTCCATCTAAGGTGAGTCTGATCACTTTCTATACTTTGTTTCTCAAACCAATCATGAATCACATGGAATTAGGGATTCTCAATGATCATATCATCTACATAATTAATTTTTTCTAGCTAGGGAATCCTCTATGTGTAATAACCATTCAGTGAAGTGATATTATTTTCTCCAAACAAGTGAATCAACCTCGGTGTAAGTCCTGAAGAAATTTCCATATTGGTAAACCCTATGGAAATAACCCTCACGATCATTAATTACTTATCACCACACATCATAAGGTTTTGGGAAGATCGAATTAAAATACTCTAATTACGTTTATAAGAAAGATATATAGGAGACCTTTCTAATGATTGAGATCAATACTCGGTGCCTATGTGCTCCCATATATGTCATTTTCACATGACGTTAAACTGTATGGCTTGAAAATGAATGAAATATGTGGGTTTTTATTCCTTTTATAAGTAGGATTCATATAATTCCTCATGTAGGTTTATTTCCATCCTTTAAAAACCAATCACCTCCTTGTATGATAGTAAACTCAAGAGTTCCTAGTTATATAGATTCAAAATATAATCTGCTACTCATTGCTAAAAAATAACAGGAAACAAATGGAGAAGATTATATATATATATAGATATATATTGTATCATCGATAGAAACCACTTTACACAAATAAGGATTCAAAACCCAATCATTTTTAGGGTAACCATTCCCGTATTGGGATTTGGAAGAGATTCACGAACATATTGAAAATCTATAAGAGAGTCTTGAAATAAGAAATAATTCCCCAAAAGGGTGCGTTGTGTATGAACTCCCATCATCTCAACCAATGTGATTTACTAAGAACTGTTGGGTCTAAAATCCCAAATGATCATATAAATTTGGAAATAAGGTTCGTACCTTTTCATGGATGTGGTCACCATTGGGACTTTCTATGGAAGATAAAAAATAATTAATTTGATGTGAATGATTGTGAAACCATAATTAAACCCTCCCAAAACCAATCATCAATGATCATATATATTTAAAGGAAATAAGAATGGTGAAACCAACATGAAAACATGTAATAATATAATAACTGAATCATTACTGACATTGGACATCATGTCTCCAAAACCCTAGGGATACCATCTGTCATCTTTCGAAGAAAAAAATATTATAGAATTATTATTATTTAACAGTGACTATTACCAACAAGACTTTGAATTGGTAGGTTTTTATGAGAAACTAAAATATGAAATATATTTATAATTTTCCAACTCAATGGAAATGTATATATTAATTTATATGAAATAAACAATCAATTTTAGTACAATCATTTTATTCTTCATAAATACCTTTTCTTCAAAGATCGTATTTATTTATTTTTGTGAAAAAATATTAAGATAAATTTATGAAACATTTAGAAATTATATTTTATAAGAAATATATAAATTTTTAAACCATAATTTTATAATTATCTTTGAGTGATATATTGGGAATGTTCCGAAATGAATAATTTTTCAATGAATAGTGAAAAAGTACCAATTTTATTGAAATATTTCTTTTTTATTCCAGTTTTTATAAATTCCTAGTTTCTTTTCAATAGATTTTATAATATAATTAGTCAATTTTGATTAAAAATAATTAAATTAATGTCATTGTAATCAACAATATGATTTATTTTGGTAAAATAAATTTTCATTCTTAAAAACACAATATTAAGAAAAACCATTTTTATCGCATTTTTGGGATTAATTTAAATATAATTTATTCCAATTATAATAATTTAATTTTGATAGAATGGATTCAATATTTGGAATTATAATGTCCAAATTTGGTAAATATTTAATCTTTATTTTTGTTCATAATGAATAGAAACCTTGATAAAATGATATATGTGAACCATTTATGGTATTAAATGTATGTATATGGTTATTTAATATAATTTTAATAAATTTAAACTTTTTATATTAGAGGGTAGAATTCTTATGAACAAAGTTAGGTGTAATGTAAGGGTTTGACATCTCACTTTTATTTTTGTGAGACATATACCATATTCACCACATGTTTCTTTTTTATGTTGAATATACCACATGAATATATTGTATAATTATTTTCATGAAAACTATTGAAATTTAAAATAATATATAATAATCTCTATTTTATAAATTTTTGATTCAGATATTACTAAATTTGTAAGGATTTATCGTCTCAAATTATGTTCTTTAGGACATATATTATGTTATACAACAGTATTATTTTATGAGGTGTATCTACTACCAATTTGATATATTTTATCATGAATAGTATTATTTTCATGGTATATAATTTTTCATTAATATTTATTTCCTTCATGAGTATTATGATTCAAGATTTTCCAAAGTGGTAAGGGTTTTTAAGTTACAATCGAGCACTTTACTAGGATTGTTTGTGATTAAATTTTAGGGGATGAAATTATATGATTTAACTATAAAAAATTATATTGAATTTAGTCTAATCTGGTTATTTATATAGATTACATGTTTTACATTCATTTTAGTCACTTTATATACTTAGGATAATGATAAAATATTTTTATAGAAAACTAAAATTGTTTTTCTACCTGGTTGGGAAAATTTTTATTCCATGTCTATATTTTCATTAAAATGATTTCAAGAATGTTTTAAATATTATAATATAATTTATTAAAGTAATTTTTACCAATGTTTTAGTTTTTATAAGAATATTCAATAGTAATATCCTTATTTTTTTTGAATGATGTACTTTGTACTTTTTATCAAAATTGTGAAAGGATTCTATTTTTTAATGCACACAACATGAAAGAAATTTATTTCCATCATGATTGATAAATTATTTAATGATTCAATTTCATGTTTTCATGATATTTATCCAAGAAAATTTTTTCTATAATAAATTTCAAAATTTTGATTTTAACTAAATGTTTTAAAAATGATAATGATATATTCCTAAAAAATGACCTAATGATCATTAAAAGGATTTTTTTCATCCACGATAACATCCTTTGATGTTACTTATGATTAAATTGGGATATGATTATATGATAACATACTTATTATTTTCCAGGATTTTTTATGGTTATGATGATGAAATAATTGTGAAAATTGTTCTCTTTTCTATGTAACAGGTTATGATGGAATAATAAATGTTTACATGATCTTTTTGTATATATATGAATTAATTATGATTATGTTATGGGTAGTTATGTTATATCATTCCACTTCATTGGGTAAGGATTAATGGTTTATGAACTGTAAGAGTATAGAAGAGATTATCCCAAGCCCAAACTAGGGTACATGAGATGTTATCCCAAGCCTAAAAGAGGGTACATAGGAGGTTATCCCATGAATAAAAGAGGGTACATGGGAGGTTATTAAAATCTTGAAAGTGGGAACATGAGATTTTATACCAATCCCGAAAGAAGATATATAGGAGGTTATCCCTTTCCTAAATGAGGGTACATGGAAGGTTATTCTAAGATTGAAGTAGGTAAATGGGTTGTTAACCCAAGCCTAATATGTGGTGAATATATTTTTGGGTAATAATTCTATGATTATGATTATTCAAAACTTTTATAAAATGATCATATGCTTATGATATGTTCACATAGATCATTAATTTTTATTCTCTAATGATTTATTCCTTATGAACTACCAATATTTTCTCCATGAATCAGGATTTTGATATATGAATTGTTGGGCGTCATTTTAAACTGTTATGATCATGTTCTTAAACCCTTATGATTATGTTATTATTAGAAATTATCAATGATTGATATCTACCATGTTTAGCATTACTGAGCATATAAGCTCACCCTTTTATATGTTTTCTTTTATCTTGGATATTAAGAAAGGTTTTAAGTATGTTATTCTTAAGAGGGTTACTAGATGGGAAGAACTTAGTGGGAGATGATGTAGATTTTTTATAAACTATTTTTTATATATACATGTTTATAATGAAACTAATATACTAACTTTGGTTAACCCAAGTTTCAATTAATCTTCACCATAGCTTCATCTCACAGGTTCACACAAGTAATAGGATTATTTATTATTTCTAACATTGTAGTAAAAATTAGGTTTCATAATGAAAAACATAGATTTTCCTTCCACATGAAATCATGGAACCTCAATCATGAGGTCTAGATCAAGACTAATGATGATTTTTTAGTCTCATTATTGGTGAATATCTCTAAGACCAAATACCAGGACCTCATCATCAGTTTTTATCAGGACCTCATTAATGAGGTTACATGGTTGAATATAAAAGAAGACCCAAATATGCTCATCAAGAAAATTAATTTTTATAACAATGTTATGAAATAATAACTCATCCTAATACTTGGTGACATATTCATGATGATAGCTCAGTATCACTCTGATTAAAAGGTTACTAATGTCCAATGATCATATAATGATTGAGAATATATATGGAAATCTTGAGAGCATACCTTAAGAACCAGAATAGGATGACATAGTCATATATGTGGTTCTCTAATGGTGATCTCACATGTCTCTTATAATGAGGAAAACCTAGAAGTAAATCAATATTCCACAAGATTTTACCAAATAGGGTTACCCATAGTATAAGATCAATTATATTGGATGAGTCCACTAATCAAGTACCTATAATAAAGATCTTTACATTATAACCTAACCAATATAGATAAAATCTTCTATCATATGTTGAATTGTTTCCTTTAAAATGGCTTGAACATAGAGAAGGTCCTTTAAAGACACAACATTAATGGTATTATTATTTATTTCATTCAGATAAATGAGATAGCTCTAGTTTTACAAGTATACTATGTTAGGAAATGTGGGTATCACTAGTCGAGGTTGAAACATCTCACATTAGATCTGGATATAGGGTAACTTCTGGATTACAATGGTTCATGACTACATTGAGTTCACCAAGAAGTGTCATGCATGCAAGATTCATGTTAAATTCATTCGAAATTCATGCACTAGCCAATCGAGTTTCTCTACACTACCCAGTATTCATGTCCCTTTTCTATGTGGGTAATTGATTTCATGGGTCCACACCAGCCAACAATGAATCGATAGTGTAAGTTCATCCTTATTTAAATTGATTTATTTTCAATGTGTGTTAAGGGAATTACCCTCAAGAATAACAATACATGACCCATGATAAATTTCATCAAATACCACATCATTCATTGGTTTGGGACCCATAAATATATTCTCACTAACAACAGTACTAACCTCTAGTCCACTTAGCTAAAAAAGTTTTATGCTAAGTAAAAAATTTTGTCTAACCATACTTCCCTCTATAAATTACTGGGTATATCAAAGAATTCGAAAAATATCTTCTATAGTTTTTTTATATATTGTTGGACAATATAAAGAATATATGGCATAAAAAAATATCTAATTATATATGGGAATATAGTATAATGACTCTAAAATCCACCCAATTGACTCTTTACAACCTAGTAAATGGAATAGAAATAGTTCTTCCCATTGATGTCAAGCTACCATCGCAATAGATAACCATATATAATCAATTTAAACTTGATAAAAAATATAATTTTAATCTGGATGTATTGTAAACCCTTGATAAAAAACAGATCTAGTATTTCCACAACATTTTATCCCATCAAAATAGTGTGTCCTAGTAATTTGAAATAAGTTCATCCACTAATACTTCCTCTAGGGTAAATTTATGCTAACAGTGAGAATGTTAGTGATACATAAATAGAACCAATAAATCTATATCTCAAGTGTTGGTGAACCCTTAACCATTAATAAGGTTATAAATAATTGAGAATAATCATTAATCCCTATGGATGGGGAGTGTATCACACTTAATATTAAGGAATATTTTCACAATAAGTACTTTTTATAACCATCATGTAGGTTAACATATCCTAGAATCTTAATAATAAACTATTTAACGGATCATCCTCACCACATGATGTTAAACTTTTTGATAAACAATTCCTTCATTCTTGATACAAAACTAATGAGACCAAATACCATTACCTCATCATCAGTCTTGACATGGCCCTCAATATTGAGGTTTAATGGTTTCACATGAATGAGAACTCTGAGATGGTCATCATGAAAATAAATTTAGACTACACTATTTGATAACGAGAAAGCATCCCCTTACTTGAACACACATGTGATTTGATGGCTTGTTTTACCCCCAATTTGATAGTGAATATTGTCCTATGATCATAAAATTATTGAGAAGATGCTCTAGAATGCTTGGCTATATCCCTCACGATATGGAGTAGGATGAATTTTCCATCCTTGTGGTTAATTGAAGGCGATCTATCATGTCACTCTTAATGAATATAGTTGAGTGGTACATAGAAATGCAACACTATTTCCAAAAATAAGGCATTTAAATTCCCCCATGTTAAATGAATCATATTGGTTGACCCCTCTAATATATTACCTCTAGCAAAGATCTTTGTAGTTTGATAGAGTTAACTAGAGAAAATCATCTAGCATATGGTGATTTTCTCCACTACGATGGACCCAACATAGATAAGGTCCTCTATATACACAAATTTTATGGGATTATTTTCTCTTTAATTCATATAAATGAAATCCCCCATGTACCAAAAGTGGTCTATTCTAGATAATGTGCAGTTCTCTAGTTGGGGCTGAGGCTCTCCCATTAGATATAGAGATAGGGTTACTTTTTTCTGAACATGGTTTATTACTTAATGGAGTACACCAAGAAGTGTCATGAATGTCATTTTAATTCGAACGCCATTCATCAGCCACTATAGTTTCTCTGCACTACTAAGTATTCTTGGGCCATTTCCATGTGGGTAATTTATGTCATATGTCCTCACTCACCAATGATAACCCAATAATTTGAGTCCATACATACTGCCATTTATTTCTTTTAAAAGTGGTTTGATTTCAATCCCCTAAAGAAGGTGAATACTATATCCATGGACAATTTCATGAAATCACATATCATTTATTAAATTTGGATCCCTTACAACATTATCACAAAAAGTACCAACTTCCGAGTTTCCATGATAAATAAGTTGTATACTAAGTAAAGTATCTCATCAATCCATACATACAACTACCATGAATTAGTAAATAGATAGATCAAGGAATTCTATAAAATCTTATTTAAAATTATATATATTATGGTGGTCTATATAATTAATTGGTAGCATGATAATATTTATACTTATCTATGGGAATATTAGACAATGACCCAAACCTCTATATAAGGGACTCTTTACACTATATTAAATAGACTTTAAGTAGTGATACCCACTTAGGTATAGATACTATCACTATAGATATCCATATATGATTAGTTAACACCTGATAGAAGATCCCATCTCCATTTGAATGAATGAGAAACCCTTGATGAAAATTGTATCTAGGATTTACAAAACCATGTAGTCCATCAGAACCACGTGTCATGAGAATTAAAAAAGAAGTCCATTCTATACTTATTCCACCATGATGACTTAGTTCTATTGTTGAGAACGACAATGATACCCAGAAGAAACCACTGAATCTATATCCTAAATTGTAGGGACCCTTTTCTAATAAAAATTATTAATATGTTAGATTATACTCATTAATCACCCTAAATGGGTATCATATAACACCTCCTTACAATTAAAGGATTCTAAACAAGTACATTGTATTCCCTTCATATAGGTTAACATATCCTAGTTTCTTGATGCTAAACTGTATAACACCACATCCTCAACACATGGAATTAAATTTCATGATAAAATTCATCACTGTAAGAGACTGGACATCATAGATTAGTCTATTACAAATGAATTTAAACTACTTGGAAGTAGTCCTAATCATAAGACTCTAAAATTAATAGAATATTGTCTAAACATTTTTACCTTAAACTCTATAGAATATAATTCTTTTCTTATTATATTAAACTAATTGATCAAATTACAAGATTAATATCATTAAACTACACCATCTTTGGTCCTTGATACATGAATCTAATATATATTGATAACATATCCCTTTATGAAACTTAAACTATAGAACCGACTCATCATATTTTCTAGAGGAGAAAACCCCTGTTTGTGTCCAGTCATATACAATCCCATTCCCCATAAATACATATGGCTTGATTCCTATTTCATGGGAGAAGGGGATGCTTAGATTACCAATCCTAATCCCAGAAGCCAATACCTTTTATCACTCTTTCCTTGTCATGATGATTAATACCATTCTATCATGTTCCTTGTTCTTACATGGAATCAAGAAAATTCACTTCTCCAGATACATGTTTGGATCTCACATATATTGATACACCTCCTGATGTGCCTAATGCACTATGGTGTAATACCTATTTTTTTAATTTGATTAGAACACCCCCTTTAATTCCCATTCACACCATAATGCATTCCATTCTTCAGATCCATAACATATCTCATGTGAAAATGGTATCCGTTAAGATGGGGGAATAGTTCTCCAAAGGCCCACCTCCCATAAAAGGTACATTTCCGAGAGAACATTTTTTATCAATATGATAGGTCCCATGTTTTGAAGACATGGTTATTGTTAAACTACATTTTTTTGTCCCATAATCCATGTTATGTAGTGGAATTTATGTTCCAAAATAGGTTAATAGTCATCTTTATCCCATTTATCACTCCCCTATGATCCAATACCTAGGAATAATGATTTAATTTTCATTAACCCTCATTTTTTATGGTTAAATTTCTATATATCAGGTGTTACCCCCTTATGTATTCAAGAACATTAGTAAAAGAAATTCTATCTTGTAAGCTATTTCCCTAACCCATATACACTTTTTTCATGTCACTCATAGCAGTTTATATGTTATTCAGACCCAAATCAATTTTTCCATGTTGTGTGATCTCATGTGACATTGGTGATCTTATTCTACTATTTAATCCACACATAGTGTATGAATCACATTAACTTAGTGGTTTTAGTGTATTTTTACCCAAAATGATCATAGAATACTATGTTTACCAGAATGGATCCCTTCTAGTCCAGAAAACATGAGTTTAAATTGAAAAACAACTTTTCATATATTTTTGAGGTTGTATGTGAAGTGTTGGGATCTTAGTTCACATCATATTTTTCTTTTCCCTCTATAATGCATAGAGAATAATGCCTCCTTATACATCTTATCTATATAAATTTGGAATAAATATTCTCCCATTATTACCACAATATGTTAAACTTCATGGTATATCCCTCATCAAATGAATTAAAACTATGTGATATTTTAGATCTCCACATGAGAGGATTACGAATTTTTGAGGTTTTTTTCCTACCACACCACCACAAAATATATATTTTTATTATAAATAAGAAAACTTTTATGGAGAAAGTGTGAAACCAAAAAGTACACCCTTTTCGTCAAACACTATAGCACATTGCAAAATTATTAAAAACCAACTTAAAATTAGTAGACCTACTATCCTTAAACAATTTCCAGAAGAGAGATGTTACCTCTTTTCCAGGGTTATCTCTGATGATGTCTTTAAAATGGGATACCAACTTCCCCCATTCTCACAAGAACTCCTCCTCATCTATTTTCTTATTGTTGAAACCTATGACTAGGATTTTGTGTTGTTTGTCAATCCACTCACTTTGTTCCTTGGTCGTGGAAACTTGAATCGATCTTTATTTCATCTATTCTATAGTCTTAGCAGAAGCATGGATGTCGACTGTAAGACCCCGGGACACCCTGAGAGGGGAGGGGTGAATCAGGGTGGCAACTTTTTCTTTTTAAAGTTGTGGATCTTGTTCCCACGTTGGTAGGAACTACTTAAACCTGTATGATGAATATGATCAGCAATTAAACATTCACATGCAGAGACAGATGACACAGCTATTTTTACTTGGTTCACCACTAAGGGCTACGTCCAAGGAGTATACGCCGACAGGTTGCCGGTCGTACCTAAATCCACTATGCTTCACTAGCTGCGGATACAAATGTTCGGGTACAGACACTCTGTCCCAGGCTCACTGCCTTTACAATTGTTTAGGGATAGCTCACTGCGTCCCTCGGGTCACTCCCGTTGACTCCCCCTGGCTCACTGCCGTTGGTGAAGTCTCACTCAGTTTATAGACGTGAAGGTCTCTTCAATAGATATGCATTGAAGTCTTTGTCTCCTGTTCAGCATGAGACTTTTCTTGCATCAGAGTCCTGAGTTGATGCTCTTTTGAAATCAATATTCTACTTCAGTGCAATACCTGAATGCACTAAATCTCCTTCTCTTCCTTAAATTCCCAATTCTGACACCTGAGTGTATCGATATATTTCTCTCTCTGTGCAGATCAGATTTTGGTTGCACGATCGTTCTTCTTCTCTTCGCAAAGCAGATTTGAGAGTGCTAAGCACCTGTCAAAAGGCCTGCGGGACCCCCAAATTTTCCACGCACCCTTCCCGAGGGCTTGCACGTAAAATTCAAACCTTGCGCGTAAAAATAACTTTTGTCGCGTAAAAGGCTTTTCGCGCTACTCTTCTTTTTCGCGCAAAACTTCCCTTTTTCGCGCAACACCCTCTTTTTCGCGCAACCCTCTGTACCTTAATTTTTCCGCGTGCCGGAGCTCAGGATATGTCTAAGTGTCGAGCCTCTCCGAATGAGAGGGGATCACCTCATATTTATAGGTGTTTTTGATCCTGCGCGTAAAACCTCTTCCTGCGCGTAAAACTGTCTCTCAGTTCTTTGAGTTACGCGCATCTTCCATTTATTCTTGCGCACCGCCTTGGTTTTTCGCGCATCTCATTACTTCTACATTTTTCATCATTCTGAACAGGAATCCTCTCTTGCGCGTAAGAATTCAAACCCACATTTTGCACACAACCAACTTTACGCGCAGCAGTTTGATTTTCCGCGCACATGGTGCGAACATCTCCGATTTTTCGCACGCCTCTTGCCTTTGCCGATTTTCGGTATTTCTGATTCGATACGCTGATTGCGCGAAAAATTCACCCAGCTATTCTGCGCACAACATTTTTCGCGCACATTCCCATTTTTCCGCGCACAGCTCTGGTTTTTCGCGCAGCCCATGCCTTTACCATTTTTCAACGTTCAGATTCTGAAACACTGTTTGCGCGAAAAACTTCGCTCCACTTATTTCGCGCATCCCGCTGTTTTTCGCGCCTAACTTAAGTATTTCGCGCAAGCCTCTTATATTTCACGCACCACTTCCTCTTTGCGCGCACTGCCTTTTGCAGACAATCTATGTCTTCAATTTCCGATTTTGAGGCCCAAAAATTTGGCAAACACTGGGAAACAACGCCACATTGTATCTGCTCTTTTTGCACCGCCACCAGCTCATCCATTCCTCTGTCGACGTTCTTGAATCAAATATAGATCGTTGACCACAACTCTTGAACTCGACATGTCACCATGAAATCTTCTTTTGTTAACAAATTTGTATGTCGTTTGTATGCTTTGTCAACAAGCACGAGCACCGCAACACTTCTTCCTGGTGATCTGTATCATTCAACAACTCTTCTGCTTTTATCACAAACTCCTCTGTGATGTGCATGGCTATCTCAAAATTCCAATCCTTGCACGGCCATTGTCTTCTTCATCAACCGTCATGATCAACATCATACAACCCATGTGATTCAATTCGTCAAGAAGTCTCTAGCATGGTTCTCATGCAATCATGAGTAATTGCATGGTCTTCATCCAAAAACCTCATTCTTCTTTAATCATACTCGAATGGATTACTCCTCACATTCTTCATTGTTGTAAACAATGTATCACCTTTGACACATGTTCTTTGAACTTAAGATTAGCACAACAATCATCTGAATCACCACTCCTCTACTTCATCGGAGTACTTCATGATCTTCTTCATTTTGATCTGCATTGACAACTATTGACAACAAATACAACCTTATACACAAAGTGGTTCCAACAATCTCCCCCTTTGTATTTTGTTGTCAATACCTTATACTTCTTCTGAAATGAATCTTTCAATGTCAAAATGAGAATCTTCTCAGCAAATCAACATTTCTTTTCATTTCACTTTCTCTCCCCCTTATTGACAAGAAATACAAAGCACATTGTAGGGAGGGTATCAATCCATACTTAAGCAATGCTTCATTAATCATTTCACTCTAAGTATACTTGAGCAATGCTCGATGTAGAAAACAAGAGGATTTGATTAAGTCAACAAGGCTGTTCATTATCCACAGATCATGATACCAACATTAGATGATAACTCATGTATCTTGTCTTCAAGGGTTTACCACTTTAATTCCAGGTAGAAGAAGATCAACTATGATAGAGAATAATCAACCTGAAACTCCTGCACTCACTTCAGCAAATAGATCAAAAACATTCAAGTGCAATTGGCAGGATAAGTGACCTTGGGGCACTTCCATTCTCTTTATGTCACTGATCAATTCAGTTACTCCCCCTTTGTAAAATAATATTTGATCTGAGTAACCAAGGGATAGTGATTGAGAAATGACATACCTTCTCCATTGGCATGTTCTTCAAGAAATTCACAGAGTAACTACTTTTGAGTCCAGCTGGAGTTGATATTGATTGAACCAGTGATTATGGAAGCTTCTTCATTCTTCTCCCCCGTAAGGGAAACACTCCTCATCATCTTCATCAAGAGTGATCCTTCATCATCATAATCTTTGAATATCAATTGAAGAATCTACTAAGGATGGAAACTTCTTCAGCTTGGCTATCAAGAGTTGACAGCATTCACTACTTCTCAGGTTCTCCCCCTGAGAGAATGCTTCACCTTCAATTCCCTGCGTTATTAGCACAAATACAATACACAAATGATTACGGGAATAAGGTGGTTCCTTCTTGCTTCATCAAGAAGACTTGCTTGGTTGAGGTTCTTTTCTCAACCAAGTTCCTCTGTTCACTCTAGTCTTCATGCCTGCACATTTGAACATATGTTCTGGCATCTGTCGGTGTGGCGTGGCTCTGTTCACATTCTCTTCAACTTTGTGTGGAGAATTTTTCTGCTTAGCAGCCATCATGAATGATACATTCTTACTCCTCTTAAGGACTGCTTCTTGCTCTGGTATTAAGGTTAGGCAAACTTTTGCAATGTGACCAGACTTCTTGCATCTCTCACACAGAACTTCTTTGACACGTGTTTTTCTCTTTGTTTGCAAGCTCTCCTGCACTGTGTCTTCATCATGTGAAAGTTTTCCTTTTCCTTTGTCATCAGTCTTGGCCTTCTCATCTTCAAGTTTCCTTATTCTTTTCAAATCTTCTGTCCAGATGACCAATATGTCATTTGGAACTTTTTGCACTGGTTTAGGTCTTCCACATGGGTTCATCCGAGATTCATCCCACTTAGTGTTTCTTTTGGATGAATGACCCTTCAATTTCATGGATCTAAAATCCTGGGTCTTCTCAGCTTCCCTACTTGAGATCTTCTTGGGGAAATGTGTGTTCACAACATTCTTCTGATTTCTCCCCAAGGTAGCTGCTTCATTCTTTGACGGCATCAGAGGTCTTCTTTTCTTTTCAACAGTGAAAGCATGTTGATATGGGCATGTGCCTGCATTGTGACCGCTGCCGTTGCATACATCACAGATGTTATCAAGAATTCCAAATCTGTTTGCAGTAAACAGATGCTCCTGGACCTGCTGATATTGCTTCCTTTTCTATGGCTTCCTTCTCTTTGATATAGGCATTCCTTGTGCTTTTCCATGTAAGGGATTATAAAGACAATCCAATGCACAGTGCCCAAATCTGTTGCAGCACCAACATTGACCCACAAATCTTTTCTTCTTTGTGTCTTCTGTATTAAGTTGTTGGTCCATCTGCTTAATCGTTTGTGCTCTATTTGAGGAAGAAGCTTCTTTCTTTTTCTTCCTATCCACCCTAGTCACGGTGGTAGGTTTCTTCTTCTCACCGATCCTCATCCATACTTGTTTAGAGCTTTTCTTCCCAACTGTACTGATTGTAGGAGTGTATTTAGAAATATGAGTACAAGATGGTTTGGATGATACCTTCACTTTATCAGTTGATTGTGATAGATCAAAGAGTGATGTCATGATCTTCTTATCACATGTTGGAGGTCTTTTGACAATAGAATCCTCCAGTGAGCATTGAGTACCAGCAGCAACTGATTCTTGATGTGGATAATCAAGAGTTGTCATAATCTTCTTATCACATGTTGGAGGCATTTCATCTTTAGACTCATCCAACGAACATTGAGTGCAAGCATCACTCATTTCATTCTTTTGTGAAGTCACAATATGTGTGTTTTCAATCTTGATCAATTGAGCTTCCAATTTTTGACCCACAATATTGAGGATGATCTTCTGATCTTCAATCGTGATCATCTTCTCTTCACAATTTTTCTTCAAACTTTCAACCTTATCTTCATGCATCTTAACTTTGTTTCGTAACAAAGAGTCAAGTTCCCTGAATTTAATGGAAGTTTCTTCCAGACAAAAATTCTTGACTTCATTGCTCTTCTTCAGCTCAACTTCAAGTGCATGGACCCTTTCTTTTAGAATCTTATTGACTGCCTTTTCTTCAAAGACTTTCACCTGTTTGGTGAGCTTCATGTTTTCCATAACTTTTCTTTCCAACCCCTCTTCCATATTGTCAGATTCCCTTTCTAATCGAGTGATCTCAACCTGCATAGATTGGAATAGGCTACAAATAATCACAACCCTTTCTTCAGGAATATCACGCAAATATGTTTTGAGTTTTTCTTGAAAGCTTGAACAGGGGGTGTCATCCTTTCCTCTGGAAGAATCCTGAGCCACCTGCTCGATACTTTCTAGGCCTGATGTTTATTAATTATTGGAATGGCATGGAGAACAAGACACTGCATCTTCTTTGGATATGAGGGACTTTTTCAGCTGCTTTTTCTCTTTCTTTTTCCTGTTTGTCATGGTCTTGCTAGATGTAGACGTCTGCCCAGAAACTTCATCAAGACTGCTCTTCATTGTTGACTTTAGGAAAGAAACTCAAATCCTCTTCTCAATAGAATTACTGGAGAATATCCAACATACGTTAACTTTTCCCTCTGATACCACTTGTAAGACCCCGGGACACCCTGAGAGGGGAGGGGTGAATCAGGGTGGCAACTTTTTCTTTTTAAAGTTGTGGATCTTGTTCCCACGTTGGTAGGAACTACTTAAACCTGTATGATGAATATGATCAGCAATTAAAAATTCACATGCAGAGACAGATGACACATCTATTTTTACTTGGTTCACCACTAAGGGCTACGTCCAAGGAGTATACGCCGACAGGTTGCCGGTCGTACCTAAATCCACTATGCTTCACTAGCTGCGGATACAAATGTTCGGGTACAGACACTCTGTCCCAGGCTCACTGCCTTTACAATTGTTTAGGGATAGCTCACTGCGTCCCTCAGGTCACTCCCGTTGACTCCCCCTGGCTCACTGCCATTGGTGAAGTCTCACTCAGTTTATAGACGTGAAGGTCTCTTCAATAGATATGCATTGAAGTCTTTGTCTCCTGTTCAGCATGATACTTTGCTTGCATCAGAGTCCTAAGTTGATGCTCTTTTGAAATCAATCTTCTACTTCAGTGCAATACCTGAATGCACTAAATCTCCTTCTCTTCCTTAAATTCCCAATTCTGACACCTGAGTGTATCGATATATTTCTCTCTCTATGCAGATCAGATTTTGGTTGCACGATCGTTCTTCTTCTCTTCACAAAGCAGATTTGAGAGTGCTAAGAACCTGTCAAAAGGCCTGCGGGACCCCCAAATTTTCCACGCACCCTTCCCGGGGGCTTGCGCGTAAAATTCAAACCTTGCGCATAAAAATAACTTTTGTCGCGTAAAAGGCTTTTCGCGCTACTCTTCTTTTTCGCGCAAAACTTCCCTTTTTCGCGCAACACCCTCTTTTTCGCGCAACCCTCTGTACCTTAATTTTTCCGCGCGCCGGAGCTCAGGATATGTCTAAGTGTCGAGCCTCTCCGAATGAGAGGGGATCACCTCATATTTATAGGCGTTTTTGATCCTGCGCGTAAAACCTCTTCCTGCGCGTAAAACTGTCTCTCAGTTCTTTGCGTTACGCGCATCTTCCATTTATTCTCGCGCACCGCCTTGATTTTTCGCGCATCTCATTACTTCTACATTTTTCATCATTCTGAACAGGAATCCTCTCTTGCGCGTAAGACTTCAAACCCACATTTTGTGCACAACCAACTTTACGCACAACAGTTTGATTTTCCGCGCACATGGTGCGAACATCTCCGATTTTTCGCACGCCTCTTGCCTTTGCCGATTTTCGGTATTTCTGATTCGATATGCTGATTGTGCGAAAAATTCACCCAGCTATTCTGCGCACAACATTTTTCGTGCACATTCCCATTTTTCCGCGCACAGCTCTGGTTTTTCGCGCAGCCCATGCCTTTACCAATTTTCAACGTTCAGATTCTGAAACACTGTTTGCGCGAAAAACTTCGCTCCACTTATTTCGCGCATCCCGCTGTTTTTCGCGCCTAACTTAAGTATTTCGCGCAAGCATCTTATATTTCGCGCACCACTTCCTCTTTGCGCGCACTGCCTTTTGCAGACAATCTATGTCTTCAATTTCCGATTTTGAGGCCCAAAAATTTGGCAAACACTGGGAAACAGCGCCACATTGTATCTGCTCTTTTTGCACCGCCACCAGCTCATCCATTCCTCTGTCGACGTTCTTGAATCAAATATAGATCGTTGACCACAACTCTTGAACTCGACATGTCACCATGAAATCTCCTTTTGTTAACAAATTTGTATGTCGTTTGTATGCTTTGTCAACAAGCACGATCACCGCAACACTTCTTCCTGGTGATCTGTATCATTCAACAACTCTTCTGCTTTTATCACAAACTCCTCTGTGATGTGCATGGCTATCTCAAAATTCCAATCCTTGCACGGCCATTGTCTTCTTCATCAACCGTCATGATAAACTTCATACAACCCATGTGATTCAATTCGTCAAGAAGTCTCTAGCATGGTTCTCATGCAATCATGAGTAATTGCATGGTCTTCATCCAAAAACCTCATTCTTCTTTAATCATCCTCGAATGGATTACTCCTCACATTCTTCATTGTTGTAAACAATGTATCACCTTTGACACATGTTCTTTGAACTTAAGATTAGCACAACAATCATCTGAATCACCACTCCTCTACTTCATCGGAGTACTTCATGATCTTCTTCATTTTGATCTGCATTGACAACTATTGACAACAAATACAACCTTATACACAAAGTGGTTCCAACATCGACCACCTTCTCAGACATCCCCTAATCTGAATTCACTAGAAACTCCCATCGATATTCCCTGATCAAAGACTCCCCTTTCGACTCCCCACGCATCCCTTTCACTCCCACCTTGACATGTGAGGCCAATTCAATCACTTTCACCTCCTATTCCACAACACCTATCTTGTAAGTTGGACTGATTTCTGCCTCCCTTTGCATACCCAGCGACGCATACTCCTTCACCATTGTTATCACCTTCTTTTTATGTAAGTTCCCCTCCTCATTCTGATCTCCTTCCTGAAAGGGTTTATTCTCACGTGACTCGGTGACCAAGACTGGCTGGCCATCCACTCTCCCCACTGATTGGGACTCGAGATCCTTAGGTTTCCCCTCTTTTTTAGACGACCGGGTCTTCATCGGTCTAGGTAGAAAAGAGCAGTCTTTACGCCCCTTCGGTTTCATCTTCCTAGAAACAATGCAACACCCTGGGTCCCTATTCTCTTTGTTCCTTTTCTTCCTTCTTTGTTTGTGAAAGTCTTTTCCCTCCCCTCCCAATCCATTGTCCTTAAAAAATTGACCATCACTCTCAGACTCAGTCTCAAAAGAACCCTTGGAGTGTCCATCAGACTCACCCCCATTACTCAAGCTCCCAAAATTTCCTACCACACAAACATAAAGAATAACATGTGAACCAATTCCCACTCTGTAGGATATTTAGTAACATCCATATCCCCAATATTAATCCCAACCATAGGTTTCCCATCACCTCAACATTTTCTTGTCTCTCAAAACATTATTGTTGAGTTTCATTATCTCATATATACATCAAGATGATTCCACAATGTGATGGACATGATCAAACTCATATGGAATTAATCTCAATATCACACTCTAACCATGAGACATGACCGTAAATTGTGTACCCTTTCCACCAAGACTATTTATATTGGCATTTATTCCTCTAATTTATTTCATGTTTTAACTTTACCTAGTTCTAGATAGGTTTTATCACTATTGGTCCATATTTCATGACCTTAAACATTAAATTACATCTTCATGTTGTTTTCTACATTATAATTGGTGTTTTTAGACACATTTTCTTCATTTTCCTCTTATATATTGATATACAAGCTTACTAACACCTATAGTAAAATCTATATATCCATAAGCATTAATAAGACCCATTCTCATCCTTAACCTATGACATTAAAAAACATATCCAACATCCTTTCTTCATGATGTTAAATGACATGGATTATTCCCTATCACATGAAATTAGACTATACAATACTCTAGTTCGTCACCTAAGAGTATTAGACATTGGTGTTTCTCTCCTACCACACCACCCTCTAGAACTATATATGGATTGATTTATGTTCTATTATATACAAAACATTACTAAAATATCCCATTATTTATTACTTGAAAATTACCAAATACCTCTATCCCAAGTTGGGACTCAATAAACCTCTTTTCAAGCTCCCTTCACATCTAGACCATCAAGGTGGTGATACATTCAGAAGGATATGGTCTATGCACCATAAACATAAATTTTTTAAACACCCATAAAAGTGTGTCTATATTAGAATTGTTCCTTCCAATTCACATCAACTTTTCCCTTACCCAATTTTATTCAAGATGCATCAGCTTCGGTCCTAGTTGAAATACCTTTAACATGTATTTTACATGGTTGAATCTGTATGAACTTAAATATCATCAAGGTCTTTATTAGGTATCAATGAACTTAAACTAGGATCCATTAATAATGACTCTTACTTATATTTTCACATTCTCTCTTTAATTCATCTCATATTTAACCCTTTTTTATTTCTACATGAGAGTCCTCACCATTATCCCAAGCACTTAGATCTTACATTGTCTGCACCCTTTTTGTGAAGAAATATGTCCCAAGCCTCGAAACTCATTCATGTTTGGTCCCCCATAAGTCTATAAATAAGAAACATATCACCATTTTTTGAATATATATGATCTTAAAAACAAGGAACCTTTAGGTCAAAGTTTCTCGACCATTAACCCTATACCTTAGTAGTCTAACTAGATGAATCTAAATTGCCCAATGAAAGTGGTGTGATGGATCATCAGGGAAAACACCCATAAAACGACACCTAGAAAAAGTAAATCCTATGCTCACCAATTCATCCTATTTTATGACTTGGGAAAAATTTAAAACACAAAAAAAAATAGATAAAGTATTTGGGCAATACCACATTCCCCAAGTAGAAATATAGAAATACTCGATGAACCCATCAGTTCCAAAAAAAATTAGAGTGACTCTTTTTTCCATCATTTCACCACCCTATCCCATTTGAATGACATTAAAAAACATATCAACCCATTATTTCCATACAAAATTAAATTTTATGGTCTAAATATTAGTTATAGGAACATAAAATGCACACCCTTTTAGTCTAAGAATTATGACCATAAACCATGTCCACATCATTTCTAGATTATTTATAATGGAAATGGCGTATCTATTTAATTTTATTGTTTATTCCACTGATGTTTTATATACAACCCCATATTTTTTCCAAGAACAATGATCATGAATTTTATCAAATCTCTAGATATGTTATTTTCTAGCATTAGGATTTCCAATTCACATCTAGTTTATTACATCCAATCCAGGTAAACTGTCTAAAACTTTGTGTAAAAAATCATGAAATTAAACTTTGTACATTTTATCCTTAAGGTAATATGTATAAGCATTGAGACATTCATTTCACATTAGTATATATCATTACATGGTGATATATATACAACCACATATTTATCTAGTCTCTATGAACGCAAATTGGAAGATACCCATGGTATGAGAAAGATAAATTTAAACTACATAGAATAAGGGACTAACATACTCCTTACCAATAGATGTACAAAAATTTTCTCAAATATTGTAAAGACCCGTAAAATTCAAGAGAAATTTTTTCATAATTTTCTTTGGGATTTTACAAGAACGCAGTTTCTGACGGCGCCTGATTCTGAGGCACAGTGTGCCCAGAATCATTTTTCAAAGTTTAGCTTGGGTATGTTCAGTGAAAGAATGAGCGGGGTTTCCTAACTTTTGAACCGGTGCTCGGAATAGAAGTCCGAGAGCACCGATGAACTCGCAGCGCCGATAATTTATTAAGAAGACCCCTTTCTGGAGTTCTGTTTTCTTGGGATGAGTTGTTTAAATAAAGTGAGGGATAATAATATAATTGTTTTACAATTATATTTTCTTTTCTTGTTAAGTGGATTAAGTGTTGTGTCACAACACTTTTCCTCTCTCTTATGTGGTTATAACCTATGTAAGGGAGTTAGGGGTGGGACCCACTTGTTGATAACTACCTTTGAGAGGATTAAGGTGGGGTGGGTCCCACATGAGCACAACCCCTCACCTTCCCCTAACATTCCTAACTTTTCCCCTCTTAATTTTTGTAGCTTTCAAAAAGAAACCCCCACTTTTTTTTAAATAAAGTCAACTCATTAATTGTGTAGGTTTTTCAAGTAATTAATTCTTGGATTCGTTTGAATTTAAAATGAATTCCTTTGGCTTGTGTGTTAATTAAATAAGACTAAGTCTTATTTCGTGGGAGAATAGTTGATGGTGCGAAAGGATTTGGGAAGGAAGGCTCTAAGTTCCGAAGGACGTTCTTCCTCCTTGAGGAACGCGAAGAACGCACCGTCACCGACGAAGAACGCCGACCTTCGACGAAGGACAATGGTGAGAGACACCTTCCTTGGAGATCGACGACACGACGCCGTTTACCATGATGCCAACGACCCTCTCCTTCCGTGACAAACCTTCGTTCAACGTTTACATCAGGTAGGGTTTTATTTATTGTTGAGCGTGATCTCATCTGTCGCATTTCTTGGTTTCAATTGGGCCGCCTGTTATCTTAATAATGGGACAAGGTTGGACCGCATGAACACGGCCAAACCTCCTCCCCCCTTGTTTGTTGAATTTGTTGCGGCATGTGAAAGGCGGCGCGGTGCAGTTGCACCGCGCGGAAACTATGAGAAAGGGAGAAGAAGCGCGGCGTCGTCACGCCGCGCCGTTGAAGTCGAACAAGCCACGACGCCGTTGCGCCGCGCCAGAAAACCACGAAGAGGATGCGGTTTGATTATTGATCGTTGTGCGTGGATTGACGGGTGATGACAAACGGGGCCGCAAGGTAATTTTGAAGCTTCCGCAGTAAAGTTCGAGACCCGAGATGAACACCGACACAGAAGAATTTGAAAACGGACCACCGGAGCAACTCCGGTGACCCACGGAATCCCTGGAGGCACGGGTCGCCGGCGCGGCGCCGCCAACGACCGGGAGCGGCTGCCGGAGCCGTCCGACCGCCAGGAGGCGGCGACGCCCTAGCACGTCGCCGGAGAAAACAAACCTCCGCGGCTTGCCATGGTGGTGCGGTGCGGGGGATCCTGCGGCCCGCGGGATCCCGGAGGAACAGCGGCGGTGCAAACCGCCACCGGCATCAATCAGCGGCGAGGGGGCCGCGCAATCCCCCCCCCCCCCCCCGCTCCACGGCTTCCGATCGACCACGCTGGATGAGCCGTGGACGACCATGCGGCTGGGCTGCGCCACGCCCTGATGGGCCGGACCCGGACCTGGGTCGGGTCGACCCGGTTCGGGCCGACCCGGGGGGTTGGGCCGGGCCGGGCCCAGACCCCCCATTTCGGATTGTTTCTGTTCGAACAACCATAACTTGGGCTACGGACCTCTTAACGATGAACCGTCAGTTTCGATATGATCCTTGGATCGAGATGGTCGTTTTGGTATATTACACTCAAGGTTTCGGAAAAATTTGGGTATGGTGGGTTGGTTTGAACCCGAAACAAACCGGGCCCTCGGAGCGGAAACACTTATAACTTAAGCTCTGAATGTCTGATTGACATGCCGTAGAATTTTTTGGATTTATCTTGATGATACATAACTTTTGGAATACTTCACCCATGGTTTGGACGTAGTTGGATAGTGTCCAGGTTGGATTGTGCCCGAAATCCAACCGGGCCCCTGAAATGGAAAAGTTGATAACTTTCAGACCAGACGTCTGTTTGACGAACCGTCAGCGGCGTTGGTGATCACGTTGAGAAACGGTCCCTATGAGTATACGCTATGTGAGTTCAGGGTACAGTTGAGATACAGTCGGGTTGGTTCGTACACGAAACCAACCGGGCCCCTAGGACGAAAAGGCTAATAACTCACAGACCGGGTGTCCGATTGACGCGCCGTCTGCTGCGTTGAGACCCCTATGACGAGGCAGACCTTTGAGATACTTCTTCATGGGACTTTGTGATACTTGGAGTATCAAATATTAGCTCATGGAGCGGACCCTCCCGGAGACGAGCGTGCGGAGTACGGAGACCGTGTAGCCGGTTGAGACCTGACGACTGCTTGACCGATCGACTCGGCGTGTTTCGGATAGCCCAGTGGGGAGAGCTTGGTTGTAGCGGCAGACCCACGGAGGAGGAGCGCTTGGTTGTAGCGGCAGATCCACTGTACTCAACAGAAGGAGTACCTCTGGAGGCTATGAGGGGGAGCTCTTGGTTGTTGCGGCAGACCCACGACGGAGGAGCGCTTGGTTGTAGCGGCAGACCCGTGGTACTCAACAAAAGGAGTACCTCTGGAGGCTATGAGGGGGAGCGCTTGGTTGTAGCTGCAGACCCATGGTGTGAAGCACTTGGTTGTAGTAGAAGGCCCACAGTACTCGACAGGAGGAGTACCTCAGCAGTCTTAAGTTAGTGAGCAGTACCTCGGAGTTGTGACAGGATCACTATACACTCCAGAGACGGGGCTCTTCAGCAGTTACGGTTTCGATAATGAAAATCCTGGTTTGAGTTGAGTACTTGATCTTTGCGTATACCTCATGTTTGAGATGGGTCACTTGATAACTTAGGTATATGTATGGGCATATACCTGGGTAGTGGTTATCTGTTGATTTCATAATCTTTGTGTTTCCTCATGATTGAGATGGGTTACTTGATAACTTAGGTATATGTATGGGCATATACCTAAGTAGAGGTTATCTATTTAGATCTTCTTTGTGGTTATCCATGTTGGTTTTAGTGAGACCTTGAGGGTCTCGGGGTGCCTACTGAGTATCATTATACTCACCCCTGCACGGGCTATGCCTGAACCTCGTTGTGTTGGTTGCAGACGACGGGAAGTGCTGACGGAGGCCGAGTGTTCGAGGACTGGACGGTACCCGGAGGTGGACCACACGACGATTCAATATCCAGAGGTGGACTTCACGACGAGACGAAACATGGAGGAGGTTGACAAGTGAGAGCGTTGTGGAGGCTATCTGTACCAACCCTTGAGGTAGGATCCGTGGTGGACGATCCAGGAGCTGCACCATCTGTACCTACCCTTCAGGTAGGATCCGAGGAGGATGATCCAGGAGCCGCTTCCATTCTTCCAGCTGGTGTCTTTTTCTGTTGTAATTTTGTTCAGTTGTAGCTATACTTTTAGTTGGGTTTGTATTCTGGCCCATTTACTTTTCATCACTTTCTTTTATACTTAGTGTTTTACTTTCTCTTGTACTCTGTGGTGTTTGTTTGATTTTATAAAGGCAATGCCTTCCCAGTTATCAGGATTTACGCCTTTGGTGCTAGTCTCCAGCCCCTGGCCTATGGGAGGCGGGCGTTGGGTAGTCACGACACGAGCCCTGAGGACGGGTCGTGACAAATTGGTATCAGAGGAGTCAGTTCTACCACAGAACTTATAACTCTGATATTTTCTTTCTGTGAAGCGATAGTGTTAAGAGTACCGACTGTATTTTTCAGTTCATGGAGTCCAGTGTTGGTGCAGGCGTCCAACGTATCCATACACCAGGACCCTGACAACTGATTTCCGACTTTGTGCATGAAAAAACTGATTGCGTGTGTGTTTCCAGAAGTTTTTTTAAGTCAGATCAAACCAGGTCAGCTCCCTAGGTATAATCGTTTGACTGTGTCATGTTGTTTCTTTCAGGATGCCTTTTCATGGATGACCAGCTAGAGCCCAGAGGGATGTGCGTACTGACAGCCTGCCGAGCGACGAGGCTTCGGTACAGGGCCCTCTTGCAGTCGAGGCAATAGCGGAGGCACCAGCGGTACTACCATACGTTGGGCCACCGATGCCACTATCCCCAGAAGTAGGCGATGCACGCCACTTGAGCACGCTGCACGAGTTCCAGATCCAAAGGCCACCCAGGTTCCGGGGAGAGACCGACCCGCAGGCGGCTGAGGATTCGCTGGAGGCTGTGGTGAGAGTCTTCAGGCTAGTGGGGACGCCAGCAGACTTCATGGTGATCTTTGCTGCTAGCCTTCTTCAGGAAGCAGCAGGCAGGTGGTGGAGCCACTTGTTCCAGTTTTGCGATGGGATGACCTTCACATGGGAAGACTTAGAGACCTTCTTCAGGGTGGAGTTTGTGCCAGTAGCTCTACACCCCGAGCATGTACAAGAGATGCTGCCTTTGCCGCATGATTTTCGATCAGTCGCCGAGTTATCTGTGGGAAGTAGACAGATGATGTAGAGGTCCAAGAGGACCAGAGCCAGACGTACGAGGATCAGGAAGTGTTATGAAAGCGACAGGAAGGGTCACCTGACACGTGACTGTCCGACCCCCCCGCACAGTCGATCCACAGGTGTTGGAGGAGCCACCAAGGCAGAAGCAGTGGTGGGTGCTTGAGCAACAGACGAGCAGTGGACATGGCAGTAGAGCTCCGGGATCATGTGGATAGGAGCGAAACTAGTGGATATGTCCCTTGTACTTCTAGTTCCATGTTTCTGTTGTATTTGTGTCTTTTTACTATGAGCTGCAATAATAAAAAGACACTTATCTTTGTGATTTTTTCTTTCCTATCCTTTTGTTTGGTTGATACTGAGTGGTCCTGGTTAAAACTGTTGACTTGACCCTCACTTTTGATATTTCTACTAGAGGAGACCCAGTGACCACACACTGATGCCGACAGTGTGACTTGACCCTTGGAGGCGAGAGTGACAGTTGGATCTCTTGGTAGTAACGTCGAGGCCTTACAACGTCATCCATGACATGAATACACCATTCATGTCAGGATTGACTATATTAGGCAATGGGTGTGGTTCGTCCAGGGGATGAGACCGAGTTTCTCTTTTCGGAAAAGGAGAAATTTTAGCAGCTCTTTTAGATTGTAGGCAAAGAAGGTGCAGATAATCCAGGAGCAGATGAAGACTGCACAGTGCAGTAAGAAACAGGAAACCAACGCCAGTCTTAGAGACTCGAGCGTGTTAAATGTTTCAAGAAGGGGAAGCTTTAAGGAGATATGATTCTGCAAAGCAGCAGACGTGGAGGCAGAGCTAGGGGAGAGACATGAGGTGGTGTACATTTTAACATGCTACAACCACCTGCCTTAGTTGTCCCCGCCAGGCTCAGGGAGCTAGAGGGAGGAGGAAGAGTGAGACTGCATGCGGTCAAGGAGTGTAAACCAATGGCTCTAAAAATGATTCAAGGGACATTCTGTATCCACTACTAGCTTCCGTAGTAACAGACGTCGATATGAATCATTCCTTCTTTTCACAAATCTTGTCCCAGACCTAGAGTTTCCGGTAAGCCGTAGACTTAACCCTCATGTTTGGAGATACCTTGGGAGAAGACTCGATAATCACACTTATGTTGACGGTGTGGTCAGACCCTCGAGGTGAGAGTTTGGTTGGAATCTCTTGGTGGCAATGTCGAGGCCTTACGACGTTGGTTTGAGTATGGACTGGGCAATCACAGTTCATACACAAATTGATGGTATTAGTAAAAAAGGTTGTGGTTTAACTACGACGTCGAGATGGGTTTTCCTTGGTCGGCAAAAAGGAAACCCCAGGCAGCACAGGATAAACTCATGCACAGGATGATGCAACCGATCACTCTTGAGTCGGTCAACCTTACCCTCATGGAAGCAGTCGTTTTGAGTTTCAGTTCTAACATGAATTGGAGGCCTCTTGAGTTTGAGGATGACGATCACGTCCTTATACGGGTCTCACCTCGACAAGGTTTACAGAGATGTGGCCAAGGCGGCAAGTTATCTCCGAGGTTCAGCGGACCTTTCTATGTCCTCAGCAGGATAGGCAAGGTGGTTTACCACTTGACCCATCCACCTCAGTTGCACCGGGATCATGACGACTTCCATGTATCTCAACTGAGGAGATACATGCTCGACCCTTCTCATATCATCGACCATGAGAAGCTGGACGATGGCGATGGGGTGACTTTCACGAAGGTTCTAGTGGGGATCGAGGATCGACAGGAGCGGATCCTACGAGGACGGTCGATTACTCAGGTGTGCTTTCTCTGGCAGTACGGGAACCTCCAGGTGAGAACATGAGAGCGGGAGGTTCAGATGCGTGCTCAGTACCGCTTTTGTATCCCTAGTTTGTGTTAAAGCTTTACGAGGACGTAAAGCCCTGAGGTGGGAGTAATGTAAAGACCCGTAAAATTCAAGGGAAATTTTTTCTTAATTTTCTTTGGGATTTTACAAGAATGTAGTTTCTGACGGCGCCTGATTCCGAGGCCCGGTGTGCCCGGAATCATTTTCCGAAGTTTAGCTCAGGTACGTTCAGTGAACGAACGAGCGGGTTTTTCTAACTTTTGAACCGGTGCTTAGAATCGAAATCTAAGGGCACCGATGAACTCGCAGCGCTAGTAATTGCTTAAGAAGACCCCTTTCTGGAGTTGCGTTTTCTTGGGATGAGTTGTTTAAATATAGTGAGGGATAATCATATAATTTTTTTACAATTATATTTTCTTTTCTTGTTAAGTGGATTAAGTGTTGTGTCACAACACTTTTCCTCTCTCTTATGTGGTTATAACCTATGTAAGGGAGTTAGGGGTGGGACCCACTTTTTGATTACTACCTTTGAGAAGATTAAGGTGGGGTGGGGCCCACACGAGCCCAACCCCTCACCTTCCCCTAACATTCATAACTTTTCCCCTCTTAATTTTTGTAACTCTCAAAAAGAAACCCCCTTTTTTTAAATAAAGTCAACTCATTAATTGTGTAGGTTTTTCAAGTAATTAATTTGTGGATTCGTTTGAATTTCAAATGAATTCCTTTGGCTTGTGTTTTAATTAAATAAGACTAAGTCTTATTTCATGGGAGAATAGTTGATGGTACGAAAGGATTTGGGAAGGAAAGCTCTATGTTCCGAAGGATGTTATTCCTCCTTGAGGAACGCGAAGAACACACTGTCACCGACAAAGAACGCCGACCTCCGACAAAGGACGACGGTGAGAGATGCCTTCCTCAGAGATCGACGACACGATGCTGTGTACCACGGCGCCAACAACCCTCTCCTTCCACGACAAACCTTCGTTCAATGTTTACATCAGGTAGGGGTTTATTTATTGTTGAGCGTGATCTCATATGTCTCATTTATTGGTTTCAATTGGGCCGCCTGTTATCGTAATAACGGGAGGAGGTCAGACCACATGAACACGACTGACCATCCTCCCCCCTTGTTTGTTGAATTTTTTGCGGCACGTGAAAGGCGGCACGGTGCAGTTGCACCGCGCGGAAACTATGAGAAAGGGAGAAGAAGCGCGGCACTGTCACGCCGCACCGTTGAAGTCGAACAAGCCACGACGCCGTCGCGCCACGCCAGAAAACCACGAAGAGGCCGTGGTTTGATTATTGATCGTTGTACGTGGATTGACGGGCGATGACAAACGGGGCCGCAAGATAATTTTGAAGCTTCCGCAGTAAATTTTGAGACCCGAGATGAATGCCGGCATAGACGGATTTGAAAACGGACCACCGGAGCAACTCTGGTGGCCCACGGAAACCCTGGAGGTGTGGGTCGCCGGCGCGGCACCGCCGGCGACCAGGAGCGGTGGCCAGAGCCGTCCTTCCGCCAGGAGGCGGCGGCGCCGTAGCGCGCCGCTGGAGAAAACAAACCAACGTGTCTTACCGTGACGGTGTGGCATGGGGGATCCTGCGGGATCCCGGAGGAACGACGGTGGCGCAAACCGCCGCCGACATCAATCAGCGGCGAGGGGGCCACGCAACCCCCCCCCGCTCCGCGGCTTCTACTCGGCCACGCTGGCCGAGCCGCGGCTGGCCATGCGGTCATGCCGCGCCGGTCAGGCCAGACCGCGCCGCCCGGGCCGGGCCGCGCCAGCCGGGTCGGACCCGGACCTGGGTCTGGTCGACCCAGGGGGGTTGGGCCGGGCCGGGCTGGGCCCAGACCCCCCATTTCAGATTGTTTTCGTTCGAATGTCCATAACTTGGGCTACATACCTCCTAAAGATACACCTTCAGTTGCAATGTGATCCTTGGATCGAGACGGTCGTTTCAGTATATTACACTCAAGGTTTCAGAGAACTTTGGGTATGGCCGGGTTGGTTTGAACCCGAAACCAACCGGGCCCACGGAGCGGAAACACTTATAACTTAAGCTCCGGATGTCCGATTGACGTGCCGTCGACTTTGTTGGATCTCTCTTGATGAGACGAAACTTTTGGCATACTTCATCTGTGGTTTGGATGCAGTTGGATAGTGGTCGGGTTGGATTGTACCCAAAATCCAACCGCCCCCCTGTAACGGAAAAGTTGATAACTTTCAGACCGAACGTCCGTTTGACGAACCGTCAGCTGCGTTGATGATCACGTTGAAAAAAAGGTCCCTATGAGTATACCCTATGTGAGTTCAGGGTACAGTTGAGATACGTTCGGGTTGGTTCGTACACGAAACCAACCGGGCCCCTGGGACGAAAAGGCTAATAACTCACAGACCGAGCGTCCGATTGACGCGCCATCTGCTGCGTTGAGACCCCTATGACGAGGTGGTGAGATACTTTTTCATGGGACTTTGTTATACTTGGAGTATCAACCAGTAGCTCGTGGAGCGGACCCTCCCGGAGACGAGCGTGCGGAGTACGGAGACCGTGTAGCCGGCTGAGACCTGACGATTGCTTGACCGATCGAATCAGTGTGTTTTGGATAGCCCAATGGGAAGAGCTTGGTTGTAGCGGCAGAACCACGGCAGAGAAGCGCTTGTTTGTAGTGGAAGACCCGTGGTACTCAATAGAAGGAGTACCTTTGGAGGCTATGAGGGGGATCTCTTGGTTGTAGCGGCAGACTCACGGCAGAGGAGCGCTTGGTTGTAGCGGCAGACCCACGGTACTCAACAGAAGGAGTACCTCTAGAGGCTATGAGGGGGAGCGCTTGGTTGTAGCGGTAGACCCATGGTGGGAAGTGCTTGGTTGTAGCTGCATGCCCACAGTACTCGACAGGAGGAGTACCTCAGCAGTCTTAGGTTAGTGAGCAGTACCTCGGAGTCATGACAGGACCACTGTACACTCCAGAGACGGGGCTCTTCAGCAGTTACAGTTTCGATAATGAAAATCCTGGTTTGAGCTAAGTCTTTGATCTTTGTGTATAACTCATGTTTGAGATGAGTCACTTGATAACTTAGGTATATGTATGGGCATATACCTGGGTAGTGGTTATCCGTTGATTTCATAATCTTTGTGTTTCCTCATGATTGATATTGGTTACTTGATAACTTAGGTATATGTATAGGCATATACCTATGTAGAGGTTATCTATTGAGATATTCTTTGTGGTTATCCATGTTGGTTTTAGTGAGACCTTGAGGGTCTCGGGGTGCCTACTGAGTATCGTTATACTCACCCCTGCACAGGCTATGACCGCACCTCGTTGTGTTGGTTGCAGACGACAGGCATTGCTGACGGAGGCCGAGTGTTCGAGGACTGGACGGTACCCGGAGGTGGACCACATGACGAGTCAGTATCCGGAGGTGGACTTCACGACGAGACAACACATGGAGGAGGTTGACGGGCGAGAGCGTTGTGGAGGCTATCTGTACCTACCCTTCAGGTAGGATTCGTGGTGGATGATCCAGGAGCTGCGCCATCTATACCTACCCTTCAGGTAGGATCCGAGGAGGACGACCCAAGAGTCGCTTCCGTTCTTCCAGCTGGTGTCGTTTTCTGTTGTACTTGTGTTCAGTTGTAGCTGTACTTTCAGTTGGGTTTGTATTCTGGCCCATTTACTTTTCAGCACTTTCTTTTGTACTTAGTGTTTTACTTCTGCTTGTACTCTGTGGTTTTTGTTTGCTTTTATAAAGGTAATGCCTTCCCATTTATCGGGATTTACGCCTTTGTTTCTAGTCGCAAGCCCTTGGCCTATGGGAGGCAGGCTTGGGGTAGTCACAACACGGGCCCCGAGGACGGGTCGTGACAAATATATTTTTGCTAAGGTAATCCATTAAACCTAGTATACATCATCTATATTTATGGTCTATGAAAGAATGCACCAAAGGGTGTTAGATCCATCATTGAGACTTTTCCTTTATATATACACATCATGTCCTTAGAGTATGAATTACTTTAGCATTGTTTATTCTCTAAACAGAAACCCCTATTATAATGTCCCATAATTTCTGTATAATTTATTTATTATATAGAATTATTCTGAGACTACAAAATCTGACGGTGCGTCATTCTGAGGCCCGGAGTGCCCAGAATGATCCGTCGAAGTTTTTTTAAGCTTCAATTAGTGAACGTAAGATGTTTTCCTAAAAAAGTGTAATAAATATTAAATGTTTTCCCAGATCAGAAATATGAGGGAACTGTTGTGTTCAGGATGACGGGTTTACCATAGGCGTTACTTAAGTTTAGTCAGCACAGACCTCCTGTGAGAAAACCTAAAAATGGCATAACCATAAATAAAATAATTGAATAAAGTTATTTTATTTTTCAAATGCTTATAACTCACGAATGATGACTCAGATTAAAAATATTAGACCACTGATGATCTCATGAGGGTATTCTCTCTTTAGGAAAATACTAACATTGGATGGCGCGGGTCACCAGTGAAAGTTAGTTTTTGGCCGTAAATAAAATAATTAGGTGACAATTATTTTATTGTAAAATTCATAACATCTAAACGGTAACTCGGATTGAAAATATGAGAGTACCATTGAGTTCGTTGGGGCATGTTCTCCTTAGGAGAATCCTAATCTTGACCGGCGTAGGTCGAGGGTGAACATAATTAATTTATTGAACTTTTTTAAGGTACATTTAGTAAATGCATGAGTGAAGTTTTCTAACTTTTAAACTGGTGATCAGATTAAAAATATGAGGGCACCGTTGAATCCGAACTGTCAGGATTTCATTAAGGGAGACTTTACTTTGACCATAATAGGTTTGGAGAAAAAGTTAAGTTTTGTGACATTTTAAAAGAAAAGAAATAAAATAATTTTTGTTATTTTATTTTCTTTCATATCCTCCAACAGACAAGAGGTGTGTGGGGTCAGTGATATGTCAATACAATAAATGGATTGACCTGCCAACTCTATGTAATATCGACATTAGGGAATTAGGAAGGTTCCTAATTTATGAGCCCCCATTAATTCCCCACTTCATTACTTACCCTCCCCCTCTTCTATATATATGAAGCTTGGGGAGGGGTATCGACACAACTTTTCCAAGAAACGAAGTGCTGAAGGAGTGCCATGACTCTAGACCCTTAGAGGATAGAGGTGGTCCCAGTGGGAGGTGACAGGTGACACCAAAGCACGAACCGGAGGACGACGTATGAGCATAGTCGTTGAAATCCTGTTGTGGGAAGTAAGAACACTAACCCACCTTAAAGAACGGGCA
Source organism: Viscum album (assembly GCA_963277665.1). Classification (NCBI taxonomy): domain Eukaryota; kingdom Viridiplantae; phylum Streptophyta; class Magnoliopsida; order Santalales; family Viscaceae; genus Viscum; species Viscum album. The sequence goes on from OY728139.1 coordinate 1,465,240,661, forward strand.
TTTCTCTGATGATTCAAGGTAAGGGGTTTATTCGTTTACACTTTTAAAATGATTTTCCTATTCCCCGTTCTTTAATAATATGATGAATGTAGAACAAATTACTAACGGGTTGATTCGCGGTTCATTCGTTTTTGCGGGAGGTTGTTGCGTGGCATCTTTGAAGGGTTTTGATTTTTGTTTAATTCAATTGATTATTAAACCCTCAATCCCCCTCATGTTTACAAACTAACGCGGAGGGCGTGGGCCTAACGAACCTGGCCCGAACCATCCACTATCTGGATATCCTTGTGCCTCCATGGAAGACTGCCAGTGCGGTGACACCAACCAGCTACATTGGAAATAGCGCATCGACACATGCCGCAAGAGGAGGCCGCGACAAAAAGCTGCTATGGTTATTGGAGCGGCCAACACCGGCCGACCACAGAGGAGGTGCGGCGTGCTGTCGTGAGCCACCGGTGAGTAGAGGTCCACAGATCGTCAGCCGCGGCGGATGGAGGAGGTGTCCAGCGCTTCGGCCACCCGCGGAAGGAGGGGTGGCGTGACCAACGTGACGCTGGCGAACAGTAGGTGGTGAAACCTACGCGCCGCTAGTGGACAAGAAGTCGTGGTTTAATTCACGGTGGAGGCTGAACCCGCACCTCTGGTGGGTTCCATGGCGATCGGGCGGCGCCCACGTGGCACCCTTACGGGCCGCAACCTATGTGGCAGGGCTGCCCACCTTCGGGCAGCCTGCCCAGCGGGCCGAGCAGCGCCCCATCGTGGGTCGGGCCGCCCCTTTGCGAGCTGGACCGCCCTTACGGGCCACCCCTTTTGTAGGCGAGGCCATAACACTACCCAGTGGGTTGAGTCCGCCATGGCCCATACCAGACTAGTTCGGTCTAGGTCGATCCGACCCGGTCTGATCGGACACGGGCCCGACCGGGCCCAGAAACACATAAAGGGCCTTATCCTGAGAACCAGACTTCCATTTGATGAACCGTCTGTGGTGTTCGAATCATTGGAGTGATACAGTCCTTTTTACTTACTCCATGAGAGTTTTGGAGAAACTTGAAGTATAGTTGGGTTGGATCACACCCGAATCCAACCAGGCCCACAACACTGAAATGCCAATAATGCACAGACCGGGAATCCGATTAATGCACTGTCTATTGCGTTGAATCCCTTATGATGTGGCGAATCATCAGGATACTTAGTTTTGAGACTTTTTTTTCCAATTGTAATAATACTGATGGCTTGAGGACCGGTTCTCTCAAGCACGCTACATACGGAACCCTACGACTGACTGAGACTTGACGACTGCTGATTTTTTGACTCTGTGTGACTCGACGAACCAGTGGGGAGTGCCTCTGTGTGACACGGTAGAACCAAGGTGGGGAGCGCCTCTGTGTGATGTGAAAGACCCATGGTACTCGATAGGAGGAGTACCTCAGTAGGTCATAGTGGGGAGCTCCTCTGTGTGATGCGGTTGACCCATGATACTCGACAGGAGGAGTACCTCAGCAGGCCACGGTGGGGAGCGCCTCCCTGTGATGTGGAAGACCCACGGTACTCGAAAATAGTAGTACCTTAGTAGGCCATGGTGGGGAGCGCCTCTGTGTAATGTGGAAGACCCATGGTACTCAATCAGAGGAGTACCTCAGTAGTCCAAGGTTAGTGGGAAGCGACTCTGTGTGACCCAAAAGGCCAACTGTACTCGATAGAGGAGGAGTTCTCCAGCAGCCGAGGTGTTCAATGTTATGACTGGGGATGTTACTTGTTACTATCCCTAGAGAATCCCATGGCTGACTATCAACATTCATATAGATCTTGTGTGGGTCAGCATCATAATCATGTTTCTCTGAGTTGTATACCTAGTTTGAGGTGAGACCCTAATTGAACTATGTCTATTGCTTTGTGCTTTGTGATTGAGATCATGTTTTGTGGTTTTCATTATGGAATTATTAGATACCTTTGGGGGTCTTAGGGTCCCTATTGGGTATTATTATACTCACCCCCGCACAGTCTTCGCCCGCACCTTGTTGTGTCTTGTGCAGACGACGAGCAACTGAGCTAAGGTTTGAGGGAGCTAGGACTGGACAGTGCTCAGAGGTGGACCATTTTTCCATGACGTGACATGGGGAATATTGATCGAGATATGTACCTACCCTTCAGGAAGGATCTGGGGTGGGCAATCCAGGAGCTTCTTTTCACCTTTTAGTTGTTTTTTACTTTTCAGTTGTACTAGTACTTTTCTAGTTGGGATTTTATTCCAACCCCCTTACTTTCAGTACACTTTTACTACAACAGTTTACTTCACAGTTGCTTCTTGTTGTGTTCTCAGACCGTGTGTTTTTACAGGTTTAAAGTAAATTCCTTTCCATTATAGGGATACACCTTTATGGTTATAGTCTCCAGCACCTGGCCTATGGAAGGTGGGATTGGGGTAGTAATGGCACGAGCCCTGGGGGAGGGGTCGTGATAAAGTGGTATCCGAGGAGTTCAATACTACCAAAGAACTAGGGCTCTGATCTTTTCTGTATGGCAATAGGGTTAAGTATTATTAGTGTGGTTTTTAGTTTAGGGAATCCAGTGTTGGTGTGGCGGCCAACATATCGATACTCCAGGACCCTGAATTCTAATTTTCGACTCAGTGCACAGAAAAACTGATTGCATGTGTTTTTTAAGAGTTGTTCTTGTGATCTCTTTGATTTGCTCACTAGGTATAACTTAATGACTATGGTTCACCTATTCCTTATCATGATGTCACCACATAGAATTATAGTCATGATTCCTGAGAGAGTACACGATGATAGCCCACCGAGTGACGAGGCTCCAGTGCAGGGCCCTCTTACTATATTGGCACCTTCGGGTGGTTTACCAGCAACGCCACCACCTGTTGGGAAGTAGATACCACCATCCGCACTGGCGGATAGTGCACACCGACTGATCACATTTCATGAGTTCCAGCGGTAGAGGCCTCTTAGGGTTCGAGGTGAGATAGATCACTAGGTAGCTGAGGAATAGATGGAGGTTGTGGATAGAGTTTTCCACCTAGTTGAGACATCAGCAGATCTCATGGTGATCCTAGTGCTAGTCTTTATTAGTGCGTGAACATGAGGATGGTATGCATGGTTATGTGGCTTTGATACTTGGACCATTTCCCGAGATGGTACCTTCAGATAGTGTTCCAGCTATATCACTACTCGTTGGCCAGCAGTTACAACCGGCGGTACTGGTAGAGGAAACATGTAGTATTAGTTCCTCACCCATGTTTCAGTATCAGATACCCCGCAGGTTCTGAGGAGAGGCTTATTCATAGGTGTATAAATAATGGCTTGAGGTGGTGGTCATGTTTCCACCTATCTAGGGCACCATTCGATCAGATGGTTGTTCTATTAGAGAGCCTTCTATGTAGCTCAACAGGATGATGACAATGTTTAGGTTACCCTGATCTGGAAAAGATGTGACTTTTCTATGGAAAATATTGAGAACCTTCCTCAAACAAGGGGGGTCTCTTGCCTTAAATAGCTAAGGGATGATAGTTCCCTAGAGCTTCTACAGCTTCGGTAGGACGACATGTCAGTAGCTGAGTATTCATTGAGGCGTACCGACTATCCTACGTACTCGATGAATACAGTATGATCAGTGCATCAGGGCTCAGACCTCCGAGCGAGGTGTGTTTAGGGACATCCAAGCCATCACCATTACTCTATACATTCCTACTTATGTTATGGTGATAGAGAGAACCTTTGTGGTTGAATGTTCTTGGGATGAGCGGATGTAGCCACTGAATGTTAATAGTGGGGAAGTAGGAAATTGACATCAGTCTCAGATACTTGGGCATGTAAAATGTTTTGGGAAGAGGAGGTGATAGGGACATATGAATCTCCAGGGTAGAAGACGTGGAAGTGGAGCTAAGAAAGCAGCATGAGGTGGTATACATTTCGACATGTTACAACCACTACCCCAATGTGGTCCCCACTAGGCTCAGGGAGCTGGAGGACAGGGGAAGGGAGTTGCTTCATGCGGTCAAGGAGTGTGACTCAAGGGATCTAGGAATGATTCGAGGGACAGTCTGTGTATACTAATAGTTACCGTATTAATAGAAATAGGTACCAATCATTCCTTCTTTCCACAAATATTGTTCGAGACCTAGAGTTTCTAGTTAAACCATTGACTTAAATCTCACGTCTAGAGATACCTTTGGGAGGAGACTTGATAATCACACTTACACCGACGGTGTGATCTGACCCTTGAGGTGAGAGTTTCAGTTGGAACCTCTTGGTGGAAGCATCGAGGCCTTATGATGTTAGTTTGGGTATAGAATAGACATCCACAGTTTATACTCAGATTGATTGTATTAGGAAAATTTTTTACGGTTTATCTACAATGATGGAATGGGGTTTTCCTTGGATGGTGAAAAAGGAAACCCAGGAAGAACATGATAAACTCTTGCAAAGGAGGCTGCAACCAATCACTATTGGGTTGGCCAGCCTTAACCTCGTGGAAATATGAGTTTTGTGTTTTCATATCCCAATAGGAGTGACAGAGTGTGGGGACATATTTTCAATAGACGCTTTACGGATTACCTCCCCGAAGGGAGAGGGAGTTTTGTTTTGGTTGGGTACTACCAGAGATTTGTACCTGACTTCTCTAGGGTAGTGGCACCCTTGTCATCTTTGAAGAAGAAGGTATAGACCTTCGTATAGATGGAGATATTCGAACATAGTTTTCATGATCTAAGGAAGAGACTGAAGAGTGACCCCATCTTGAGGCTACCAGAAGAGGGCATTGGGTATGTAGTCTACTGTGACGCATCAGGGACCAGACTTGGGTGTGACCTGATGCAGGAGTGAGCGGTGATCACCTATGGCTCACGAAAGCTAAGGAAACATGAGAAGAACTATGATACCAATGACATGGAGTTACCAGAAGTGGTCTTCTCCCTGAATAAGTGGCGATATTACTTGATGGGTGAACGTTCTATAGTCTATTCTGATCAAAAGAGTCTCAGGTATATCTTCTCTCAAAATGACCTGAACCTGAGACAGTGGTGATGGCTAGAGTTCCTCCAAGACTATGAATTTGAGATAGTATATACTCCTGGGAAGGGGAAGGTGGTGGAAGACACACTCATCAGGAGGTCTGGTCTGCAGTTGCTGAGTGAGGCGACAGAGTAGCTAGTATCGTTTCAGATATCCTTTGTGGATAGATATGGAGTAGCATACTTCCAGTCTATGACTGTAACTTTCCCTATTCTTCAGTGATTTCTGGAGGCATAGCTTGGAACATTGACTGTGAGGCCCGACATGCTCAGATATCCTCAGGACAGTCTCCTAAAAGATTTTATGAAGGAGGGGAGCACATTGTTCTCTTCAAAGGATGCACCATGGTAATAGTGATGCTTTGGGAGGAGTTATTGAGGGAGATCCATACACCCCTTTAACAGTACATCCTAGAGTGGAAAAGAAGTACTAGGACCTCCTGCGTTAGTACTGATGTCTAGGGATGAAGGAACCAGTGGTAGAATTTGTATCACGATGCCTCACTTGTTAGCAAGTGAGGACTACACAGAGCCGACATAAGTCTTATGTTTATAGGAGGAGGGAGACCATGTCTTCCTACGGGTCCCACCTCGAAGAGGTTTGTAGAGATTTGGTTGGGGAAACAAGTTTTCTCTGAGGTTCATTGGACCTTTCTAGATTCTCAGTAGAGTGGGCTAGGTGGTGTGCTGTCTATCCTTTCCCCCACAGATGCACTGGGTGCATAATGTTTTCCATGTGTCGCAGTTGAGAAGAGGCGTGCATGATCCATCACACGTTATCTACTAGGGAGAGTTGATCTCTGACGATGGGGAGACTTTTACGGAGTTCCCTGTGGAGATAGAGGATCGATAGGAACGAGTCCTACATGGACGGTCGATCCCTCTGGTGCGAGTTTGGTGGCAAAACAAGGACCTCTAGGAGAGCACATGGGAGAGGGAGGTTCATATTCTTACTCAGTACCCTCATTCATTTTATTTGCCTTTGTTTTGGATTTATAGGATGTATAGACCTAAGGAGGAGAGAATTTAATGTCCCGTAATTTCTGTATAATGTTTTTATTATATAGAATTATTTTGAGACCGTGAAATCTGACGGTTCATGATTCCAAGGCCCTGAGTGCTCGGAATGATCCATCTAAGTTTTGTTCCGATTTAATTAGTGTGTGTAAGCTGTTTTCCTGAAAAAGTGTAATAAATCTTAAACGGTTTCCCAGATCGGAAATATGAGGGCACCGTTGCGTTTAGGATGGCGGGTTTACCCTATGCGTGACTTAATTTTAGTCGGCCCAGACCTCCTATGAGAAAACCCTAAATGGAATAACAGTAAATAAAATAATTGAATAAAGTTATTTTATTTTTCAAATGCTTATAACTCACGAACGGTGACTCGGATTAAAAATCTGAGACCACCGCTGAGCTCGTGAGGGTAAATAAAATAATTAAGTGACAATTATTTTATTGTAAAATCCATAACTTATAAATGGTAACTTGGATTTTAAACCCAAGAATACCGTTGAGTTCGTTGGGGTGTGTTCTCCTTAGGCGGATCCTATCCTTGACTGGCTTGGGTTGAGGGTGAATGTAATTAATTTATTGAATTTTTTTAAGGTGTGTTCAGTAAATGCATGAGCGGCATTTTCTAACTTTTTAACTGGTGCTCAGATTAAAAATCTGAGGGCACCGTTGAATCTGAAGTGCCATGATTCACTTAAGGGAGACTTTACTTTGACCATAGTAGGTTTAAAGAAAAAGTTAAATTTTGTGAATTTTGAATTTAAATGAAAAAAATAATTTTTATTATTTTATTTTCATTCATAACCTCCAACGAACAAGAGGTGTGTGGGGCCAGCGATGTGTCAAGACAATAAATGGCTTGACCTATCAACCCTAAGTAACGACGACGTTGGGGAATTAGGAAGGTTCCTAATTTATGAGTCCCGATTAATTCCCTACGTCGTTACTTGCCCTTCCCCTCTCCTATATATATTGAGCTTGGGGAAGGGTATCAGCACATCTTCACCAAGCAATGAAGTACTGAAGGAGTTCCGCGATGCTGGACCCTTAGAGGACGGAGCCGGTCTCAGCGGGAGGTGACAGGTGACACCGAACCATGAACCGAAGAACGACATACAAGCAGTTTCGTTGGAAGCCTGTTGCGGGAACAAAGAACATAGACCCACCTTCAAGAGCGAGATTTTCTCCAATGATTTGAGGTAGGGGGTTTATTAATTTATGCTTTTAAAATGATTTTCCTCTTCTTAATTCTTGAATAATATGAAGAATGTAGACCAAACAACTAATGAGTTGATCTGTGATTGATTAATTTTTGTAGGATATTGTTTCAGGGTACCTTTGTAGGGTTTTTATTGTTGTTTAATTCAATTGATTATTAAACCCTTAATCCCTCGCATGTTTATGAACTAACGTGGAGGGAGAGGGCTTAACGAACCCAGCTTGAACCCTTCACTATCTTGCTATCCTTACACCTCCATGGAAGACCGCCCGTGTAGTGACACAAACCAGCTATGTTGGGAATATCTCGTCGATGCACTCTGCAAGAGGAGGCCGCAGAACAAAGCCGTTGCGGTCATCAAAGTGGTCGACATCGGCCAGTCGCAGAGGAGGTGTGGCGCGCCATCGCACGCCGCTGGTGAGCAGAGGGCTACGACTCATCAGCCGTGATGTATAGAGGAGGCGGCCATCGCTTTGGCCAACCAAGGAAATATGGGTGGTGCGACCAACAAGCCACCAGCGAGAAGAAGGCAGCGCGACTAGAGTGCCGGCGGCGGACAAGAAGCGGTGACCGAAGCCGTGATGGAGGCCGAACCCACACCTCCGGTGGGTTCAGTGGTGACCGGGAGACACCCACATGGCACCACCTCTTCAAAGACTGAACAGAATTTGGCTTCTCGGTATTTCATGGGAGTGTCTCCCTAGAGCTTCCTAGCGGAAGCCCCGCGGACCGCTCCCTACGTGGTCGGGCCGCCCTCCTGTGGGCCGCTGCCAGCGGGCTGGGCCGCGTCCCTTCATGGGCCGGTCTGCCCCTTTGCGGGATGGGATGCCCTTAAGGGCCACCCCTTTTGTGCACTGGGCCAGACCTTGGCCCGACAGGCTGAGTCCTCCGTGGCCCAGCCCAGACCGGGTCGGTCCAGGTCGGTCCGATTGGGTCAGACCAGACCTGGGCCCAGAAACCCTTAAAGAGCCTTATCTTGAGAACCAGACGTTCGTTTGATGAACCGTTTTTGGCATTGGGATCTTTGGAGAAAGAAAACACTTTTTACATACTCCATGAGAGTTTTGCAGAGACTTTGAGTACAATCGGGTTAGATCAAACCTGAATCCAACCGGGCCCTTAGCACTAAAATGACAATAACACACAGACTGCGCATCAGATTGACACACCGTCTATTGCGTTGGAACCCTTATGAAATGGAGAATCATTGGGTTACTCCTTTGTGAGTCTTTGTGTCAGTTGTAATATGAATGATGGCTTGAGTATAGGTTCTCCCAAGCGCGCTACCTACGGAACCCTGTGACTGGATGAGACTTGACGACTACTGATTTTTCGACTCTGTGTGACTCGACAACCCAGTGGGGAGTGCCTCTATGTGACGCGGTAGACTCATGATACTCGATAGGAGGAGTAACTCAGGAGGCCATGGTGGGGAGTGCCTCTGTGTGACGTAGCAGACCCACGATACTCGACCGGAGGAGTACCTTAGCAGGACACAGTGGGGAGTGCCTCTGTGTGACGTGGCAGACCCAAGGTACTCGACAGGAGGAGTACCTCATTAGTCCAAAGTTAGTGGGAAGCGAATTTGTGTGACCTGATGGTCCCACTGTACTCAATAGAAGAGGATTTATACAGAAACTTAGGTGTTCGACGTTATGGCTGGGGATGTTACTTGTTACTATCCCTCGAGAATCCTGTGGTTGGATATCAGCATTCATAGTGATCCTATGTGGGTCAACATCATAACCCTGTTTCTCTGATTTGTATACCTGGTTTGATATGAGACTATAATTGAGATGTGTCTATTTAGTTGTGATTTGTTATTGAGATCATGCTTTTTGGTTTTCCTTGTGGAATTATGAGAGACCTTTGGGGGTCTCGAGGTCCCTACTGGGTATTGTTATACTCATCCTTACATGGGCTTTGCCTGCACCTTGTTGTGTCTTGTGCAGATGGCGAGTAGCTGGGCTGAGGTCTGAGGGATCTAGGACTGGACGGTGCTCGGAGGTGGACCATTTGACGTGACGTGATGCGGGGAATACTGATCGAGATATGTACCTACCCTTTAGGTAGGATCGAGGGTGGATGATCTAGGAGCTGTTTTTAACCTTTCAGTTGTTTTTTACCTTTCAGTTGTACTTGTAATTTTCCAGTTGGGCTTTTATTCTGTCCCCCTTACTTTCAGTACACTTTTACTACAACATTTTACTTCACAGTTTCTTCTTTTTGTGTTCTCAGACCTTGTGTTTGTACAGGTTTAAAGGCAATGCCTTCCCATTATAGGGATATGCCTTTCCAGTGCTAGTCTTGAGCCCCTGACCTATGGAAGGCGGGCTTGGGGTAGTCACGGCACGGGCCCTGGGGGATGGGTCATGAAATCTATGGTGATGTAACACCATTACCATTTTTATTCTCTCATCTAGGGCACACATTATAGAGTATTTATATAAATAACATGATGGGGGCCATGTTCTGATGACATTGCTCAATGACAACCTTCATTGGATTACCTATATTCTTGATGATACTGAAGTGTAATTTGAGTTTACAAAATGGTAAATGGTGATATTAAAACTACATATCACCTCTCATGTGATTCAAATTTAGAATATATAATTTACCATTATTCACTCTACTTTTCTCAATTTAAGTCCTCACACTATAAATGTCACCCTATCGTACCTTTTTGTATATTTAGATAGTGGAAAGACACTATAGAATCCTACCCAAATCATGTACCAAATTTTATTGGTTCTATTTATGGTTGATGAATCATTCTAACCTTAACCTATACATCATATATGCCACTCTTATATAGATTTGTTGATCCCCATTACTTCTTGTTTGTCAAACTGAGCATGACTCACATGGACATATGAGTTTTGAATCATATTCCTTATCATCGCCATTTGTATTCTCTCCTTTTGAACCTCAATATATAACCTTAAACTACTTTTATAACACCCTTTAAATATAATATTATACTACATGTTTTCATTCCCATATTTGGACTTATGTGAAATCTTGTCTATCACATGAGAGGACAACCCACATGTGGTTTTAGACTCAAACAATTTCCCACCATTGGTTATTTTAATCTATCATACCCTATATATAACTACCTGTGTCTTGATTCTAATTTCTAATGATATATAGTAATATATAAATAACTCACCCTCGATAGAACTATAAACTATAACATCATTCCATCCTAGACCGTGGGATTCTCATTTAACTTGAGTTGAGATCCCTACACATCCTAGATCAAGGATGTCTCCCCTCCTCCATGTATAGGAAATATCTATTCAAAATATATTTCTTATTTTTCTATAGTGTTGAGAAAATTCCCCAATTCACTTTAGGTTTTCCTCTTCTACCCACCAGATCACCCATGTATTATACCCTATTATTCTTGTTTATGAACTATATCATTATAAGGAAAGTCCAATGTATAAAAATGAGTGTGGATTGATTCCCATACATTGGAAACGTATGGATGTATAAATATTCTCTCTTAATTCTAGATTCAAACCTTTTACTCATCCTCAAATTGTTTTTGTGCCTAGTTCCTCCTTTTGTTTCCCATTTCACCCATTGAGACAAAATATTTCTCAAAGGAGTTGGAATACACTATATGACCCAAAAATATTATACCCTTTATCAAAAATGGTATATGCCATTAAAATCCAAAAACCCCTTAGTCTAATCATTAAGACCCTTAACTATGTGAATCTTCCTGAGGTGGTCTTAATGAGTATTATTATACAAAATCATACTAGATTCATTTTACCACATTTCTCTGTGGTCCATCTCACCTCATGGTCATAGTGGAATTACAAAAAAAATTACACCATCAATCTAAGATATACAAAAATAAACATTATCCCATTTTGGTCAAAGACATGAAACCATAAACTAAACAACATTTGGATCTCCCTTGATATCCTCCTAAGATAATGTTCAAGTCCCATTATTATGTCACTTACCTAGTTTCCATTCTCATTTTCCCCACATACCTACATGACTTTTATATGTTTGGAATTCCTTATTGATATTCTTTATGAATGATGGTGTGTGGATAAGAGTTCTCAAACTCTTCCTTAGTATCTCTATAATTCAAAGACACACATTGGGTCACCTGTTTTTAATATATACCCATTTTCATATCCAAATAGACTTCCATATGATGATGACACATCACTCTTGTAATGTACCAACCTGGATACCACTAAACTAGTGCTCCGAGCCAGTTTTTGTGAGGCCTCAAGCATGCATGCCCATACACTAGAAGAAACAGACTAGTAGTGAGGGCCTAAAGTGTGATAATTGGGAGACTATGCCCTCATATCAGAGTAAGAAAAAAATAGAAATAGCTAATTATAATACAAAAAAACAAATGAAAATAGAATGAAACCAGTAAATAAACTAAAATAAAACAGGTTGTAAAAATAAATGAAATGTTATAAAAAAACCCAAAAATATATGGTATACATACAACACTGGTCACCCATTGGGCTGTCCCTACACAGATGAGTACAAAAGAAACTAAAATAAAAGCATATAGATCCAATAATAACTCTAAGCCTAACCACATACCCAGTCTCTTGACACTGTCGAATTGCACCAACCCAATCATGATAATCCACATGTGCTGCTCTGCTTGATCATGCAACATTGGGATAGAATAGAACATCTCAAAAAGAGATATCTACTCAATGGAAAATAAAATCAAGCTTTGGTCATGGGGGATGGCTCATAACCCATATCAGAACAAGGTCTCACTATCAGAAGATGAATGGGTTGGATTACCAGAGGAAGAACCTCTCCGTTTAGAAAAAATCTTAAAACACCACCTAGGAATACTCAAATAAAAAAAAGGTTTTAACCATCATGATCTATATGAAATGATACTTATAATGGACTACTCGTGGTTCCAATTAGGAATTCTAGGCCAAAATAAATGAAAAATTTTCAGTGGGTAGCAAAGGGCCAGTACACGGCATGTATAACCAGTACATGATGTATTCCCCCCAAATTCCAACCTGGGCATGTACTCAAGATGAACTTGGCATGTAAACTTCCATGTATATGCTTTTTTATCATGTACATGGAATGAAATCTAAATAGGGTAACTTCTCATGTACCTCACATGGTGTGACCATGTATACCACTTAGCCATCTACATCTACACACTGTGCAACCCACATGGGGTCTGGTCGTGTACACTACATGAGCATGTGCCCCTACATGGGCTGTCTAGTTGAGTACACAGCTAAAAGAAAGAGTACCAGTAAAAGGAATGTATAACTCATAAATGGTACATACTCTATAGAATTCATATTTCCCAAATATAAATAACACACGACATGTGTTCTCTGAACCACATGCCGTGTACATGGGTTTTCTTGAATGGAAAACCCCAAATCACCCAAAACCACGATTTTCTCGACAAAAGCTTTAAATAATCCCACTAAGGGTACCAATAAAGATTAATATGGGATTAAAACTTAAAAATGGTAAATATTTGGGGATTTATAATGAAAATTTAAAATGTTCTACCTTCAGGTGAAATCATCTGAGGCTTCACACATTTCCAGAGTCCACAGCTACCGTACGACGATCCAACGCATCCCAAGCTCCATGGTGGTTCCCTTATTCCTACCCCTGACCTTATCTCTCTCCCTATACCATTTTATCTCTCAGTAACATGAAGGGGAATCCATAAGGGGAATTCATGAGAAGCTAGAGAAGAATGGAAAAAAGGAGTAAAATAAAAGAAAATAAAATAAAAACAAAAATAAAAGAAAACACCCCCAACCTAGCTAGGCCTCATCGCCTAACTTGAGTTAATGCCCCACCGAGGAAAAAATCCCTATTATAGACTTAATGGAAAAAAAATAATCTCAATCTGATACTCCATTCAATATATATATATATGAATAAACCTATAGAAATGAATTAATATTTTACTTAATTTAAATATTAACAATTAATTATTCCACTAAAATTAAAATAGCTTAGAATTATACCAAACTATCAATACGGCTAAAAACCATATTTTGAGACAAATGCAGTGGTTAGAAAAATTATCTGAGGTCATATTATAGGTTTAAACTACCATTTTTTTCCTTATAATAATAAGACAACAAAAGTTCCAAATATTTTCTTAAAATTACAGTCTGAAGAAAAACGAAACCTTATAGTCTCCCCCACCCCAAATCTTATCATCCCTAAGAAGCTTGGTGGTAAGAATAGTATCCATTCTCTGCAACTATGAATCTATATAAAAATGACATCTCGGCTATCCAATGACCATTCTCACAGTGTGTAGCGACTCGGGTTTTTGGACCTTTCATACTTTGGAATATTTCTACGAGTAATTCCAGAGCTAGACGCGAAGACGACGTGCGATTCCGAGGCCCGGTGTACCCGGAATTAATTTTATAAAAATATTAATTATTTTTATACTATGCACGTGGTGGGGGTGTGATATCTCCTAAACGGTAACTCAGAACGGGAATCTAAGGGAACATTTGCGTCCGGAACGTGCCGTTTACCCTAGGCGAGGTGTAAACATTGAGGGCGCGGGCCTGCGGTGAGAAACGCCACCAGGGGCGTTTTTGTAAATAAGTAGCGAAGTTAGTGTGCGAGCGTCGGCTCGAATAACTTCTGAACGGAGTGTCGGATCGCAAATACGAGTCCACCGTTGCGTTCGGAATGACGTGTTTACCCTAGGGGTGACCTTACCTTGGTCTGCATCGGGAGCCGAGACGGAGGCGAGTTGGTGGGGAGTGAAATGTGTTGTGTTATATATATAAAAAAAGAAAACATTTCATCTCCCCCCCCCCTTATCTCCTACGCAGCGGAACAACACCCCCTCCCGACCTCCATTTCGTCGCCAAATCGAGCCAGAATCGTCCGTTTTCTGTGCCGTTCGTCAGCGGATCTAGCTTCAGGGCGTCGCCGGCGTCGTTCTGCACCTGAAGCTTCGGCGATCCGCCAACAGGTAGGCAGTTTGAGTTTTGAAATCCTGGACCCCGTTTATTTGTTGTTTTTCTTCAAATTGTTATAAGGTTTGTATATTTTGGATCCCGAGGTTTCCGAAACATGTTTCGGATCTGATTTTGGAGTACCGGGGTGCTCCCGGGGGTCCCCTGAAGTTTTCCGGCAGAAATCCCGGATTCCGGCGGCGACCATGGCGGAATCCGGCGAGGCAGGGCGGCGGTGGCGGTGGCGGTTTCTGGCGGCGGCACGGCGGAATCCGGCGGCGACGCAGTGGTTTCCGGCGAGACTGGCGGTGGTCCGACCAGGATTTTCCGGGGGTTCTTTAAACCCCCGTAACTCGCAAACCGTAACTCCGATTTGCGAGCCGTTTGCGGCGACGCGCTCCTTGCGTCAAGACAGACCTTTTGAACTCACTTTGAGGGTTTAAGGGTTCGGGATCATGGCCCGGGAGTTAGAAACGCCGTATAAAATAATATTATTTTATTATTTTACGACTTCGGGCCGTTGTAACTTCTAACCGGAGCGTCCGATTGACGTGCCGTCAGTGGCGTTGAGACCCTGATGGTACGACAGATTTTTTGTGATGGTTTCCGGGTGTTGGGACTGAGAACGGGGTGTGGGCCCCCCGAGGCCGGGTTTTGGCGTTTGCGGAGGAACGCGGCTTTTGCACCAGGAGTCCGATTTTGGCAGATGAATAGTTGATCCTGTGTCTTTTTCCGAGAGGATCGCAATGGTGCGATCCGTTCATTGAGTTTCTGAATCCAGGCATGGGCCCCACCCGAGCTGGCCTTCGTTGAATAATACCTTTTTCACCGAGTGTCCGTTTTGGACGAGCGAGTAGTCGATTCCGCTTGTTTTTCCGAGGGGATCGTTGTGGTATGGTCCGCTCGATGAGTTTTGGGATCATTGTGTGGGCCCCACACGGGCTAGCTACGGTGAATAGTGTCTTTTTCACCGGTGCTCCATTTCGGGTGAGTAAACAGCCTATGCTGCGTGTTTTTCCGCGTGGAACGTGATGGTGGCCTCATTTTTGGCCTAGTAGATGCACAGTGTGGCATTGTGGTGGGTCGCTCGGGTTAGCGACGTTTGGACCAGCAGTGGTTGAGGGTTCTCCCTTGGTTCGTTCCTACGAGGGTTCGTGTGGCATCACAACCTTCATATGGGTTTGTGATCCTCTCGATGGGATGTTTGAAACTGGTAGAGTTTTGGTATCCCTTCGGTGGTCCCAGAGTGGATCCTCTAGCATCTTTACCCTAGATCGGGTTCTTGGTATCACTGTGACCGCTTATTTACGGGCGACGATCCCCTATCTAGCAGGTTAACCCCATAGGGTTTGTGGCATCATCGGAAATATGATCCCCTACGCGGTGGGCCGTGCTCAGTAGGGTTGTGGGATCGTCGGGTATACGATCCCATACTCAGCATGTGGTTTATAGCAGGGTTACGGTATCGTTGGTTATGCGATCCCCTACTCAGCGCGTGGTTTCGGTAGGGTTGCGTCATCGTCGGTTCAATCCCCTACATCGCGAGTTATACCAGATAGGGTTCTGGTATCGTCGTGACCATCTTTATATGGACGATGATCCTCTATCTGAGTGTGGAGTTTCTGTCGAGCGCCAGATCGGGTTGTGGTATCCCCCAATGGATCTTGGGTGTGATCCCATATCTGTGAGAACTACGTATGCCAGATCGGGTCGTGGTATCCCCCAGCGGACCCTGGGAGTGATCCCCTATCTGTGAGCTACGTATACCGGAGTGGGTCTTGGTATCTCCTAGAGGACCCTAGCGGTGATCCCCTATCCGAGGAGTTTGGTGTTTATGGTGTTTCAGCGATGTTTCCTCAGTGATGTTATCCGATGAGCGTGGTCTCTCGGGTGAGCGTCTGAGATGTTTGTTTGGGACCCGATGGAGTGTGTCTCTCGGATGAGTGTCATATGGTATGACAATGTTCATGTGGTGTACTCTCTTGGTTGGGGGCAGTTACTGGTGATGAGGTCAGTACCTCTTGTGGCTTTGTGGCGTGAGATGAATATATCTGGATTGTTCAAGGTGTATGTATGGGCATACACCTGAGTTGAGCTGAGATAACTAGTTGTGTTTAGCCGAGGATGGTCACGAGATGGAGTTTCTCTCTCGTCTGGGTTCCCTCTGGCTGGGTTGAGCGGACTGTTTCCTTCCAGTTGCTCCCTTGGGTTTTGGGTTTTTGGGGTGCCTACTAAGTATGTTTATACTCACCCCTTCACAGGCTTTGCCTGCACATGTTTGTGTCTTGTGCAGACCACAGGCCTTTTGACGGAGTCCCAGGAGGACCCAGAGCAGGCGGAGCTTAGTGAGCGAGTTGACCGGGGTGTTTACCGGAGCTGTGCCGAGGGAGCTTCCCGGCGGGTGTTTGTGGCAGCGTTCCCCCTTCTTCAGAACAGGTTGGACGCGCTTTGTAGTTTTCTTTTTGTGGGACCTGTTTTGACCTTGTACTTTTGCTGTTGCTCTCTGGTTGTGGGATAGTGTATGCATGCATTTACTTTCCCGTTTCTTTATCTCTACACTGTTGCATGGAGGTGTTTGTGGGTGCGTGTGTACAGGTACCTTAGGCTAATGCCTCCCATGTGTGTGATAACCTACTCAGCGCTGGTCGCCAGCCCCTGGCCTATTGGAGGTGGGCTTGGGGAGTCGCGGCTCGAGCCCCGTTGGGTCGGGTCGTGACAGAGTGGTATCAGAGGAGGTTCCACCTTTGGGATCTCAGAGCGTAGCTGGTCTAGCTGTGAGCTTGGTTTGGGTTGCATAGCGGCAGTTTTAGGGTGTTTCGAGTTCGGCTTTTAGGCCAGGGACTCCAGTGTTGGTGCGGCGGCCGACGTATCCATACACCAGGACTCTAATAACCCGCCTTTCGACTCGGGACATTCATACACTGGTCGCGGGGAAATAATGGTACATACATCATATAGGACTGGGATTTTGGGTTTTCCTTGTCCTTCTTGAGTCAGCTCTCCAGATATACTCTTTGACCATGGTGCGTCTTGAATGTATTTCAGGATGCCTCCACGACGACAGCCAGCAAGGGTTCCACTGCAGGATTGTACTGATGACCCACCCCGTGTAGAGGTTGTGGAGTAGGGCACATACTCTGAGGTTGCACCTCCAGGTGGTCTGCTGGTTGAGCCACCACCTGTCGAGCAGCTGATTGTACCGACGGTGCAGGACGAGGTTGCGCGCAGGCTGAGTGCGCTGCACGAGTTCCAGAGGCAGCAACCTCTGAGGTTCCGGGGTGATCCAGACCCCCAGGCAGCTGATGACTGGCTTGAGGCAGTCACCCGGGTTTTCCGCCTAGTGAGGAAACCTCCAGATCAGATGGTGGTCCTAGCGGCGAGCCTTCTGCATGGTTATTCCGGGCGATGGTGGAGTTTGGTGACGCAGCCCCATGATGAGGAGATGCTCACATGGGCAGAGTTTGACCGGATCTTCCGGGAGGAGTTCTATCCGGTGACACTAAGGTCAGTGCGGATCCAGGAGCTTCTGCAGCTTCGTCAGGAGAGCATGACTGTGTCGGAGTACTCAGTGAGGTTTACAGACCTATCGCGCTACTCCATGGATATGGTTCGAGACCCGTTCTTTAGGGCTCAAACCTTCGAGCAGGGCTTACGCAGGGACATCCGAGCAGGTGTGGTTTCCTTGTGCCTGCCCACCTATGCTGGAGTGCTGGAGCGAGCGTTGGTGGTGGAGAGTTTTCTGGCTGAGCAGTTTCCCCCTGTTAGTGCTGGGCACTCAAGGGCTGAGACTTTTTCAGTCGGATCGACATCTGGTAGAAGATGACAGACTCAGGGGTTTGGACGTGGCCGACGTTTCAGGAGGCGACCCCAGGATGGAGGATCTGAGACTCAGGGCTCACAGGGCTCGCAGGCCAGTTTTGGTCAGCCGCAGGAGAGGCGGTGTTACGCTTGCGATGGTCGGGGACATCTTTCTAGAGATTGTCCGACCCGACGTGCTGCTGAGAGGGAGCCGGTCGATGGACCGCCTTGGCAGAGGAAGCGTCTCGAGCAAGGAGGTCCGCAGGGCGGCGAACGTGGCGGCGGAGCAGGTGTAGCAGGAGGAGGTGGTAGGCAGTATCAGTTGCCACCACCCCCACCCTCAGGTGCACCACGCCAAGCTCAGGGAGCTGGTGGTCGAGGGCGAGGACAGCTGCATGCCCTAGAGGCTTTTGACCCAGAGGCACCGCAGATGGATAGAGGTACGCCTTGTGTCTTTTCTACTTACTGCAGTAGTTTGTCAAACACTATTTAGCGATACTCTTTCCTTTTGTTTCTTGCTCGAGTTTTGTTCAGGGCATTGATAAGACCCTCTGTGGGTGTTTGTTGGTGAGATCGCTGGTGTGTGAGACCCAGTTGAGAGTTCGATCGCTTTCCTTGTACTTAGGGATTTTCGGGGATGAAATGTTCTAGGGAGGGGAGGATGTAGCGACTCAGGTTTTCAGACCTGTCAGACTTTGGAATATTTCTATGAATAATTCCAGATCTAGACGCGAAGACGACGTGCGATTCCGAGGCCCGGTGTGCCCAGAATTAATTTTATAAAAATATTAAGTATTTTTATACTATGCACGTGGTGGGGGTGTGATATCTCCTAAACTGTAGCTTAGAACGGGAATCTGAGGGCACGGTTGCGTCCGGAACGTTTCGTTTACCCTAGGTGAGGTGTAAACTTTGAGGGCGCGGGCCTGCGGTGAGAAACGACACCAGGGGCATTTTTGTAAATAAGTAGCAAAGTTAGTGTGCGAGCGTTGGCTCGAATAACTTCTGAACGGAGTTTCAGATTGCAAATATGAGTCCACCGTTGCGTTTGGAACGACTCGTTTACCCTAGGGGTGACCTTACCTTGGTCTGCATCGGGAGCCGAGATGGAGGCGAGTTGGTGGGGAGTGAAATGTGTTGTGTTATATAAAAAAAAGAAAGAAAACATTTCATCCCCCCCCCCTTATCTCCTACGCAGCGGAACGACACCCCCTCCCGACCTCCATTTCGTCGCCAAATCGAGCCAGAATCGTCCGTTTTCTGCGCCGTTCGTCAGCGGATTTAGCTTCAGGGCGTCGCCGGCGTCGTTCTGCACCCGAAGCTTCGGCGATCCGCCAACAGGTAGGCAGTTTGAGTTTTGAAATCTCGGACCCCATTTATTTGTTGTTTTTCTTCAAATTGTTATAAGGGTTGTATATTTTGGATCTCGAGGTTTCCGAAACATGTTTCGGATCTGATTTTGGAGCACCGGGGTGCTCCCGGGGGTCCCCGGAAGTTTTCCGGCGGAAATCCCGGATTCCGGCGGCGGCCATGGCGGAATCCGGCGAGGCAGGGCGGCGGCGCGGCAGCGGCGGTTTCCAGCAACAACGGCGGCGGCACGGCGGAATCCGGCAGCAACACAGTGGTTTCCGGCGAGACTGGCGGTGGTCCGGCCAGGATTTTCCGGGGGTTCTTTAAACCCCCGTAACTCGCAAACCGTAACTCCGATTTGCGAGCCGTTTGCGGCGACGCGCTCCTTGCGTCAAGACGGAACTGTTGAACTCACTTTGAGGGTTTAAGGGTTAAGGATCATGGCTCGGGAGTTAGAAACGTCGTATAAAATAATATTATTTTATTATTTTATGACTTCGGGCCGTTGTAACTTCTAACCGGAGCGTCCGATTGACGTTCCGTCAGTGGTGTTGAGACCCTGATGGTACGACGGACTTTTTGTAATAGTTTCTGGGTGTTGGGCCTGAGAACGGGGTGCGGGCCCCACGAGGCCGGGTTTTGGCGTTTGCAGAGGAACGCAGCTTTTGCACCAGGAGTCCGATTTTGGCGGATGAATAGTCGATCCTGTGTCTTTTTCCGAGAGGATCGCAATGGTGCGATCCATTCGATGAGTTTAGGAATCCAGGCGTGGGCTCCACCCGAGCTGGCCTTCATTGAATAGTACCTTTTTCACCGGGTGTCCGTTTTGGACGAGCGAGTAGTCGATTCCACTTGTTTTTCCGAGGGGATCGTCATGTTATGGTCCGCTCGATGAGTTTTGGGATCGTTGTGTGGGCCCCGCACGGGCTAGCTATGGTGAATAGTGTCTTTTTCACTGGTGCTCCGTTTCGGGCGAGTAAACAGCCTATGCTGCGTGTTTTTCCGCGTGGAACGCGACGGTGGCCTCAGTTTTGGCCTATTAGATGCACAATGTGGCGTTGTGGCGAGTCGCTTGGGTTAGCGATGTTTGGACCAGCAGTGGTTGAGGGTTCTCCCTTGGTTCATTCCTACGAGGGTTCGTGTGGCATCATAACCTTCGTATGGGTTTGTGATCCTCTCGATGGAATGTTTGAAACTGGTAGAGTTTTGGTATCCCTCCGGTGGGCCCGGAGTGGATCCTCTAGCATCTTTACCCTAGATCGGGTTCTTGGTATCACTGTGACCACTTATTTACGGGCGGCGATCCCCTATCTAGCAGGTTAACCCCATAGGGTTTGTGGCATCATCGGAAATATGATCCCCTACGCAGTGGGCCGTGCTCAGTAGGGTTGTGGCATCGTCGGGTATACGATCCCCTACTCAGCATGTGGTTTATAGTAGGGTTACGGTATCGTTGGTTATAAGATCCCCTACTCAGCGCGTGGTTTCGGTAGGGTTGTGACATCGTCGGTTCGATCCCCTATATCGCGAGTTATACCAGATAGGGTTCCGGTATCGTCGTGACCATCTTTATATGGACGATGATCCTCTATCTGAGTGTGGAGTTTCTGTCGAGTGCCAGATCGGGTTGTGGTATCCCCCAACGGATCTTGGGTGTGATCCCCTATCTGTGAGAACTACGTATGCCAGATCGGGTCGTGGTATCCCCCAGCGAACCCTGGGAGTGATCCCCTATCTGTGAGCTACGTATACCGGAGTGGGTCTTGGTATCCCCTAGCGGACCCTAGCGGTGATCCCCTATCTGAGGAGTTTGGTGGTTATGGTGTTTCAGCGATGTTTCCTCAGTGATGTTATCCGACGAGCGTGGTCTCTCGGGTGAGCGTCTGAGATGTTTGTTTGGGACCCGATGGAGTGTGTCTCTCAGATGAGTGTTATCTGGTATGACAATGTTCGTGTGGTGTACTCTCCTGGTTGGGGGCAGTTGCTGGTGATGAGGTCGGTACCTCTTGTGGATTTGTGGCGTGAGATGAGTATATCTGGATTGTTCAAGGTGTATGTATGGGCATACACCTGAGTTGAGCTGAGATGACTAGTTGTGTTTAGCCGAGGATGGTCATGAGATGGAGTTTCTCTATCGTCTGGGTTCCCTCTGGCTAGGTTGAGCGGACTGTTGCGTTCCAGTTGCTCCCTTGGGTTTTAGGTTTTTGGGGTGCCTACTGAGTATGTTTATACTCACCCCTGCACGGGCTTTTCCCGCACATGTTTGTGTCTTGTGCAGACCACATGCCTTTTGACGGAGTCCCGGGAGGACCCGGAGCAGGCGAAGCTTAGTGAGCGAGTTGACTGGGGTGTTTACCGGAGCTGTGCCGAGGGAGCTTCCCGGTGGGTGTTTGTGGCAGCGTTCCGCCTTCTTCAGAGCAGGTTAGACGCACTTTGTAGTTTTCTTTTGGTGGGGCCCTGTTTTTCCCTTGTACTTTTGCTGTTGCTCTCTGGTTGTGGGATAGTGTATGCATGCATTTACTTTCCAGTTTCTTTATCTCTGCACTGTTGCATGGAGGTGTTTGTGGGTGCGTGTGTACAGGTACCTTAGGCTAATGCCTCCCATGTGTGTGATAACCTACTCAGCGCTGGTCGCCAGCCCCTGGCCTATTGGAGGTGGGCTTGGGGAGTCGCGGCTCGAGCCACGTTGGGTCGGGTCGTGACACAGTGTTTACAACTATCTCCTACATGGAAGACACTTAACTACGACCGATCTAGTACTCTCCACCATAGGAATACCTTTATCGTCATCTCAACCAAACATCAATCACAATGGCCCTTGAAAACATAAAATTTAAACTAAAAATGAGGGCCACCACCCTCAAATAGCTAGTGGTGTACTTTTCACGATATATATTACCTTATATCACTCCTTGACCACAACCTCAAGAGGATCCTCTATCAAAATAGTAAATACATTTAAAATAAAAGAAGCTTGGTGTAGAGACCACGCTCTCTTAGCATACCCAAGATGATATCAAGGTTGAGTAAGATCATCTATAACTAGGATTACACTATTATTACATATAAAGGTGTGTATAGATCTCCATGATATACACACACATCAACAAGGATGAAATTTCCTTTAATTAACCCCTAGCAACACATCTCTTGAAAAATGCATGTATAGGTCTAGCTATGGTTCAATAATCTCATAGAACCTATTTTATTCTAGATGTATCCTCTACCATAGAGGAATATTCATCATTTAAATCACAACTCCTAAGAAACCATGCCAATGAAAATTCTTGAAAACTTCGATCCTCGGCTCACGTACTTCCACTCACCGATTTACAATTTAGATAGTACCAAAAAAACCAATGTATACCTTTAACACATGAATCATACTCTAGTGATTAATCCCACACAATCCTAAGATGATTTTTCTACACATCACATTATTATATTTAATCCAAAATATCCCATGAAACTTCTCTTAAAAATCGGGAACCTTAATCATGCGATGATTTTTTTTCAATAACTACCCATCCCCCAACATTGTTCTAGTCATGAGAATCTACCCGCAATATGAATACATTAACAATAGCTTAAACATTGGTAGACCGAGATAGGCACCCAAATAGTTCAACCCATCAAATCCAATATTGATACCAAAGCACCATGGGTGGTTTTTCAAAAGTTGAAGGCATAAATTTTTCTATACTATAAAACATGAGCATTAACCATGCATCGATCTCATAATAACCATACAACCAGGCTCACTACCCAGAAAGGCATCCGTAAACATGGGCAACCTCTCACATAGTTTTCCCTCAACAAAACGAACATTGACCTACCAGGGTCTCAGTCAAAAATAAGAGCCTATAGGTCTCCCACATAGCCCTACTGATCTAGTCTTGTAATCGAGTTACAAGGTCTAACCACCTAGACCAAAAGAGCGAACCTTCTCCAAGGAATTTAAAGACCACATTGACCTATTAGGGTCAAAACTGCCAAAAATTCCTACAAGGGACCCAAACCTCTGCAAGCATACTCATAAGGAACTTATCCCTATAGGTCATGATACCAATTCAAGAGAGATACTAAATGGTCTCTCACCGTGAATCCGTATACATTAATACCACCTCGAGGTCCAGTTAACTAGAAACATCCTAGTCCTATCGACATCGTACTCAGTGATCCAACTAGATAACCACAACAAGGTCAGTTTAGTAAAATTTCATTCCAATATATGTAGGAACACTATAAAAATGTTTACTTACACTTTAAATAATCGAACTTGAGAAAATAAACCCTATAAGGGGTATAAAATTTGGGTATCATGTTCCCTATTGACCTACTAGGGTCGTTGCACCTCCTATGCATGAGGACGGAGTCATCGTTCTCACCACAAAATGCCTCAATGTAGATCCACATGACCATCTATAAAAAGAAAATATATATGCATTTAGGTTGAATTGAGTATAATTACACCAGAAACCTATATGAGAAAACACCATTTAGGTTTTTTTTTTAAATTTAAACAAAATTAGCCTCTATTTTTAGTAAAATCACACACTACAAGACCTATAACATGTGAATCCTATGTGATAAATATAATGCATGGGATGTGAAACGCATGGCCGATTGTTTCCTATTGACTGGTCAAATTTCCGGTGCTCTGCTAATGTGTATAGCAACACTCGGGTCGAATCCTCGACAATGATACTTTGTAATAGTCATTTGTTTTTTGTTGATTGTATTTTGATTAGGGGGGTTTGTTTGCAGAGCTTAATTGAAATGATTTATTTACTATAATTGATTTAAAAGATTGATAAATATTTGGGTGAGTTTATTATTATGGAGTTAAGCTTGTGATATCCTTGAGCCTTGCTTTGTATTGCATTAAATTAACACCCATGTCATTAGTTGACGTTGATTGGAATTCACAAGTGTTAAGGCTTTAATCCAAGCCTTAACTTAACTTAGGGTCCTAATATTGATCATATATTGTTTATGGTAGTATATTTATAGTTCCAATAATCCATGGAAACCACGTGTTAAACAAAACAAGTCATTAATCCATGACATGCTAAGTCCAACATACACAATGTTAATTCAACGAATACTCATCGAGAAAAAGCTCACAATCGCTTAACATACCTAAATTATAACTCCACACAATGAGAGATTTACTCAGCCATTAATATGGTTATTAATCTGGTAATATATGTTTATGGTGATGAATTATAAAGAGAAGAAAAAGAAAGGGACAAGATAAGAGTGGTACGTCGACACACACACACACATGAACAATGATGATAATTAAAAATGAACTTTCAATTGAATGAGGAAGCAAAATATGGGAAGGGGATTCAAATGTATTTAAACTATTTTAAAATCATAAATATTATACTACATAAGGTGGATGAGAATAAGAGATATTTAAGAAGTAACTTTCATTAAAACAGAATTACAAAGAAAGAGACTTACAAGATTACAAAAACGAAGAACATGAAAGTAAGTGAAAACAAAGAGAGGAGGAAAGGTATCTCAAGTAAAAAATTTAGTATTACAGGTCCTCACAAGCCTTTTTAAAGTATTTGTTCATTCCAATATGTTCTCCTCTCTTCTGAAATGCCAACCCCTCTCAAGGAGAGAAGGTGAGAGTATTTATAGCCCAAGGAGTGGACTATTTGAATTTCCAATCTGTCTCTCCACCTGCATCGCCAGGTTGGCTTTCTAGACAGCTGAATATAGAGAAACCTACTTCTTAAAAGTTGTAGATAATAAAGTTTTCCGAACTCTCTCAATATTTGGAGTCATTTGGACCTATGTAGCCAAAGTTATGTCCGGTTTATTAAACAAATTTAATCTGTCCATTTCAATACAATCTTTTGGATGTCCAAAATTTGAAAGGGTTTTTTAATTGAAAGATGCCTTCAAAATAGAATCATTTCTTCAAAAAATTAGTCTACCTATATCTTATCGTTCACACTAAAAAATATCAGATTGATTGGAATCTTACATCATGAGATATGTCATTCATACTGTATTGATTTTATTTCTCGGCCAGATTGGTGGGTTGGACTTCAAAGCATATGTTGGGCCCCTTGTTTTTAGATTTGGGCCTTGAAATTTTTATCCAAGACTCCTTAAGGTTCCCCCAAAACCTTTGAGGAGAATTAAGGAATTTTAACTTCTATATTGAGCCCAGTAATTCAATCTTCATTATTGGTCCAGTTTCTTCACAGATTCTGTAGGTCATCTTGTGTGGTAAATGTGATCCTTTAAATTAAAGAATTAGCCCATGATCCCTTATAATGCAATGTTTTATATTGAATTAGGAATCCTAAAAAACAATAACCACACAATTTGGATCATTAGGGTGAGAGTTATAAATAAACTAGTAAACTGACCCAATTGGACTACTTCTAAAAATGCTAAAAAATTATACTTAGTATTAAAACATTAATATTTCAAACAAATTATGCACATTTCATATAAAATCAGTAAAGGGAGTATATAATAAGACATGAAAATAATAACAACATCAACTCCCCCACACTTAGTCTTGTGAATGTCCTCATGTGAAATAAATATAAAAACACGACAAAATCATTTTCACTCACCAACAAATATTAAAATTTTGTTTTCTTCAACCAGGGGAGGTTTAGACTATTTCACTCATCCATTTTGAATTCCACCACAAGTTGTTACAGAAAAAATGTTCCAAAACTAATTCATTTTTTATGCTCAAATTTAGAAATGAAAAATGTGGACACTCAAAACTCACACCTCTCAAGATGATAAAATTCATTTGTGGAGGTTCACTATTTCACCAACCAAAAGTAAAAATATTAGAGTTTGAAAGAGCTCTCAGCTTCCAATACCTATCCAAAGTGAACAAGAATCCAGAGGTCTTTTTAAGGGGTTTTTTCTGTGGATATGGTATGGTAGTAATATAATGTCCAAGAGAGAGAATAAGAGGGTTAAAACACCAACATAGAAAAAGAAATGCAATTTTTTTTAAATAAAACATGGAAGGAAATGAAAACACATATTTAAAAGGGAATGATTGTGTGAAGAAAGACAAAATAGAGGAAGAAAATATGAAGGTAATGAGAAGATGAAATATTTACAAAACACAAAACTTCTCCCAATAAGAATATAATGCAAGTGTTCTTTTTTTCTTTTCCTTTTTTTCCTTTGTTTTTTTGAAATTTAACCTTAAAATAGATCTCACACTCTTATACCAACCCATGTTTGATCTCGTCACGACACTAATTGTAATAGTTATAACTAGATCAAAGGTTGAGAAAGAGTGATTTTTGACCTACCCAAGACACAATCCATTTTTTCAATTTTTTTTTGATTTTTCCCATCATTTTTTTGAACACTTGTCAATAACATTTACAAAATTACATAAATGGAAGTACATTACATTCCCCAAAACACACTGAATGACAACCTCTCCCCCACACTAAAATGGATGCTTTCCCTCAAGTAGATGATAACTCGTTGGAAATCAATAATAGGGTACCCAAACAATGAAATCCATTCCCCCCACACTTAAATTTAAAATAAATTATGCAATCAAAATCCATGTTGATATTGGGTGGGAAAAGGTATTGGGATTGTAATGTGGCTATAAAAGAAAATGTTTTCATAGGATCGAAGGGGCTTTCAAAAGGAGGATTAATGTAAGAGAAATGGGAGGCTATTTGGCTATTGTGATTCTCATGCGGTTCAGAAAATTCCTCTATTATATTAATGGAAACTAAGGTAGGAAATTCAGCTTGAAGGTCCACAAACTAAAGACTCACAAATGGGGGTGAAAACACACATTTTGAAAATATGGAAATAGGTGGCCTTTGCATGAAAGAAAATGTTGTTCCTCACGATTTGAGAAAATTATTATCCAAATAAAAAATTGAGCATTCAAACTTGTTAATTTTGACACAAAATTATTTATCCAAAGTCATGATGAAAATAAAAAAAATTTGAGAAGAAAACATGTCTGTTAACTTCTAAAAATGGTTAGAAAAAATTTCAAAACTCGATGGTTAGTAAGCATGACTCTTGATTTTGTGTGTATTTTTTAAGTGATTTTTTTTTAGTTTTTTAGGTTTTTATTTTTGTTTTTTATAAAGATACACCCGCACAAAAGATAAAGTGAAAAATAAAGGTTTGGATAAAGAAAGTGGTAAAAAATGAAAGAGATAGGAAGAAGAATAAAGAGGTAGAGAGAGGAAGAGATAGAGAGAGAGTTAAAGAAAAAGAGGTGACCCCTAGTTTGGATTTGGAGGGTCACCATCTCCATCTAGTGGTTGATCGACTAGAGAAGTTGGGGATCCAGTGGAAGTTGATGATGATCTAGGATTGTGTGTCCTCTCATGGTGATGCTTTAACCGATGTCCGTTAACCGTGAATGTCCTTTTGGAAGAGGGGTCTTGGACTTCCACTACACCAAATGGGTAAACATTAGTAATAACAAAAGCACATTCCCAATAAGAATTAAGATTACCTGGGTGAATCCAAAATCGAGAATTGAAGAGCATTAACTTTTTACCTTCATGAAATACCTTTCTCAGGATGTGTTTGTCATGGAGTACCTTAGCCTTATCTTTGTACAGATTGGAATTATCATAGGATTCAAGACGAAGCTCCTCCAGTTCAGCCAATTGGAACAATCTTTCTTCATGAGATTTTTCACAATCAAAATTACATGTTTTCACAGCCCAAAAAGACTTATGTTGGATTTAAACTGGTATATGATATGCTTTACCAAAAACTATCCTAAAAGGAGACATCCCAATGGGTGTTTTATAGGCAGTTCGATAAGCCCAAAGTGCTTCACCAAGTCTTTTAGGCTAGTCTTTTCTGGTGGGTTTTACAATTCTCTCAAGAACTCTTTTCACTTCTCTATTATAATGTTCATCCATTCCATTTTTTTGGGGGTGATATGCAGTTGAATTTTTATGAACAACCCCATTCTTTTTCAAAAGAGATTCCATGGTTTTATTACAAAAATGGGTTCCTAAGTCACTTATCAAGGCACGAGGTGTGCCAAATCTATAGAAGATGTGTGTCTTTAGGAACTCACTAATAGTATGTGAATCATCCTTTCTAGTGGGTTTGGCCTCGACCCACCTAGAAACATAATCAACTATAAGAAAGATGCATGAGAATCCATTGGATGGGGGAAATGGTCCCATGAAATCGATACCCTAAACATCAAAGACCTCAAAGAAAATTAAAGGCTTTTGGGGAATTTCATTTCTCTTTGAAATTGTGCCAAACTTTTGGCAAGCGGGACATGATTGATAGAACTCATGTGAGTCCCTGAAGAGTGAAGGTCAGAAGAATCCAGAGTCTAGGACCTTTCGGGAGGTCCTTTGTGGTCCAAAGTGGCCACCTCTAGGAAGTGAGTGACAGAATTCTAATATGGAAGAATGTTCATTTTCATTGACACATCTCCTAATTACCATGTCAGCCCCAGTTTTCCAAAGTTTATTTTCTTCCCAAAAATAGTATTTTGAATAACTTTTCAACTTTATTTTTTGTTCTTTTGAAAAATTTTCAAGAAAAACACCAGAAATCAAGTAATTTACAATTGGGGCATACCATGGTATTTTTGGAGTGAGAGATGAAAGGTGCTCAGTGGGGAATTCAGGATCAATGATTTCAGAATAAGAAGAATTACAAATTCTACTCAAGTGATCAGCCACATGGTTTTATTTTCCTAGTGTATCTTTTATTTCAATGTCAAACTCTTGGAGCATTAGGATCCATCTTATTAGCCTTGGTTTGAATTAACTTTTATTGAGTAAGAACTTTATAACAGAATGGTCTGTGAAGATGATGATTTTGACACCTAAGAGATAGGGCCGGAATTTATCTAAGAGAAAAACCACTACTAAAATTTCCCTTTCAGTGACATTGTAGTGATATTGAGTTTTATCTAATGTTTTTGAGGAATAATAAATGACATGAGTAATATTTTCTCTTCTTTGACCAAGAAAAGCCCCAACAACTCTATCAGAAGCATCACACATCAATTCAAAGGGTAAGGACCAATCTGGGGGTTGGATTATCAGGGCAGATGTGAGATCAGTTTTGAGTTCAATGAATGATCTCTTGCAAAACTCATAGAAATGGAAAGTGACATCATTTTGTAGTAACCGAGTGAGTGGGAGGGCAATCCTACTGAAGTTATGGATGAATCTACGATAGAAACCAGCATGACTGAGGAATGAACAAATGTCTCGAATAGAAGTGGGTTTAGTAAGTGATTGGATCACTTCAATTTTGGCAGGATCAACTTCAATACCATCTTTTGAAACTATCTTCCCTAGAACAATCCCATTTGTAACCATGAAGTGACATTTTTCAAAATTTAACACAAGGTTACACTTGACACACTTTTGGAGGACTAGAGAGAGTGAATTCAAACAAGATTCAAATGACTCACCATAAACGGTGAAGTCATCCATGAAGACTTCCATGCAGTGTTCAATGAATTCAGAAAAGATACTCATCATACATCTCTGGAATGTTTCAGGAGAATTGCAAAGACCAAAAGGCATTCTTCTATATGTATATGTTCCAAAGGGGTATGTGAAAGTAGTCTTTTCTTGGTCCTGAGGTGCAATTGGAATTTGGAAGTAGCCAATGTATCCATCAAGAAAGCAATAGTGTGACTTTCTAGCTAATCGTTCCAGCATTTGATCAAGGAATGGAAGAGGGTAGTGATCTTTTCTTGTTTCAACATTCAATTTCCTATAGTTGATGCACACACGCCATTTTTTTTTCACTCTAGTTGTGGCTACCTCTCCATTTTCATTTGTGACAACAGTTATCCCACCCTTCTTAGGTACAAATTGAATTGGACTAACCCATTCACTATCAAAAATTGGGTAGATAATACCAGCTTGAAGAATCTTGGTGATCTCTTCCCTAACTACCTCAAGTATGAGTGGATTGAGTCTTCTTTGTGGTTGAATAATTGGTTTGGATGATTCCTAAAGATGGATGTGATGCATGCAAAGAGTAGGGTTGATTCCTGGTATGTCATAGAGGGTCCACCCTAAGTCCCTTTTGTTTTTATCTAACACTTGAACAAGTTTGGACTCCTCGGTTTCAGTAAGTGAAGAAGAGATAATGACAGGATAAGAGTGATCATGGAAAAGGAATGCATATTTCAGGTGTTCAGGAAGAGGTTTTAGATCAGTCTCATCTTTTATTTGTGGGTTATAAAACTCAAGAATGAATTAAGGGACTTCAGTTGCTTCAGATTAATTTTCCTTAATACTATCCAAGGTGGAGCAGTAGAGATCAGCATTGATGTGGGATTCAAGAGAGTTATCAAGTTCCTCTATATTGATGGAGTCTGTGAATGAGAGGTCCACATCAACATCACCATTTATGACTTGGTAAACCATGGTGCAAATTTCAAAAGATCCTTTGTCATTTGAACATAAAGAACATGATGGAATGGGGTTCAATTGACTCTCAGAAGTATCCTTAGAAGAATGGATTGAGAATGCAGAGTGATCCTCAGATGGGTATCACATGGCTTGGAAAATGTTGAACTTGACCAGTTGGTCACCGAATTCTATGGATAAGATGCCTGAATGGACATCAATATTGGTTCTAGCAGTCATGAGGAATGGTCTTCCTATAATTAGAGGATATCGAGAAGAGTTCGTCTCACCTTACATGTCAAGGACATAGAAATCACCAGGGAAGATAAGATCATTCACACGAACAAGGACATCCTCAATTATTCCCTCAGGACTGGCTGTGATTTGATTGACTAACTGAATGAAAAAACCCGTTAGATGTAAGGGACCTAGACCAAGGTTGGAGAATATGGATTTGGGCATGAAATTAATTGAGGCTCCTAGGTCTATGAGTGCATCATCAAAGTTGGAACTTCCAACTTGGCATGGAACCGTAAAGGTCCCTGGATCATTTCACTTTATGGGAATAGACTGCTGGGTGGAAACATTTTCAAAGGTCCTAAGTTGCCTCTTGTGGGTGCACAATTCCTTAAGAAGCTTGGCATAATTAGGAATTTGTTTGATGGCATCTAATAGAGGAATGTTGACTTCAACACATCTAAACATGTCGATCATTTCCTGATCGGGTTCAAAGGACTTCTTTGGCTCAGAAACAGCTTGTGGAAAAGAAATTGGATTACTAAGTGGAATGGAAGGAGGTAATGAAATGGATTCATATTCCTTTTTAATTTTCTTTTTCTTTTAATTTTCTTGGTCAACATTCAAAGGAGGGTTGGAAGACTTATCTTGAGGCATATAAATTTTTTTCCCGATATAAGTGAAATTGCACTTACATTACCCTTGGGGTTGGGTAATGGTTGATCTGGAAGTTGGGAAGAATTGGATGGTTGCTGCTGACTAAGGTGGGATGAAAGCTGACCAATTTGGGTTTCAATGTTCTTGAGGCTGGAATGGGTGAAGGAGGAAAGATCTTCCACTACACATTCCCATGGTTTCTTGGCAGAAGAGGCTTGTCCCGGACTGGGATTACCTTGATTTTGGTTCTTGGGAAAGCGATTGTATTAGTTTTGGAATTGGGAAGGCTCACTAGGATAATGGAATCCGGGAGGAGGATTGTTCCTTTGAGGTTGAGGAATAAAAGGATAAGGTTGTTGGAATTTACCAACGCATTGACCATATTGAAGCTGGTTTGGGTTTTGAGGAGGGAATTGAGGGGGATGAGATATGGGATTAACATACCTAAGGCCTTGTTTATAGGAAGAAGAGAAGGGCTCAATGTGTGGTTGGTTGACATTTCTAATGAACTGACCTGATTGTTGATGGTTGGTGTTCCTCTGAGCATATGCTGTATTAAGCTCCATTGGTCTAGATTAATCAGATTTATCCTCTTGAAGTTTTGGACATGTGTCAGTTGGATGAGATGGAGAGTTGCAGATTCCATATTTCTTGACAGGTCCAGGAAACATTGATTATGGAGAAGACGAGGTTGGAGATTTGGATGCCACACCTAGTTGCCGTACAAGACCTGTAAGTTCACTCATCCACTCAGTCATCTTATTTGACTCTATGGATTGATTATCTTGGGCTTGTTTTACTTGATCATGTGCTCGAGTTTGGAATTTTTGTGTGTTTGTAGCCATGTTACTTATGAGATCTCTTGCAGCTGTAGGAGTTTTATCAACAAGAGCACCACCACTTGCAGCATCAATGAGAGTTATATCCATATCCAATAACCCCTCATAGAAGTATTGGATAAAGAGTTGGTTAGGGATTTGATGGCGTGGGTAGGTTGCCATAAGATTTTTGAACCTCTCCCAGTACTCATGGAGTGATTCACTTGGGAACTGACAGATACCACTTATTTCCTTTCGGATAGAAGCAGTATGAGAAGTAGGAAAGAATTTCTCTAATAAGAGTCACTTCATGTCATTCCATGTGGTTATGGAACCCAGATGAAGGTAGTAGAGCCATGACTTAGCAGTGTCAGCTAGGGAGAAAGGGAATGCTCGATGTTTTATTTTTTCCTCAGAAACCCCTTTAGGCTCCATGGTAGAGCACAGTACTTGGAACTCTTTAAGGTGGAGATGTGGATCCTCACCGGATAGCCCGTGGAAATAAGGGATAAGATGAATCAAACCCATTTTGAGATCAAATTAAGCCTCTATGTTTGGATATTGAATACCAAGAGGTTGGTAATTCATATCAGGGGAATCAAGTTCTTTAAGGGTTTGTTCCCTAGGATTGGCCATTTCTAATTCAACTGGTTGGACAAGGACTGGTTCTTGAATTATTTGATTATCTCTTATGTTCCTCCTAAGTTGGTGAAGTGTTCGCTCAATTTCAGGGTCAAACAAATCCGAGAGATTTTTTGGGAGGATATGGGGCATTCAGAGATATTTTTAAAGAAATAGAAATACGGGTTTTTCTTTTTTGTTTTGTTTTTTGTTTATGATTTTTATGAGAAGACGAGTTTTTCTTTGTGTTTTTTTTATTTTGTTAATTTTTTTTTTGTTTTTTATTACAATAACCAGAAACTAATGACTACTTAAGGCACCATCCTTGGAAACAACTCCATTTGAAACACACGGCCAATTGTCACCTATCGACTGGTCAAATTTCTGGTGCTCTGCTAATGTGTATAATAGCACTCGGGTCGAATCCTCGGCAATGATACTTTGTAATAGTCATTTGTTTTTAATTGATTGTATTTTGATTAGGGGGTATGTTTTTACATCTTAATTGAAATGATTGATTTACTATAATTTATTTAACAAATTGATAAATATTTGGGTGTGTTCATTATTAGGGAGTTAAGCTTGTGATATCTTTGAGCCTTGCTTTGTATTGCATTAAATTAACACCCATGTCATAAGTTGACGTTGATTAGAATTCCCAAGTGTTAAGGCTTTAATCCAAGACTTAACTTAACTTAGGGTTCTAATCTTGATCATATATTCTTTATGGTAGTATATTTATGGTTCCAATAATTCATGGAAACCACGCGTTAAACAAAACAAGTCATTAATCCATGACATGCTAAGTCCAATATACACAATGTTAATTCAACGAATACTCATCGAGAAAAAGCTCCCAATCACTTAACATACCTAAATTATAACTCCCCCCAATGATAGATTTACTCAGAAATTAATATGGTTATTAATCTGGTAATATATGTTTATGGTGATGAATTATAAAGATAAGAAAAATAAAGGGATAAGATAAGAGTGGTACGTCGACACACACACACGAACAATGATGATAATTAAAAACGAACTTTTGATTGAATGAGGAAGTGAAATAAGGGAATGGGATTCAACTATATTTAAACTATTTTAAAAACATATATATTATACTACAGAAGGTGGATGAGAATAAGAGATATTGAAGAAGTAACTTGCATTAAAACAGAATTACAAAGAAAGAGACTTACAAGATTATAAAAACGAAGAACACGAAAGTAAGTGAAAACAAAGAGAGGAGGAAAGGTCTCTCAAGTAAAAACTTGAGTATGAAAGGTCCTCCCATGACTTTTTAAAGGATTTTTTCATGCCAATATGTTCTTCTCTCTTCTGAAATGTCAACCCGTATCAATGAGATAAGGGGAGAGTATTTATAGCCCAAGGAGTGGACTGTTTGCATTCCCAATCTGTCCCTCCACTTGCATCGCCAAGTTGGCTATTCTGAAAGCTGAATATCGAGAAACCTCATTCTTCCAAGTTGTCGATAATAAAGTTGGGCGACCTCTATCAAAATTTGGAGTCATTTGGACCTATTTAGCCAAAGTTATGGCCGGTTGATTAAATAAATTTAATCTGTCCATTTCAATACAATCTTTTTGATGTCCAAAATGTGAAAGGGTTTTGGAATAGGAAGATACCTTCAAAACCGAATGATGTATTCAAAAACGTTTTCCACCTATATATCCTCTTTAACAATACAAAATCTCAGCTTTATTGTATGATTACATCATGATATATGTCATTCATACTGAACTGATTTTATTTCTCGGCTAGATTGGTGGGCTGGACTTCAAAGCATATGTTGGGCCCCTTTTTTTTAGAGTTGGGCCTTGAAAGTTTTATCCAAGACTCATTAAATTGTCCCCCGAACCTTTGAGGAGAATGAAGTAATTTTAACTTCTAGATTGAGCCCAGTAATTCAATCTTTATGACTGGTCTAGTTTCTTCACAGATTCTTTAGGTCATCTTGTGTGGTAAATATGATCCTTCAAATGGAAGAATTGGCCCATGATCCCTTATAATTAAATGTTTTATATTGAATTAGGAATCCTAAAAAATAATAAACACACAATTTGGATCATTAGTGGGAGAGTTATAAATAAAATAGTAAACTAACCCAATTGGACTACTTCTAAAAATGCTAAAAAATTATACTTAGTATTAAAACATTAATATTTCACACAAATTATGCACATTTCATATAAAATCAGTAAAGGGAGTATATAATAAGACATGAAAATATTAACAACATTAGGATGCTTCTTGAATTTGCTGGATAAGAGTTAAAATAAAGACCCGACCTCTTTCCAATAGGACAAGAGCCAAAAATCCATAATATATCATAAAATCCACACAAAATGTGCATCGATAAAGGAGAAAATCATATACAATTGTAATATAATAGATCAAAAAACAATACCATAACCCCATAAACCATAAGTTCTTACCAAAATAGGTGTTCTTGATGAACCAACCCAATATCCATCATAGGTTCTGAAAAATTCCTAATAATTCTATCTACTATATACAAAATAGTAAATCAGTAGGAAAATAACAACTATGATACCACTTTGTAACGTCCTAACCCAGATTCCATTAAACCAGTACTCTGAGATGGTTCATTAAAAGACCTCAATGTGCTTCCCCATATACCATAGGAAATCGGCTAGCAGTGAGGGCCTCAAGTGTGATAGTGGGGAGACTATTACCACATATCAGAGTAAGAAAACAGTAAAGAAAGCTATGTATCACACACAATAACAAATGAACAGATTGTGTAAGTAGTAAATAAAATGAAATAAAACATACTATAATATCAAATTAAATGATTTAAAAGTTCAAACAGCTATGTCATACATACAATACTAACCACCTACTGAGCCGACCATACATACCGAAGTATAATATAAACTGAAATTAAAGAAAACGACTCTATTACTAACACCGATCCAGACCACACAACTGATCTACTGACATTGGAAAGCTGCACCATCCCATTTATGAGAATGCACATGAGTGGCTTCGCTCGATCATGCAACCCTAGGCCTCAACCCTAACCACTATGTATCTGTGCTAAACCTAAAAAGAAAACATACGGTCTACATACACACACAAATGTGAAAGTATAAGGGTAAGAATTGTTGGATCTGAATCTACAGATTATACACAAGAGGAGGGTGAATTGTGTCTTTTTCAATTTTTTGATAACTCTTTGATTGAACAAGTTCTGTCCTTTATACTTTATCATATTTGATCATGCATCGGAATAAGTAAAATCAAGAACACAAAAATGTATAGTGGTTCGAGGAACAGAAGGCCCCTAGTCCACTCCACCAACGCTCAACTCAACGAGCTTGATGATTTTCACTATCTGGTCCTCTTTTCCACAGACCGGTTCACAAATGAGTATAGGCAGTTGACACCTTTACAATCCAAGGAAAAACAGAGCCTTTTGGTTCAAACACAAACCTACATATCTTAGAACGAGAAGCTGGTTACTCAAGAATAAAAAGAATTTCAGAAAGAAGTTATCCAGTTGATCTTCACAATTGCAACAGAATGCAATTAAAATCAGATGGATTGAAGTCTCTAGAAATATTGATCTTCAAGGCGAAGCAGTTCTGAGTTGATCTGGTTGCAGTAGATATAGATATATAGTGCACAACTTCAGCAGTAGTAGATCCACAGTAGATATTCGATGTAGAACAGGTGAATCTTTTATCGAGTTTCTTCTTCTTAAAAGAACAGAGCTTGGATGCTCCTTTTTGAATCAGTAGATTAATTGTGAATTTCCACAGTCTCTATTTTCCACCTTTTTCAATAATAGATCGATCACCATACACTCTCGTACCTAGTGTTTCAGAGAGAACATATATAATAAAGCTGAGCATATCTCCTACACATTTAGATCCATACAAGTCGCCTTCTGATTCGCGATATTCAAAAATTTGAATTTACAGAGAGGTCGTAACTTCCCTTAAGACTAGGAATAAAAAGACCCTTTTAATTCGATCTTAAATCCATTAATAAAATGGATTTGAATCAGTCAAAGTCATACTATAAAAACAACTTTAAATCTGGCTTGAAATCCGCCCGATAATCAGCTTGCTGAATGCTGCACATAAATATCGTCTATCAAAATTTCCGACGCTAAACGTAAGGTTGATGACGTGGCCTCAAAACGTAGGGTTAATAATATAGTATTCAAACATAAGGTTAACAACGTAAGGTTAAACACAAATGTAGGGTTGACAACGTAAGGTTAAACACAAATTTAGGATTGACAATGTATGGTTGAACACAAATGTAGGGTTGATCATCCATTCTTTTTCTTCAACACTCAATTGTACGGTAAAAGATCCATACTTTTACTTAATCCATACTTTTCCAAGAACGTATGGTTGTTTACAAAAGTAAGGTTGATGAACCATACTTTTTTGAAACAAACGTAACGTTTAGAATTTACGTAAGGTTCTCCTTCCATACTTTGCTGATAACCAAAATGTAAGGTTCCTTCCTAATGTAAGGTTCTTCTTCCATACTTTTATGAAAACGTATGGTTGTTTAACCATACTTTTCTGTTATCTCAAAAAGTATACATGCTTTTCATCCTTACGCTACGTTTATCCACGTAGGGTATGAAAAATGATTCCAGAACATGCTAAAGAAGATTCCACGCTATATTTATCTATATAAGGTATGAACAGTGATTCCAGAACGCGCTAAAGTAGATTCTGAATAAGTAATAAATTATCGTTATTTCAAGAGTAAAATAAATTAATAAATTCCTGAAAAATACTAAATAAAATCATTAGAAAATAACTAAGGGTATTTTTGAGCATCAAAATTATCATAAAGAGATAGAGTGTTATTTTCAATAATATCCCCCTCTAAATAACATTACCATGTATTGTTTAAAACAATACTTTTCTCAACAATCTCCCCCTTTTTGATGATCACAAAACCCATAAAATTATTAAAATTATTTAAATAAAATTAACTTTCAAAATTAGTTATAAAGTTTTAAATAAAAACTTCTCTAACAAATAAATCCAAATTTCTCATTTAATTCTCCCCCTAAATAAAACATTTATGTTTATCCAAATTATCCCCCTTTTTGTGATATAAAAAAGAATGAAAAATCATGGATTTTAACACTTTTAATATTGCACTGAACTGTTAGTAAATGCTATTATGAACTGTTTATCAATAATTAAATCTGGAGTACTGGCATATCAAAAATAAAATTAGTAAAACAAATAGAGAAAGAAACAAATAATCAATGAAGGAAATTTTCAATCCAAAACAACAGTATATACATGACAATGATATACATAGGAATCAAGGTTTGGGTATGATAGGCAACAGGTTCTATCTCCTCTGGATTGCAGACTTGATTTTTGTAAACTATTCCCGAAGTCTCTTCATCATCCCATATCCATGTTTGATAATGAACTTTCTGTTCTCTTGAGTCATATGAATATCCTCAATTAAATTGACTCTGAAAAACTCATGCATCCTTTCCTCTTTTTCAACAAATACTGACAGCTTCTCTGATAACTGATTTAACAGAATTCTGATCGATGGCTCACTGGATGTCAGTTAATCCACTAAGAACTTATGATTGTCCATCAACACTGAGAAAGGAACACTGTTACATTGAAGATCTTGTATCCTGTCATTCATGTTGCTCATCGCAGTTGTGATAGCCTGAAACCTTCTGATTAAATCAGGTGAAGTACCTGATCCACTAACAGCATTATTTGTAACTCATGCAAATTGGTTCTCCACAAACAACTTCAGATCTGATAAATCTGACTTCATAACCATTTCATATTTCAATTGTGTAACAACAGTCAACATATCCTCTTTAAAGATTTCAACTTCTTACCTTGAAACTGTACACTCCTTCATCTTTTGAAACATTAAATGTTCTAAGTCTAAGGCATTTCTCAGAGAAACATTCTCAGATTCCAACTGAGATAACTTTCTATAAATTTCTCCAAATTCTTCTTTACTTGAATCAGATGCACCCTGTGCTTGATTCAGATTCTTAGGTTGATGCAGCAGTACCAAGGACAATGATTCAGAATTAGATTTTTCTTTTTATCTGTCCTGAGAAGGTTGGTCCACAGATTTTTCCTTAGAGTTTTCAAACTCCTCCACGGAAAAATCCTCTTGAAGTACCTATGTTTGAGCTTCATAAGTAAAACAATTTTTAGTAAAATAAATAGTATATCCATCTTCACAAAGTTGAGAGATACTTATTAGATTGTGTTTTAGTCCTTGTACATAAAGTACTTTGTTGATTGAGACTGTTTTTGGATCTCCAACAGTTCCAATGCCAATGATTTTTCCTTTGGCATTGTCACACTATGTGAAAAGTCCTCCTTCCATTTGAGTGAGTAAAGAAATATTCAATGAGTTTCCACTCATATGTTTTGAGAAGACACTGTCTATGTACCATATATCTTTTCTTATCTAGTGGCTTGCTACCTGCAAAGACATTCAAACAAATTGCTTTGGTACCCATATTTTGTTGGGTCTAGGGGTGTTAGCTAGCAATGATCTGGGTATCCAGATTTTCTTTGTTCTTTTAAAATTACCTGAATCATACAAGTCTTTTGAAACATAGGCTTTATTAATACCACAAATTTGAGGTTGTCTTAAGAAACAGTTTTTAGCTACATGTCCCTTTGTCCCACAAAAATTACAATCAACCTTTTTAGAGCTAGGAACAAAATAATTTTTATATAGCTTTGGTTTTTTATCCTTTACTTCCAATTCCAAATCTCTCCTTTTTAATGATAGTTTTTCCAAGAATTTCATTTAATTAATTCTCTCCTTTTGTAAAAACCAATGCAACCTGTTTGTAAGATTCTACTTCATCCTATAGTTTTTTTATTCTTGATTCAAAATTAATATAGTTAGTGTTAATCGAATTGTATTTATCATTTAATTACTTATGTTGTTTCATCATTGTATCTATTTCATTTGAAATGGCTTTATGTATAATTTTTAGTGACTTATGTTTCTTAAATAGTGAGTCATATCTTTCTTCAAGCATATTACAGTAGGCTGCAAGTTTTTCATTTGTGTAGCTTGATTCAGAATTTGATTCAGAGGAGTAATATGAGTGTACCTCATCAATTTCTACCATAAAGAACATGTTTGCTTTTAGATTGACTTCTTCTTTCTCTGAGCTTGATTCAGAAGAGCTACTAGAGTCTTCAGATACACTCCAAGTGGCTTTCATATCTTTCTTGTCTTTCTGCTCATAGTCATTTCTTTTGAAGAATTTTTTCTTCTTTGTATCCTTCAATTTTGGTCAATTTGGTCTGATATGCCCCATCCTTTTTCATTCATAACATCTTACCTCTTTATTATCTCCCTGAAAGGAATTTTTTAAGCCTCTTTTCTTGCAGTAATTTTTTTTAAATTTTCTGGCTAGCTGAGCCAGTTCTCCATCTGAGTTGGATGAGTCAGAGATTTCTGATTTAGCTTTGACTTCTTTGTTCTTCATCTTTTTATTATTTTGTTTTGAATTTACCTTCAAGGCAGTATCTTCTCTTTTGATAAGCACTTTATGTTCATTAGACTCATCTTGCATTTCAGCTTCATACATCATCAGCGTACCAATCAGCTCCCTCATAGTTAGATCTTTGACAGGTGTTGATTGTCTGATTGCAGTAGAAATACCATTCCATCGAGTAGGAAGTACTCTCAGTACTTTTAATGCTTGATCAGCCTACTTGATAGGTTCTCCTAAAGGTGTTATGTTATTGAAAATTTCTGTCAATCTCCCATTAATTTGGGTAATGCTCTCACCTTCAACCATTGTAAAAGTATCAAATTTCAATTTGGAAGTTGTATATCTCATTTGTCTCACATTGTTTGTTCCTTCATATGCCATGACTATTGTTTTCCACTTCTCATATGCTGTCGGGCACTAAGATACTCTGTTAAATTTATCTGGTCCTAGGCCGCAGATAATTGCATTCATAGACTTTGAGTTCATACCGTACTCTGCCTCTATAGCAGCACTCCATGTCTCAGGATTTTCAGGAATTTCATAAGGAGTCAGAATATTTGAATAGACTCTATATCCGAGGTTTTTCAGATATATTATCATGCACAATTTCTAGCAACCATAGTTGTCTCCATTGAAATATGGTGCTCTGACCATTGACATCCCTTCTCTTGTATCAATCATGATTCTCTATTGTATAATCCTTAAATGCTTCTAGCTTGCTAAGGCTCTATCAGAAGCTCCTCCTCTGATACCAATTGTTGGATCTGAATCTACAGATTATACACAAGAGGGGGTGAATTGTGTCATTTTCAATTTTTCGATAACTCTTTGATTGAACGTGATCTGTCCTTTATAATTTATCAGTTTTGATCGTGCAGTGGAATATGTAAAATCAAGAACACAAAAATGTATAGTGGTTCGGGGAACAGAAGGCCCCTAGTCCACTCCACCAAATCTCAACTCCACGAGCTTGATGATTTTCACCATCTGGTCCTCTTTTCCACAGAACGGTTCACAACTAAGTACAGGCAGTTGACACATTTACAATCCAAGGCAAAAAAAAAGCCTTCTGGTTCAAACACAAACCTACACAACTTAGAACGAGAAGCTGGTTACTCAAGAATAAAAAGAATTTCAGAATGAAGTTCTCCAGTTGATCTTCATAATTGCAACAGAATGCAATTGACAACAGATGGATCGAATTCTCTAGAAATATTGAACTTCAAGACGAAGCAGTTCTGAGTCGATCCAGTTGCAGTAGATATAGAGATATAGTGCACAACTTCAGCAGTAGTAGATCCACAGTAGATATTCGATGTAGAACAGGTGAATCTTTTATCAAGTTCCTTCTTCTTAAAAGAACAGAGCTTTGACGCTCCTTTTTGAATCAACAGATTAATCATGAATTTCTATAGTCTCTGTTTTCCACCTTTTTCAATAATAGATCGATCACCATACACTTTCGTACCTGGTGTTTTAGAGAGAACATATATAATAAATGTGAGCATATCTCCTACACATTTAGATCCATAAAAGTCACCTTCTGATTCGCGATATTCAAAAATTTGAATTTACAGAGAGGTCGTAACTTCCCTTAATACTCGGCATAAAAATATCCTTTTAATTCGATCTTAAATCCATTAATAAAATGGCTTTGAATCAGTCAAAATCGTACTTTAAAAACAACTTTAAATCTGTCTTGAAATCCACCCAATAATCAGCTTACTGAACGCTGCACATAAATATCATCTGTCAAAATATCTAACTCCAAACGTAAGTTTGATAATGTGGCCTCAAAAAGTAGGGTTAATAACATAGTCTTCAAACTTAAGTTTAACAACGTAAGGTTGAACACAAACGTAGGGTTGAAAACGTAAGGTTAAACACAAACGTAGGGTTGACAACATAAGGTTGAACACAAACATAGGGTTGATCATCCGTACTTTTTCTTCAACACTAAAACGTATGGTAAAAGATACATACTTTTAGTTGATCCATACTTTTCCAAGAACGTATGGTTGTTTACAAAATTAAGGTTGATGAACCATACTTTTGAGAAACAAACGTAACATTTAGAATTTACGTACAGTTCTCCTTCCATACTTTGCTCATAACCAAAACGTAAGGTTCCTTCCTAACGTAAGGTTCTTCTTCCATACATTGATGAAAACATATGGTTTTTTAACCATACCTTTCCTTATCTCAAAAAGTATACACACTTTTCATCCTTACTCTACGTTTATCCACGTAGGGTATGAACAGTGATTCCAGAATGTGCTAAAGCAGATTCCACAATATATTTATCTACGTAAGGTATGAACAGTTATTCCAGAATGCGCTAAAGCAGATTCTGAATAAGTAATAAATTCTCGTTATTTCAAGAGTAAAAAAAATTAATAAATTCCTGAAAAATACTAAATAAAATCATTATAAAATAACTAAGGGTATTTGTGAGCATTAAAATTATCATAAAGAGACAGAGTATTATTTTCAATAATCTCCCCCTTTAAAGAACATTAACATGTATTGTTGAAAACAATACTTTTCTCAACAAGAATATAATCTCATTAGGTCACCCCAATGACGAACCTATAAATATTTTGTCATAAGTGCATGATCATGAAATATTCTTAGCCTATCTGAGACTATAATTAAAAAATATATAAACCGTATAATGTGGAATCACTATCGAAGCCTGGGTTCATGATCTTTGTTTATTGTGCATGGTTTTGTCAAGTATGTTTATATTTATATGAGTATAAATGTATATTCCCATAACTATATATATGTACATAAATATAAATATACATTATTAAGGAGAAGAAATAATATAAAAACATCAGTAGTCAATCCTAGGGTCCATAATCCTGATTCCTTGGACATCCTGTGTAAGGAAATTGATTTGGTTGTCATACCACTCAATCCATGTATCATTAAGTCAATATCTGGGTCTGTAATACAAATAAACATATACCTTATTTATCCAGTGCTAGAAATTTCTCATAGTAAGATATGTCACCATAGGGGAATACTCCACCTATCTCTGGGTTCACCCGTACTCACCTCCAATCACTGTAAAGAAGGATTATAGGTAAGTAGATTTGTATATCACGTGAATGGTCAATGAGATAGATGTCATGACACTCATGTCAATCCATTACAATGTATGATTCCTAGGTCTCGGTCCATAGGTAGTCATGATAATGAGACTCGAGTGAACCCTAAGGGTGTGTCCCTTAGGCAATCTGTTAGGAGAGCCCACCAGTGAGACACCATGACCACCCCTAGAGGTTTTTAATCAGGGAAATCATAATAATCTATATCACTCAGGAGATCATAATCATCCATGAGTACCCAACTATGTGAAACACCATGGTTAGGTAACCAATCATGGAGAGCTTAGTCATCCCTATTACTCGAGAGAGAATACTCATCCATGAGTATAATTAGATCAAGGAGAGCATAATCATCCTCACCACATGTCAAACTGAGGATAGAGGAATCATACTCATCTCTTTGGAGAGTATAATCATCCAAGAGTATTAATACTAGGATTTCCATGCCTATATATCATAGTCATAGGCACAAAATCTAGATACCAGGAAGAACCTATAGAAATCCAAATAATATAATAATCAAATATACTTGATAAAAAACCAGATCCCAGGTAGTACCTATGGTTTTACAATTAAATATAAAAATAACATGTATTATAATATGAATCCCAATAAATATATCAGGGAATCCTAAAGATAAAGGAATATGAATTGCTTCAGGATCATCAGCCACCAACCAGGAAGCCTTTGGCTACCATCACTACATCAAAAATAAACTTGTTAATGTATAAATAAAAGAGTGAGGGTGGCCAAATGCCTAACCCAACACCACTTCCACAACCTCATAGGATTACATGTTCATCATGAGTCATAAGGTATAACCCTATACCAAAAAGTGAAGAGGCTTCCTATCCAACATATAGTCGATACATATATGGTAGGAGAGAAACAAAGTGGATGACCATATAGAATCTCTTGCAATTCATGGCTTGTGTACTTATTTCTTCTACAATTTTAATCA
This sequence comes from Viscum album, assembly GCA_963277665.1. Taxonomy (NCBI): domain Eukaryota; kingdom Viridiplantae; phylum Streptophyta; class Magnoliopsida; order Santalales; family Viscaceae; genus Viscum; species Viscum album. The sequence goes on from OY728139.1 coordinate 1,465,285,409, forward strand.
GTTAAAACCCGAGGGGGTGAATCTTGTTATAGGGGATGACCTCGGTTTACACTACTTATCTCCCCTTACCATTTTTAAAATATGATTTGTCCCCCCATTTATTTTTTAAATATTCAATGATAATGATGACACCCGCTACCATCTCTACCCAAACTCGATGTACTAGATCACAGTCAATAAAACATTAGGTCACCCATTGGGTCCCTCAAGTCAATACACTAGAGAGGCATCAGACTTGGGATTCCAAGGTCCACAAATAAGAAAATGAATCCCACTACAGATCCTTAACTAAGAAGGAAAACAGATTAATCCTATATGGGATCTTATAATGGTAATAAAATAGAGGCATCCTTCACGAGATCCTCAGAATATTAAATAAGAAGGGGCATCCTACATGAGACCCTCAACAATGATGTATGAATCAGAAGAATCCCACATGAGATCCTCAGAATAGTATAAAAGTAAAGTGATACGACAAAGGATTCCCTAGGTGAGAACTAGCGAAGTCATACCTTAAGGGATACTTAGAAATAGATAGAAGATAGAGGAATCCTACACATGATCCTCTAGGATGAAATATAATAAGAGGAATCCTATAGGGATCCTTAGAAAGAACTAAACTCATAGCCTCATGGGACAGAAGGGAACATATCATAAGGGATACGTTCGCAAGGGGAAATTTACTCAAGCATTGGTCATCAGAGATGGAATATGTCCCATCTCAGAATAAGGTCTCACTCTCATAATATTTTTTTTCATTTAATGGGGGGGGGGGGGAGAACCTCTCTATTTAGGAAAAATCTTAAAAATCCTCCAAGGATTCCTCAAATCACCATAAGGGTTTCACCATCACGATCTACCTGAAAAGATACTCATAATGGACTAATCATGGATCCAATTCATACAACTAGGTGAAAATACACAAAAAACCCTCAGATAGTAGAAAAGGGATAATACACAACATGTATACCCAATACACAACTTGTTCTCCCAAATTCTCACCTGGGTGTGTACTCCATTCAGACTTAGCATGTAAACACCCAAGTACATGGTTAATTGATCATGTAAATAGAGTGTAACCTACATGGGGTAGATGCCCATGTACTTCACATGGTTGGTCCATGTATATCTCCTAATCGTGTACATCTACATGGCATGCAACCCACATGGGGTTTGTCCATGTACACTACAAGGCCATGTGCTACTATATGGTTCATTTGGCCTGGTACTCAGCTACACGGCTGAGTACCAGTACATAGAGTGTATACCCTATACACAGCGTGTACTTCATAAAATTCATCTTCCTTAAATAGGAAGAATACATGATGTGTGTTCTCTAAACCACAGAATGTGTACATGGGTTTTCCCAAACTGAAAACCCCCAAATCACCATGAATCCATTGTTTTCTCAGAAAAAGATATATATCAGCCCAATAAGGTTCTCAAGATATCATAATAAGGGATTAAAACTTAAAAATAGTAAAACTATAAGGATTTAATGAAAAAAATTAAAAATGTAATACCTTTTGGTGGAATCCATCAAATATTCACCTGTTTCCTAAGTCCACACCCGTTGCATGATGATCTGGTGCATCTCTAGCTCTGCTGTGGTTCCCTTGTTTCTATGCATCTCCTTATATCTCTCCTATACCATTTTATCTTTCATATACACAAAGGGGAATCCATAAGGGGTGTACACGAGAAGCCAGAGGATAAAGAAGAAATAAATAGGAAAATAAAATAAAAGAAAAAGAAAATAAAAAATAGAGGACCGACCCGACCCTAATGCCCAACTTGAGTTAATGCCTTACCTAAGAAAAAATCCCTATTATAGACTCAATAATGAAGATAGAATCTCAATTTGATGATATGTTCAAAAGATATGTCCAAAATAACCTACATGAATAAATTAATATTTAATTAAATATTAATTATTCTGCTAAAATTCGAACAACTTATAATTATACCAAATTCCTATCATAGGGTAAAAAACATATTCCAGGACCAATTAAGTGGTTAGAAAAATTATATGAGGTCACCTGCTAGCATATAATTAACATTTTACCTCTTATAAGTATCTTATGGTAAAAATTCGAATTTATTCTCAAAATTATAGTTCGTAAAAACACGATACCATACAACTCTAAATTCCCACCATTCATCCATGTTACATGCCTTTGAGAAACCATTCTCATTATCTATGAATGACCTCCCCTATAGTGATAACAGAACACTCTAAAGGCCTACCTCCCATATAGGGTACACATCCTAGAGGAGAGATATTCAGTAATACATTAGTAGTGAACATGTATTGATTATGGTTATTATTCAATATCAAACTTTTTTAAATATTTAATTTTATAGTTCAGAATATTAGAGTTACAATATACATGACTGCACAATACATTTTCTAATGTGTAATTTATCACCCTTGGTTTTTATCCACCATGTATCCTTTAAATAGATATGGAACTTGATTCTTGGAACCACACCAATATAGTAACCACGTCTTAATGGGTTTCCCTTGTGGTTAAAAAGGAATTCAAAACCCAACACATCAACCCCTATTCGATACTCTCATGTGATTCTATGGTACCTTATTTATCTCTTATTTCTCACATTGATCACGATTCTTTGAAGTTGAATGGATTTTAGGTGATTATTATATTAAAAAAATTAGCTTCAAAATTCAAAAAAGAATAATAAATGTGAATAAATGTTACCGTTGTTTCTTAAATAAATTGACTATATTAATACAAATATTAGAGACCCTACCTCAATACAAAAATCCCCTATGATTAATTCTAGGATATGGAATTCTTGAGATCATCTTTCTATTAGCATGATGCTTCAAATTGTTTTTTGAAATTGGGATAACCTCATTGGATCCTCCTCTAACCATGGATGAACCTCATCTACCCATACATACATTTGACCTTACTTATCATAATAATCCATCACATGTGATTTATCCTAAGTTGAATCAATATTAGAAATTTCTAGTTGATCCTCAAGGTGGTGGATGACCTCTTCTCTAGCAGTGAATAAAACCCACAATTGGTATGCTCCCTCATCCAGTCAGTTGATCTCTTATTTGGACACCCTAAGATATGACACTCCCTCAAAAAAATGGTATCATAGCTATCATCATTGAATTGTTGTAATGATATAATCCCTCATATAACTATGATGTCCTAAACCATTGTGTAGATTAGATTATTTTCAATGTCGATGGTCCTTAGGATCACTAGCTAGTGATGAGTGTATATCGTCAAGTCCACCACCTACCCTATTAGAATACTGGTTATGAAATTTGGAATATATCTCCATGGACAATGTCTAACCATATGGTTATTCTTGGTAGTATCTGACATAGATCCATAAATTCCATTGAGTGTGGGATTATACTCAGGAAACTCGATATTTAGGTCTGTAGAAGGGTTGGACATTGGATTCCTATTAGAGGGACTACGATCTAGGATGAGAGGAGGGTTTGTATTTCCAATAGCATATATAGTCACTAGATCCCTGGTATCTTTATTCTTGATAGGTTTTTCTTTTGATATCATCACATGATCATCATGAATAACAAATGTTTCTAGTTTAGTATTCTAAAAGAGGAACTATAATACATATATACTAATATGGGTATGTTTTATACCAATCAATCATTAGAGTTATTCAAAGATCTTATTATTTGAAAAATGTTCTGAGACCTTGTTCTTATAAGGGGTTCTAATCAACCAATAAAATGACCATATGATTCAAATATGAGTCCATGTTATTATGGTATAATATGAGAAACGATTCAAATGAAAGAATTACATATAATGTAGAGTGTCACGATGTCGCTATCAATCAAGGAGGAGGGGAACATAGGGTCCTGACACCCATCAACCACCATAGTAGTATCCCCACTGAGATGAGATAACTATATAATATGGTGAAATTAGGGAATTTTTCTCAAAAATGATCAGAATATAATTAAAATAAAAGGGAAGTGTAAATTTACCTTATGAATTTATCAATGTTTGACTAAGAGGAATGGAAAGATACTATATTTTTTCAGTATAAGAAAGTTCCCCTAAAGAGTCAGGTGGTGATACTACCTACATTTCTTGGACAACTAGGGATTTCTAACCATTCCTCTTTTGATGTGTGTGTTTCATAGTTTGACCAGATTTCATCCCTTCCTCATTTTTTTATTCTGGTGTAGATTATAGAGAGTTGGTTAGCATCACCTGTAGTATGAAAATAATCATGATTACACAAGGCTTTATGATTTTACCTCATCTATTAGAGTGATATTTCTTAAATCATTAGCCAGTATCCTATTGTCTCTCTCTTTAAAAGGATCTTTATATCACTATTTCCCCAGGAATCCTCATCATCATATTCCTTTATCATCACATCATCAACTTTATCAATATATGAGAGATCCCTGAGGGTAAATATGTCAAGAAACACTTTAAACTGACTGGTTAGGGGGTTTTCCTAGCCTTGGAGTTGATCACCCTCTCTAGATCAGTGATTATCTTTTGAATTCCCACCAATAGACAAAAAAAATTAATCCTTGGAATGTGAATAGACATGGAGTTATACCCCAATTTTTTTGAGCTTCAAACATATATCTCATTAGGGTAAGTTCCACTGGAAGTTTTTTGTATTATTTGAAGAATCATGAAAAAATGAATCCTTTTTACATCTTTATAGTGTGATGCAGATGCTTACCTAGAGCAGCACTTAGAGGAGATAGAGATATGACAAAGGATTCATCATGATCTTAGAATCACATTCTTTGGATATTTCTACTATTAAAACCACCACAACTAATTCATTTACTTGAGATAGATTGGGTTATAAATGATCTCCATCTTTCACTAAATCTAACTCTATAGAATATTACGTCTATAGTTGATGTTCTTACCTTGATGCATCAAAACTCCTTCCTAACTAACATTGACCCTCCTCTTCTATATCCACCCAAACCACAAGCTATGATAGTCTTTTCATGGGTTATTCTTCTTAGAAGATTCAAAAATAGTCATGGAGAAACCTAATCATAGTTTCACACTAGGTAAAATTTATTCTTTCCCTACTGCTTTCATTAGTGAATATATGGAAGAGTTTTTAGAGGGAAATGGAGTGAAAATCATGGTGAGATCTGACATAAAATCATGGTGTATGTTGATGAGGATAAAAAAACATACAGGATAACACAAATGGGTTTTACATCTCACAAAAAACTGATCCTATCAATATAAGTAGCCAGTACCACACTACAAATTAATAGAAGGTTCAACCACTATGTGATTATTTCTTGTTCATTTCCCATGATCACCCCTATTAGATCAGATAAATTATGGAAGATAAATAGTAATGGTATACAATTTCTAGTAATTATTCCAACTTGTATGAGCTTCCGATGTAGGGTTTCATCATTATTAAACAATGAGGGACAAAAGATAGAGTTGGGAGGGTTAATGGGGTTCATGTACTCATAAAATATAATTTTCATAGTGAACTAACCTTATTAAAAATAGAATGTGCCACACACAAGAAAACGTGTCTTCCTCTTTCTGATATTATTTAGTTATTTTTATAGCTTCTCCATTACTAAGATGACTACATTAATGTGGAATCAACTTAAGTTCCCATTCACACCCCCATATGAGAATACTAGATAAGACACAACCATATTCTAAGTAGGATCACTATGAAATCCACTAACCTAACTTATGGGGTGTATTCTATAGAGACCGAGAATTATAATACATATATATTACATTATTTTATATTAATAATCATTATATTAAACAAACACACACCTGAAGACTGTAATAGTTTAATGTCTTTGGAAACTTTGAAACACAAACAACTGGTCCACGAGTAAACTATATCATCTCCCACCATGATCTTCATAACAAACACAGTTCTTATACATATAATATGTAATTAATTTATTAATAACATGGGGAAAGGAAAAATAATAAAGGGAGATCTCATATTCTTAGTAATGGTACACAAGGAAGATACATAATCATAAATTGAACTTAAGGGTATGGGAACATGCACATTAAATTTTAACACCATAACCTACATATCAAAGATCATAATCTTAAGTCCTAGAATAATGATTTTCAGTTCATAATACAAGAATCATAAGTGAAGCAAAGAAAATGAGCCATGAGAGCATAAAATTAGAATAATAAATAGATTTGGGTCATAAACATAAGAATAATAAATCATTTCTATATTAGTCAAGGATTGTTTATAAGGCTATCATAGTGGAATGAGTTCACTCCCCGAACCATAATAGTAGTTAAGGCTCACTCAAAATACCATCCAAGCAAGAAAATTCCATTATTAATTGGGTTCAATCCCTATTATAGTTCTTTCAATCTCATGAAATATAAATCATTACCTAATGCATTGGATAAAGATATAAGTCCCACTAGTTTCGTAATAAAAACCATATTTATTTTTTCTAAAGGATCATAAAACATTCACCATAGCATAAAAAAATAAATTAAATGGGAACTACTACAATTTTTTTTTAATAGTGCTAGAATAGGCCTTTATCAGTATAATTAAAAGCCTAAAAATTTTATTAGTGCTAAAAAAGAGATATTAAAGGCCCCCTTTATCAATTATTTTTTTATCACTATTAAAGGGGGAATTTAATAGAGATAAAAAAGAACTGATAAAGGCTCCACTGATAAAGGGTATATATATATTTTTTTTTCAACACCCCACACCCCCCCTTTATTAGCACTTCCCAACCTCCCACCCCTTTATGAGTGCTTTAGATAATCCCATCATCCCGCATGAGCCCTTGAATCTAGCAAGTTTCGAACCCTAGACATCTATCATATACATCAAATCCTTTTCCACTCCACTATACTGTTTTGTTTCATATTTTATGATATATCCATATATTTATATATATTTTGTTACATTTTTTTTAAATATATTTTTAATATGTTTCTATATATGTTTATATGTTAATAAATATATTTTATATATAAATATGTTTAATTTATTTATTTATAAAATTAATTTTTTATGTGTGAATATATAATAAATATGTTTATATTATTATATATTTGAATAAAAATAAAATTAAATTATGAAAAATGATAAAATTTAAAATCTATAATATCAATATTAATGTAATCTCTGAGAATAAATTCATTCCCCACTGAAAAAGGGAAAACGAACCCAATAAATGAGGCTTAAAATCCATTGAAAGTTCAAAAATTTATGTACCCTGACTAAAAACATAGTTTTTGAAGCCTTATGGGATTTTTTTCCTTGAAAAAATAGTGATTAGTGTCCCCTAATCATAATGGTGTATATCTCATTGTAGGCTTCGATTTGATATGTGGTAGAGCCCAAACTGACACTTAGATCAAAAGTTATGTCCATTGGAAGTTTGAGTTATGTTTTCAACTTATTTTAGATATTTTATTATTTTTTTTAATTTTTTTATCTTCAAATTTATATTAAATGAAAATTAATCTGTAATAGTAAGAAAATTATTAATTTTTTTGGTTATCTTATAAACCATTTTCACTAAATATCTTATATTTTAAGTGTAAATTCCTATTTACCTTATCTAAAAAATATTCCAAAAAATATATATTATATTTATATAAATATAAATTTATTTATATATAAATATATTATTTTTCATGAAATATAATTATTTTTGAAGTATACTTTTATCAGTGATTGTAAAAAAGCGCTGATAAAGGGGGGGTCTTTATCAGTGCTTCTAAAAAATCACTGATAACCCCCCTTATCAGTGTTTTTTACAAGAACTAATAAAAGACCCCATTTATTTGTGCTTGTAAAAAAGTACTAATAAAGGACCCTTTAACAGTTCTTTTTTTTATCATTTCTAAATACCCCCTTTAACATAGCTAAAAAAGCGTTGTTAAATACCCTGTTTAAAAACCCTTTTTTTAGTACTGACAAAGGGAGTCTTTAGCAGCTTTTTTAGCTAGCACTGTTAAATCCATTGTAATGGATAAACCTAGTTTTTTAGTATTTGGGTTTTATAAACATTTCATCATATCATATCATGTATAAAGGAGATAGTTATCATAATCATTTAATTATTTCATCATAGAATAACCTAAGGAAAAAGAAGCAGGTTTCATGCTAATTTTATTATGGTATAACCCATGGAAGAGAAACATGTTTCAAAATCATCATGACATGACTAACATTAAACATCAAGGGAAAGAATAATAATTTCATCCTTGGATCATATCTACATTAAGGCATAGGTAACATTAACGAATTTCATCTTAGATAGAAAATTATTTTGATCGATCATTTAAAACATTTCTTGAGGAAAATATCCTTTCCACTTTGAAAAACACTTTTTAAAACAAAAAAACTTTTAAAAATCTTATTATTTGAAAATAAACTTGAAAAATTATAAATTAAGCTTCAAAGAAAATAATTTTCATGATGACATTAAGTTTTATTCATATCGTACATGTTAAAACAAATATCCATTTTACATTTTCGGTAAAATCTAAATGAGGATTATTAGGAAAATGACATGAAGATTCCTTTCAAATATTTTTTTTGTAAAAAAGTAAAATATGGGTAAAAATTTATTTTAAAAATAATAGGATAATAAAAAAATTAAAAAATTATTAGAAAACATGGTTATGGGATAAAAAAGGTTTCTGACCGAAGAGATAAATAAACTCAGATATTTTAAAAAGCATTTATCAATTATTTTAATTACCAAAGAGTGAAAAAAGTGTACTATTACTTGAAAATATAATGAATGACAATAGGAGAAAAAAAATTAATGAGTTTATTGAGAGATTAATCATAATAATTTATCATTCTAAATATAATAATAAATAATCCTAATAAATGAAGAGATTGTAACATAAAATAATTACCACTTTGATAACTTTGAATCATAAAACCCATGTAGGAATAAAATAAATTTGAACATAAAATATAATAGGGATAAATAAATTCATGATAATAAAAATCAAATAGACTATATATACACATCGTGAAAGAGTATATGTGCATAACATAAGCTACGTCTCAATTAAGGTAATTTGAGACAAAAATCCCTTACCTTAAGTCTTGAATTTTTTCGTATATGTTCAAAACTCATGGATAAAAAATAAAAGTTTATTATAAACTTATTATAGGACTATATTTATAAATAAAATAAAATATATTATTTTTATGACATTTTATTACTCTTTTATTAACAATTCCTTGTTAAAGTTATGTTTCAGGTAATAACTGCTTTGTTTTTCATATATGTTTTGATTTGATTTTTTGATCCTATTACTTTAATAATTATTTAATCATATCTAGAATGTTAAAAATGATATAACTATCATATATATTTAGTATATATGTATTTATAGTAATCCATAAAATTTATTGATAGAAAATGAAATACACCGTTCATGGAGACGCTATGCCGTATATATACAAGAATGTTTTTTCCACTTTCAGTTTGGGTTAGAAGAATGAAATTTAATTTATTTGTTATCATTATATATTAATTTCTATTTCATATATATCACATATTTTCATTAAAACCATCCTTATTAACTTCCATGTAAAACATGAATGAATGACATCGCTTCACGAGGTGGTAGTACGCCGTACACACGAATGACGTTATCATATTCTCATGAAATGGAAAGTAAAGAATTTATGTGTGAATTAGTTATTTTGGAAGTATAATATTACCATAAATATCATATATAAATGATAAATCTATCATTATGTTCATCCTTTAGAGGTGGAAATTACAAAACAAATGACATTTGTTTGTGATGCAATAGTCCGCCGTACACAAGAATGATAATTTTGTAACCCATTTGATGAAAGTGGAGATGGTTGTAGGTAATGAAATTAACATAAAAAAACATCAGTATATTTATGATAATAATTTTATTATATAATGGTTTTATAATAATAATTTAATGAGGTGTAGGAAGAAACAAAACAAAAACGCTATTTGAAGAATGTTACATATTCGTCGGGTATCCTCCATAGATTTGCACCAAAATCATTCCTTGGTTGGATTTTTGCCAAAATTATGGATTCAAGGATGATAGAAAGAAATATTTTAATTTAATTTGTTATTTATTTTATGACCAAAAAGGGTTTTATGTTTTGAATAATAGAGTTTAGTGGGTGTCCTTTTATATGTGAGGTGAGTGGCACACTTCTATTTTTTTGAAAGAAAGAATCCCAACCATATTTTTTTCATTCCAAAAAGCACAAATAATGTACCATTATTAATAATATAATTGATAAGTTCTAAATATTACCATAAAATTGGTTTTTTATTTAATTTATTTTAACCCTTATATTTTTAGTTTAGCCCAATGTAAACCATTTTTTCCATAACCGCGATAAATAAGTTTTACTATTTTACTATTGATTTTGGTAAAAAAATTATGTTTAATTATTAGATAATATAAATTTTTATGATTATAGATATGGAATTGATTTTTTCAAATTATTTTCATATAATTTTAAAATTGTAACTTAAAAATCAATCTGATAGACACGACGAGAAAACAACGTTTTAAAGAGAAATTATTCAAAAGATTACAGTATTTTTATATCAAAATACATTATAAAGTTGATTTAAATAACCTTAATTGGATTTATGGATATATAATTGAACTGATTTTATTTTAAAACTAATTTAAAATATAATTCAACTTTATATTTTTTTTAAAAAAATGTTGTTTTCAATTTAAATTCAGTATTTTTCACTATTCATCAAAAAATGAAAATTTTCAGAAAAATAAAAAAAATTCACCCTAAGAGAATTTTGAAATGATAATTTAAAAAATAAAGTTTATTTTATAAAATTAATTTTATAAAAGTGTGAAATATTAATTTTATTAATGTTTATAAAAAATTATTTTTTTAATAAAATTGTATTTTCGAAACATATAAAGTCTTGACAAAAAATAAATAATTATTTATCAATATGTTTACTTTATGTAAAACCAGTATAATTAATATTTAAAAATTAGTTATTTATATACATATATCTATTATTAAAAAAAAGGTTATAATAGTTGAGTTTAAATAACTATATTAATAATATATCGCAGTTTTTTTAAAACTCAGTGTCTTGTGTAACACAAGCTAACCTAGTATTGCATGTAGAACATGCTTAACTTGGTTTTTCATGTAATATAAGATATCAAATAAATTTAAATTATTCAAAAAATAAAATAAAAAAACTCATGGTTTTACATTTTACCCCCCTTAAAATTAATTTTCCCTCAAAATTTGTCACCCCAATATAAAAAAATGAGGATAATTATACCTCATCATATCATCAAATTCCAATGTAGATACTTAAAACTGGTGATTTGTCTACAATAATTTAACTAGGTGAGTGGTATTATTTTGTAGAACTTTGTTTGTTTGATCCAGAATCTCCACCTATTGTTCTTCATAAGAAAGATCATTCTCCTGGGATACAACCTCTGAGTTTAGTACATGTCAAGTGTTAGGTATATAATTCCTCATGAGAGATACATGGAACACATCGGTGACTTCATATAAGTTTGATGGAAGCACCAAATGATAGTCTACCATTATGATATGATAAATAATTTTAAGGGGAAAAATATTCCTAGGTATTAGTTTCCCATTCTTTCTGAATCTCATAACATTCTTCCATGGAAAAATATTTAGAAACATCTTGTCACTAACATAAAATTATATATCACACTATTGATTATCAGTATAACTTTTCTACTGACTATGAGCAGCCTTGATGTGTTTTTGAATATCTCTAAGCTTCTCTTCCATTTCTTCAACTATCTCAGGTCCCTATAGATTTCTTTCTCTAACATCCATAAAGCAAATTAGAGATCTAAATTTCTTTCCATAGAGGGATTTATAAGGATCCATCTAATTGATTGAAAGCTATTATTATACGAAAACTAAACTAAAGGAAGGTGTTGATCCCAACCACATTTGAAATCCAAATAACAATATCTCAAAATATCCTCTAGGATTTCAATTATTCTCTTAGACTAACCATCTATCTAATGATTATAGACATTGTGGAAGCTCAACTCTGTATCAAGATATTATTGAAGAATTTTCTAAAACATTAAGGTAAATCCTGGATCCCGATCTGACGTAATGGAATGTGGTACACCAAACAACCTTACCACTTACTTAATTTATATCCTGGAACGATGATCTTGAGAGAAATCTTATTTGATACTGATGAAGTGTGATGACTTAGTAATTCCATCGACTACATCCCATATAACATTATGCCCTTTATACATCTTGGGGAGTACAATTACAAAATACATGGTGATTTATTTCCATTTCTATTCTGTTATGGGTAATAAATGTAACATCCCCTTAAAATTTTGTGTTCCAACCTTAACTTACTGACATACCTAGCATAGTGATACAATATTTGTGATATATCTCTTTATACCATCCCACTATAAATACTCTTTCAAATATCTATAAATTTCATACTTCCTGGATGAATAGATAATGAAGAATTAAGATCTTCCATTAACAACTCCTTCTTCAAATCGGGTATGGATGGAGTGCATACACTGTTCTAGAACATTATCATTCCATCATGATCAAGGTTAAAACCAGGATCATTTATAACCTTCCTTTTCCATCTCTACATCTTCCTTCTACACCTCTTTAATCTTCACTTGGATAAATTGTCAAACATTCAATTGGGAAAGATAAGGTTTTCCCCTTCCTTCCAGATTTCTATATCTATCCTTTGAAAATCAAGAAATATTTTATCTTTCTTAATCCTCTTCATGGATAAGCTAGCATGATCCTTTAGACTCAAATCATTGACCACCTTGTTCTCTTTCCTAGGGTGGTAATTTATTGAGAAACTATAATATTTAATTAGATCTAACCATCTTCTTTGGTGTATATTCAACTACTTCTAGGTGAATATATGCTTTAATATTTTATGATCTATATATATATATAAATTTTATTGATAAATATAATTTCACTATATATTTAATGAAAAAATTACTACAATGAACTCAAAATCATTATTTGTGTAATTTTTCTCATGAATCTTTAATTTTCATGAGGTATAAGATATTACCATTCCATTCTATATAGAAAAACATCCCAATACCTTATTGGATGAATCACGATAAATTAAAAAAAATTATCCACTACAGGGTAATGTGATCTCAGGTGTGGTGAATAATCATATCTTTAGTTCCTTTAAAGTTTCCTCACATTCATCTATTTATAGGAATTTGGATCCATTTATAGTTATCATGGGAAAAAGGATTAGATAGTCCCGATAATTTCTCCACAAAACATTTGTAATATCCATAAAAACCAAGAAAACTATAGATCTCATTCACCATGGTTGGTCTAGTCCAACATTAAATAACCTGGGTTTTTGATAGATCTACTGATATACCCTCTCTTGATATTATATAAACCGGAAGTTAAACCTTTTATAGCCAAAATTAAAACTTTAAAAAATTTTCATATATTTTATCTTTCCTTAAGGTATGTAGTACAATTATTAGGTGATCCTAATGCTCTTCTTCTCCTGTTTAATAGATAATAATATTTTCTAAGAAGAATACCACAAACTAATCAATGTTTTCTCAAGAACCTCTATTCATTAAATCGATGAGTTAACATGGGCATTAGTAAGACCGAATAGAATAACTATATATTCGTAGTGTCCATACCTTGTATTGAATGCTATACTAGGTATTTTCTCCTTCTTAACTCTCATATGATGATATTCAAAATGAAATAAAATTGTACAAAATTATTAATCTCTGTAATGTTGATCAAACAATCCATAAATATGGGGAAGAGGATACTTGTTCTTAATTGTGTTATTTTTTATCTACCAATAATCAATAAAGAGTTGAATTTACCTACATTTATTTTCAGCAAAAAGAACAGGTTCACCCCAAGGTGACACACTTTTTTGAATGAAAACCTTGTCAAGGTTTTCATGGAGTTTATTCTTCAATTCTTGCAACTCAACTAGGGCCATTCTGTAGGGAGTCTATGAAATTGGAATGGAAGCATGTAAGTGTTCTATTGAAAACTCAACTTCACATTTTGGTGTAAGTCTTAGAAACTCATCTGGAAATATAACAAAAAATTCTCAAATAATAGTAACATCATAAATATTGAGTTTCTCCCCAACCATCTAAGATAAACTCCCCTTTTAAATGGGAATTAAGACCCATATAATGGATTCGATCTCCATCAAAAGCATTTACTTATCATCACATTGATATATGATCATTGGTCAGTTTGGAATATCAAACATGAATTCCCTTACTCAATTTTTGTTGTGGTAATTATATAGTGAAATCCAATATTTTCCAAAGATAACATCAAATTCTACTAGAGGATTAATGATAATACTTTCAAAAAACACATTCCCACCAATTTCAACTGAAGAGGAATCAAAAACATGATATGCGATCATCATATCATTAGGGGTTTGCAATTATAATTATATATCTAATCATTTGGTTAGAAATTTTATACCCTTAGAAAATTGTTAAATAAGAATTAATGGGTAGATATATAGTCAAATAATAAATTAACAGTTATAAAGTGGATGGAATGTGTACCTTTCCACACTTCATTATTACACCCCTCATCAGAAAAAGTGAAGACCTGAGATTTTTGTTTGTCTCTTGGATTAATAGGTTACTGACATTGATCATAACCATTAACCTTCATAATTGGGAATTGGTTAGAATAAATTCTATATTCCTTTCATTTGAAACATTGGAGTGTCGATGGTTCCTTCTATGCATCTTTATCTCTATTCACATCATTAGATAAATTCTTCCAATCACATCAGTAATCAATTTTCTGATAAAATTACCTACCACACTTACAACATTTACTGGTCCCCTTAAAATAATTTCCTTTATTCTTCTTCCCACACTTTGAGAATAAATGAAATATCATGTTCTCTATGGTTCTTAAATTTCTTTTGATTTCTATTTTTCTCTTCTTATAAAAACTATAATATTGATATGTAACTCCTACCTCTATTTCTGAATTGATAGATCATTGAACAATATATTCCTGGATACTAATGTATCTTATGGATAACGCCCTTCAGAGACTTTCTTTTAAGACCCTAAATAATTGATAAACCTTAATTTCTGTTTGGATGATAATACCACATGCATACCTTGAATGACTTGTAAAATTTTACTCATAGTTACCAAAAGATTAATTATCCATTTTCTTTATCTCAAGTAAATAGTTAGATATCTTTATTTGAAGAATATAAGGAAATTACTTATTAAAAAATGAGTTCTTAAACTCATCCCAATTTATAGAGTCAATTTCATCATATTTCCCTATATTCTTGACAAGATCCCACCATTGATTAGTTTCACCATTTAAATGGTAGACAAATAAAATGATTTTTTCTTATTCTGAATATTGGAGAACATAAAATATATTTTTAGTGGTTCTGATCCATTATTTAGAAATTAGTGGATCTGAATACCCACTAAAAGAAAGTGGATTTTCCCTCATGAAGGACTCAATAAAATGTTCTTCCCTCTGTTTTTTAGAATTCCAACATGATTCATATATTGAGAAAGTTATGTGAGCATATCAAAGAGATATTTCACACCAACTCCCATAATGTTTTGATGCCCAAGAGGGAAATCATTTAATTTTCCATCTCACTCATCATTAACACAGTTCCTTCAAGTTCCTTCTGTCGACTAAAACCAAAAATCATAGTGTAAGAAATAATAATCATTATGGGGAACAAAATAATTATTAAAAATCACTTATAGGATTTCTAAATCAGGATACCTTATTTAATCTATGAAAACTTAGGTTTATATTAGGTCATTAATAGTCACCATCTATTTAAATCCTTCATGATGGTTAATAATGAGATTATTAATTTCCAAAGCGTATCCCTTAGGAGTGTCAAACTGGGTGTGCAAAAAGGTCTGTTTTTATACACCTGGTTAATCATGTCCAGATCATTTCACCCTTTTCAGAGTTATTAAACCTAGTTAACTCGGTTCTAGAGCCACATCCAACTTGTATTATTTAGATAGGGATTTAATTTCTTGGAAACCACAAACTCTATCCTTTACCAAAATTCTATTAAATTTTCCTACACTCTGACTCATCCTCATAATTATCCTTTGAAATGTCCTTAGGGATATAATTAAGTTTTTCTCATCATAGTTTCCAAATAGTAACTAATCCTATCCTTTAATACCAAATTTAGTGACCCATACTTATCATACAAACATATTACATCATTTTTTCTACAATACACAAACACATGCATGAGGACCATATTAGTTTAACTTCTTTGTAAATGTGGAAACAGAATCCACTAGTACATAGGTAGACAAAATAATATCCCTATACGATCTTCATTACTAAAACCCTTCATATAAATTTTATACATAATAAATTTCTTCATAACTTGGGGAAAGGAAACATAAAAAAGGGTGAGCTCAGATGCCTCGTACAGGTAAATAAGGGAGGTACGTAAGAATAACTTGAACATAAGGGTATAATAACATGAAAATAACATTTCAAAAGCATACCATGTATATTAAAGATCATAATATTGTGTCATAGAACGAAGATTGGTAGTTTATAAGACATGAATCATAAAGGAATCAAAGAACATGAGCCATGAGAGCATAAAACTGGAGTAAGACATAGATTTTTGGCATAAACATATGCATAGAAAATCATTTCCATATTAGTAAATTCTAATTGCAAAGGCTATCATAGTGGAATGGTTTCGATCCCAAAACAATCATAAGAGTCAACATTCACTCGAAAGACCATTATAATGTAAAAATTCACTTATTTTATTGGGTTTACTCCTCATTATAGTCTTGTTTATCTCATGAGATATAAGTATTTACCCAATACATTAGAGGTAGATATATGCCCCACTTTTCTAATAATGAAAACCATATTTATGTGTGCCAAGAGATCATAAAAATTCTTCCTATCATAAATCATAAAATTAAATGGGTTTCATAAACATTTCATCATATCAAAACCTATACAAAAATGACAGGTTTTATAATCATTTCATCATTTCATCATAGTATAACCTATGTAAAAAAATGCGGGTTTGATAAGAATTTTATCATGTTATAACTCATCGAAAATAAATGGGTTTAATAAAAATCATAAAATTATAAGTATAAACCATTTAGAGAAATAAAAAGAATGGAATCCTTGGATCATATCCACATTAAGGAATATGTAACATTAACAGATGTTATCTTAGATGGAAAATGATTTTTATCAATTATTTAAAACATTTCTTAAGGAAAATATATTTTCCACTTTGGAAAAAAATTATAAAACATAAAAACTTTTCAATTTTTTTAATTGAAGATAACTTTTAAAAGTTATAAAGGAATATTAAAATAAAATAATTGTTATGAGTAAGGGAATTTTCATTTATTCCATACATGTTGAACCAAATATTTCTTTCACATTTTTGGTAAAATCTAAATATGAATTGTTTGGAAAATGACATAAATACTTCTTAAAAAATATTTTTTGTAAAAAATTAAAACATGAGTAAAAATGTATTTGAAAAATAATAGAATAATTATTAACCATTTTTAAAAACATTTTTAGAAAACATGGTTGTTGAAAAAAATGGATTTTCGACCAAAGAGAAAAATAAAGTCAAATTTTCTTAAAAAACATTTCTCAATTATTTTAACTACCAAAGAGTAGAAAAATTGTACTATTAATTGAACATATAAAAAATAAATATTGTATAATAAAATTAATTTCTTTCTTGAATGATGTATGATATGATTTTTTCATCAGAAACATAATCATAAACAATCCTGATAAATGATGAGATTGTAACATAAGATCATTACCACTTTGGTAACTTTTAATCATAAGCCCCATGAAGGTATAACATAAAATGGAACATATAATATCATGAGTATAAATAAATTCATGATATTACATGTCAAAGGGGATGTATATACACCTTTTGAAAGAATATATGTGCATAACACAACATAAGTCTCAAAGAAGGAAAATTGAGAGAAAAATCCACTACCTTAATTATTAACTTCCATCGTACACATTGAAACATTCTATAAAATAAATATAATTTTATTATAAACATATTAAAAAAAATATTTATATATATCACACCATATATGTTTTTCTTATGACCATTTATGACCCGTTTATTAACAATTATATGTTAAAGTTACATTTTAGGTAATAAATACTATGTGTTTCCTCAATGTTTTGATTTTTTATTTTTGGTGATATTAATATCATAATGATTTTATAACTGAAATAATATTAAAAAATATATAAATATCACATATATTTAGTATATATTTATTTATGTAAATCTATAAAATTTAGTGATAGAAAATGAAATACACTATTCATAGAGACGGTAGGCCATATGGACGCATGAACGTTGTTTCCATTTTATTGTTATATTGGAATAAATAAAATAAAATGATATAGTATCATTATAGAATAGTTTTTATTTCATATATATAACATATTTTTATTAAACCCATCCTTATAACTATCCGTGTAAATCATGAACGAATCACATCGCTTCACGAGACGATAGTCTGCAATAATCATGAACAAAGTTATCGTATTCCCAAGGAAAGGGAAGTTAAAATAAATGTGTGTTATAATAATTAAAAAGGTATAATAATATCATAAATATAATTTATAAATAATAAATCCTTCATTATTTTCAGCCTTGAGAGTTGGAAATGAAAAAATGGATGAGATCGGTTCGTGAGGCGGTAGTCCGTCGTACACAAGAATGAAGATTTCATAACCCATTTGATAGTAGTGGATAAAGTTATAGGTCATTAAATTATAAAAGAAAAATATAATTATATTTAATATATAGATGTAATTGTATTAGTATATTATAATAATAATTTAAGGAGATGGTGGAAGAAATAAAACAAAAATATTCATTGATGAATGTTACATATTCTTCAGATATCCTCCCTAAGATTGCATCAAAATCCTTCCTTGGATAGATAAATACCAAAAATAAGGATTCTAGTATGAGAGGATGGAATTTATGAAGTTATTTGATTAGTTATTGTATGAAAAAAAGGTCTTGAAGTTATAAAGAAGAGAGGAGAGGTGGTGACCTTTTACAGGTGATGTGAGTGGAACACTTGTAGTTTTTGAAAGAAATAATTACACCGACATTTTTTTCATGAAAAAAGGATCCAATAATCGACCATTATAGATCATAGAAGAGATAAGGTATACATTTTTACATCCAATTGGTGTTAGAAAAGTTTTTGGTTATTTTAACTCTTATATTCTTTTTTAACCCTCGGTAAAACCATTCTTTCCTTAACCCTGGTAAATAATTCTTTACATATTTATTATTCATTTTGTTCAAAAATTTAGTTAATAATATTAAATAATATAAATTAATATTATTCCAAATATTTAATCTATTTTTTTAAAATTCCATTAATATAAGTGTAAAATTTTAACTCAAACATTAATCATGAAAACATGACGAGAAAGCTGTTTTTAAAGAGAAATTGTTCAAATGTTTTCAAAGTTTTTATATCAAAATTAAATATAAAATTATTTCAAATGAAATAAATTGGATTAATTAATTTATAATTAAATTTATTTTAATTTTAAAATAATTTATGATATAATATAACATTAAAAATAAATTAAATGAAAATACACTTTTAAATTAAAATTTAATATTTTTAACTTTTCATAAAAAAAGAATTTTCTAAAAAATACAAAAAATTTAGACAAGGATAATTTTGACATGATTATTTCAAAAATTATGTCTATTTTATGAAATTAATCTTATACAATTTTGAAATCTAATTCTATTAATGATCTCTAAAATAAATAAAAAGAATTGGTTTAATAAAATAGTATTTTTAAAACCTATAAAGACTTTATCGAAAATTAGGTATTTTTTTATCAATATGTTTTCTTTATGTAAAACCATTATAATTAATATTTTGAAAGTATTTATTACTATTAATATCACTAAGTTTAACATCTAGGTTATAACATGTAATGACCCGAATCCGGAGCCACTCAACTGGCACCCCGTACCCGGTTCGCCACATGACCTCAAGCGTGTTCCCCCAAATGCCAGGGGCTGCCGACTAGCAGCGAGGGCCTTGATGAGTTAGTGGGGAAACTATGACCTCATTTGGTAAAGTATGCAGTGAAAGGAAATAATAAACAATAGCGGAAGCAGTAAACAACATACGACAACTGAAACTAAATAGCGGAAGCAATGTATAATATAATAATGATGCAACATGAGATATGTTTCTATGGAAAGAAGTGAACAGAACAACGTGCTGAAATACAATTGAAACTCAAGTATAAAAAGTAAACAATAAAATCCGGCAGCATCGCAAGCCTAATCTCAGTCCCACACTCTCCAGATCTAACCAACAATCAAGCACCTGAGGTAGAAGGGCCACAATCCCTATCCACACCTGCAACCATATAACCTGTTTGGGCTGAAAAGCAGGACCCAAACAGGGTGTGAGACTAATCCCAGTTGGAAACCACCAAAAGATCTGTGCCCTACTGTCAGTGATCAATATTGAAAATGTAATGGAAATAAATGCAACAGAGAAACGAGGTACACTAAAGTAAACAATCCTAAAATTCTCCATTCACATTTATTTATTAATTTAATTCAACCATTTAATCATCAACCAAAGAATCTAGAAATGGATCTATAGTCCAAAGGCATAACAAGTAACGCAACAGGTATCTCAACAGACTACTTAAAATACAAGAAGTACAAACCCAAGCTTGTTCTTTGGCATGGTGGACTCGTCACAACCAACCAACAATATTTAATACACTGGCCCTCTGGGTGGCTCACATGGGCAGGCCCTTATGGTCAAGCATTCGAACAAAGGCAAAGACACTCTGGGGAAGCACTGAATGTCAATTCCCCCTATGGTCTTGCAGTGATACTACAAACTCTATGAGGAAGAACTTACGTCTAATTCCCCCTTTAGTCTCTATTCGATAATTATCAGACCCTATGAGGGAGCACAAAGTCAACCCCCCTTGTGGTCTTGCAATGGTAATAATTAAACAGGCCTTCTGAGGAAGCACTCAATGTCAATTCCCCCTATGGTATAACTACACCAGGTTCCCACAGACCTGAGTAAAATCAATCATACGTAAACGATTGTTAGCAGCCCTATGTATGTTCAGAAAACTACTTGGATAATAGCTACAATGCATCAAAATCATGTAAAAAGTAGTCAATAATTGCAATCAACTATATCAAGGCAAGCAAGCAAAGCAACAAGGTCTGCCTCACATGCAACCTTAGCCAAATGGCGATAAACAGCCGAAATAAGGGAAACACCCATGGTGTGATCCTCAAACATGCTAACAAGTAATTATTAATCATCTAATAACCTCAAGCATACATGAAATCTAAGGCAGATAACAAAAAAGGATCAGAACCCTAACCCGAGATACACGATACATGGATATCCGACACTTTTGCACAAAAACTCAAGGACATTCAATGTAGGGCATCAAGCCACCTACCTCAATCCTTGTAGATTGATATACTTGAACCTTGGCTTGTGAATCAGCCTATAACGAAGTAGATCTGCAAAAATGTCTAAAACTTTCATCCTCAGATAACTCACGCGAGAGGAAGAATTAGGAAATGAGGACAAATAAGAACCAATAACTCACAGCTACGATTCTGATGCAACTGACGGTGTTTGATTTGGATTTTCGGTGACGGATCGGTGGATCGGAGAAGATTCAGCCTCCTCGTATGCTCTGGGTGGAATTAGACAGAGAAGAAGACGAAAATAGGGTTAAGGCATGACCCCTATCCGATTAATGAAATAAAAAGAAAAGTATACGGCGTGTACTTCGTGAGTACAAAACGTGTACTTTCCCTTTTCATACACTGTATTAAGCAGCCTCCACATCACCGCTACACACTGTGTGGGTGGCCCGGACACGGCCAGCACCCGGCCTTGTGCAGGAGAAAAGTAAACGACGTGTACTCATAAAGTACACGACGTGTACTTAGAAAATTTCCAGATTTCCCCCTTTTTCTCAAAAACGACCAGAAACGGAAAAACATACCTATAACAAAGATCCGGGTTCTTAAAAACTTCCCCCTTTAATGAAATTCATCCCCAAATTTCCATAACGAGGCGTAGAAGAAGAATCCTCGAACAACTCCGGCCACTGTGATCGCATGTCGGCCTCCCTTTCCCAAGTCTTGTCTTGTACACGGATGTGCTGCCATAACAGCCGTACTAGAGGGAAATACTGGCCACAGAGTACCTTTTCACTACGATCAATAATACTGATAAGATGCTTCTATAATGATGCATCCTGCTCCAGCTCAACCTCCTCGGGTTGAAAAACATGATATGGGTCTGAGAAATACCGCCGAAGCTGAGAAGCATGGAAGACATCGTGCATACCCTGATACCTCTGAGGTAACCGCAACCTATAAGCAACTAGCCCGACTCTTTCCAGGACCTCAAACTGCCTGACATATCTCAGTGAAAGGCTTCCCTATCTTATCATCCTCTTATGTCCTAACCTCGGGGTAACATGCAAGAAAACCTAATCTCCGACCTTGAACTCTAAAGGTCGTCTCCACTGATCAGCATAAGATTTATGCTGAGACTGTGCAGTAGCCATCCTCCTCTAAATCAACTCCACCTGCTCTGTGGTCTCCTGAACAAGATGAGGTCCCAGCACAGCTACCTCTCCCACCTCTAGCCAACACAAGGGTGATCGGCGCGACCTACCATACAAAGCCTCGTAAGGTGCCATCTAAATAGTTGCTTGACAACTATTATTATAGGAAAAATCCACTAGAGGTATATGTTTCTCCAAATAACCTCCAAGATCAAGGTTGCATGATCGTAGCATGTCCTCCAGCACCAGAATCATGTGCTCCGACTGGCCATCTGTCTGGGGATGGTAAGCTGTACGCAGAAGTACCTGTGTACCCAAATCCCTTTGTAGCCCCTACCAGAAATGCAAAGTAAAGAGGGCGTCCCTATCAGAAACGTTAGAACTCAGAACCCCATGCAAGCGTACAATCTCCCGAATGTACAACCTCCCAATCTCATCCACACTGAAGGTCTCATTGATCAGTAAGAAATGAGCAACCTTCGTGAGCCTTTCAATGACAACCCATACTGTATCATTCCATTGAGGCAATCTTAGTAACCCTTTCATGAAGTCCATCGCTACATCATTCCATTTCCACTCAGGAATGGGTAACTGCTGTAGAAGCCCTACTGGTCGTTGATGCTCTGCCTTCACCTACTGACAGGTGGAACACCGCATAACAAAACCAGCCATATCCTTTTTCATACCTGGCCACCAATACTGATGACGTAAGTCTTGATACATCTTTGTGACACCAGGATGAACTGCCCAATATAAAGCACGAAACTCCACCATCAGATCCTCACGTATGTCTACTGAAGCCCATACGCGACCATGAAAATGTAACACTTCATCATCGCCCACTGTCCACCCTAGAGTAGGGTCTCCATCTGACACACCCTCCCATAGGACTAGGCATTCTGGGTCTGATAGCTGGCTCATTCGAACTCGATCCAAAAGAGTGGAGGTAACAAATATAGAAGAAAGAACCATCTGTCCCAGTCTGTCCTGCACCTCTAAATGCATCTCAGAGAACAGATCCATAAGATGCCACTCACTGCTGGCCTCCCGAACTGCCTGTAACTGAGTTCTCCTGCTTAGTGCGTTTGCCACAACATTGCCTTTCCCAGGCGTATAAGAAAGCTTGAAGTCGAAATAATGTAGGTACTCGAACCACCTACACTGTTTTATATTTAAGTCATGCTACGTGAAGATATACTTGAGGCTCATGTGGTTAGTATATACCAAAAAATGCTCTCCCAGAAGATAGTGTCTCCAACAATGAAAAGCATGAACAACAGTAGCCAAATCCAGGTCGTGCGTAGGATGTTTCTTCTCATGTGGCCTCAATTGCCAAGATCCATATGCAACAACACGATCCTCCTGCATAAGCACTGCTCCAAGCCCGATGCCAGATGCATCACAGAAAACCGTATAACTCTTTCCCAGTTCTGGAAGAACTAGAATCGGTGCTGAAGTCAATCTCCCCTTCAGCTCCTGAAAGGATGAATCGGAGGCTTATGACCAAACATACTTCACACCTTTCTTAGTCAAGCCCGCCAACAGTGGTTCCAAGTGCGAGATGTCCTGAATAAACCACCCATAGTAACCATCCAGTCCTAAGAAACTCCGTACCTCAAAGACATTCTTCGGTTGCTCCTAGGTAACTACCGCTCTCACCTTCTCTGGGTCTATTGACACTACTGTCTCTGAGATGACATGACCTAGGAAGTGAATCTCATCCATCTAAAAGTGGCACTTATAGATCTTAGCATATAACTGATTCTCTATCAGTGTACTCAATATGATATCAAGATAGGTAGCATGGTCGTACCGAGTGTGAGAGTACACCAAGATATCGTCCACAAAAACCACCACGAAGGAATCCAAGTAAGGATGAAAAACTCTATTCATCAGTGATATGAAGACTGCTGGCACGTTCGTGAGACCGAACAACATAACCAAATACTCGAACACACCATACCTACTCCGGAAGGCTGTAAGAGGTATATCAGATGGTCTAACCTGCAACTGATGGTATCCGGATCTCAAGTTGATCTTTGAGAACACCCTTTCTCCTCAAAGCTGATCAAAAATATCATCAATCCTAGGTAAGGGATATCAGTTATTGACCGTTAACTGGTTCATCTTCTGATAATCCACACAAATCTGTAAAGTACCATCCGCCTTCTTTGCAAACAAAACAGGAGAACCCCAAGGGGAAGTACTAGGTTGGATAAAACCCCTTTCCTGCAACTCCTCCAACTGCTTCTTAAGCTCTTGAAAATCAGGAATAGCCATCCTATAAGGAGGTATGGATACTGGTGCTGCTTCTGGCACAAGCTCAATAGAGAATTCTACCTCACGCTATGGCGACAACCCTGAAAAGTCTTCTGGAAAGAAATCTAGAAAACTATCAACCACTGGAGGATAATAAATCTGAGAAGTACCCTGATCATCTAGATATAAACTAGTAATATGGGCTATAACATCCCCTAACCCAGGGTGCTCTGGTCCATCTCTGCTTGCCTGGACATCCCATTCGCCCTTGTGAAGAAAATATTTTCCCTCTGGTGACGTGAAACTCACCCTGCGGCAATAGCAATCGACAAGGGCCTAAAAAGGAACTAGCCAGTCCATTCCAAGAATGACATCATAACCTGTCATCTCTAGGACATAAAGATCCCACAAGAAGTGACACCCACCAACCTCAAGGGGGAACTCCATGCACTGACGCACACTAGTAGTTCTAAGTCCCAAGGGAGTGTCTAGTGTCATCATATCCTCAGAAGTAAAGATAGTAAGTCTAAGGCTCTCCATAGTGTGCACAGAAATAAATCTATGAGAAGCTCCTATATCAAAAAGTGTAGAAGATAAAACTGAGCCTACTAAGATCGTACCTCACACTGTGGAAGGTCTAGGATCCTGCTTCTGATGAATCTGATCTACAACAAATGTTTGGTCAGTACCACGACCCTGTGTAGAAGCCTGGGATCCCTGAGCTGATCCTCCTTGAGCCTAACCACCACGTACATGGCCTCTACCATGGCCTGAACGACCTGTAAAACTCTAGCCCCTAGTCTGCTGCGGAACTGGTAAACCCGCTCTTGTACGCAGAGTCGAAACTGATCCTTCTTCGGTAGCCGCTGGAAGAATAACCTTGAAAACCCGCTGTAGGTGACCCATCTTGCTGCAAGCTCGACACTCTACTGGGTCCCTCGGGCACCGTGGCTTCTTATGCCCATCCTTCCCACACTGGTAGCACACAACCTTGCTACTTGAAGGAACATCTAACTTCCTCGAGTCACCTCATGTAGACTCTTAGTGGTGCTTCCTGCTATTAGTAGAAAGATTACTAACTACGGATGCTGAACCGTAATGGCTCACTACTCCAGTATCTCTCATATTCCTCTCCATGATCAATTCCTGGTTGACTATCAAAGAAATAGAAGTCAACTGGAAGACATCTACCTAAGATCTGATCTCTGGTCTGAGGCCCTCCTCAAACTTCCTTGCTAAAAACAACTCGTCATTCCCTAGAACAGGAGTGAAATGTTGTAACCTAGTAAAATTGGAGGAATACTGCATAACTGATAGAGTACCCTACTTCAGGTTCATGAACTCTCTGGCTCTATCGGCCCTCAGTGTCGCCAGGTAGAAGTAGTTGTATAACATACGCTGAAACTCGTCCCAAGGAACTATCTGCTGACGCCCTGCCTGATAAACTACGTCCCACCATATCTTGGTGGAATCTTGCATCATGTAAGTCATGAGATTCACCCTTCTGTCTAGGGGTGTCTTGAGATGATAAAATATAGAAACCATAGCTTCAAACTAGGATTCAGCAGCCTGAGGTCCTCCATCCCATGATAACGTGGGAGGATGCTGCTGCTGGAAGACTCGCGTAAGATCTGCCATAGTCTGGGCAGGTTTCTGAGCTCCCTGAAAGGTCTGTATGAAGCTCTTGAATCCCTCATGGAATTGTGAATCTACACCAGTATCCAAGATAACTGCATGTTCCATATCCGGCGTACGATCATCGTCAGATCCCTGACATGCAACAAGAGGACGTCTTGTCGGCATGACTTTTCAAGGTCAAAATCACACCTTTATTAACAACGAGCACATTTGCAAACTCAAAAGAGAGAAAATGGAATAGAAGAGAAAAACTTTTAAAACTGGAAAAAACATAGTTACATGGTGTGTAGTTACCACACATGGCGTGTTCCAGAAAGATTTTACTTGGGCGTGTACACCGGCCAAGCTGGCTGTGTAAACCCAAACTACACGACGTGTTCTTACAGATACACGGTGTATACCATCCTTTTTCCTCCTTCCCAGTTACTCCTACATGACTAAGTCACACGGACTGTCCTATCCGAGGACTACATGACGTTTCTATCCACTACACTGTGTGTCCTTAAGGTTTTTCCCCTGTCTGTGTCGTTAGTCACACGGACTGGTACACAGACCAAAACTACACAGTGTGTTGTCCCTAAGATTTTCCAACCCATGTATTCAACTACATGGCTGGGTCATATGAACCATTACTACATGGCGTGTCAACATGGTACATGACATGTTGTTCCTGAGATTTTCCAGCCCATGTATTCAACCACATGGCTGGGTCACACGGAAGAAGAGTACACGTCGTATACTTAAAAGTACATGGAATTTAACCATGAAAAGTAGTTATTCCTGAACAGAAGAACACATGGCATGTTTTCATAATGCCACATGCCATGTTGTCTGGGTTTCTGAGTAGTAGGCATACAAAACTCCCCAAAACTACTGAAAAAAACTGAAAACCAGCACCTATGTGTCAAATTCCAATCTGTGGGGGCCCATACTCCCCGCGAATCAAATCTTGACATCATAACAATGCATATAACAAGTAAATAGTATGATGATCCCATGATATACCAAATTACGATTCTCAAGGCCCCATAACACCTCTAAGACCAAATCTTGGCGTCCATGCTAAATAAGCTGTAAAATAAACAATACCCTATTAGCATAGCAGGTATCTCTATCACAACAACTATCACAACATCATGCATAATCTATCATGACATCTATCACAATAGCATGCAATTTCTAATGCACCCTAGATGTCATGGTAAAATGCATGACATGTGATTTTCTAACTAGTTCCTATATGATGCATGATATGGAATACCCTCATCTCATCGGGTTACAACAAAATAGAACCACAATCATATAAACTGTAACATCACAAAAGAAGTTCATCACCCAAAGGTGAAATATAATCAACTGTAACACTTGCAAAAACTAAAAAGTGAAATTACGAGGTAGTATAGATTTTACCTGTACATGGGTTAATTACTCCTGGGCATAATTAAGTACCAACTACCCATTCCTTCCTATCCCTTTCTATTGTTTCCAAACATTAAGGAAATAGAAAATAAAGGAAACTACTTTGATACCACTTTGTAATGACCCGAATCCGGAGCCACTCAATTGGTGCCCCATACCTGGTTTGCCACATAACCTCAAGCGTGTTTCCCCAAATGCCAGAGGCTGTCGACTAGCAGCGAGGGCCTTGATGAGTCAGTGGGGAAACTATACCCTCATTTGCTAAAGTTTGTAGTGGAAGGAAATAAT
The DNA here is from genome assembly GCA_963277665.1 of Viscum album. Lineage (NCBI taxonomy): Eukaryota > Viridiplantae > Streptophyta > Magnoliopsida > Santalales > Viscaceae > Viscum > Viscum album. Next base: position 1,465,313,807 of record OY728139.1, read on the forward strand.
AAACAATAGCAGAAGCAGTAAATAGAACATGACAACTAAAACTAAACAGCAGAAGCAATGCATAATATAATAATTATAAAGCATGGAATATGTTTCTATGGAAAGAAATAAACAAAACCATGTGCTGAAATACAACTGAAACCCAAGTAGAAAAAGTAAACAGTAAAATCCTGCAGCATCGCAAGCCTAAGATCGGTCCCATGCTCTCCAGCTCTAACTAGCAATCAAGCACCTGAGGTAGAAGGGCCACAATCCCTATCCACACCTACAACCATATAACCTGTTTGGGCTGAAAAGAAGGACCTAAACAGGGTGTGAGACTAATCCCAGTAGGCAACCACCAAAATATATGTGCCCTACTTTCAGTGAGCAATATAGAAAAAGTAATGGAAATAAATGCAGTAGAGAAACGAGGTACACTAAAGTAAACAATCCTAAAATTATCTATTCACATTTATTTATTTATTTAATTTAACCATTTAATCATGAACCAAAAAATATAGAAACAACTCTATAGTCCAAAGGCATAGCAAGTAACGCAATAGGTATCTCAACAGACTACCTAAAATACAAGAAGTACAAACCCAAGCTTGTTCTTTGGCTTGGTGGACTCGTCAAAACCAACCAAAAATATTTATTACACTGACCCTCTGGGTGGATCACGTTGGCAGGACCTTATGGTCAAGCATTCAAACAAAGGCAAAGACACTCTGAGGAAGCACTCAACGCCAATTCCCTCTATGGTCTTGCAACGATACTACATACTCTCTGAGGAAGAACTTACGTCTAATTCCCCCTTTAGTATCGATTCGATAATTATAAAACCCTCTGAGAGAGCACAAATTCAATCCCCCTTATGGTATCGCAACAATAATAATTAAATAGGCCCTCTGAGGAAGCACTCAACGTCAATTCCCTCTATAGTCTAACTACACCAGGTTCCTACAGCCCTAAGTAAAAGCAATCATACGTAAATTATTCGTAGAAGCCCTAAGTATGTTCAGAAAATTACTTGTCTAATAGCTACAATGCATCAAAAGCATATAAATAGTAGGCAATACAAGCAATCAACTATATCAAGGCAAGCAATCAAAGCAACAAGGTCTGCCTCATAGGCAACCTAAGCCAAACGGTGATAAACAGACAAAACAAGGGAAAAACCCATGGGGTGATACTCAAACATGATAACAAGAAATTATTAATCATCTAATAACCTCAAGCATACATGAAATCTAAGGCAGATAACAAAACAAGATCATAACCCTAACTCGAGATACCCGATACATGGATATCTGATACTTTTGCCCAAAAACTCAAGGACATTCAACGTAGGGCATCAAACCACCTACCTTGATCCTCGTAGATTGATATACTTGAACCTCTGGTACATGGTGTGTTCGCCCCATGCATTTCCCTTCCCCGTGTCCCCACCCACATGGTCTATAACACGAGAAGAGACTACACGGCGTGTACTTATGGTACACAGCGTGTACTCAAAAAGTTTTATTTTCTTCCTGAACACAAGAACATACACGACGTGTTTAATGTACTACATGGCGTGTATACTGTGTTTCCAGACAGTATGCCTTAGAAACTTCTCCAGAGCCCAGAAAATACTAAAAAACAACACCTAAGTGCCAAATTCCGATCCGTGAGGGCCCATACTCCCTCGAATCAATGTTTGGCATATTATATGTGTTATAACTAGATAAAAAGTCAATGATCCACCAAATATCGGTCAATGAGGGCCCATACTCCCCAAAACCAAAGTTTGGTGTCCATTATATAAACAGGCTCACACAATAATACCCTATCAAACAGCAGGTATCAATCCAAGTAGTTGTCGCTACAACATGCTTTTACTAGCACAACATCTATCACAACAACATGTGATTTCTAATACACCTATATGGTATGGAAACTATGCATGGAATGTGATTTATAGCATGGGCCTAAATAATGAATAAGATGGAATACCCTCATCTCATCTGGTTGCAACTAGATAGAACCCATGAATAAAATATAAACAGCACAAGACAAGTGTGTCACCATTCGGTGAAAATCAATTCAACTGTAAAATTGCAAATTCAGAAAAATTGCAACACGAAGTAAATTAGCTATTCCATGTACACGGGTTAGCTATGCCAAGGCACAACTTATTACCAAATACCATTCTTGTCCTATCCCTGACTAAGGCTCCAAACAATAAGTCAAAGAAAAAACCCCTCTGATAACACTTTATAACGTCCTGGTTCCAGGTGTTACTCAATGGGTGCCCCAAACCTGGTTCGCTACATGACCTCAAGCGCATTTCCCCAAATGACAGAGGTTGCCGACTAGTAGTGATGGCCCAGGTCTGATAGTGGGGAAACTATGCCCTCATTTGTCAAAGTGCATCATAATGGAATAGATAAATAGCACACAGCAAACAGAAGCGGTAAACAATAAATATAATAGAAATGGAGAACTGATAATCACTAGAAAACCAGCAATCATATATATATGAAAATACTACATTTCACTATTCTATAAAATAGCCAAAAAATTTTACACTGCAATACAATACAACTAAAGTACTAGTACAGAAAAGCAAAATAGAACATCCAGTGGCATCACGAGCCCAAGCTTGGTCCCATGCTCCCCAACTTCCCACCAACAATCAAGTACCTGTATATGGACCATTTCCCTTGTCCACACCTGCAGAAATGTAATCTGTTTGGGCTGAAGACATGACCCAAATAGGGTGTTATAAATAAATCCCAATAAGCACCCACCAAAGGCCCGTTCCCAACTATGTGAAAATATGCAACAATAGTGTGCAATATTAAAATGCAATAAACTAAGCAGTACTCAAAAGTAACTAACTTTACTAGTTATATTTCCATTTTATTAGTCTTTCAAACATTCAATTTAAGATATCCCCACAGTGATTATTCTAAGTAAAACAACCAGTTTCCTCAGATACGTAATCCCTTACCCTTAGGTAAAGAGAATCCAAACATAGGAATATGCCCATAGACATGGCGAATATTTCCCACAGGCATTCGATGTGTCGCCCACAGGCATAGAATTAACTGCCCACATGCACGAAAGAAGTTTCCCACATGCTAAGTAGTACATTTCCCACAGGCTAATCACAACACTTCCCTCAGGCTAACAAGTAACCAGGCCATTTCCAACATGTAAAAAAGAAATACACAAGCAATTACTCTCAAGGAAATTCTATAATCATTAATATAAAGGCATACCCTCGGGTATCCTGGCCAAATGGATAAACAGAGGAATGCACCCCCGGGGTGGTCCTGGATCCAAGCAGCGATCCCAAACAGTAGTTAATTATCACATTTAATTACCTATTCGATTCTAGGTATTCAAATAGCCAATAACTCATCCACACGACACCCCACCATGGGTTCATAGCCCAAAAATACACACAAATTCATAACAGTTGGAAATTAAACACCAAGCCACCTAAGTTAAACACCCAAGAACGGTATACCCGAACACCGCCTTCTGAAACGTCCAAAAACATCGTAGATCTGAGGTCAAATAATTCTCATTCAACCTCAAATAACATACCATTGAGGAAGAATTGGAAAGAAACACACAAATAGAAGGAAGCTCTTACATGTGTGGTTCCAATGAGATCGACAGAAGCGGAATCAGATTCCCAATTATCAATCGGTTGATCCTCAAAGGCCTGGCCTCCTCTCTTGAGTTCCCGTCCGGCTCTAAGCCAATCCTGTGAATAGTGTTGGCTACTGCCCATTTTAAGAAAATAAAAACAAACTAAACGACATGTACTTTTGGCTACATGGCGTGTACTTCCCTCATTTAACCGTTCCTCTAGCAGCACCACCAAATTGTTCATCCGTTGACATGAGTACAAGGCGTGTATTCTTTATTACATGGTGTGTACTGTCACCTAGCTGGTGGCTGCTTCCACCACCTTACTATTTCCCTGCCGATGGACTACACGACATGTACATACCAACTACACGGCGTGTGGTTGGGTTTTACACCCTTCTTCGCCGGCATGGCTACACACCCTGTGTACTCTTCCCACACGGCCAAAGAACATGGCATGTGGAATAGTACACGACGTGTGGAATAGTACACGGAGTGTAGTCCCAAAAATTGGGATTTTCCCCATATTTCTTATTTTCTAAAATAAAATTAAGGAAAAGAGAGAGTAATAAACTCGTACCTCAAAAATAAGAACCGGGTTCTTACAAGTATAACTAGAACAACTAAAAATTAGTGCAATAAATACATCATCTGAAGTTGATGGAAACTTGGAAAGTCCAGTGGTGACACCAATTTGTATTGGGAAACCAGAAGATAAGGCTGCTTAGAATCTTGGTGAAAGAAATTTGGAAGATCCCTTTTTACAGGTTCCTAGTTCTAAGAATTATTGGAGACAAACACCCATAGATAAAACAACTAAACCAGTAAACTCCAATAATATATTCACCTCATTGAGTAAAAGACTTTGGGCTAATGAGGATGAGGATCAAATGAACCTTATGCTACCTTACAATATAGGGGAAGATGAAATCTTATAGGGTTCATGATTTCCAACACACTCATAGGATGAGAAGAAGAAGGGTATAAAGAAGAAGGGGAAATGCCCTATGATGATGACACATAATGTAGGGTCTGTGACTAGGGGTAGGGACCCCAAAACATTAAGATATTTTACTGGTATTTACAAGGGATTTTGAATCCCTTAAAGTCCAAAACCCTTAGGCATTTCATTATGGCCAACAAACCAATGATAATTGGAATAAAAAAAAGCCAAAAATGATGTTTGAGAATAGGACCTTAAAGTTTGTTTCTATGGGATTTCACATTTTCTCTCAAAATCTCCATAATTATGTCATGGATCACATATGGATGTTCATACATGGAAGCATCAAAATTTTCACATTTAACAAGAAAAATCAGAGCCAAACTGCTACCCTCAGCACTCCAGGTCATGATATTCAGATTTATTTTGTGTATTCCTTGACATCCTATATTAAAAGAAGAGACCTATAGTGTGATCATGAAGAATTATCCAGGAATTTGGCTCATAATTGGGTGGTGATGGGTTACTTAAACATAGTCTTGACACTTGATGAAAATATTGGATACAATTTCAACAGGATAACTGCTAATGATTTAGCATCTTGTATTAATCAACATAACCACATTGAGATCCCAATTTTTGGAGTTGATATGAATTGGAGTAGGTACACATTGAATGGATGGAAAGGAATAAATCTAAACAGGTGCTTTGTGAAAATGGATGATCAAATTATTTCCAATGGAATATCAGGGTACACACTCTCGAAGACTCACCTCGATCAAAAACCAATAATTATGGAACTATGTACCATTCCAAAGTCATACCCTCTACCATTTCTTTCCAAAAATGGATGTGTTTTCATCTCTAGATGTTGAGAAACAATTTTGGAGGCATTGATGTTTGTGCTTATAGGCAGCACACTACAAAAGTTTATGGATAATCTCAAACATACCAAAAGGATCCTAAGGTAATGGAGTATAAAATCATTTTCAAAGCATAAACTTGACATCTAGAATGCAGAACAACAAATTTTGAGAATTCAAAATAGAGTTAAGAATTAGGACTCACCTTACTGGGGAAAATTTCATAACCATAAAAAACCAGATAACCTTCTAACAATCAAATAAGGGTTTGATAAGAAACACCTGAATGTGAAATGGAAAAAGTAATGTGATAGAAACTCAAAATTAATCCATTGATTACATATGAAGAAGAGAGATAAATCCGGGAATCAAGCCATTATCATCAATGGAAATCTATACACTACCAAAAATGATGTGTCCCTGGGAGTGGTAAACTATTTTAGTGGAATTTACGCATATTATGGGATAGAAAGTACATCAATGATGATGGTGAATATTTACACCTATCAAAAACAGGATCATGTCTAGGCACCAGATATATATGAAATCAAGAAAACAATATTCTCTCTCAATATGGAGAGTGCTACTGGAACAGATGGATTCACCAATAAATTCATTCTGTCTTATTGAGTCATCCTGCCAGAGGATTTGGGGAGTTCAGTTAGGGATTGTTTTTATCATTATTTTGTACTATATTTAATCAATAAAAAATTATCACCTTTATCACCAAGTGGAAAATGTTGTTGACATCATGGATTTCAGACTAGTGGACCTTGGGAATAATATTTCGAATGTCATTAGTAAAATTATATTGTCCAGGATGGGGGGAATAAATACTGATCACATCACCCTAAAATAATTTATATTTTCTACTTTATTATGCACTCAGAATTATCTTTTCACAACCTCATAATGTGTTTACATAATGAAGAGTAAGGTGAAAGAGGGGAACTATTCCCTCATGATTCATATTTCAATGGCCTTTGAAACTCTCAAATGAATTTTTTTGGTCACCATATATACCAGATTTCACTTCTCAAGAAACTTTTTTAGATTTATAATATCTATTATTTCATTTCCAAGGTCGTATATCTTAATTTATTGTACCCCAATAGGGTACTTTTAATGCATAAGGGGAGTTAGGTATGAAGACCCACACTCATTGATTCTCATTGCAATTGCTGAAAACTACCTAAGAATGTGCATTAATGATATTTATTAAGTTTGACATTATATAAAAATTAAAACTAGGAGGAATGTTCTTATTCCTTCAAATTTTATATATGCATATGGCATATGTCTATTTGGGAATTATTCAAAGAGAACTATCTATAATATTTAGGACCTATTTTATCACTATGAGTATGTTTTTAGGAAAGCCATCATCTGGGGAAAATCCTTCATAGTGTTTAGAGATAGAATTTCTATAGGAAAACAATAGTGTCATAAAGAAAAATTGGATGAAAATGGACTCTCTTACTTTTAACTATTAGGGTCTCCCACAATTTTTGGGAAAAGTTGAGATCCAATATCTAAGAAAAATTAACTAAGGTATAATCAATCAACTGGAAAATGGAAATGGAAGTCCATTTATCATATAGGGATGATATTCTTGGTTAACATAGAAATTACTTCTAATTTTTTTTACTCTTTATTGGTCTACAAGTGGCCAAGATGCCTCATAAATGAGCTATAGTTAATGATTAGTAACTTCATCTAGACCGGGTCTATGCATCATAGAAAATTGATTAATACCACCCGAAAGGGGTTTATCAAACCCATTAAAATGGGGGGACATGAAATAAAGGATCTAAAAATATTCAATTATGGTTTGATTTGAAAATTCACATTGAATCTATTAACCACATATGGCCCTTCATGTCACTTCTTAATAAGAAGGTTCATAGGAAGGATAATGGATATGTATTCACACTATCATGGATCATTATTCTAACTATAAATTAAGAAGACTTTGAAAAAAATTATGAATAATACTAAATGGATGGCTAGTATGAATTATTATCCTAACTGATGGAACACATGTTGTCTTGAGTAGAACCTTAGGTATATGTTGATCATTCCCTTTGACAGATTGATCTGATTTTATGGAACAATAAATACATTAAAATTTAATCTTATACAGGTTGGAATGGAGGTTCAACATCATTATTTTATGGATAATGATAAACTATTCCGAAATCCTTGATATAATGGGAAATTCGCTAATAAGGATTACTACAATATTTAGATTAGGTTCTCCCAAAAATTATATATTGGATTACTTTGTTCAATGAAATCATCATACATCCTTCCATATTTATTATCAATTTGAGAATCTGAAGAAATAGATTACCAATATGTGATCAAATGAGGAGATCTGGGAAATTAATTTTCTCAGAAATACCCATTATGTCTAAGAGCTTGTGAAAACACACTACAAATGTTTAATGAATTAGAGTCTCTATGGTAGTATGCATTTCATATATTTGGGAAATAAATCAACATAGGTAGGTTGCTTGAATATCATCTAGCCTCCCTCAGTAACACTGGTTAAGGCAAACAAGTCCAGAAACTCTTACTGGCGAATGAAACATCAATTATAACATTCATTTTGAAGGCTTAGATTGAGAATTTGATTAAAGACTAAGAACTCTCCATTCCTATGGAACCTTGGCTATTCATAGGGTTTCAAATGATGATAAAAAGTTTCTGGTGGGAGTAATTCATAATAACACGGATGATCTAAAAATATTAAGACTATTTGGAGTTATAGGGGGACTGAAGAAACCTCTCATAATCAGGTCCATGAGATGGATTCCTCCCCTTGGCCTGTGTGTGAAATATAATGTAGATTGTGTATCCTCTTGTGTGCCAGGTCCAACAAGATTTGGAGGTATTTTTGAAACCCATCAGGGTTTTTTTAATGGTTATTTCTACCAATATATTGGAATTTGGAATTCTTATGAATCTAAATTATTGGAAAAGATATAATCCATCAAGAATATTGTCGATCATAAGTGTATTCCCTATGGATTGAACTAGGAGTATTCCATGGAAACTTCTTCCCATTGTATTGATTGTATGAAACATATCACTCAATATAATTTGATGGTTTAACAAACATATAGGGAAGAAAATAATGCGGTGGATATTTTTTCAAAGATATTAGTTATTAAAGCATGTATGATGTGGGAATTCAGTGAACCTGATTATTGCACCTCATTGGCGGATGATGATATGTGAGGGGTGGTTCACTCTTATATTTTCACTCTCCCTTGTAATTCTTGACTATGTATGTTTAATTTTTTATCAATAAATATTTTTGGACTAGGGTTGCTCAGATCCTAAATTTTATGGGTAAGTAATTTATCTCACTCATCTTATTTTCCCGTTTCCCTAGGTTTTGGAGAATAGTTTAAATATTGTAATGAATATGAAGGTGACTTCATATAAAATAATTATATACAGAAGATGTAGCTTTTTATGAACGATTTGTTTATGTATCAAATTTTTTATGTAATATTTCATCCTTATTTATTAAATATATTACCATAAAATGCCTTTAGGTATATAACTGATCCAATATTTCCTTTTTATGCATTAATTTTTGGATGGTATAGGTTGGGTTACATTTTTTGGTATAGAATCCAAAAAATTAGATATAATTTTTTTAGTGACGGATCATGGATTATGGGTTCATGGTTGTTATCGATGGTGTAAAAGAAAATGATGAGATAAATTTAGAGAATATGTTATTTTCATGAGAGGTTATCTTATAATTTATGGATTCCTTTTTCTATTTATATGTTTATGGTGGATCATTGGGTCAAATACATAGACACCCCTTTAAGGATGTTTATTGTAGAAGCTAAAGATAATTAAGATCATTTTAGGAGACATTTATGGTAAACCAACCCAATATTTTTTTCATGTTTTAGAGTAATCTTTAGTTGATGAATAATTATTTTATATTATATAAACATTAGTTAAATGTTCATCATAAAAGTTTTTGGATAAAAGGATCTTTTATGGTTAGGTAATTATGTTTAATTAGTGTAGAAGGTTTATTACATGTTTAGAATACATGTTTTCTATATAAATAACCACATGATTGAAATTTTTATTAGTTACTATGTTATTAATTTTATTTTTTATGAATCTTTCTATTTTTAAAAAATTTCATATTTTTTGTATACAGAAATAAATTGGGATAAAATCATATTTTTATTCATGAAAAAACACCTGAATTATATTTTAGAGGTATATAAGATTTTATTATGGATTTATGGTTATTCAGGTTGTTCATGGATATGATTATCATATTTTATAGATTATATTAATAAGGAATATTAATTTTTGTTTCATGGATATATGTGTGACTAATATTTATGGGTGATAAATGTTATATTAAGATCAATAATAAATGTGAAAAAATAATTATGATTAATGGGGTTTGAACTTGGTGAAGTACATTTTGATGAATTTTACAGATAAAAATTTAATGAGTTATCTATGTTGACATTTTGGTGTCATTGATGAATTGGTGATTAATTTTATATTTCATCATATGAAGGTTCATTCATATCAGGGGTTAACTTACCGTATACTAACCATTTCTGTTTTGGTTAATGTTTGAAGATATAGGGAATATGTTATTATTCTTTTGTAGAATTATTTGATTTGAAATTTTTTAATTTTAGTGGTTTATAAATGAAATATTCATATTGAATACACATAATTTGAATAAAAAGATAATATTGGGGTAGAAATTGATTAAATATTGAAATTTTAATTGTGATGCAAGTATATTTACTTACGATTTTAGTCTACTTGGTAAAATGACACATCAAATATTGGAAAAGAATATTGAGATATAAATTTTATCTTATAAAAATCATTTATGATGAATCTATGGACTTTTCATACATTATTAATTTTTGGTTTTGTGATCATTGTCTTTATCATGATAATTCACTTTCAGGTGATTAATATTTTTTATCACACTCTGTCAATATTTGGACATTTCATTTTTCTTCATGTCCATATTTTCAATTCACATTAATATTATCATATTTTCAATCCTATTTACATGTTAATCCATATGATCTTTTTATTTTTTTCTTCTTTCCAAGAGGATGTTTTATTCACCCGATTTAAAATGTGTGTTTTCAAGAAAGGTATTCTCAAATTTAAAACCCTAAATTACATAAATCATGTTCAAATTGTGAGGATGAAATTTATTATGGGTGGGAATTTAATATCCTAATATTTTAAATGAAAATATTTTTGATATATTATATGAAATGAAATACTGAGTCTAAATGAACTGTGAAATATTATAAAGTTATCACCGTTGTAACCAAGATGTTTAGTTGGTGGGTATAAATAGTAATAACCAAAATATGATATATATATATATATATAAGGTCCTAGTATATATAAATTTATTTATTAAGGCATAAGAAATAGTCTTTATAGTTTTATGTAAAGTAATTTTATGAATCAAGATTTTGTTTTCATCAAAAGTGGGTATTATTACTTTTTTTGAGTTATTATTATAATTTATTGAACGCAATTTTAATATATTTGAAACAAGGATATATTTATTAATTAATAATTTCAAATTTATATTAATAATAATTTATGATAATTTTTTGAAACAATTTATTTTTTAATAAATAGTGATAAATACAGATTTTTAATAAAAATGATGTTTCTTTTCTAGTACATACAAATTAAAAATATATTTTGGATTGGTTTTAAAATTTCATTAGTTTCTTCTAATTAAACGTAATACAATAGGGTTATTAGAGTAATCATTCTATGTTATTTTGGTATAAAACATTTTAATACATAAAAAGGCATTTTTTTAGAAAAAAACACATTTCACTCAATATTATGGGTTTAGTTTTAAAATAAATTATTCCAGTTTTATAAAATCAATTCAAAAAAATAGCTTCCATGTTTTGAATCAGTATAATAAAAAATAGTTGTTAATACTAACATAATTTTTTATCCAAATGAACAATAGCCATAGTGAATTTATGTTATCATAGTAATGGTAAAGTTGGTTAATTATGGTGAAAATACATGTAATGAGGAAAAATATTTATCCAATAAATATAATTAATTTCATTGGATGAGTCTATATCATTCATAATAACCCATTTTTTTAAAATAAAACCTTATTTTCAATTTATATTAATATTTTTACCATAATAATATTTAATTAAAACATAATGTGAAAAATATAACTTTCTATATTTTAATAACTTAACTAATTTTTGACTAGAATAAAAATAGTTTATCCAAAATTATAAATTTTTATTTAATTATTATGTACTTTTTATACTCTTCATTTGTTTTTATTTTTATGTATGAAATAATCACCATTAATGCTTACACAACACCGATATAGTGTTAGTGCTAGGAGTAGAAAAATCAAGTAAATGATTCAAAAAAGGTAAAATGTACTTTTTTGATATATGTTAAAGTGTCCAAATAATCTCGAAGAAAAATAAAACATATTATAGATTTTTTAAATGTTCATATTAGAAAAAAATTCCATGTTGTATTAAAAGACAAATTATGTGAATAGGTTTTAAAATTACATTAAAAGTATTTTTTTGATAAAAATATTTCATTCTATTATTTAAAAATCATGAAATTATTTAAAAATAAAAATTAGGATGATAAATGTATTTTTTTTACTTTTTACATTAATGATAAAATTTTGATACTATAAGTAAAAATATAAATCATTAATATTGAAAAATTCTTTACAACGGTTAAGGCTAAAATTTGTTAACCATGAGGTTAACCCAAAAGAAAATTTCTAAAATGAAATATAAATTAGAAAAAATTTCATTGAATGATTAAAATAAGATAAAAATATCATTATATTCTAATTATGTTTATTTTGGAACCAATTTTCAATGATTTAGAAACATATTATTTAATAAAATTTCATGCATTTTTAAATATTACATTAATGATATTTTATAATAAATAATATTTTATTAGAGATTCAAAGCTCATAAAAATATTATTTTCCCCCATGTAAATTATATATGGTTGAAAATATTAACCATTTTCAATTTATGCTTCATTTTTAAATTTTTAGTAACTTAATTTACCCATATACAGTAAAATACATTGATAGGGTGATAACTATAAAAAAGGATGACATAAGATTAAAAAAAGGGAGAAAGGTGAAATAATAATCTAAACATATCAAAATTATATTATATTAATGTATATCAATTTAACCTCATAAAATACTTTAATTATTTGATTTTGGATCCCCTTTAACAATAAAATTAATTTATATTAAATTAATACCTTATGAAATTCAAAGAGTTCTCCTACCCACCCATATAATTTTTCACATCCTCTCCTCTCTTCCAAAATTCTTTTGAAAAATATATATCAAAAAACTACCTTACTAAATCCATTAATAAAATCTATCTTTGTCTTTTAAAGTTCATATTTTTATCACAATACCATCATTATAGGACTTAAGGTGTAAAGCAATGGAGGTTTTTCGAAAAGAGGTATAACATTTAACCAAATGTTTTAATATTATTTATTCTTCTCCCTCCATAAAATTTTATTCAAACATGATGAAATAATAAAAATATTTTCTTCCATAAAATTATATGTTTTTATATTAATTTTACAACTCATATAAATCCTCTTTTTCCAGCAAATAGGAAATTAATCCATTATTCTTGTGTACGGTGGACTACCGGCTGATAAACCAATATTATTCATTTTCCATTACCACCTCTGATAGATTTTTATTATGATTGATGTAATATATATAAATAATATTAACACCATAATTAAAATTATTGAAATATAATATATCATATTTTTTATTACCATTCTAGCAATTGAAAAATGATGATGTCAACTATCCAAACGTGTGGATTAACTTCCATGAAGCGATTTGATTTTTTATTCATCAATAAATCTCATGGATTATATATATAATATATTTAAATATATAATATTATATTTATTATATAATTATAATTATATAATGATAGACTAATATTTATCATCATTCTGTCATGTTCGTTGGAAAGTGGAAATATTACTCATATATACTACAATCTCCATGATTGTCACACAGTTCATTTTCCATAACCATATTTAATGGTTGTTTTTAAAAGTATAATATATGTATAATTATTATAATTATTTAATTATAATAATAATAATTATTATTATTATTATTCATGTTATAGAATAATTACCACTTTGATGATAGTCAACATACCGATGTTGTTTAGATATTATGAATTGAACGTCCTCAAAATACCCCACACAGACATAACCAGATAAGTAATTAAATATATCATTGAAATAAATTAAAATAATAATAATTTGAAGATAAATTAAAAAAAAGGATAAGGAACTCAAAAAAGAAAATGATTGGTATATATTGATTATATAGTGATTAAAGGACATACATTGATTTTCTAGACTTGAGGAAAGAGATTTCATCACAATATGCATTCATTAAGGCATATTTTCATCTTATGCACTTAATTTCATTTATACGGGGTATATACTGCACCTTTAACATGTTATATCATTAATCCATCTTGGATTATGGTATTTTAAGATAAAATTCAAATTATTTCATACCAGGGTATTTTACTTGAATGTTATAGTGTGGAAATGGATTTCATAAATTAATTTCCATTTAATATGTTATAACTCTTATTAATTGAATTTAATAATCCATTATTACCTGTGAAATTATGTCTAAACTATTTTATTATATATTAAAAATATTCTTTGGAAATTTATATATGTCCATATAATCACTTTGTGTAAAAATTATCAATTTAAAAGTTATGATGTTTTTAAGGTTTTTCTTTGTCTCAATCAGCATTTACTGAGGCATGATTTATGTCATACATCGTAATTTCATTTTATGTTGCACTTACTACCACTTGAATCAATATTTTCATATTAATTCATGATATTAATTGGATTATAATATCAATATCATAATATTTATTTTAAGAAATTTTTATTTGATAATTACCAATTCTGCAACGACTTTATGCTTCAATCTCATTTATTTTCAAGATTTTTTAGGTTCAAGGTTCTTTTATGTTAAATCATATTCTCTTATTTTAATAAGAAATATATTTTTGTTTTGTCTATTTATTAAATTTTTTTAACATATTTAATTCTCATTTCCTCCTTTATTGATTTAAGAAACGTCATGAAAGGTAATTGCATGTAATAGCATGTCACGACCCGTCCTCGGGGTCTATGCCGTGACTACCCCAAGCCCGCCTTCCATAGGTCAGGGACTGGCGACTAGCACCAAAGGTGTAAATCCCAATGTTGGGAAGGCATTGCCATTAAGAAAGTAAATAAACACAACAGAGTACGCAACTTTATGTAAACACTAAGTAAAACTGAATATAAAAGAGTGTGCAAGAAATTAAATGGGCCAGCATACAAACTCAACTGAACAACAAGTACAAGTAAAGGGACAAATAGCTGAAAGTAAAGAGCACCACTTGGACCATCCTTTGAGAATTAGTACCTGAAGGGTAGGTATAGATTTCTACCTCATCACCCACATCTTTCAGTCTCCACCGTGTGCCAACTCATCATAAGATCCACCTCCGGGTACCGTCCAGTCATGGCGCTCTCAACCTCCATCAGCACTGTCCGTCGTCTGCATCCAACACAACGAGGTGCAGGCATAGCCCGGGCAGGGGTGAGTATAACAATACTCAGTAGGGACCATGAGACCTGATAGGTCTCACAATTCCACTAAGGATAAGAAAAATAAGAAAGATACAACCACAAATTATCAACCAACCCTACTTAGGTATATGCCCATACATATAACTAAGTTACCAGTCACAGTCCGGCTCCAAATCATGAGCCCACACACAACTCGGTCCACACAGGAAGTAAAGTCAAATACATTTACAATAATTATTGAATGTCAAGACTCATCTTACACAGGTATACATCTTTCATATAGTGATAGGGATGATCAGTTGTAGTCACTGATTCATCTACGCGGTCGAACCCACGTAGGATCCAAGTACAGAAGTCGTCACTGTCGAACCCACGTAGGATCAAAGTATAGAAGTCATCACTGCCGAACCCACGTAGGTTCCCTGTAAAGAAGTCTTCACTACCAAATCCACGTAGGATCCAAGTATAGAATTCGTCACTGTCAAACCAACATAGGATCCAAGTACAGAGTCCATCATAGTCGCAGCCAGCTCTAGGGTTCCCGCACATAGCACGCTTGATTCCAGGAGCGTCTGCTCCTCGAGCAAAGGGGTCGATACATAAACTATCACGAAGTCCAATGTTTATGTATCCCTATGTTATTTATCATCAAAAGGAACCCAATGAAATAGAGGACGCTTCAATCAGACGCCCGGTTTTAGAGGTATTGGATTTTCCGTTCTAGGGGCCCGGTTGGAATTATGCTCGTTCCAAACCCGACTGTTTCTCAATGTTGTCCAAAACTCACATAGATTATTTCAAAAGAACAGTCTCGTCGCGAGGATCCTATTTCCATAGACGGAGTGTCGATCGGAAGCGTGATCCAGATGTTATTAACGTTTAAGTGAAACGGGCTCAACCCGTCAAGCCCAGTGGGATGGCGGGCCGACCCGACCCAGTTCGGTTGGTTCGACCCGACTGGGGTTCGGCCTGGCCTGGTGGGGCGCGGCCTAGCCCAGCGGCTGTGGCCCAGCTCACGGGAGGGCGGACCGACCAGCGCGAGGGCGGCCCGGCCTGCCAGGCATGTGGCCCGGCCAATTGGCCGAGCAGAGCAGGGGGGTTCCCCGGTTTCCTGAACCGGCGCCGCCACATCTCCTAACCAGCTGGCCGAAGCCGGTCGGTCTTCTCTGGCATGAGTAGCCCGCACAATGGGCCGTTGTTCTTCCCACACGGCGCCAAGTGGAGCCGCGACTTCCTCAGCCTGGCCGGCCGGTTTGCCCGCTGAAGTGGCCCGCACAGTGGGTCATGGTCTTCCCACAGCGCGACGCCGTGGTCCTCCATCCCGGCCGGCTACAGCTGGCCGGTTCGCTTCGCCCGAGAGGCTTGCACTGCCGGCCGCAGTTTCCTCCATGTGGCCAGTGCACTGTCACCGCCTCCGTTTGCCACTGCCTCTGGTCACCGATGTCATAAAATAATAACAAACCAATGGAGGATAATCGAGCCATGTTCGTTCGGCCTGTGACCTCCTCTTTAGGTGATATAACATAGCCGAATACAATCCCAAGTATTCATCAAGAACAAAATATAATTTTATTCATTTAAAATTATACAAAACCCCCTACCATGATTCTGATGCTCTCTTATCGGTGTCGTGGGAAAAGTATTCGAATACAACATCGATTCGTTGACGTTGGGGTGCGTCCAAGGAGGAAGCATAGTCGACGTTCCCCTCAGACGACTCTTCCTCTTGTGGCCTGGATGAAGATCGATGATGGTCTCATCGTTCTTCCTTGGAGAAAAAGAGCGTTCTTCATGTTCTTCGAGGAAGAATGCTCCCTCCCTAATTCTCCAAAATTTCCACCATAAAATATTTTCCAAGAAAATATAATAAAAGGCTACCCCAATATTATATTATTTCCATGCATTTCAAAAGGATTTAAATTATTTAAATTTAATTAATGAAGATATTAATTAGATGTGTTGGCACATTTAAGTGAAAAGGGAGGTGGAGAGTTCACCCCAATTAAATGAAGGGTGGTGGCCTCATTAATTCAAAGGGGAGTCCATGAGTTTAATGGTGGTTCAAGGAGTTATAAGGGGGTTAGGTGCTCGTGTGGGCCCCACCACACAATATCCTCCCATGGGAGGTTATGTGGGTTGTGGGCCCCAGACTAACTTCCCTTTGGTGGATTTAACCAGCACCTATATATTAAAAATACGTCTCACATGTTTTTTGTATTATATTTTTCTAGAGACCCCAAATTATAACTTCTACTCTCAACCAAAAAAAATGCAATAGAGGCCTCCTTAAGAGAATACCGGTGCTGCGAGTTCATCGGTGCCCTCAGATTTCAATTCCAAGCATCGGTTCAATAGATAACAAACCCCCATGTACGTTTACTAACCGTACCCGAACAAAACTTCAGAAATTCCTTCTCGGCAGACCGGGCCTCCGAATCATGCACCGACAGAAACTGCGTACTTGTAAAATTCCATAGAATTTATGAAAAAAAATTCCTTCAATTTTCAGGGTCTTTAAATTACCCTCACATTTTCTTTACACCCACATAATGCTACAAAACATACTAGGGAAACAAATGGGGGTACTGAGCACACATCTGAACCTCCCGCTCTCATGTGGTCTCCTGGAGGTTCCCTTGCTGCCAGCAAATAGGAACTAGAGGAATCAACCATCCATGTAGGACCCAATCCTATCGATCCTTGATCTCCACTGGAACCTTCGTGAATTTCTCCCCGTCATCGATGTCCAGATCCCCATGGGCGATGATGTTGGATGGGTTTTTCACGTATCTCCTCAGTTGAGATCCATGGAAGACGTCGTGCACCCGATGCAACTGAGGTGGAAGGGCCAGGCGGTAAGCCACCTCACCTACTCTACAGAGGACCTGGAACAACCTGATAAAATCCAGAGATAACTTACCGCTTCGACCAAATATCTGTAGACCCCATTGAGGTGAGACCCATAGGAATACGTGGTCGCCATCCTTGAACTCCAGTTGTATCTGTCTCCTATCAGCATAGGACTTCTGTCTGCTCTGTACAGTCTTCATCTGCTCCTAGATGATCTGCACCTTCTCCGTCGTAGCCTGAACCTTCTCTAATCTTACAAGTGCTGACTCCCCTAGGTTAGCCTGTACAGAGGTGATCTGCAAGGTCGGCCGTACAGTGCCTCGTAAGGTGTCATCCCGATGGTGGAGTAGTAGTTGTTGTTGTACGCAAACTCCGACAAGGTTAAGTGATCCTTCCAACTGCGACCAAAGTCAAGGACACATGCACATAGCATGTCCTTGAGAGTCTAAATGGTCCTCTCAGTCTGGCCATCCGTATGAGGATGGAAGGCGGTGCTCAGACGTAGCTACATCCCAAATTCCTCCTGTAACCCCTTCCAAAGACGATAAGTAAAGTTTGAGTCCCGATCGAAAATGATTGTCAATGACACACCATGAAGCCATACGGTCTCCTGTACATAGAGGCGTCCCATTATATCTACTGAGCCCTACTCTTGGATCAGTAAGAAGTGGGCTGACTGGGTGAGTCGGTCTACAATCACCCAGATAGAGTCATGTCCTCTGGATATACGTGGAAGCCCCGTGATGAAATCCATGGATATCTCGTCCCACTTCTACTCGGGGACCTATAAGGCCTATACCAAGCCATCTGATACGTGGTGCTCCGCCTTCACCTACTGACAAGTGAGGCATCATGAGACAAACTATGTTACATCCTTCTTCATTCTCAGCCACCAATGATGTTGTCTGAGGTCCTGATACAACTTCTCCACTCCTGGATGTACCGCTAGAGAGGAAGTGTGAAACTCCCTCAGAACATCCTCTTGTAGTGCAACTGGTACCATGATACATCCTCTGAAGGAGATGACGTGCTCCCCAACTTCATAAAACCAATCAGGTGCCTGCCCTGAGGATATCTAAGCACGTTGCATCTCACAGTCAACGTCCCCTCGTTGTGCCTCCCTGACTCGCTTAAGAAGTGGAGGAGTGACTGTGAGAGACTGAAGAAAGGCTACTCCATTTCTATCCAAAAAGGACATATGCAACGCGGCTAGCTGCATTGTCTCCTCTCCTAGTAGCAAAATGACCGATCTCCTACTGAGAGCATCTGCTACAACGTTCCCCTTCCAAGGAGTATAGACTATCTCAAAGTCATAGTCCTAGAAGAACTCAAGCCATCACCACTGTCTTAGGTTCAGGTCTTTCTATGAGAAGATGTACCTAAGACTCTGGTGGTCATAATATACTATAAAACACTCACCCATAAGATAGTGCTTCCACATCTTCAAGGCGAATACCACTACTGCTAACTCCAGGTCCTGGGTAGCGTAGTTCTGCTCATGTTTTCTCAATTGTTGTGAACCATAGACGATCACTGCTTGCTCCTGCATCTGGACACACCTGATTCTAGTCCCTGATTCGTCGCAGTAAACTACGTACCCAACACCCTCCTCCGGTAGCCTCAAGATGGGTGCACTGTTCAATCTATGTCTCTACTCTTGAAATCTCTGTTGGCATCTCTCTGACCACACGAAGGGTTTACCCTTCATTGTCAATGTTGAAAGAGGTGCAACAACTCTGGATAAGTCTGGCACAAATCTCCTATAGTATCCATCCAGACCGATGAAACTTCATACCTCTTTCACACTCCTGGGTGGATCCCAAGCAAGTACTATCTCGATCTTCACTAGATCCTCTGCAACTCCAGCCTCCAAGATGATGTGTCCCGAGAAGTGAATCACTCAAATCCAGAACTGGCACTTCAAGAGCTTACCATAAAGCGGGTGCTCTTGAAGTGTGTCCAGTACTACCTATAAATGGTAGGCGTGCTCCCCCTTAGTAGTCGAGTAAATCAGTATGTCATCGATGAAGACTACGACAAAGCAATCGAGGTAAAGATGGAAGATGATGTTCATTATACTCATAAAAACTGATGGAGAGTTGGTTATGCAAAAGGTCATATCCAATAACTTGTAGTGGCCATAAAGACACATGAAGGTCGTCTTCTGCACATCCTCATCTTGAACTCTGAGCTGGTGATAGCATGACCTGAGATCTGTCTTTGAGAACCATCGTGGTCCCTTGAGCTGATCAAAGAGGTCATCAATCCTCGAGAGTGGGTACTTGTTCTTCACGGTCATATGATTCAGGAGATAGTAGTCAACACACAGTCTCAAGCACCCATCCGCCTTCTTGGAGAACAAAATCAGTGATGCCCAGGGTGAAACACTTGGTCGGATAAATCTCTTCCCATGAAAGTCCTCCAGGTGTACCCGCAGCTCACGAAGCTCGGCGGGAGCCATCCTATATGCAAGAGTAGATATCGGTGCTATCCTGAGGTACAGGTCAATATAGAATTATACCTCTATTTGAGGAGGTAGTCCTGGAACATCATCAAGAAAAACATCCGCATATTGATCCACCACAATAGGAAAACTCAGACCCCGCACATCAATCGCTTGGAGGATGAGACTAGCCAACTGATGTGTGATCGGCTGCCCCCTCCTCTATGTAAGTCCATCCTGTGCTGCTAAGTCTCCCTTCTCGCCAGTGAAGGTGAACCTAGTCCCATCCGTGTGTATAAACCTCACATTGTTCCTAATACAGTTAATCTGAGCATGAACTGTGGATAACCAGTCCATACCCAAGATGACGTCGTAAGGCCTTGAAGCCACTACAAGAAGATACCAGCCGAAGCTCTTGCCTCCTATAGTTTGCTCACACTACCGGCACCAGTGAGTAATCATGGATTCTGCTACCATAAGATTATCTAGCCATAAGGATCGAGCAAACGGCTCCATCAGAATCTCCGAGCTCCGAAAAAGGGTAGCGACAATAAAAGAATGACTCGCACCTGTGACTATAAGTACTACAACAAGAGTGGAGTAGACATAGATAGTACCTAAAATCATCTCACGTGTGTCATGTTCATAGGCCTCGACTTCCTGGAGCTGTGCCCACCTCTATCTGCCAGCTCCCTGTGGTCGGGGTGGATCTCCTGGTGGTGGTGGTTGTAGTGCCTTGAAACGTCATCCACCACACGCTGCTTGGCCTGCTCCTCTGCTACGTCTGCCTTCTCCCGAAGGACCTCCATAGTCGAACATCTGCCTCTTCCTGGGAGGTACCTCTACTATCTGCTGCTCATCCACATGGAGGGTTTGGATGTCTCGAGCCATGTGACCCTACCTGCTGCATGCATATCACTTCCTGCCCCTCGTATGGATGGCCATGTTTCATGTGTCCTGCACAACCGAACCTATATCTTGAGGTCTACCACCTGATGGCCTGGTCTGCTTGGACCTCTGCGTCAACTGTCTACTACCAGTTATAGAAGACTCTGCTATGAGTCATCCTGTGGTGGGTCTCACCGCTGGTGCCTTCTCAGCGAGAAAAATCTCCACTAGAAGGGCTCGCTCCAGCACCCCTACCTGCGTCGGGATACTGAGGGGAATCGTCGAAGCCATGATCTCATGCCTGAGTCCCTGCTCGATGGTCCGGGCCCTGAATAACAGTTCCCGTACCATATCTGTGGAGTTTTGTTAGAGGTCATTGAACCTCACTGAGTACTAAGCTGCTGTCTTGCTGCCCTACTGCAGATGAAGTAACTCTTGAATCCACACCACATGAAGGGTGGCTGGAAAAAACTCCTAGAGGAAGAGTCTCTTGAAGTCAGTCCAGAGTAAAGATGCCTCATCATGCACCTGGAGCATTAGGCCCCACCATATACCTACTATTGCGTGAAGGAGACTTGCGGCAAGGATCACTTTATGGTCGGCTGGTGTCCCTACCAATCTGAAAACTATGATGATTGCCTCCAGCCAATCCTCAGATTCCTGTGGGTCTGTATCTCCCCGAAAACTGGGAATCCTCTTTCACTGGAACTCGTGCAACACACTTAGGCAGTGAGCACTCTCTGTTGTTGGGACTGGTGGTATTGGTTGTCCAGAAGTTAGTGGTACCGCTGGTGCCTCCGCTGTGATGGGGCCATGCACCGAGGCCTCGTCACTCGGTGGGCTACCATCTCGTACATAACTAGGAACCCTAGCTCGCTGCCTTCTTAGGCCCATCATGAAAAGAAACAGGTGCGCCAATGTCAAACAATATACTTGGTGAGATGACACAAAGTAATCACAAAGAAAACATTTCAAAGGAAACACACACGCAATTAGTGTTTTCGTGCACTAAGTCGGAAATCAGAGGTCAGGGTCTTGGTGTATGGATACATCGGCCGCCGCACCAACACTGGACTCCCTAGACTGAAAACCACACTCAATACTCATAACACGATTTCTTCATAGAAAGAATGATCAGAGTACTGAGTTCTGCGGTAGAACCTCGCTCTGATACCAATTTGCCACGACCCATCCTCAGGGTCTGTCCAGTGACTACCCCAAGCCCGCCTTCCATAGGCCTGGGGTTGGTGACTAGCACCAAAGGCATAAAACTCAAAGATGGGAAGGCATTGCCTTTATGAAAGTAAACAAACACAATAGAGTACGCAATAAGAAGTAAAGACTAAGTAAAACTGAATTCAAAAGAGTGTGTTGGAAAGTAAATGGGCCAGTATACAAACCCAACTGAACAACGAGTACAAGTAAAGGGAAAAACAACTTAAAGTAAAGAGAAGTTCTTGGATTATCCTCTGAAAATTCCTACCTGAAGGGTAGGTAGAGATGGACACCTCAGCACCAACATCCGTCAGTCTCCAGCATGTGCCGACTCGTCGTAAGATCCACCTCCACATACCATCCAGTCATGGCGCTCTCGGCCTCCGTTAGTGCTGTCCGTCGTCTGTATCCAACACAACGAGGTGCGGGCATATCCCGTGCACGGGTAAGTATAACGATACTCAGTAGGGACCCCAAGACCTGCATGGTCTCACAATATCCACTAAGGATAAGCAAAATAAGAAAGATACAACCAGACAGTATCAAACAACCCTACTTAGGTATATACCCATACATATACCTAAGTTACCAGTCACAGTCCGGCTCCAACTCACGAGCCCAAACACAACTCAGTCCACACAGGAAGTAAAGTCAAATACCATGATGATAATTATTTAACGTCAAGACTCATCTCACACAGGTATAAATCTTTTGTATAGCGATAGAAATGATCAGTGTAGTCACTGATTCATCTATGTTGTCGAACCCATATAGGATCCATGTATAGAAGTCGTTACTGTCGAAACCACGTAGGATCCAAGTACAGAAGTCGGCACTATTGAACCCACATTGGATCCAAGTATAGAAGTCATAACTACCGAACCCACATAGGATCCATGTACATAAGGTTTCACTGTATAACCCACATAGGATCCAAGTACAGAAGTCATCATAGTCGTAGCCAGCTATAGGGTTCCCGCACACAGCACGCTCGATTCCAGGAGGGTCCGCTCTTCAAGAAAAGGGTTTGATACATCAAATATCACGAAGTCTAAATTTTATGTATCTCGAAGTTCCGTCTCATCAAAAGGAACCCACCGTGATAGACGGCGCGTCAATCAGACACCCGGTCTGAGAGTTATTGGATTTCCCGTTCCAGGGGCCCGACTGGAATTTTGCTTGTTCCAAACCAGAATTTTTCCTAATGTTGTCCAAAACTCACTTTGAGTATCGTAAAAGGACCATCTCTTCACGAGGATCCCAGTGCCATGGACGGCGCGTCCATCAGACGCGCGATCCATAAGTTATTCATGTTTATGTGAAATGGGCCCGGCCCGTCAAGCCTAGTGGGCTGGTGGGTCGGCCCGACCCGGTTCAGTGGGTCCGACCCGACTGGGGGTTGGCCCGGCCCACGCGAGGGTGGATAGACCTGCGCGGTAGGTGGATCGGCCCGCACCACAGGCCGCGGCTCGGCCAGCTGGCCGAGTGGAGCGCGGGGGGGGGGGGGGGGTTCTTGAAATGTCGGCGCTGCCTCTCCTACCCAGCTGAACGAAGACGGCCGGTCTTCTCTGGTGTGAACAGCCCGCACAGTGGGCCACTGTTCTTCGCACACACTGCCAAGCGGTGCCGCGACTTCCTCAAGTCAGCCGACAGGCGGCCCTCCTGTTCGCCTGCCGAAGCGGCCCGCACCGTGGGCCTCGGTGTTCCCGCAACGCGGTGCCAAGGAGGCTCCGCGGTCCTCCATCCTGGCTGGCCGATTATCTTCACCCAAGCGGCCCACACTGCGGGCCATGGTTTCCTCCACGCGGCTGGTGCACGGTCACCGCTTGTGGTCGTCGTCTCCTCCAGATGCCGCCTCCTCTGTTCGCCGCCACCTCCGGTCGCCGATGTCAAAAAATAATCACGAACCAACAGAGGGTTGTCAGGCCGTGTTCATTCAGCTCGCGCCCTCTACATTAGGTGATATCAATTGGCCAAAGACAATCCCAAGTATTCATGAAGAACAAAATATAATTTTATTCATTTAAAATTATACAAAACCCCCCACCATGATTCCGATGCTCGCTTGTCGGTGTTGCGGGAAGAGGATTCGAAGAAGACATCAATTCGTCGACGTTGGGGTGCGTCCACGGAGGAAGCATAGTCGACGTTCCTCATGGGAGACTCTTCCTCATGTTTCTTGGACGAAGATCGAAGATGGTCTCATCGATCTTCATTGGAGAGAAAGAGCATTCTTCGTGTTCTTCGGGGAATAAGCCTCTCTCCCTAATTCCCCAAAAGTTCCACCACAGAATATTTTCCAAGCCAATATAACAAAATGGCTCCCCCAATATTATATTATTTCCATGCATTTTAAAAGGATTCCAAGCCTTTAAATTTAATTAATGAAGATATTAATTAGATGTGTTAGCACAATTAAGAGAAAAGGTTGGTGGAGAGTTCACCCCAATTAAATGAACGGTGGTGGCCTCATTAATTCAAAGGGGAGTCCTTGAGTTTTATGGGGGTTCATGGAGTTATAAGGGGGTTAGGTGCTCCTGTGGGCCCTAACACACAATATCCTACCATGGGAGGTTATGTGGGTTGTGGGTCCCACCCCAACTTCTCTTTGGTGGATTTAACCACCTCCTATATAATAAAAAATTTTCACACATAATTTTATTATTATATTTTTTTATAAACCCCAAATTATAACTTCCAATCTCGACCAAATGCAACTGTGGTAGAGGCCTCCTTAAGCGAATACCGGAACTACGAGTTCAGCGGTTCCCTCAGATTTCAATTCCAAGCATCAGTTCAAAAGATAGAAAAACTGACACGTACGTTTACTGAACGTACCTGGAAGAAACTTCAGAAATTGATTCTGGGCTCAGAATCAGGCACTGTCAGAAACTGCAGACTCATAAAATTCCAATGAATTTAAGAAAAAAAATTCCTTGATATTTATAGGTCTTTACATAGCTATTCTGTATATTTTATTGAATTGTGAAACATTTTCTTCCATATCCATGTTTTATAAAATTATTTCAAGATTGTTCTTCTAAAATCATAAATTATTTACTAATATTATATTGCAAGATCAATGAATTTATTTCAAATGTTTTTAAATGTAAACTTCTTTAAATTTCCTTTATAGGTTACTTCCGACTCTCTTTAAAAATATTCAAAATGAATTTTTATTTTTAACATTTACATTATGAATGGAATTTTCTTCCATCATGAATATTATTAGTATTATTATTAAATATTAATTTATAAGTGTCTAAGGTTATTGTCTCACTCCTTGGGTTGATTTTAAAAAAATCACGTGTCTCGTGATATTAATGAGTTTTATGTTTTTTTACAATTTTATATTATACCACACATTGAAGATAGATTCCTATGTATAAATAACTATTGATGTTTAGACATATTCAAGACGAGTCACCACCATTTAATAGTAACCTCTATATTTAACTGAACATTAGAAATCAGTTACAACTACAAACGAATTCTGAAAAAGTATAAGACACCATCAACAAAGACTCATCGCCATCCAAAGACACCATCACAGATGCCAGACCACCAAAGTGTAAATTTTGAAAAGTATGGAATGAATCACCATTAGATGCGTCATACTGATGAATCAGTATATTTTTGATGTATACGTCTCTAATAGAAAAACTGACCATCAGAGGAGTCAATGCTAAAAGGATAGAATAACTACCGGATTATAATTTTGGCTTAGTATAAAATGTCACACCGCTAGTGTAAGTCACTTCCAAAAATCTTACTATGTTCCCACATTTCTGAACTATACATAGACACCACTACCAAGAGAATTTTACAAAGACACACCAGAAGATTCTTTTCACCATTCCAGGACTCAACAATGGTCTTTTAATTTGTTTTCAATTAATTTATCTAATGGCTATATTATTGAATTTAATGCCAAGTGTTATTTTAATGATAGTTTATTAATGGATCAACAAAAAGAATTTATGGATTTTTTATCCCTGAGTATGAGAATACAAAATATCTAGATGCTCACATGGATACGCATGCATGTTGTTGATAAAAAGATAAAAAATACCTCAGGTAAGATATTTATTCACACAAAGGTAATGAACTGAAATATTTAACATGCTGATATATATACATGAAAAATGATCTATAAATCATTGTGAGAACATACACTACTGCATCTAAATTAAGAAGAAAAAAATCATTACACATCTAGTGTTTTACTTCATTCATGAAGAAAAGAGTCTATGACACTCTATTCCACTACAGTTTTCAAAATAACCCGACTTAAGCTACACTAGAAATAAAAATCATGAGTCATGAGATGCACTCCATAACAGATTGAGAATTTCATTCCCTTTTAATGTTTTATCTACTAAGTATGTCTATATTATATGGATTATGTGTAATGTGTTATAAACACCATTTTATATATACCCAGTTTCTCCTGAATTAAACTGGAAGATGCATAGATATCTTCTAAACCATTCTTAACTGTTTTCCTCTGGAAATTGAGGAAGAGGTCCTATATGAACTGTAATATTTTTTACTCTCAGGGATAATAATGGAAGAGGCCTTCTGTGGTCTATAAAATTAGAATACTATTGTAAAACCTGATATAGGTTTTGGATCAAACAGTTCATTTATATAAACTATTTGGTGGTAGGTGATCTCTAAGTTGAGAGGACTAAGACCCATCTTGATATTGAACCTCTTGTGTTGAATATTATGTCTCATGTTTTATTTTCTTTTAGTTTTAATCTAAGCTATAAAAATATAAAAAAAAAATTAATACTTTTTTATTTTACTCTAATATGTGTTTTTTATTAGAAATTAATTATGTAAATTGATTTCAAAGTATTAATTAATATTTTATTTTATTTATCCGAGACCTAATAAATATTTAATGAAATATTTTGAAAGATTTAAATTCATAATGATATACTATTTATTTAACTAAATATTTTAAAATTAATTAGTTAATCTATTTTAATAAATTATGAATAGAAATTTTCATTGGGTACTCAATTCACCCCATATTCTTGAGATACCCACTATTATTGTTAGTTATATTCAGTGAAAAGTATTTTCAAAATATTTTTTTTGATGTTTTTGAATTTATAATTGATTTTCCATGTGGAATGTTTATATTCATCAAGAATTTTTATTAATGACTTTTTAATTCTATTATTTATCAACTACCAAAACCCTTGTGGTTGGGTATTCCCTATTGGGGATATATTACAATGATAGAGTCTAATTATTTCTTTGGAGGGATTATTATGGTTTGAAAGATATTTTCATGGAACAATTTTTCTTCCATGAGTTAATAAGGTTATGAAAAGAATAATTGTTGTTTCAATGAGTTCAATTTTGAAATGAAATTTCAATAAACTTTATTCATCTCATGGTTCTTGTAAATTATTTATAATGATGATTGATTCATTTTTAAAACAACTATGGGTGGCTCAATTTCATACTATGGACGAGTGGTCAAATTATATCCCAAGGATAAGTGGGTCCCTCATAGACCTCCAATTCATTTGGTAAATCAAAAGTGTTATATGGTTATTGGTTTCTTCAAAGAGATTATTGGAATTTACCATATAGGTTATAACTTTTACAATAGTGATAACATGAGTTAAATTATAATGAAATTCCATGACACAAACATGTTATATCAATTCCTTCTATGAGTTTTAAAATGTTTCCTTTGATCAAGATGGCCATCACATAGATCGTGATTATTTATTCTTTTGAATCATGCATTTGTTAAATTTTTATTCCATGTATCATGTTTTTTTATCCATATTTTCATGGGTATGAATTATATTATGTTATTATCTTACACTATGATTATGTAATAATATTCTTATGGCTTTATGATTTTCATTAATGAAATTCAATTTTCACTAATTATGTTTTCCCAAAAAGAGCATTTGAGATCAGACTTATTTTTTTTCCTTTTCCCTAGGGTATGAATAGTTGTTTTAATTATGTTTTTCCAAATAAGGTTAAAAGATTTAAAGAACATGGTGAGGAATGATAGAGATATTTATAAACTAGATATTGATGTATCCAAGTAAATTTGGAAGTGTTTTTCAATATTCATTAATTATTTAAACCCAAAAGTACATGGGAATGTAATCCAATATTTTCATTTTATATCATATGTTTTATATATTTGAAATTCAGTCACATTTATTAGTATCAAATAAAAAAAATAATGAATATGTTTTTAGCATAAAATTTGGGAGCACATGCTCTAGGTTTTTATTGGGTGCGTAATAGAAAAGGTTTTTAAAACATTAGAGAATATGATGTTTTCATGAGTGTTTAACTTAAGAGATACAGATAGCATCATAATTTTATAAGTTTAAGTTTGATAATTATCTTAATGAAATAGAAACCACATTGAAGTTTTAAGTTGTTTAAATTTTAGTTGACCTACATTATTTTTATGGATAATTATTGTAATACAACCCTAGGGTTAATTATATATATATATGAGAAAACATTTATATAAGGAATAATGAATTTATTTTCTCTGGACATAACATTAATGTTATTACAACCATTGAGGTTATGATTATCTAAGATGTTGAGGCAATTATGGTTAATCAGAATAAAGTGGTTATTACATGTTGAGAATATAAAATTTACCACAAATATAACAATGAGATAATAATATTATTTAGTGACCATGTCATCAATGAAATTTTTTATGAAGTTAATTATTTTGGGGAAATTATAACATTTATGTAAAAAAGAAATACTTCTGTATCAGTTCATATTTTTATTTTAGAAAGAAATTCTGATTTATATATTGGATTTATATTGGATTTTATATTTGATTTATCACAATTCATATTATTTACGAAAATGATTAGAAAATTTTATAGATTAACTTGTTAGGGTATAATTTTTTTTGTTAAATGTCTTTATGAGTGACTAATGTTGATTGGAGATAAATTTTGAATTAATATTAGTGGAATATGTGATAAAATACTTCTAATTTCTCTGATTCAAGCTTGGTTAGGAATATTTTGATAAATTTTAAAGTTAGTTATTTATTAAAAGATATACGTTGACCTTTTAATGTTATTGATATTTTTGTGATTAATGTTACATTTCATTATATGAATATTTATTCACTTTATTAATCATCTTACCTTGTGCTGACATTTTTTGTTTTTTTATATCTAAAAACATATGGAATATCCAGCTATATTGTTTGGAATATTTTGATCTAATCAATGTTTTATTTAATGATATTTTCCGGAAAAATTCATCTTTAATACTCATTGATTGGAGAACAAATGAGATTGTGGTGGAAGTTCATTGATGTATTAAATTGTACCTTTCAACTAATTATATTTTCTTATGTTCTTAGTCTGGATGGTAAAATAATTCCTAAAATACTGGAAAAGTATATTGATTTTTTTTGTCAAATTTCATATATTTATGATGAATTAATTTTCATTTTACACATACTTGATTTTTGGATTGGTGGTCATTCACTTTCTCATGATTATTCAATTGTGAAGTATGTTTTTTGTTAGTCACCATCTTTATTTGGAAATTACATTTTTTCATGTCTATATTTTTTCTTCTCATTATTTTTATCATATATGGGATTCTAGTTATGTGTTATTATATATTATCTTCATGTTTTTATTTCCCACTTTTTAAGAGGAATTTTTATTAACCCTTTTTATAATGAGATTTTTCGACAATGGTATTTTATAATTTAAAAACCATGATTAACAAGATCAAGTTAAAATTGTGGGTTTGAAATTTATTAATTTTGGGAGAATGTAATTTCTAAATTATTATAAAATTAAACTATGTTTGATAGCTTGTATAACATGAAATATCCAGCTTAAATGAATACAAACATATTATTATTCTATAAGCATTATAACCTAGCCATTGGATTGGTGATTTTGAATTGATTTAACAACATTATGATATAAAAAAACACACACAAACACACACATATATATTAATAAATAAAATTTATTGATTAATTTTTAGGAAACAATCACTCAATGTTTATGTAAATTCATTTAATGCTTTAAAAATAGACTTTCTTCAAAAATATGTTTTATTTATTTTTCTGAGAGACTATTATAATAAAATTCAATATTGTTTTTTGAGAAATAAACTCATTTTTTATTACATAATGTAAAAATTAAATTAGGATGAGTTTTTTAATTATATGAAAAGACTGTTTTCTCAAAGAATGATGAAAAATAATGTTTTTTATTCAAAATATTATTTCTTATTTAAGAAGTTATAAAGTCATATTTTATTTTATATTAGTTTAAAAATTTATTTATTTAATTTTTATAGAAAATTATCCATTAAATGTTTTTAATTTCAAAATTATACTTAAATTTGGAATAAAATCATTTTAATACAAAAAATGCATTTTTCTAGAAAATCACTTATCACTACATTTTAGTTGTTTAGTCTTATATTTACTTTATCCTATTATTTTAATTAAACATGATAAAATAGATTCTATATTTTGAATTATAATAATAATAATTATTTATTAATTTCAAATTAATTTTTGGTCAATATGAATAGTAACCATAAAAAAGGTTTTTAACATGGTAAATGTGTACTTTATTACTTAAGTTTAAGCTGATGTGATAATGTTTCAGATTCATTACAAAACATAAGTTAATTTAATTGTATGTTTCTAAATAAAAAATAATCTTCTAAAATTCTAAAATATTATCTTTTATTCCTTTTAGATCTGATTTTGGCCTTTCTAATATTTAACTAAATGAAAAAGTAAAAAAATTGTCACAATCATGATTTTAATTAATATAATATTTTTGTGATTAGGATAATGTTTAATTATGTTTTTTATAAATTATTATTTTAAATATTAAATTTTTTACCATTTAAATGAATTTTAAATTTAAATTGATGAAATAATTACTCTAAATTCTTACAAAACATCGATATAGTGATTTTTCAAGTAGTAGAAAGGTCAAGTAAATGATTTAATAAACTCTAAAGGTAATAGTTTTTTCTGATTTAAAGTTTATAATGAATGTTTTAGATAATTATATAATATTATAGTGTATTTAAAAGGTTTAAATTCTAATTCTATTATGTTCACGTTGTTTTAAAATTCCAATTATGTAAAACTTTATTAAAAGAACATTAATAATAGTTTAAGTTAAAAAAATTCATTTAATTATTTAAAAATAATATAAATACTTATATAGCATAAATTGGATTATAAATGGTCAAAATTATCATCCATTCAACATTTATGAGCCAATTTTCACCTTATATGTAAAATTAAAACCATTTAATATTGAAAAATTCATTACCATGGTTAAGGTAAAGATTTATTAACCAAGGGGATAAACCAAAAAATAATGTATAAAATGATATCTAAACCGATAAAAATATTATTAGATGATTATATTATATAAATATCCAAATTTTATTCTATATTGTTCATGTTTGGAACCATTTGGAATGACTTAGATACATATTACTTAAAAATATTTCATGTATTTTTTAAAATGTCATTAATGATATTTCAAAATAAATTTTTTTATTAAATTAAGTTCAATTCATTGAAAATATATCATCATCCAATAAAATGATATCTATTCCAAAATATAAACAATTATACATTTATTGTCTTTTTTTTACTTTTAGTAATTTTCTTATCACATTTAGTGTAAAAAACATTTATATCGCTATAATGGTCAAATGGGTTAATATGAGATTAACAATAAAAAATAACTATTAAATAATAATCAAAAGGAATCAATTATTTTTATAGAAGATGATCTAGATACTTGATAATCATATAATCACATAATTTTAATTTCTATCAACTTAATCTAGAAAATTTATTTATGTTAATTTAATACATTAAGATATTCAATGAATACCCCTCCAATCATTTATAAAAGAAAAACTCATGTCCCCTATTCCTATCATATTTTGAGCACTATATCTCAAAACATACAAACATATTTAAATTATTATAATAACTAATAACATTGTATAGGTGTTATTTTGGATATAATACCGACCTTAGATGGATTAATGTGTAATATAAAGGAGCTTTCCCAAAGAAGTGGTATAAATTTTAATTGAATGTTTTAGTTTTATTTGTTCCTCTACCACCTTTTAATATAATTAATGCATGAAAAAAAACAATAAAAGAAATATCTTACACGTATGTATATGTTTATATATTAATTTAATTACATATATATATATATATATATCTATTTTTCCATTAAATGGGAAATGGTTTTATTTGTCTTATGTATAGTTCACTACCACCTCGCGAACTGATGTAATTCATTTTCAATCACCACCTCTCATAGATGGTTAAAATTATGGATGTAGCATATATACATACATATATGATATTAATGAAATAAATATAATTATATATATATAATATATTATCATATTTAACCATTTTAGCCATTAAAAAACGATAATGTCATTTTTGTGTATGTCTGTATTACCATATCCATAATGTGATGTGTTTCGGTTTTCATCACCGCATCACATGGATGGTATGTTTATTGAATTTTAATAAATTATTTAAAATTTATGATATATTCCTAATTATGGAAATATAAAATAATATTTACCTTCTTTCTATCATGTTCAGTGAAATCATAAACATAAATCATGAATACTACATTATCAATGTTGGTAATGCATTTTATTTTTTATAAATATTTTTCATAGTTGATATCAAAAATATAATATTAGTGTAAAAATTATAATTTTACCATAATTATAATTATAGATATTATGGAATAGTTACCTCATGGACCATGGTAAACATAACTAATTTGTTTTTAAATTATGAATTGAACATCATGAAAATACCTAACATGGAATTAACTGATTATATAATTAAATATGTAATTAAAATTAATGAAACTAATGCTCTAATGATAAATTAAAAAACATGGAGAAGGATTTTAATGAAGTAATTAATTAATATATGTTTATTATAAAATAGCTAAAGAACATTCACAAAAAGTTTCTATAACACCTGAATAAATTACAATATTTTCCACTTAGAATAAATTTAATCTCTTCGATGGCTTCTGATATACACAACGCATAGTTGTAATGATACACAACAATCTATTAAAATATCATAATTTAAATGTGCCCATTATAATAGAGTTGTTATGTTCTTAGTAATTAATAAGAATATAAAATTTATAAAATTATATTATTTAATCATTTTCATTAGTTATCTATTGATTATAAAAAAATTAAATTAACTTTTAATAAAAATAACAGTTTTCAGAAAAAAAAATTCTATAAAGAGGTCTGATCAAGTTTTGTGCAAGCATTTAACAAATAATTATTTCAAATTTTATAAAATTAGTTTGAAATAATTAAATTAATTTTAGCTATCATATTTTCCTAATTACCAATGGGTAATGTTTTTGGATTTGTGAGAAACGTTTCATTTTTTTATGAATTGTATAAAATTTAAATTTTTGTTAAAAACTGTGTTTTTGTATAAAACAATTACTAGTATCACTTTCATAAAAAATTTATTTAAACGAAATATTTTTTCAATAATATTATAAATAATCAAATTTATGTTATTTTAATCAATTATATGATCAATTATAATATAAAAACGTTTTATACTTTTGAATGTTTTTCTTTGGAAAAACCATTTTCGATGTTTCTATGAGTTTAATTTTAAATTGAATACTAAAAAATATAAGAATTTAATTATAAAAAATTTATTCCATATTTTCAATTAAAATAATTTATATTACATAATAATTTCAACTTAAATTGTTTCTATAATAAATATTGAAAACTGTAAAATCTAATTACCTTAGTTAAGGTGAAAAGAAGTTTACTAAGGGTTAATCTTAGAAGATAAGTGTTTAAAATGAGAAAAAACTTGTCCAGGAATAAATTTATTGATATATATTGACCTTTGTACATATAATATTAGATAATGTACCATTTTAAAAAAATTAGAATTTAAAAAATGTGGGTGCAATTTATTCCCTTGAAAAATTCCATGAGTCTTTTCTCCAGAACTTATAAAAGACACTCCATCCCTTACCTTCTTCACACCTATGAAGACCTTTGGATCGATAAAGACCTAAAATAATCTCCCCGTACATCATTATACATATTGAAAAGATTCATTTTTTCTTAAATTACCATCCTAATTGAAATTTATGGGAGATCTATAGGGGGTTTCTCATATTGAAGTTAATCATATTATCGAAGATCCTTCATTTTATTTATTTTTTTAAAACATACGATTATGTATTAAAATGTTGAATATAATCACCACATTACCTAACATATAATGATATGATATTATGTTAAATAAAAAAATCTTATCCAACCCTCTCACATCAAATGGGATACAAAATTGTTGATCATGTGTACGACAAACTACTGCCTCACAAACCGATGTAAATCATTTTCCATTAACACATCTCACAATTGTATATAATTATGGATTTAGTATCTATAAATAATTTTTATGATATTATTATATGTATGTTATTATAATATAAGATATATTTTTTCATTAATTCCATTCTATTTAAAATATGATAACATCGCTCGTGTGTATAGAATAATACCACCTCATGAGGCGATGTGATTCATTTTTCACTTACTGTTTACATGGAAAGTAATATGGATAAATTTAATGTTTATTTGTGATATATATAAAATTATATTGGTACTTTAAAATTAATATATCACTCAATTACTTACCCTTTTCAAACATCAATGGAATTGTATCGTCACTCGTGCGTATGTACGACCTACCATCTGCATGAAGCAATGTCATTATTTTCAATGTACAACCTTTATAGAGTATTATAAAAATACATATATAATATAAATATTATATTTATAACATTAATATAATTAATAATATGATGGTTCTATATCCTATGAACCAGATTCAAGACATTATTGATAAAACAAGCCTGAGAAACAAGGCAATTGATGATCGATATAATGCAAATAATGAAGTATTATTAACCAAAGGCTGGTAAAATGTTATAATAAGATCATATATGATATTATAAATATAAATATCATTATTTTATAAATTAATAACACTTTTAAAACCATTATATATTATATTAATGCATGTTCAACCCAAAGAAAGTATAAGGCAATAGATTTCATCTCAACTTTCATTCCATTAAGACACATTTAATAATATGCATGAATTCACATTAATGTAGTGTGTCTAAATCTTATTTGGTTTATTTATCATGAATAACTATTTTTTAGAGTTTTATTAGTAAAAAAACATATACTTTTGATGAATAGATGATCACCCCTCATTTATTATTTAATATTTTTTAACTATACCGTGAGAAAATCACATTCCTATTGGAAATTTTCATTGGAATATATATTTATATTAAAAATACTTTTTTATATCTTGTATTTTATTTTTTCCTAAATCGTAAAACATTTTTAGACATGGTGTTTACATTAAAATTTATATGATTACTTAGGGAAATATTTGTAACACCTTGAGGTTTTTTTTAATTTTTAAAAAATATATTAAATATTTTCAATCATTTTTGTTAAATGAAAACTCATATTATCTTAAATTTGATGAAATATAGTTTTTATCCTGTGTTACAAGCATCGCAAATTTGAAATGAAAAGTGAAAAAATATTAAAATAATATTAGTTTCGTATTATGAATCTTACCTAACCAATGGAATGGAGGGTATGACTAAGATTAATTAAATTTTAAAAATATAAGATTTACATATGTATAGAAAGTTAATTATTTTGCGAACTATTACTATGGAATAAAAATTAGAACCATTTGAAAATAATCAAAAACCTATTTTTGAAAAACTATTTTTATGTTAAAAAATAGGTTTTACCATAATTAATTTAAAAATACATTTTTATAAATTATATTAATTAATTATATTTATTATATATTTAATATAATATTTAGTATTCATATTATAAGTTTTATAGGCATTAGAAATATAATTCCAATTTTACCCTTCAAAACTATATTTTGGTAAAAGAACAGTTTTTCCAATTTTGTAAACATATTTAAAAAATATATTTTTTCACTTTTAGAAAACTTATTTCAATAAAAAAACATCATTTTTAAATTATAATGTATAAATATTATTTGGTTTCTTTCTTAATAATTCCTTGAAAAGATATTGTTTCCAGTAAATAATGACAATATTGGTTTCTTTTAAAAAAATACCTTTTCATTCAAGACATTTTCATGAAATATTTTATTTTAATATAGTTAAAAAATAAAAATATGTTAAAATATAAAATAAATTAATTAATTTTATTTAATTGGATTAAAATTTATATTAATGTTTTATATAAAAACATTTTAAACATTTGGAACACTTTTATTTAGAAAACTGGGTTTTTTATCGCATATATGGGATTAATTTTAAATTATACTTTCCCTCTTATGTGAATGTAGTTTTAAAAAATTGACTAAATATTTTCTGTTAAAATAATTTATAGTATATAATTACTTCAACTTAATATTTTAACATAATAAATTGTAAAAACAATAAAAATTTATTAGAGTGGTTAATTTGAAAATGGGTTTACCAGGGGTTAAATGAAACAAATAAGGGAAAAATGACCTAATGACTTTTCTAAAACTCATTGAATGAGAATATTTTGATTATATGACTAATAAGGTTTGTTAGTGGCCTATATTGGATCCTGGTGAAATATTCAAAAACATGGTAACACCATTTTCCTTTACAAAATTTCCAGTGTTCCACTCTTCAAACATATAAAAGGCCACCCCTTTCATCTCCTATGTACAACACCAAAACCCTTTTGATTCAACATTACCTACTCATATCACTTAATTAATTCCCACATCACATTATATAATCCTTAGTTTGGTAAAAAAATCAATCATATTAATCGTTTTATTGAAAACCAAAATAATTTGTTTGTTTAAGATGTAATATCCCTGACTGAGTGTTTCATTTTATTTCTTCCTCCACATCATTAAATTATTAAAAAACGTTATTCATAAAACATAATTTTTGTATTCCATATAACTATATGTTTTCAAATTATGTTCATGACCTAAAAAATTCTCCACATCAATCAAATGGGATACATAATCATTATTCCAATTTATAGAAGAATACCTCCTACCGAACTGATGTTATTAATTTTCTATCATGATATATCATAGATAGATATAAATATAGATTAAAAAATATATATTATATTATTATACTTAATGAATTATTATATCACATATACCTCCATAATTTAAATTCTATGGTAATATGATAACATCACTCGTGTGTACAGAAGACTACCACCTCATAAAGCTATGTAATTCCATCACACATTACAATAAAGTAATGGGAATGTATTTAATGAAAATATTTGATATATATTACCAAAAAATATATTGGAATTATAAAATATTACTTAATATTTATTCATTTCATTCTAATCTAAAATTAAAACTGTGTTAATGCATACGTACATCAAACCATCTCCAAGAATAGTGTATTTATTTTTTATCTATAACATTAATAGAATACTATAAATAAATTTTTATTGAATATATATGATATTTTTATCATGATAAAAATTATTTATATGATGTAACCATGATAAATGTTAGATGACCATATTTAATAAAGCAAAACATACATGAAAAACAATATGTTTACTACACAGTACACAAGTTTAACAAGAAATTGTTAAGAAATGACAATAAAAGGTCATATATAAATAATAGATGGTATTATAATATAAATATAATTATTTATTAGATGTATAATAAACTTATATTTATTATATAGGTGATTCTAACATGTAATATGGATTCAAGACTTTTGGAAATGGATTTCTTCTTCACTTTTCTTCTCTATGAAACACATATCATATTCACCACATTATTATTTAATGTGGAGTATATAATACACACGAATATATTTTATGAGTTTTATAATAACAATTACGAGTAATTATATATCAAATTTATCATCTCAATTTCATGGGGTTTATAATTCAAATTTTACCCAAGCCTAAGGTATTTTTGTCTCAATTTTCATTCTTTGAGACATATGTTGTCTTATGAACCTATCTTGTTTTATAAGGTGTATGTAATTAATCATTGACTTGTAATATCAAAAATAACATTATATTAGTGATATATAATGGTTAATTTAATTTTATTATTTCATGGGGTTATGATTCAATGTTACCAATGTGGTAATTATTTTAGGATACTATCTCATCATCTATCAGGATTGTATATGTTTATTATTCTAATGATAAAATCATATGATACATATCTCAAGAAAATCCCGAGTTTTATCATAATCATTTTATGTCATGATAATAAATGTTTTCCCTTCATTTTCCTATCTTTATGTATTATATATTTTAATAAATCTTTATTTACCAAAAAAACTAGATAAATATCTCTATTTAGTAAAAAACTAAATTTTCATCCAAAACCATGTTTCCTATATATTTTTTCAATTTTTTTATTAAATTATTTTATAAATTGTTTTTAACCATTTAGTAATTTTTAATTTTTTTAATAGAATCATCATATATTTTTCTAAATAATTCTTATTTGTATTTTACCAAAAATATGAAAGGAATATTGATTTTAATGTGTATGAAATTTCCCACCCTCTTGACCAATCAAAGTTTTAAATTTTCCATTATAATTTTCAAATATTACTTTGAAGGAAATGTATATTGAAATATTTTTTTATTTAAAAGAGTGTTTTTCAAATTGGAAATGATATTTCCACATGAAATGTTTATAAATGTATTTAAATATTTGTTTTTAAATTTCTAATAAAATTTTTAATGAAAAGGATTTTGATATTTTTTAATATTTTAAAAAATAATTTTCAATGTGAAAGTTTATTTTTCATAATAATCTTTTTAAATGATTCTTAATGTATCCTTCATAAATTTAGATGTTTATTTTAAATGAGCTTTATTTTCAAAAAAAAATTTATTAAACATTTTATTCCACGTATAAGGACTATTTTTCTAAAAAATGATCCAAGTGATATATCAAAATCATTTTCTATCCATGATGCCATAGTTTAATTATAACACCCCACGATTTTATGGTATGTATCTTCTCAAATAATTTCTACTCATTCGATAGCTTACATTGCAAAAAAAATTATTTCATAAAGTATAAATCATATAAAATCACATAGAGAACAAAAAACAATATTTATTAATAGATAATGAATTAAATATGAGGTTTTTTCTAGAAATTAAGGAACATATTCCAATAAAATAGTAACATGACCTTTAAAAGGGTAATGTGACCCTTAGAAATAGTAATTCGGCTTATAGATTATTTAACTCACCATTATAAGTATATTTAAAATTTATGTATAATATAAATGGTAATATTATATAACTAAATCTTTGTATATGTAAATAAATGTTTTAGAAATTATTAATTATGTATTGATATTTTCATAAAATATAAATGTTTATTTTCATTTTTATAATTAATATAATGATTTAAAAGATTTTTTTCTTCATAAAATAGAATCTTAAATTAATAATTTTATGTCTTAGGATTATAATATAATTTTATAGGACCTTAATTAATTCTCTAAAGTGTTTTAAGATCAGTTATAATTTCAAAATGGGTAATTTTTAATTAAGTGATGACTTTAATTAAAAATTAATATTCTCACATTTAGAAAATAATTTCCATAAAATGGTGTTCATTTATGATATGTACATCTCTAAAAATGGTTAGGATAAATTTTTGGTATTTTTATAATATATTTGTATTTTTGTGAATAGTATAATATGGTAATTTATGGTATATATACATTACAAGTTCAATACACTATTCCTTGAGTCTGGGCCGATATATGCACCACTGTTTTTAACTCACATACACCATGTATTTTATTTAGTCACTATAATAATCCCTATTTCTTGTCTTGATACAAAATAATAAAATAATGAATAAGATATTCAAAAAACACCCCTCTCCTCCCTTATAAATACCACCCTAATAACCTATTCTACTAACACCACTGATTCCATGAGTATTTTCCAATTTATACCAAATAATATTCCCATTCCACCACCACGTATATTATCCTTGGTCTCAACAAATGAACAAAATCAATTTCCTTACGAAGGTTCTCAAGGAGAAGTATTCCAGACAAAATTCCTTTTTCATTCTCGTTCAATTTCTTTTAATTTATTATATTCTTATTCTATCCTAAAATATTCTATCAAAACAATCATGATAAATCAAATATCATATATATACTATAATATTTTTATCATTATATAATATTCACAATCAATCCCTTTCTCCCTTCCCTTGCAAAAAAAATCAAAACATCATTAGTGAGGTGTTGATTTACAACCTTCATGGAAGACTTTTTTATATATTTTAATATCTACTTCAATGATGTTCATAAAACCACTTTTATGGTTATAAAAGGCTATAATATATGTAATAAAACTTTTTTTTGTTTATAAAACCATTATAAGTATATATATTATGAATTTATAAGGAAAAACTAGTTATTGGTGATCGAAAAAACACCACAATATTCTAAATAATTATCATTAAGCTTTTATCTAATGATTCATCCTCATAAAAAATAATATAATTAAATATATTGCCATTAAATTTTCTTAAAATTAATTAATAACATACAATTTCCATTCTAGAAAACTATTCCCATTTTACATGATTTTTTATACACATATGAAAGTAAATAGACCTTGAAACAATGGAAACAAATGCCCTAGAATGATACAATTTTATGTTATTACTCATCAAAAAGGCTATAAATGATATTAATAAAATTATAATAAATAAAATAAAAATATATATAGTAATTAAATAATTAATTTTTTATTTAATCTGATTATCCAAGACATTTAGATCATTTGCAGAGCACATTCTAACATAAGGTAAATGAATTTGTCTCTATTTCCATTTCAATGAGACTTACTTGGTATTCTAAACCTAATCATTATTATGTAGTGTATATACTTCCCCTTTGAGATAATAATTTATTTGAAATTATATTTTTTATTAGAGAACCATATTCTTGTTTCATGGATATGATTACTGTCTTAGCCATATAAACTTTTACATGCAGTTTTTTTTTAATATTATGTTAACTGGGGAAATACTAATGGATATGTATCCTATACTCAATAAATATATTAAAAAGGCTTATTTTTATTGAATTAAATATATTTGAGAATACTTATTTGGACTTGAAGTGATGTCTGGGGCATGATATAGCCCCTCGATGCATCAACACGTCTCATTAGATAAAATAGTTTGTAACAAACCGTTTGTGTTTGTGTCCAAAAAGAAACAAAGTGATATCTAACCACTTATATGACGGTTCATGTTCCAGATTCATGAAATCCAAATAATAATAATTTTAGTTATTCAGTATTTAATTATTAATTTCCTTGAGGTTTTCAATTTGACCAAATCTATGGATATATTATCATTCTCAGTGTATTGATGGAATGTGTTTTCAGATTTAGTTACCTTTCCATAATGTCTATTCTTTATTGCCTATAATTAACTTATTATTTTTTATAAAACCCTTACTGAGTTTTTGACTAACCATTTTATTTGTTTCCTTCCTTAGGTTGTGAAGATTAAATCTTTGAATAAGTTACAATAATAACTTTATTTTAATTTTTTATGTTTAATTACCAATGTAATAAGGGAACCATGTCTATATATAGTTTATTCAAGACTAAAAAATTGATTTATTCTTGGTGATGTGAATTATTGAATATATACAACTATAATAAAAATACCTCATACTCTAGGCTACTGGGGTTGGGGTTATTACTGTTTCTATTAGAGAATTTTAGTAGAAACCTTGAGAATAAGATTAAGAATACATAGATTAGGGAATATAAAATTAAGATATACATTGATGATAGGCATTAAATAACGTCATATAATTTTGGTAAGGTATATATTACATGGGTATTTATAGAAATACATCTCTTTTTGTATACTATAAGTGGATGTGGTTCTAGAATATATGTACAAGGGTATCAACTCTGAAAAGGTGTCTTGGGCCTGCCTTAGGGTAACCTAGTACACAACAAAGGGCCTTACTATGAAATTGGTTTGACAATCCAGGGGTATATTATTAAGATAATTCACATTTTCATTAAAATCCATTATGAAGGATTTAAAATTAAATATGTCCCCAATTAAACCATTTTCTGATTATGAGATTATCAATGTATTAATTTTCAATTTATGTCAAGTATTTTTATTACTCGAAATTTTTCATCATGATTCATAACCTAATTTGGTGTATGTGATTATTTATAAATTTCACATAATATAAAGAACAGAATCAATACCCACATACATTTTAAGGATTTTACCACTGATCACGTTAACATAGTTAGTGTCGGAGCTGATACGATCATGACCATATTAGTATAGGATACCCAAGTTATGAAGAATAACCATACTACACATATGATTGATCATTTAATGCAATATAAGATCCAATATTTTAGTGGGACTACTAATTATGTGGTAGATGAGCAGTGGATCAAGTCATATTAAAATATATTTCCAACATTAAGATGAAATGAAAACAAAAAGGTTGTACTATTTCTATATCGTACTAAGGGTGATGTGGATAAATATTGTTTTTTGATCCAGAACATTAAGAAGGGAAACGAATTTGAAAACATGTGATGAAGAACTTTTAAGGAAACATTATTTGACAATTACTTCCCTCATGCGAAACAAACAGAAATGAAGAAAAACATATTGCTGAAAGAAAAGGGAATAATAGAGTGTTGCAGATTATGATGATACCTTTACAAGACTATACATGTATGATATAGATTACATACATGATTCAGAAGACAATATTTAACATTTCTTGGTGGTTCTTAATCCATGTATCTGAAGGTAACTCACTTCATAAACATTTTCATCATATAATGAAATTGTATTACATTCCATCAGAATGGAGAAGAAATTTTATAGGTCATATAGTATCAAATGAAATTAAGATAATAATATGTCTTCATATTACCATGGAAAATTTGATGCCTCAATAAAGAAAAAGTGAATGACTTAATTTACATTATGTGAAAATTATGGAAATAATTATCCTAAGAATTTCTTGAAAGGCATGGTAGTTTTCTATAAGTGAAGAGAAAAGGGTCATTGAGCTAATGAATGCATTGGGAAGAGACAAATCAATGATGTTCAATTCTAATAATGTAATTAAATGGGGAATTATTCAAATAAATGTCCCAAGAATTCAGAAAATATTTTATAGAAGTGGATAAGGTTAGATGACTAAGAATATACGATCACTACAATATAGGTTTATGTTACTAATAATGTGGTGTATGGTACTTTAATCATTTCCTCAAACCTAGGAAACTCTTTTCTTGATTATGAATCATCACATTATTTTATATCATACTTGGTTTCTGAGAAAAGTAGAAATTTACTTATTGATTTTATAATAGAGTTGTTAGTAAAAACTATAAAGGTATGTGTTCTTCCAATAAAGATGTGTTGGTCTATCCCTTTTAGGAAACATATATATGCTTTAGTTTCAAACCTTATCATCATACATATGGTTTATTTTTATATAATCA
Source organism: Viscum album (assembly GCA_963277665.1). Classification (NCBI taxonomy): domain Eukaryota; kingdom Viridiplantae; phylum Streptophyta; class Magnoliopsida; order Santalales; family Viscaceae; genus Viscum; species Viscum album. Next base: position 1,465,358,097 of record OY728139.1, read on the forward strand.
TGGGTGTAGACTTCATTTCAAAATATGATGTGGAAATCTATTGCAAGAAGAAGGAAGTTACAATTTTTGAGGAATATATAGAATCTCTTATCTTTAGAGAAGAAAGATAATCATTTGATTCATATCCAAATACACCTGAAATATGTATATTAAATGATATTCTTGGTTTGGAAGAGAAAACAACATCTAGGGATGAGGAATGTAATCTTAGAATAGAGGATGTGCCAATTGTGAAATAATATAATGATGTATTTTCAAGGTATTTATCTGGACATCCTCTAGAGTAAGAAGTTGATTTATCTCCTTATTTAATTCCCCGTGAAAGACCTATATCAAATACCACTTATAGAATGACATTGTGGAATTAGTCGAGATGAAGAAAAAACTAGAGGAATAGAGTGACAAGGGATTTATTACCCTAGTGTTTCTCTATAGGAAGACCATATTATCATTGTTAAGAATAATGATGAATCCATAAGGTTATTCATTGATTATAGAGAAATAAATCATGTTAGAATAAATACAAGTATCCCCTACCTCACATTGATGATTTATTTTATTAGCTTTAGGATCTCAATATTTTTCAAAGATTGACCTTTGATATAGACATCATAAATTTCATGTGAGGAAGATTGATATTCCAAATACAACATTTTGAACTAGGTATATAAATTATGGGTTTAAAATAATGCCATGTGGATAGACTAATGAACCCTATATTTTAATGAGCATAATAAACAATGATTTTCAATAATATATTCAAAATTTTGTTTTGGTATTAATAGATGATAACCTGATATTTTCCAAAAGATATTACGACTATGAGAACCACATTGTGGGGGGGGGGGGATGCCCTGGAAACTATTAGAAGAAAATAGATATATGTTAATTTTTGAAAGTGTGAATTATGGATTAAAAAATTTTCTTTTTGTGGCCAATGTTTCTCGAATGATGGAATCTTAAATGATCCTGTAAAGAAAAATTAAATCTAAGAATGTCCTATGAAAAAAACATAACTGAGGTACATAGTTTTATTATATTAGTAGGTTACTATTAGAATTTCATTCATAATTTTACAGGATTGTATAAACTGATAACCAAGCTCACACGTAAAATGGTTATGTTCATATGGACAGAAGAATGTAAAGAATGATTTCATGAATTGAAAAAAATATTATCCAATGATCTAATTTTGAATATTTCATCTAGATATGATGGGGTTGTGATATACAATGATCCATCAAAGAAAAGAAATAGAAATATCTTTATAAAAAATGATAAAGTTATTTCTTATGCATCAAGGTAGTTGAAGACATATGAAAAAAGTTGTCCAACTCATGATATTGAGTTAGTATCCATAATCTTTGATCTAAAAATATAGGGACACTTTCTCTATGGTGAATTATGTGAGATATATACATATCAAAAGAGTTTGAAATATATTTTCACATAGAATGAACTCAACATAAGGAAAAGGAGATGCCTATAGTTATTCAAAGAATATTATTGTTCAACACTCTACCACATAGGAAAGGAATAAAATTAAATCAATATTTAAACATGAAAGATCATGGACTTATAACCCAAATGAAGATTGAGAATGATCCTATGTTCATGGATATAGTATAGATGGATATTGGAATTGTTAAGTGAGGGGAAATGTCATTCCTTTTTCAAATTATTGCTAAACCATATTTACAAAAGAATATAAGAATCTCTCAATCAGATGATGATAATTTTTAAATGAAAATTAATGTTTTTAAGTACGGAAGATTTGATAAATTCAATTATGAAGATGGAGTTATATAATTTGGATAGAGGTTATGTCTTCCATCAGTACCTAATCTAAAAAAGGTACTATTAGATGATTCTCATAGCTCAAATTTCTCTATACATGCTAGTAGTACGAATATGTATAGAGATATAACGGAATCTTTTAGGTGGGATAACATGAAGTGGGAAATTGATGACTAATTTTCAATGTGTCTAGTTTTTCAAAAAGTGAAGGCTGAGAGACAACATTTGAGAGGAGTCATGCAATATCTACCTAATAATATGTGTAATTGGGATGAAATTACTATTGACATTGTCACATGACTACTAAGGACACCTTGAAGGAAAGATGAAATATGGGTAATTGTAGATCATATTACAAAGTTGGAAAATTTCCTCTTTATAAGAGAATATTTACTACATGAGTTCCTAGAAATAATCTATATTAATTACATTGTAAAAATTCATGGTGCACCTCTATCAATTTTGACCAACCAAGATCCCCAATTTACATAAATATTCAAGAAGATTATTCATAAGGATTTAGATATTGAGTATCATATGAATACTGCATATCACCCTCAAACTAGAGGATAGTTGGAAAGTATTATTCAATCATTAGAATATATATTTAGGGTTTTTCTCACTTGACGTTCAATGTATGTGGGATCAGTACTTACTTTTGGTGGAATGTTCTTATAATAATAGCTTCCATTCTAGTATTAAAATGGTGACATATGAAGCATTATATGTCAATAGATAACGAACTCAAACTTGTTGGGATGATTTGTTAAGAGCAATATTATAGGGAAAGAACATATTGAAGGAAAAATGATAAAGACAATGAAAATTTAATCTTGTATTAAAGAAAATGAATGTAGAAATAATATTTATACTAACAAACATAGAAAGGATGTGGAATTTCTAGTGGGATATCATGTATTTATGAAAGTATATCCATGTAAGGGTGTCTTAAGGTTTGTTAAGAAAGGGAAACTGATCCATAGGTATATCAGACAATTTGAAATTATGGAAATAATTAGAGCTATAACTTACCATTTTCCAATGAAACCAAGTCTCGCTAATATTCATGATGTGTTCCAAATTTCATTGTTAAAGATGTATGTTCTAGGCCAAACATGTGTTCTCACCTATAAAGAAATATAAATAGAACTTGATTTTTTTACTAGGAAGGGACTATCAAGATTCATGACACAAGGGAGAAAGTATTGAGAAATTATATGATTCAATTGGTAATGTTTCTTTAGAGAAACTGTAAAATTGAAGAATCAATGTCGGAACTTGAGGAAGTTGTGACGAAGAACGACACTAATAGATTTTGAATTCAATATTCATGTTATATTTGAGGATGAAATTATTAAAGTGAGGAAGAATAAAACACCCCAAGATTTTATGGTTAGTATCTTCTTAAATAATTTTAATTAATTGAATATATTACATTGCATAAAAAATTATTTCATATATTATAAATTATATAAATCACATATATAACACAATAAAAATTATAAATGAATAATAAATGAAATAATAGGGGTTTTCTATAAATTAAGGAACATACACCGATGAAATAATAACATGACCTTTCTAATAATCACTTTGGAATCGTAATTCAGCCAATAGAATCATAGCCTCATATTTGGACATATAAATATAATTTAGGAATCATTTAAATGGTAATAAGATATAATTATATCATTGTATAAGTAAGTAAATGTTTTAGAAATTATTAATTAAGTGTTTATATTTTCATAAAAAATAAATATTTATTTTTAATCTTATAATTTATATAATGGTTTAAAAAAATTTATTTTCAAAAAATAGAATCATAAATTAATAATTTTATTTCTTGTGGTAACTATATAATTTTATGAGACCTTAGTTAATTTTTCAATGTGTTATAAATCAGTTATAATTATGAAATTGGTGTTTTTTGAGTAAATAAATATTTTAATTAGAAATTAAATTTATAATATTTAGAAAAGTTGTTTTATAAATTAGAGTTCATTTTTTTAATTCTAAATATTGAAAAAAATTTATGGATGATTTTTTTGATTTTTCTAAAATACATGATTTTTTTGTGAATGGTAAAATATGGTAATTTATGGTATATATAAAACAAAAGTTAACAACACTATTCCTTGGTTCATGGATGATGTAAGCATCATTTTTTATAACTAAAATTCATCAATTACTGTATTTATTCATTTTGATCCTCCAAATTTCTTTTCTTGATCCAAAATAATAAAATAATGGATATGATATTTGAAAAAACATCCATCTCCTCCACTATAAATATCACCCCTCACCACATCTTCTCCTCACTCAAAAAACAAATTGTAAATTCTATACAATTTCTCACTAATATACATTCCAACCCACTCTCTCATGTCCAAGATCCCTTGGTAATAACAGAAGACCCAAATCGATTTTCTTAAGGAGGTTCTCGAGGAGATGAATTCAAGTGGTAAATCCTTTTTAGTTATCTTTCAATTTCTTTTAATTTATTTAATTATTGTTATATACTAACATATTATTTCCAAAAATACATGATATATAAATTATCATATATATGATAATTTAATTATGATAATGTAATATTTATCCTCCAACTTCTTATCCTCTCCCTTTCTATAAATAAAAACATCCTCTGTGTAGTGCCTATTTTCTGCCTTCCTGGATGACATGTTTCCATCTTTCAATCATTCATTCATATATGGTCATAAAAAAAATTTTTATAGTTAAAAAACACTATAATATAAGTATTTAAACATTTTTTAGATTCTAGAACCAGTATACCTATATAATATGAATTTATAAGACAAATCTTGTTTAGGATGATAAACGAACACCAAAATAATCTCAATGATAATCATTAATGTTTTATCTAATGATTCATACTCATAACATATATCTGAAAAAATATATAACAATTAGAAATTACTTAATTTCATTAATAATATATAATTTTAATTCCTATCAACTATTATCATTTTATAATATTTTCATTACACATATACAAGTAAACTGATCATGAAAACCAAGGAAACAAACACTCATGATGATAAACTTGTATCTTATAACTCATCATAAGGGCCATAAATAACTAAATAAAAATATATTAAATCAAGTAAATGTAAATTTTTTTATTAATTAATTAATTAATCTATTTAATCTAATTTCCCAAGATATTAAGATCAAGTACAGAATAAATTCAGACATAAGGTAATGGTCTTTATCTCAGTTTCCATTTCATTGATACTTAATTGGAATTGTAAACCTAATAATTATTATGTGATTTTTATACTACCCATTTTTTATCATTTTAAATTTTAAATTATATTTCTATTAAATAAAAACATTATTATATCATGGATATGATTATTATCTTAGTAACATACCATATTACATGTGGTGATTATTTTGAATGTTGGTTTGACTAAGACTATATTTATTAATCCATATCATATAATCAACACAGATATTGAAAAGGCATATTTTTATTTAATTAAATCTATTTATGAACAATTCATTAGAATTTTAGTGACGGGTGGGGCTCGTTATAGCCCCTCGATTTGTCGATGGGTCTCATAAGACAAAAAGGTTAGAGAAAAATGATTCATGTTTTATTCCAAATAGAATCAGGAGAGTATCTACCCACATACTTAAGATGACTTGGTTTTATAATGGTTCGTGTTCTAGATACATGAATTCCAAATAATAATAGATTTCTTTATTCAAAAATCAGTTATTACTTTCAATGAGTTTTTTACATTGAAAAAATCTATGGATGCATTACCATTATCAGTGTATTGATGGAACTTGTTTTATAGATTAATTACCCTACAATAATTTATATACAATATTATTTATATTCTAGTTATTATTGTTTTATATAACCCTTACTGATAATTTCATCTAATCCTTTAATTTTTCCCCTTCCCCAGGTTGTGAAGACTAAATATTTGAATTAGTGATAATAAGTAGTTTATTTTATTTTGTTATGTTTAATTACCAATGTAATAAGGGAGCCATGTTTTGATCTATTTTCTTTAAGACTACTAAACTGACTGATACATAGTTATGTGATCTATGGTATCTATTCCATTATAATAAAATAATCACCGACTATGGGATACTGGGTTTAGGGTTGTTACATTGATGTTACACATTATTTACATGGGATATGATGTAAAGAAATAATTATTATTCCTTCCAAAGATGGATTACATTTATGATGAATAAATTTTTATAAAACCCATTCCATTCTAAAAATTATTCTATGAAAAAATATTATATAAAAATTATTTCTTTTCATGGGTTTTAATATGACAATTGATTTATGAATCCCATTTATTTTCATGGGTTCTGATATGGTTAATGTGTTATGAATCCCATTTTCATTATTGATTTCTGATATGATGATTCATTATAATTTTTTGGTTCACTTATTTAGGGTAATAATTATTTTAAATTAGTTATGTTTTATCTAAGGATGACATTTATGTCATAACTAAAGACTGTGGTAACATTTCAACCAAGTAAGGTGGTTATATTATTTCCAATAATAAGAAGGAATTATATATCTCTATAATACATTGGGTAAAGATTTATAAGTCCTGAGATAAACAAGACTTGAATAGGTAGGGAACCCAATTTAGTAAGGGACTTTGTATAATGTGATAGTCTTAGTGATGAAACTTAAATACTATAATGGTTTAGGGAGTTAACACATTCCACTAATATTATTTATTCAACGAGCCTTATCTAATATGGAAATTATTTTATATATTTATTTTTATTCCATAATTCAATTTATATTTTCAATTATATACTCTTAGGGAACATGTCATTTATTTTTAATATGATTCATTTTTTATTAATTTATAATATTCATTCCAAGACTCAAGATTTCAATCATTGATATATAAGTTATTATTTTCAATTTTATGATCATATTCTCATTCCATTATTCTCATGTTATGTTTGTATAATTCCCTTGTTTACCTTTTCTGAGCATCTGATCTCAGTCTTTCTCATGTTTTTAAAGGGTTTCATGATAAGTATTATGCATGATATGTCGAAGAAGGTTTCTTATAATGATGGACTAACTAGGACACAATATAGGACTCTTATGAACTAGTTGTATATGAATTAATCATTATAGAGGAACTTTCCCTTTATGATTCACAGGTGTGTGTTTGTGTAATTTAATGAATATTCATCTAAAATATGTAATGTCAATGTATGTAACTCATTTTTTTAGTATTTGGTATTCGAGGGATGTTTTAGTTAACCATTGGAAACTAGGATGAGAAAATATTAGTCATATCCCTAGCAATATATCTAAGGTTATGTCTAGGGATATTTCTAATTATCATTATAAGGATGAGTCAAAATATATAAGAATAACATCAAATTTTGGTAATGGATACAACAAGTGGTATATAATAAATTACATCACTATCTAGATACAAAATGTGGATGTTTCTCTACATAGATTTACCTTGGGGTAAAAACTCATACAATTTTTCATTGATCATTAATTGATCATTACCTAGTTTATGAAAACATGTATTTTTACACACCTAGTTTGACAATCCATAGGGATATGCATTGGAAATTTACAAAATCATTACAAATCTTCATTATGGATTTGAATAAGGACTAGGAGTATCATAGGTTAATCCTAAGATATCATAGATTGAGAAGAAGGTGTCATGATTTAAACATCCAATAAGTGATTTATTATTAATATACAATTTCCCACAATGAATATTGTTTCTAAATATATACTTTATAGTTTTAGTCAATTGCATAAATGATACGGAATAAGATCAACATTGAATGTGATATATAATGTATTTATAAGAAAAACAATTTGATGATGACTAGAATGAAGGATATTATGGTCATTTGAAATTAGTTATCATGATATACAATTAAAATCATGAACTTTAAACAACTCTCAGATTCACCAATGATGATAAGGATAGATTTTGATGATATTTACGTTGGTGGAGACCATAGAGAATGGAATATTTACTTTCTTATATGTTAATAATGTGGGAGGAAGATAATTAGGAAATATATCAAATGAATGAATATATATTTTATGTGCAAAGAATAAGGACACATATTAATTGATTTTATAAGAAAAATGAAGACTTCACTTATGAAAAGGATTATAATAATGGGTTACGTATGGAATAATAAGTTTTTTAATGTTATAAATGTGGAAAAATTGTTATTAAACAAATATATTTCCTAGGGGAAAGCTCACAAATAGGATCATAATGGTGGAAAATAACTTTGTTTTGTATTTTATGAGGGAGATAATACATATGAAATATGAACATAAAGAGGGATACTAGAATAAGACGGTGAATCATAGTTAATGGTTTAACAATTAAGTAAAATTAATGATTTGTTTATGTATTGGAATTTAGTTATTATTAAATGTATAAGGGGTGTTCAATATAAGTTTTTTGTTAAGGATTTTCTAGAATATATTTAATGGTAATAATTACTAGGAAAATTAATTTAATATAATGGTTACATTTTATGGAAAACACATGGTTAATGGGAGAAATCCCTTAATATGAACTTAGTGAGAAGAAAATTATATTTGGATATAAATATAATATATATGAATAAATATAAATGTTTAGTATTTATTATAATGTAAAATAATAATTATTTAGTTAAAAAGTGTTTTATGTTATTATTGATGGAGTTTATAACCTTTTTGGATTTATGGAATATATTAAATAATCTATGAAATTATCAAGATAGTGTTATTTGTTTAAGTAATGTTTCTTTTCATTAACACCTGAGGATTATTCCGGATATTAACATATTTTAAGATAATATATGGCCAATATATTCACATATTTAGTATGTGATGTTAATTGATACTTTATGATATTTGGGGGATTAATATTAGGTTGATTTTGGTAAATTTAGTGACCTTATTTATAAATATTGAATTATTTTTATGAACTAATGTTATCCATTTATGGGATGTTTTAAGTTGAAAATATGATGTGGTTTTATTGAATAATTTATTAATTCACTATATGAATATTTGTTTATATTTCATATCCCGTAAAAACTTTTATATTTTGATTATAACTATAGATATAAGGAATTTGTTTTCATTATTTATGCATCTTATTATATATTTCTATTTCATGAAAGAAAAAAATCATCTATTAGTATAATATATGATGTTGAAAAATGATCAAATCATAAATGAAGGATGTGATTGTGGTCCCAAAATTGAATGAAATCAACTATGTATGTCTTCTGAGGAAAATTCATCAATATTTTGAAAATGACATTGAAGTAAAATATTATATGTTTAACTTAATTTTCGATGAATGAGTGTCATTTTTACCTATCACGTATTTGTGGGGTTTTGGTCATTATCTTTCACATGACCATGATCCCTATCACTCTATATTAGTATTTTGGCATTATTTTTCTCTTCCATATAAATATTTTCCTTTCCTACCAATGTTCTCCTACAAAGAATATTGGATATTTTTTATTATAGGTGTCCATAAAAAATAGTTTCCTCTTTTATCAAGAGGAATTTTTATTTAATCTTATCACGATTTGGGTTTTCCACAAATGGATTTTTTAATGTTAAACTATTTATTACCAAGAAAAACGTTATAATTATGAGGGAAAAAGTTATTAATGTGAGAAAATGTCAATTTCCGAGACATTGTGATTTTTATTAAATAAATTTAATCATTTTGGTAGTTTTTGTTATAAGAAATAATGAGATATTCTTTCATTACACGTAATACTATTTTTAACATGCATATATGCAAAACAGAGATAAAAAAAATAAGAAATATTATTAATATGTTATTACTTTATATTATGTTTATCACATAGAAGTTGTTATAGTGGTTATATATAGGATTAACTAAATTATAAGAATATGTGATTAGAAATTCATATAAAATTAATTATTGATTGGAAAATTATATATTAATTTAAATAAAAACCAATTTAATATAAAGAAAATAATTTTCTGGAAAACAATTTTTATGTATCAAAACATGTTTTCTTCAATAAATTAAACAAATTATATTTGTTTAACGATATAAATGGAATTTATATATTATATATTCAATATATTTTTAATATTCATCATATGTTTTCTCGTGTAATGAGATAAAATAAATGTAATTTTATGATTAAGTAGTAAATATTAGTTTTGCTGTTTTTTTAGTAATTATTTTAAAATTATTTTCTTCAACTTTTAGAAATAAAATTAGAAAGTAATAAAATAAAAATTAAAATCATAATTTAAAAATTATATGTCCATTATTTTTTAAGAATATTATGAATTTCGTTCAGTTAATGGTGAAGATACAACTTTTTATTAATTATATGTATTTTCATTTAAATAATTAAGAGGATAAAGATTACTTTAAAATGGTTTTAAATGTATAATTAGTCAAATTATATATCTATTAATCTGTAACAACCCATGTAATAATAGAAGAAGTATTATTAATATTTATTTACAATTATTAATTATATATCAATTAATTTATAAATATCTTATATTATAAATCTTGTTTTATGGTTAAAAATAATATTTTTCTAAAAAATTGTTTTATCACCATTTAATGGTGAAATGGTTTTGAAACTAAATATTTTCACATTTATAAATTATAATTGACAAAATAAAATTATTATTTGAAATAGTAATATCACAATTTACACCGGTTAAATTTTTTGTATTTGTTTACAGGTTTTATGTTTTTATTAATAGTGAAAAAATACTGCATTTTAAATAAAAATTGAGTTTTCATCAAATTTATTTATAGAGTTGAATTATAAATTTGAATTATATTAAAGTATAGTAAGATCATGTTTTCTCATTTAATCCAATTTTTTTAATTTGAATAAATTTCACATTGAAATATGATATTGAATCATTTTGAACATTTGAGCATTTTGACATTAAAAACTTAATCTCCCTTTCTATGAAAGGGATTAAATTTAAATTAATTTTTGTAATTTAAATGTTTTAAATTTTTAAAAATGAATTCCATATATGGAATCATAATGTTCATATTTATTAAATATGTCCCTTTTAGTTTTGGAAATTATGAATAAGGACTTTAGTAATTTGTTTTATTAACACTGTTAAGGGTAAATCGGGTAATTAAGGGTAAAAATAAAACTATAAAATTTCTCTAACAGTTGTTCTAATTTTATTGGATTCTTTTTCCTTGCCAAAATTATCTTTAGGTAGAAATTATGTCACACCCAGACCCAGTTAGTTAATCTTTTTAAATTATTTTAAATATTATTTTGTGTTTCGGGCTTTCTTTCACTATTATGCTGTCAGCCCGCATGGTTAGGAGTAATTGTGCAATGACCAAGTAGAATGTGTAGTAGGTCAGAGTCATCATGTGCAACTTGCACACGATTTATAAACACCGCATGGTAAGTGTGATTTTTGACCATGTGAGTGGGCAGTGCTGGGTGGCGCAGTCTGAGAGCAGTTTGCTCAACCGTGTGTTAATTGAACGCGAACCCCACAACTACCCGGAGTTTGGAAAAATTAAATAATTAAATTTGTTAGTAAAATAAATAAAGTGGAGTGAGGAGAAAATAAATAAATAATAAAAACAAAATAGAACTTCAGAAAAAAAAAGGTTGGTAATAATATTTGTAATAATATTATAGTTATTATTATTATTATTATTTTAAAAAGAATTATTATTATTATTATTATTATTATTATTAAAAGAAGGATGAAAACCCTAACCTGCATGTCTATCCCCCCTCTCAACTGTAGTGGCCAAGCACCCCCCTTCTTGTTCGACCTGTTTGATGCTTCGAACCCCTCCCGGTGGCCTCCTCCTATTTGACCAGCGATTTTCCTCTCTAACACCACCTCCCCTTCCTATTTCCCCTACATACTGAAGCCCCTGGCCTCCGAGACTCCCCCTCCTATTCAGCTAGAATTCGCACCTATACTCTAGATGGACTCCCTCTGTGATGGAACCCTGTTTCTGGCCCCTTCTCATTTGGTTGGCCGGGCTTCCGGCTCACGACCAGCTCCCCCTTTTTGATGCGAACCCCTGCTCTGGAAACCATCTCCTATGGGGTTTTCTAGAATTTTTGTGTTTTTATCAAATCAACCAAACCCCATTTTCCTTAGTTTGTGTTTTACATGTTTTTTTCTCAGCTTGAAGAGTAATTATATTGGTCCTTAGGGTGTTTTCAACCTTATTCGAGTGATGTGTCATGTTCTCACACCGACCGGTAGGTGTTTCTATGCCAATTATTTCAATTTTTTTCCATGTTATTCTTGTGTTTTAGTACTTAATTATTAAACCTTGATCCACACTTATAGTACAAGTGTAATTAGTTTGTGGTAATGAGTTATCATCGGTTTAACTTTCCAAAAATAGGGTATAACATTTCCTTCCATTCATACTTCTGTTTTTGTCTATGCAATTGTATCTAGATAACTAGAATTATTATGGAAACGGTTTTCTTAAATGTTTTGAGTATGGTTAATGCACCTTCAATTTTGTTTTGCATCATCCTTTTTAGGGTCTTTTCATTTGTGTGAGTCCTTGGTACTTTTTGAATGTGTTTTGGTCTTTCCCGACTTAATTTTGGGTATCTTTTGTTATTATAGTGAATTTATGGTAAACGACCCAGGGCGCGCACACATATACTTAAGGTATATTTATATAATATATATGTCCTCAGAGTATTTATTCCTTCATGGAGTTGGGAATACATGCACAGGATTATAAATATATGTATATTTATATAGGTGTGTGCATGCAAGTGAGGGTTGATTGTAAATGGTCATCACCTTTTTCGTCATGTGCCAAAGTGTTAGGCATAAACCTATTCTTCCGTAAGGTACGAAAATACATGATTTTTCTTTACAGTACATTTCATTTGACGTTTGATGCTTATTTAAATTTATACACTTGTTTCGCACCTATATGATGCTCCAATTAATATTATTATGATTTTTTTGAAGTTGTAATGTTTTTCCAAAAATAGGTTTTTATATGAATCTTGGTTTATGTCGTTGTGAAATGTTCCTACGATTTTTTCTAAAAATGTAATTGGTGTTCCTTAGATGAAATTGTATGGTTTAGTGGGGTTTCCCCATTAATTTTTTTAAATTTATTTGGATCATGTCCTAAACTCTACATGTGAAACCCGATGTTTTCCTCTTTATGTGGTTTTGTGTCTATTTTAGTAAGGTATTTTTGGTTTAATAATATGGTTTGGATTTTATAAATGAGTGAATAATGGTTTTGAGTAAAAAACAATGAGGTCCTATAATGTGTTGTTATATGTGTTTTGGAAAACAAGGTTTATAATGCATTATTTATGGTTTGAACATTTGTTCTAAAGCATGATTTGGAATTTAATGTTGTTTTGAAAACGGGTTTTAAACATTTAGGGTTTTAGCATGTTTTGGTAAAAGTGTGTTTTAGAAAATACATGTTTTTTTGAAAAAATATTTGCATGTTTTGGTTTTTCTAACCTTGTTTGTTAGAAATTATGTTTATTACTATTTTTGAAACATTTTTAAAAGTTTTGGTAAATTGTTTAATGAGGTAAAGCTAAAGGCCCGTTTGGTATCTTTGAAATAGTATATTGGAAAACCTCTCATTGGTTAGGTATCTTGCCTCGTCGATTGATCATGAGGCAAGAGTGTCCTCGGAATAGATTGAAGGTATGCCTTCAGGATGAGTCACATGTATAGTACATTCTGGTCTTTCTCTAAGATCCTAGGTTTTTTGTGATCCGTTGATATGGTAACTATTAGTACAATTACCCTGGCTATGTGTAGATTGATACCCATGAACCTGGTTTTTGTGTTTTGTTGGAAACAATTGTACGTATGGTTGGTTTTTCAAAGGATTCAACGTTGATATTTTGAATGTTTTTTTGTGTGATCCTCATTATTTCATTACTTTGTTTTTGAATTATAAGGTAAATGGAATTCTGATTGTTAATTTTCAAAATGAATTATATATATGAAAACCTTATTTTTATAACTTTAGTTCAATCTAGTTTTATGGGTCTATTTTGGAATTTGGGAAATGCATGGATTATGTGGTTCATTTTTGGCATCCCTACTGAGCATTTTCATGCTCATGCCTATCTTATCTTTTCATATGCAGGTTCAGTTGCTTGGTTGAGGTTCTTGTTTCATATGCCCATGTGAGTCAGGTTGTTAGTTATTGGTGGTGACCAAAAGGTCACATGGTGGTATGTGCATTCATGTTTTCTTGCTGTTGCTAGTTTTTTGTCTTTGTTTTATTTTATTTTATTTTTTGTTTTTAATTGATTTATTTTTCTTTATTTTATGGGACAAATCATTCCCATCTATTTAGTTTTTGATGCCAGACACTAGTTTCTATCCTGAGGGGATCATGAATGCCCATAAAGAAGTTTCACGAACTGGATCAGATGACCAGTTCAGGTTCGACCTGGTATGGTTTGTGAAAAATGGTATCCTAGGAGACCCTTGATATTTGGGATTTATGGTAGATGTTCATTAGGGTTTTTTGGGCTTAAGAGAGAGGTTACGTATCGATGCCTGACCACCACCACTCATGACGAGACTAGAGTTACCAGTGGTAGTCTGGGTTTAGAGACTTTTGTCTTGGATTGTTTTGGATTGAGGGATTACAAAGGAGGAGAATCAGTTCACATTGCGACCTCACATAGGGTGGTTACCCATGTGAGTTTCAAGTTCTTGGATTAATATCTTCTTAGAGTTATTCCACACTTGGGGAATGGCTCACCACCTTATCACCTAGTTAGTTATATTCACTAGTTTCTCATTCCAGTGCGTTGTATTTAATTTTAATCTTGGATGATGTGAGTGTTCATTAAAAGTGAAATTGATTTTTAAATGGAAAAGTGTTTCTTTTAAATTGTTTTGAAATTTGGTGAAGTGGGTTTTAAAGGGAAAGTGTTTCGATTTGGAAGAAATTTGGTGTGTGTTTGGATTTGATAAGGGAAAGAGATGTTTTAACCTTGTAATTCTTTATGGGGGTCACATGTGCATGGGTATATACAAAGAGTGTGTGTGTGGCACTTGTTTGTAGACAATGTAAGTGGGATTGAATGAACTCACATGTGACAGTTTATAAGGCACCATAGATGGGATTTAAAAATTTAATAGAAATTAAGATATTTGTAAAGGAAACTTTTACTTGTGTTTGTTTATTTTTGTCTTGTGGGCATATTTCCTTTGGCTTGGGCTGTAGATTTGATTAAGATTTGGTTTGATGTCGATCGTCGTTTTATTTTTCAGTTGTTTCTGTGTATTCCCCTAAAACGGTCGCTAATTTTTCCAATGAGTAATGACCGATATTCTGTTATTTTCATGTGTTTCTTGTGTATTGAGGTAATCAAAGTCAGTTAGAGGTAGTTGTGTGGTTGGAAATGTTTTAGTAGGTCTTTGGGTTGCTAGGAACTCTAGAGGGTGTTAAAGTTTGTAACGTCCCAGAGTTATTTGAGGGTTTTTTTCTGAACTAGTAATGATGAGATGTGTCATCGTCGTTAATGTTTTTTGTGTGATTAATGGTGGATGACTTTCACGATGGTACCCCATCTAGAAATAAGTGCATGAAGGAATAACATGTAACATCCTAGGTAAATAAAGAATAATACATTTTCATATTTATTAATATTTACGAATTAAAAATTAATTTTACTTTAAAGGGGTTACTATGTTCAATAGCGTACCTGATACGCAACAAAGAGTTTCTTTGAAATCTTACGTTGCACACTAGTAATAAAATAATATTATTTTAAATGGTAGTTAACACATAGCTATTGTATTGGCGGGAATGGATAGAAATATCTGAAATATGATTATATATGTTTTTTAAATGTTTTTACATTTATCCAATAAAAGATAAAGGCTTCAAATACGGAAAGAATTCAATTTTAGGCATATATACCCTAATTTTCACTAAAGGTTCACTTATTGCCTTTTGATGTCAAACCATCATTAAATATAGATTTGGTCACTCTTATACATTCTATTGGACTAAATAAAACTCTTCTTTAGAATCAGGACATCAAAATTTACTTTGTGTAAATTTTTGGTATTTTTCCGATAAAGTTCATTTTTTAATGAATAGTGAAAAATGTTTTATTTTAATTCAAAAAATCTTTTTAATATAATTTTTTATATAATTACATTATATTTTGAATTGGTTTTAAAGTGAAATTAAAATATATTATTACCATTTAATCCAATAGTGGTCTTTGAAATTAATTTCACATTGAAATTGGACTTAAACTAGTGACAATCTTTTGATACTTATTGTTTCATAAAAACACTCTAGTTGTTCTGACAATGGGAATTAATTATTAAATTAATTAATGAAACTTATATGTTTTGAATTTTGTAAAATAGACTTCAATTTTTAATTCGGAATATCAAATATAGCTTAGGGTAAATTTTTGGTAATTTTCTGA
The DNA here is from genome assembly GCA_963277665.1 of Viscum album. NCBI lineage: Eukaryota > Viridiplantae > Streptophyta > Magnoliopsida > Santalales > Viscaceae > Viscum > Viscum album. The sequence continues at coordinate 1,465,374,405 of OY728139.1, forward strand.
AAAACTTCAATTTTTGATGAATAGTGAAACCACTAAGTGGTAGTTAAAGAAACTGGTTTTTTCGTTTAAATGAAACTTTACCACTTCTGTGATTTGAATTTCAAAAATCCGACATACATGGTTTTCATTAGAAGTAAAATGTGGTTCAATGGGATTAAAATAATTTTTTGGTGAATAGTAACTTTTAGGTTTATTAATCACTATTAGAGGTAATTAGTGTAGTTTAAGGTAAAAATAATGTTTTAATGATATGAAATGACCTATACACATGTCCTACCCTTATTTTGAGGTGTCATGGCCGACCAAGACAATCCATGGGTCAACTTGGGGACCCCATGGAGCCACTTTGGTAGGAAAATGACATTAATAACTTTTTATTTAATGTTAAAATAAAAATGTCACAAACATGAGATGTTTTACTAAAACAATTTTCAAATGGGGATATACAAGTCATAATTTTAACTATAAACATTAATTTTAAATCTAAAATTATTTCCAACAACATGATATTTTTTATATAATTTTATACATTAAATAAATTAGATTATTTATGACACCATGATGATGTTGCAATTACCTCATTATTTAACGATTTAAATAAAATGAAACAATAATGTTAAATCTAAGACCTACAATTGTAAAAAACCTACTGGATGGGTGGATTTAGAACCCTTATCACATTATAATCTATATTTATAGTTGTGGGACCTTTTTTATCCGAAAATCATTTTATAATAAAGTATCTTTTCTTAACCTTCCAAGAGTGCCCCTCCTTTTCTCTTATAAAAGGCCCCCACCTCTACCACCTTACCCACACCTCTCAAGATTTTGGCTTGGCGAAACCCTACCCATTTTGTCTCTCCACATCCCTCTATTACTCCTAGAAGCCTCACATTGGGCAGAAGTCTTCCCAAGGAAGCCTTTGAGCTCAAATCAAAAAGAGTTTCATGTTTTAAAGGTAGTGTCTTCTCTTGTGTTCTTTTGTTTTATTTTGCTTCTACAACCCCCTAAACTATTTTTATTCGTTTATTTTGTAAAAAATCCTGTATATTAAATATAATAGGATATTTTTATAATAATTATTTGAGCTACACTTACACACAACTACATCTAATGGTTAAAGAACATACTGCTTCTGGGGATGGTGAATTTCTGCCTCACGAAACGATGATTGTTCAATATTCTTTTAACGCCTTCAAAGGTGGCCATTAAGATGTCACTATATTTATATATGATATATATTATGTTTAGGTTTTCCTTATTCTTCTGTATTTTTCATTTGTGGTATACCTTTATGGCTTCCATTATGGGTATACGCGTTATCTTTATTTTAGGAAGTGCGGACTACCGCCTCCTCAAAGTGATTTGATCCTTTAATGTCATATGTGGGATGTATAAAGAATGGATTTAAAGTTATTATGTATGATGTATGTTACATCTAAATGATGAACATAATTCTATAATTAAAATATACATACCTCTCATTTAGTTTTAATTCCATTAATATGACATCGAAATGAAAGTAGCGTTCATGCGTACGTACGGCTTACCATCTCCATGACCAGTGCCTTTCATTTATTACCTCTAAATTATTATGTAATATTATAAATACATGTATATTCTGGATATATATGATATATATGATATCAAAATCATGAATATCATTCTGGATATAATGAATCTTTGACCACACGAACAACATGTAATTGTAAGAAGTCCAATTTTGACTTAAGAACCAAATATAGACAAAAGAAACATTGTTAACTTAAATGATTACATAATGTTTATAACATGGTAATAAGTGATATAAAAGTAATAATGAACTTTAAAAAGGTTCTTAAGAAAGTAAAATTATCTCAAGTTTATTATTCAGGACATTAATGAACGATCGAGTCAAGTCGGACCCGAGGTAAGGGACATCGTCTCAATCTCCTTTCATTGAGGCATATTTCATTTTATACACAACTTTATTTTATATGGTGTATAAACCCCTTTGACTTTTACTTTTATACAAAAGGAATCTTTTTCTATGAAGCGTTTTACTAAAAAAAAGGAATGTTTCTTTTAACGTACGTGGTGGGAACAACCTTTTCGACCGCCGTGAGTATTATTTGGTCTTTGGATTCCTCAACAAGGCGTAATGTTTTTAAAATGAAATAAATACCATATACTCTTTTATGTATTTTGGTATTGAAAATGGTTTTTATAATGGATTTGTTATGTCAATATATTTAAGTGATATATTGTGATCAATGTGTAGAAATTTATCTTTCCATTATATTTGTTTTATGTCTTATGATTTTATAATGGTAATTGGACATTTTACGGGTGGTTATGTGATGAACCATATGACGGGTGGTGCCGTGAATACCAGGACGGGTGGTTACGTTATAACCTCCAATGCATTGGGTATGGAAGTCAGCCATATGGCTATTCCATTAAGTTATATGTGTGGAAGTCGACCATATGGTTATTCCATTTAAGTATGCTTATGTCCCAAGTAACCTTTATATGTTATGTTATCTTTATATGAGTTTTATGGTAATCTTTTGGTTACAAAAGGGAAAGTAATGATCTTTTATTCAGTAAAGAGTTTTTACTACTTCATAAAGGTGAAAAGTATTACTTTGATAAATTATACATGGTTTACTTGTTTTTTTGATAAACTAATAGTTTTCATTCTTTGTGTATCCTTTACTGAGCTTTTTATGCTTACCCCAAGTTTTTGAAATGTTTTCCACATGACATAATGTGGAATAGGTTCAAGGATGGGATCAAGGAATAGTCATTCTATCTAAAACATGGAACTAGACATGTTTCTTTTTTAGAGTTTTTATTTTATGGAAACTTAGTAGAAGTGTCTACTTTGCAATATTTTGAGATGTAATAGTTATGTCCTAATTCTCTAAAAATCTAAACCATAAAAGATCGTCATTGTGAATTATTCATTTAATTCAATATTAAGTAAGGATTAAGGTCGGGGCCTTATAGTTGGTATCAGAGGTCTGTTTAGACAACTTTAGGAGTTAGAAAATTGTTAAATTATAAGTTAATTTATGGTATGACTGAAATGATATAGCATTTAAATATTACCATGTTGCTTCGCCTAAGATATTTCTGTGTTCAGAATGGTTTTCTGTAGAGGAAACAAAGCAGCTATGTTGGGACGACATCAGGAGGAAGACAACCTTCCAAATCAGCAACCTGAGATGGTCGGAATCCGAACTGAACAGTTTGTTGCAGTGATGGCACAGTTGACTCAGGCTATAAATGGTGGTGGTATCCATGCACGAGATCATCCAGATCAACCGCAGAGGAACATGTCAGTGGTGGAACATTTCATGAGGCAACATCCCCCATCATTCAGAGGATCATCTGACCCCGTGCAAGCTGAGGGGTGGATTAAAGCACTAGAAAAGATTTTTGATGTCATGGGGTGTTCAGAACATCAAAAGGTTAGTCTTGTTGTTTACCGTTTTGAAGGTGAAGCTGACCAGTGGTGGTCGATGGTGACAAATCTCAGGGATAGTGATGAGATTGATGATCTTCACTGGGACGAATTCAAAGGTATGTTTTTGAGAAATATTTTCCTAAGGTGGTTCTTCTTAGGATGGAAAAACAGTTCCTATAATTGAGGCAGGAGGATGACTTAGTGGCTGCTTATGAAGAAAAGTTCACTCGATTGGCAAGGTATGCTCCAAACATCATACGAGATCTTGATAGTAAAATCAACCGTTTTTACTCATAGTTAAATCCAATGTATCAAAGGGCTTTCGCTTCTCATGAGTTCAAAAGTTATGAAAAACTTGTTCGATGTGCGGAGAAGGTGGAAATGGAGTTTGCCGATGATCAGGTGCTCTTTGACAAACAATAGAATAAGAGGTCCAATTGGCAGGCAAAGGGGAAGAATTCATCAAATAAGCAAGGAGGTAAGAAAACCAAATATCCATCCTATGAGAAGTGTGGTAAAATGCATCCTAGATAATGTTTATCCAAGTCTGGAAAGTGCTTTAGATGTGGTAAGTATAGTGATATTGCTTGTAACTGTAAGGAAGATGATCAAGTAGGCAATGAAAAGCCAACGGTAAGATATTTTAAGTGTAATGAAATGGGTCATTACACAAATGAGGGTCTAACGAAGAACTCAACTGGGGGAAAGCAGCCAAACTACAAGCAGAAAGGGGTGGTGAAATCCTTTGCAACTACTTCAGCAGATGTTGGGCCATCGAATGAAGTAGTATCAGGTACACTTTTTGTTTGTTCCGATTATGCCAATGTGTTGTTTGATTCAGGGTCTACACATTCATTCATTTCTGAGAAGTTTTCTAGTAAATTGGAAATTCCATCTCAAGATATGAATCCTAAACTTATGGTAAAAACACCCGGAGGAAACGTTGAGACAAAAAGGAATTATATGAACCTTCCTATCCTTTTATGTGGAAAGAATCTACCAGCAATCCTTATTGTTTTTCCTATAGTAGAGTTTGGTGTTATTTTGGGCATGTATTGGCTTTCTATTTATCATGATAAGATTGACTGCAGAGCTAAAATGGTTTCTTTTCAGAAATATTTTCAGTTTGTGTACAAGAATGAACCCTTGATTTTGATAACATATCAGGAAGTTGAGAAACTAGTAAAAGATGGAAATGAATGTTACCTTGCACAAATAGTTGAAAATAAAGGAACTGTTTAGATTAATGATGTTCCAGTGGTAAATGAGTATCTTGATGTTTTTCTTGATGAGTTTCCTGGTATTATTCATGATCGGGAAGTTGAATTTATTGTTGACTTAGTTCATGATTCTAAGCCAATTTCAAAACCCCCTTATCGAATGGCTCAAGTTGAACTTTTATAGTTAAAGAATCAATTGAAAGAGTTATTAGATAAAGTTTTCATTCGACCTAGAACATCACCATGGGGTGCTCCTATCTTGTTTTTTAAAAATAAAGATGGCTCAATAGAGACTTTTCATTGATTATAGATCCTTGAATAATATTAATATTAAGAACAAGTATCCTTTGCCTCATATCTATGATTTGTTTGATCAGCTCTAGGGAGCTTAGTATTTTTTAAAGATTGACTTGAGGTCGGGGTACCATCAGTTGAAAGTAAAAGAAGCAGACATTCTGAAGACTGCGTTCCGTAATAGATATGGCCATTATGAATTTGTAGTTATGCCTTTTGGGTTAACCAATGCACCTGCTGTGTTCATGGACCTTATGAATAGAATTTTCTATGAGTTCTTGGATAAGTTTGTGGTTGTTTTCATTGATGATATTTTGGTGTTTTCTAAAAGTAAAGAGGAGCAAGAAATTCATTTAAGGGTTATCTTGAAAACCTTAATAGAAAAGAAACTATATGGAAAATTCAGCAAGTGTGAGTTTTGGTTACAACAAATTTCTTTCCATGGTTACATTGTTTCAAAAAATGGAATAACTGTTGATCCTGCTAAAACAAAAGTTGTTGAAGAATGGACATGACCCACAAATGTATCCAGGATCTGTAGTTTCCTTGGTTTGGCAGGTTACTACTGAAGGTTTGTTGAAAATGTTTCATGAATATCTATTCCAATGACTAAGCTAACTCGGAAGGGTGTTAAGTTTATCTGGACAAAATAATGTGATGATTGTTTTCAGGAGTTGAAAAGAAGATTGGTGAATGCTCCAGTTTTGGCACATCCTTCCAGGAATGGTGGGTTTGTTATCTACAGTGATGCTTCATTGAAAGGACATGGTTGTGTCCTTATGCAGAATGATCAGGTAATTGCATATGCTTCACGTCAGTTGAAAACTCATGAGGTAAATTACCCTACACATGATTTGGAATTAGTTTCTGTTGTTTTTGCTCTAAAAATTTGGATGCATCATTTGTATGGAGTAAAGTGTGAAATATATACTGATCAAAAAAGTTTAAATTCTATATTCACTCAGAAAGAATTAAACATGAGATAGAGGAGATGGCTGGAATTAATCAAGGATTATGATTGTACAATTCATTACCATCCAGGAAAAGAAAATAAAGTGGTCGATGCTTTGATTCGATAAAGTATTTCTTCATTAGCAATGTTGCATTTGGAACATGATCATTTGGTTAAGGATTGGATGAACTTTGTCATAGAAGTTGTTGGTATAGGATGTCCTTCTGTTTTGTTTCAGGTATCAATGAAATCTTCTCTATCAGACAGAATTAAGCAAGCACAGAGGGAAGACAGTGGGTTGCAGAAAAAGGTAGAGCTGGTTCAGAAGGGTAAGTTGCCTGAATTTAACATTGATAATGATTGTGTTTTTAGGTTTGAGAAGAGATTATGTGTTCCTGGTGATTCACAGTTGAAGAATGAGTTGTTATGTGAGGCTCATAGTTCCCCGTTTTCAGTTCATCCTGGCATACTAAGATGTACAGAGATCTGCGGGAGTATTACTGGTGGGATGAAATGAAAAGAGATATTGCTGATTTTACTGTGAAGTGTTTGACTTGTCAACAGGTTAAAGCAGAGAGACAGTTATTGAAAGGGATGCTTCAGGCTTTACAAGTGCTAGAGTGGAAATGGGAGAATATATCCATGGACTTTGTTGTGGGATTACTGAAGACATCTCGAGGTAATAATGCAATCTGGGTTATTGTTGATCGCTTGACTAAATCTGCTCATTTCCTTCCTATTCGAGATACTTTATCTCTAGATCAACTTTCTCGATTGTATCTTAAAGAGATAGTTAGGTTACATTGATTTCCCATCTCCATTGTGTCTGATCGTGATACCAGGTTTACTTCTAACTTTTGGAAAGGCCTTCAGAAGTCGTTGGGTACTGAATTAAATTTTAGTACAGCTTTTCATCCGCAATCAGATGGGCAGTCAGAACAAACAATTGAGACCTTGGAGGATATGCTACGTGCTTTTTAGATGGATTATCAGGGAAGTTGGGACAAACATATTTCTTTGGTTTAATTTTCATATAATAATAGTTTTCATTCCAGTATACAGATGGCTTCGTTTGAGGCATTATCTGGGAAGCGGTTTCGAACTCCGACTTTTTGGGATGAAGTAGGTGAATGGAAGCTGATGGGACCAGAATAGGTAGAAGAGATGGCAGAAAAATTTCAGTTGATTCATAAAAACATGAGAACAGCTCAGAGTAGACAGAAAGGTTATGCGGATAACCGGAGGAAGGATCTATCTTTCGAGGTAGGTGATCATGTTTATCTCAAGGTTTCTCCATGGAAAAGTGTGATGTGATTTGGTAAGAAAGGAAAGATGAGTCCAAGGTTCATTAGACCATATGAAATTCTGGAGAGAGTTGGATCAGTTTCATACAGAGTGGAATTACCTCCGTATTTATCCCAGGTACACAATGTTTTTCATGTTTCGATGTTGAGAAAGGATATGCCAGATTCATCTCCTGTTTTGAGCCCAGAGGTAGTTCAGTTGGAAGAGAATATCTCTTATGAAGAACAACCAGTCCATATTCTTGACTGAAGAGAGAAAGTGTTGTGAAATAAGGTATTTCATCAGGTAATGGTTTTGTGGAAAAACCATATGGTTGAAGAGACAACGTGGAAATCTAAAAATGCTATGAGGGATAAATACCGTTACTTATTTTGATAAGTGAATAAAATTGCGAGGACGCAATTCCCAAAAGGGGGGTAGGATTTAACATACCAGGTAAATAAATAAAAATACATTGTCATATTTATTAACATTTACAAATTAAAAATTTATTTTACTTTAAAGGGGTTGCTATGTTCTATAGCGTACCCGATACGCAAAAATGAGTTTTTTGAAATCTTACATTGCATACTAGAAATAAAATAATATTATTTTAAATTGTAGTTAACACATAGCCGTTGTATTGGCGGGAATGGATATAAGTAACTAAAATATGATTATATATGTTTTTTAAATGTTTTTACATTTATCCAATAAAATATAGAGGCTTAAAATACCGAATGAATTCAATATTAGGCATATATACCCTAATTTTCAGTAAAGGTTCACTTATCGCCTTTTGATGGCGAACCGCCATTAAATATAGTTTGGTCACTCTTATGCATTCTATTGGACAAAATAAAACTCCTCTTTAGAATCGGGACATCAAAATTTACTTTGTGTAAATTTTTGGTATTTTTCCGATAAAGTTCATTTTTTAATGAATAGTGAAAAATGTTGTATTTTAATTCAAAACCTCTTTTTAATCTAATTTTTTTATATAATTACATTATATTATTAATTGGTTTCAAAGTGAAATTAGAATATATTTTTACCATTTAATCCAATAGTGGACGTTGGAATGAATTTCACTTTGAAATTGGACTTAAACTAGTGACAATCTTTTGATACTTATTTTTTCATAAAAACACGCTATTTGTTCTGACAGCGGGGATTAATTATTAAATTAATTAATGCAACTTATATGTTTTGAATTTTTTAAAATATACTTCATTTTTTAATTCAGAATATCAAATATAGCTTAGGGTGAATTTTTGGTAATTTTCTGAAAAACTTCAATTTTTGATGAATAGTGAAACCACTAAGTGATAGTTAAAGAAACTGATTTTTTTCGTTTAAATGAAACTTTAACACTTATGTGATTTTAATTTCAAAAATCCGACATACATGGTTTTCATTAAGAATTAAAATGTGGTTCAATGGTATTAAAACAATTTTTTGGTGAATAGTATCTTTTAAGTTTATTAATCGCGATTAGAGGTAATTAGTGTAGTTTAAGGTAAAAATAATGTTTTAATGATATGAAATGACCTAGAAACATGTCCTAACATTATTGGATGTGTCATGGCCAACCGATAAAATCCATGGGTCAACTTGGGGACCCCATGGAGCCACTTTGATAGGAATATGACATTAATAACTTTTTTTTAATGTTAAAATAAAAATGTCACAAACATGAAATGTTTTACTAAAACAATTTTTAAATGGGGTTATACAAGTCATAATTTTGACTATAAATATTAATTGGAAAGATAAAGATATTTCCTAACTCATGATAGTTTTATTTATAATTTTTAGACTTTAAATAACTTAAATTATTTATGACACCATGATGATGCAGCGATTACCTCATTATTTAACGATTTAAATAAAATGAAACAATAAGGTAAACTATAAGACCTACACTTGTCAAAAACCTATTGTATGGGTGGATTCATAACCCTTATCACCTTATCCTCTATATTTATAGTTTTGGGACCTTTTTTATCTGAAAATCATTTTATACTAAAGTATCATTTCTTAACTTTCCAAGAGTGACCCTCCATTTCTCTTATAAAAGGCCCCCACCTCTACCACCTTACCCACACCCCTAAAGCCTTTGGCACGGCCAAACCATGCCAATTTTGTCTCTACACATCCCTCTATTACTCCTAGAAGCCTCAATTTGGGTAGAAGCCTTCCCAAGGAAGCCTTTGAGCTCAAATCAAAAAGAGTTACCCGTTTTAAAGGTAGTGTCTTCTCTTGTGTTCTTTTTTTTATTTTGCATTTCCAACCCCCTAAACTCTTTTTATTAATTTCTTTTGTAACAAATAAAGTATCTTCAATATACGAGGATGTTGTTATAAGAATTATTATAGCTACACTTACACACAACTACATATAATGGTTAAAGAACATACTGTTTCTTTGGATGGTGAATTTCTGCCTCACGAAACGATGATTGTTCAATATTCTTTTAACACCTTAAAAGGGGTCCATTAAGATGTAAATATATTTATATATGATATATATTATGTTTATGTTTTCCTTATTCTTCTGTATTTGTCATTTGTGGTATACCTTTATGGCTTCCATTATGGGTATACGCGATATCTTCATTTTAGAAAGTGCGGACTACCGCCCCCTCAAAGTGATTTGATTCGTTAATGCTATATGTGGGACGTATAAAGGATGGATTTAAAGTTATTATGTATGATTTATGTTACATATAAATGACTAATATAATTCTGGAATTAAAATATTCATACCTCTCATTTAGTTTTAATTCCATTAATATGACATAGAAATGAAAGTAGCGTTCATGCGTACGTATGGATTACCGTCTCCATGAACAGTGCATTTAATTTCTTACCTCTAAATGATTATGTAATATTATAAATACACATATATTCTAGATATATATTATATATATGATATCCAAATCATGAATATCATTCTGGATATAATGAACCTTTGACCACACGAACAACATGTAATTGTAAGAAGTCCACTTTCGACTTAAGAACCAAATATCGACAAAACAAACATTATTAACTTAAATGATTACATAATGTTAATAACATGTTAATAAGTGATATAAAAGTAATAATGAACTTGAAAAAGGTTCTTAAGCAAGTATAAATTAACTCAAGTTTATTATTCAAGATGTTAAAGAACGATCGAGTCAAGTCGGACCCGAGGTAAGGGACTTCGTCTCAATCTCCTTACACTGAGGAATATTTCGTTTTATACAAAACATTCTTTTATACAGTGTATAGACCCCTTTGAATATTACTTTTATCCAAAAGGAATCATTTTCTACAAAGATTTTTACTAAATGACAAAAAGGAATGTTTCTTTTAACGTACGCGGTGACAACGACATTTTCCACTGCCGTGAGTATTATTTGGTCTTTGGCTTCCTCAACAAGCCGTAATGTTTTTAAAATGAAATAAATACCATATACTCTTTTATGTATTTTGGTATTGAAAATGGTTTTTATAATGGATTTGTTATGTCAATATATTTAAGTGATATATTGTGATCAAAGTGTGGAAATTTTTTCTTTCCATTATATTTGTTTTATGTCTTATGATTTTATAATGGTACTTGGAAGTTTGATGGGTGGTTACGTGCTGAACCATATGACGGGTGGTGCCGTGAAAACTAAGATGGGTGGTTACGTTATAACCTCCAATGCATTGGGTATGGAAGTCGTCCGTATGGATATTCCATTAAGTCATATGTGCGGAAGTTGACCGTATGGTTATTCCATTTAAGTATGTTTATGTCCCAAGTTACCTTTATATGTTATGTGATCTTTATAAGGGTTTTATGGTAACCTTTTGGTTACAAATGGGTAAGTAATGATCATTTATTCAGTAAATAGTTTTTACTACTTCATAAAGGTGAAAAGTATTACTTTGATAAAGTATACATGGTTTACTTGTTGTTTTGATAAACTAACAGCTTTCATTATTTCTATATCCCTTACTGAGCTTTTTATGCTCAACCAAGGTTTTTGAAATGTTTTTCACAGGACTTAATGTGGAATAGGGTCAAGGATGGGATCAAGGAATAGTCATGCTATCTAAAACATGGAACTAGACATGTTTCTTTTTACGAGTTTTTATTTTATGGAAACTTAGTAGAAGTGTCTACTTTGTAATCTTTTGAGAAGTAATAGTTATGTCCTAATTCTCTAAAACTCTAATCCGGAAAAGATCCTCAATGTGAATTATTCATTTAATTCAATATTATGTAAGGTTTAAGGTAGAGGCCTTATATAACAAGTCTCCAAGAAAACATGTGCATCAATGATGACCCCCAGATTGTCGAACCATTCTCTTGTGTGCAACCAGTGTGGCCATTTTAGGCATTCTAAGGGGTCATATTGAAAACATTCCACCATTATAGTCATTTGAATCATCGGAAGTATGAGGAAGAAGGTGTTGGGGGCTAGAGGATGTGAACTCCTAAATGTGGAGCATGAGATACTTTAGCCCTTAGGGCCCCAACCATAGGTCCTAGGGTGATGCTTGGGCAAAGTCAAGAGTTTCCGAGGGTGTGTGGAACCTCGGTCCGGTTTATGTTTTCAATTTTCGAAAAGAAATGTCCAATTTTTCCTTGTTATATTATTTTTGACATCGTATTCTCATCCTCATTTTGTTGGTGTGACAAGCTTATTCAACCACAATCCAAGCATCTTTATCTGTTCTTTGCGTGGTCCCTAGATCGTTCTGACTCCTTAAAGGGTATTGGGCCCATGAATAAACATACAGGTTTTAATTTTGAGTTTGGTCTTTTTTGTGTTTGTTAAGAAGATGTTTGGTGAAATAAATGGGTACTGTCTTTAGTTTTTTTTTTGTTTAGGAGCCTCTCTGGGTTTTCCTGCATTGTGTTTTGGTTTTTTCGGGAATTCCTCCATTTCAGTGTCCTGGTGTATTATATTATCCCCATAATGGTTTTAGATATTAGTTTTTATGGTGATTTTTTTTCTTATGCTATTGAAGTTCGGTTAGATATTTTGGAAGTTCCCACATGTTTCCCCCATCACTGGGGTGGTATGTTTGGATTTTCTTTTCGTTCTAGTAGAAGCCATATGGTGGGGGGAACGCTCTCGTGTTCCCCCCTTGTTTTGAGTGTGGTTTCATCTGACTTGGTCAGGTGTGACTTGTAGAATAAATAGTTACCCTGAAACTCCTTGTTTTTTTCTAGCTGCGTTTGGACATGGACTCAACTCCTGGCTATATTTGGGCTTAGTGACTTTCTGGGGGAAGAAAGTGTTTGTGGTGGAGAGAATTATCACACCGCAACCATGATAGTTAATCTTTTTAAATTATTTTAATTATTATTTGGTGTTTCAGGACCTTTTTCACTGGTGTTAGGTCATCCCGAATGGTTATGAGTAACTGTATAGTGCCTGTGTGGAAAGTCAAGTGGGTCAGAGTCATCATGCACAACATGAACATGATTTATAAAGACTGGGATGTAAGAGTACTTTTGACCATGTGGGTGGACAGTGTCAGGCGGCGCAGTCCAAACATAGTTTGCTCAACCACATGTTGATTTAATGTGAACCCCACGATTTCCTATTGTTCATAGAAATTAAATAAATTTATTGGTTGGTAAAAGAAAAAAATTGGAGCGAGAAGAAAATAAATTATTAAAATAAAAATGAACTTCTGAAAAAAATGGTTTTTAATAATCATAATCAAAATATGATAGTTTTTAATAATATTATAATAATAATTATTGTAATAATTATAATAATAATTATTATTATTATTAATAAAAGGGTGAAAACCCTAACCTGTGCGGCCAGCCCTCCCTTGCGCTTGTAGCGCCTGAGCACCCCCCTTCTTGTTCAACCTGGGTGACACCTCCAACCCCTCCTAGTGGCCTACTCCTTATTCCTTTGATGTTTTTCCCTCTGATACTAGATCCCCTTCATGTTTCCCTCTAAGTACCAAAGCCACAGGCGTCTGAGATTCCACATCCCATTCGGATAGAATCCACACCAACACCCAAGATGCCCATTTCTAGCCCCTTCTCCTCTAGTCGGTTAGCCTTATGGATCTTAGCTAGCTCCCCCTATTTGGTGCGAACCCCTGCTCTGGAAACCATATCATATTGTTTTTTCTTGCAATTTAGTGTTTTTATCAAATCAACCAAACCCCATTTGCCTTAGTTTGTGTTTTGTATGTTTTTTTCTCAGTGTTGATTGTAATCAAATTGTCCGTCAGGACATTTCCCCCTTCTCCGAGTGATGGGTTATGTTCTTACATAGAATGGTAGGTGTCTCCGTGCCAATTATTTCAATTTTTTTCTTTGGGATGGTTGTGTTTTAGTATATAATTATTAAACCATCATTCAAACTTATAGTACAAGTGTAATTAATTTATGGTATTGATTTATCATTGGAAAAACTTTCCAAAAATATGGTTTAACATGTCCTTCCATTCATTCTATTGTTTTTGTCTATACAATTGAATCTAGATAAGAGGAATTGTTTTGGAAATAGTTTTGTTAAATGTTTTTAGTAAGGTTAGTGCACTTGCTATTTTGTTTTTCATCATCCATTTCCAGGTCTTTTGGTTTATGTGAGTTCTTGGTACTTTTTTATCATGCATTGGTCTTTGCCACCTTAATTTTGGGCATATGTTTTTGTTATAGTGAATTAATGGTCAACGAATGAGGGTGTGAACACATATACATATAGTATGTATATTTATATAATATATATATCCTCCAAGTACGTATTCCCTCACAATTCAAGGAATACGTGCATTGGATTATCGATATATGTATATATATAGGTATGTACGTGCGAGTGTGGGCCAGTTGTGAATGGTCTTCTCCTTTTTCATCAAGTGCCAATGTGTTCGGCATGAGCCGATTTCTCCCATAAAATAGGAAAATCCATTATTTTTCTTTCTATTTAATTTCCTTTGATACTTGTTGTTTATTTTAATTTATACCCTTGTTTTGAACCTATATGACACTATTATTAAGATTGTTATGGTGTTTCTATGTTTTCCAAAAATTAGGTTTTTACAAGAATCATGGTTTATTCCCTTGTATAATGTGCTTAAGTTTTCTGCTAAAAATATAATTTCTGTTCCTTGGGTGAAATTGGATGATTGATGGGGGTTCCCCATTGATTTTGTTTGTGTTAAATTGGCTTGTATCATGTCATAAACATTACATTTGAAAAATGGTGTTTTCCTCTTGGTGTGGTTTTGAGTCTGTTTTTGAAAGGTATTTTTGGTCTATGAACATGTGTTGGATTTTATAAATGAGAGAAATAATGGTTTTGGTTTGAAATAAAATGAGGTATTCTAAAGTGTTGTTATAAGTTTTTTTGTAAAACATAGGTTTAAATGGGTTCTTTAAGGTTTGAGAATTTGGTCTGAAACATGTTTTGGTGTTTAATGTTGTTTTGAAAATGGTTTGTAAATTTTTATCATTTTGGCATGTTTTTGTAAATGTGTGTTTTGGTAAATGCATGTTTTTGTGAAAAAATATTCATATGTTCTATTCCATCTAAACATATTTGTAATAAATGACATTTATTATTATTTTTGAAGGTTTATAAATGTTTTGGAAAGAGGTTGAATGAGGTAATGTTAGAGGCCTCTTTGGCATCTTTGAAATGGTATGTTGGGAACACCTCTTTAGTTAGCTATCGTCCTTGTCGATTGATCATAAAGAAAGAGGGTCCTCTGTAGGGTTCTCTTTTTTAGAATATTTATTTTAAGGCATGACACTAATCTTGAGGTGGTCGGGGTGATGCCGGATTATGTCACATGCCTGGTTAAATATATATGAATTGTTGTTTGAATGTGTGGAACACCTATTTGTGATCATTACATGGAAACATAGAATAAAAAGGGGGTTTATTGGGAATAATTACTGCAGTTTTTTAGAATACACACTGGCTAGTGGCCCTTAGTACATACATTGCTCTACCAGGGGATTAGACATCTCGGTTAGGCCAGGTAGGGCAACACCTAGCGTTTGGGAATTATAAAATCATGGATAGTTGGAATTACTTCAGGATGAGTCACATTTATAGTTAATTATGGTATTCCTATGAGTTCCTAGATTTTCGTTGATCCTTTGATACAATCACTATTAGTACCATTGACCTAGTTGTGAGTATAATGATACCCTTGAACTTGGTTTTGGTATTTTCTTGAAAAAACAATATACGTATTGTAGGTTTAAAAAATGATTTCAAAGTAGTAGTTTCAAAATATTTGTGTATACACCTCTTTATTTATTTACTTTTTTTTAATTATAAGGTCAATGGAAATGTGATTGTTAGTTTTCAAAAAACATTGTATATATGAAAACATTATTTCATAACTATAGTCCAAACTAGTATTATGAGACTATTTTGGAATTTGGGAAATGCATGGATTATGTGGTTCATTTTTGGCATCCCAAGTGAGAATTTTAATGCTCACACTTATCTTATCTTTTCATATTCAGGTTCAGTTACTTGGTTCAGGTTCTTGTTTGGTATTCCCATGTGAGGGAGGTTGTTAGTTGTTAGAGGTGACCAAGAAGTCACATAGAGGTATGTGTTGTCTTTTTTTTCTTTCTATTGCTAGTTTTCTTTTACTTTGGTTTTTTCATTGATTTATTTTTCTTTATTTTATAAACCAAGTAGTTCCAAACTGTATAGTTTTTGATGCTCGATAATAGTTTCCATCCTCGGTGATTGGGAACACCCATCGGGACGTGCCAAAGATTGGCTCAGATGACCTGTTCAGGTTCGACCTAGGCTAGTTCATGAGAAATTATATCCTTTTTAATCAAATTCGATGTGATTATTACAAATATAATGTTATATTAATCTATTTCAATTTTTTCACACTGTTTTTTTTAAAAAGTAAAATATTTTTAATAAGTGGTTATACATGGGGTCTAATCGTCTATAAATTTTATTTTGAAAGATTAATTGTTTTTTTATTTTTGATTATAATTTAATTTTAATTTCAGAAAATAAATATTTAAATTAAATTCTTATACAATGATGATGTAATAGTTTCTTAGTTAAATTAAATATCAAATAAATGATATTAAATAGCTTATAATAAATATAATTTGAGATTATTAATGTCATACAAAATTTTCTTAGATTACATTGACATGTTAGTGATTTCTGATAGGTATTTTTTTGAATTTATCTTTTTGTTATGATATTTCAAAAGATTAATGTAATGCATAATGTTAAAATTGACATTATTGATATTTTAAACTATATAATATTTTATTAAATAATATAAAATTTGTAAAAATATCAACATTAGAGAACTAATTGGGATATTTTTTAAAAATTTCCTTAATTATAAATTATTTTTCATTTTTCATTTTATAGAAATGATATTAACCCACAAATTTTAAATTACATGATATCAGAGAAAGAATCAAAACATCAAATAAGGGTTAAAAAAATGATAAGTATTAAAAAAACATGTCTAATTTTTTGGATGAATTGATTTAGACGCATAATCATCCAAGATTATATATAATTCCCATTTGAGATATTGTGACTATAAAATTAATGTATATTGATTTAATATTTTTAATAATTCCAAGTGTTCCCCTCCCATATCCTATAATACGAAACCCATTTTTATCTATTCCTCATACCATAAAATCTATTCGGTTAATCCAATATCTACCAAAATCCCTTCTTAGAATACATCCACACAATCTAGATATCTTATGTTAAGAATTACACTCACCTTATAGGTGTTAAAGTGTTAATCAATGGAGATCGTTCGAAGGTTTTTTTTTTATTTTTAATTTAGTATTTCAATTTAATCAATTATTTCTCTTCAATAAAATATTATTTCAACATGATGAAATAATAAATATAGTCTCCTCAATTTAATTATATGGAATTATGTTAATTTCATTACCTAAAACCATCTCAATTTTCATCCTAATGTAAAATAATTAACCATTTGTGCATACGGTAGACTACCACCTCATGAACCGATATAATTTGTTTTGCATCACCAGATCTCAAGACTACTTATAATGATATAATTAATTCTTATATATATGATTTTAGTGAAATATTTATCATTATTAAATAATAATATGTTGTTTATTTTCTTGCATTTTCATGAAAAAAAATGATAACGTTGTTCGTGCGTATGTGTGGACTATCACCATGATGAAGTGATGTGATCCGTTCTTCATTACCACATCACATGGATAATATATAAGTATATTTAAATTATATATATGCTATTTAAGATATTATTATCATTATTTATATATATAATGAAAATTACATTCTTTATATAATGATCATGGAAAAATATTAGTTTTATTCATGCATACGTATGACCTATAGTCTCCATGATTCTAACATTGTTCATTATTCATAACCATAAATTAAGGGTTTCATTTCAAAGTATAATTAATAAATAAAGTTGATTATTGTGGGGTAAATATTATTTTTGACATGGTATACTTATGACCAATTTAACTATTGATATCATAACAATTTCATTTTTGACTCAAGTACTGAATATGGACACAACAACTGACATTAGCAAAAATAAATAAGTAATTTTTATAACATGTTAACATGTTTTATAAAAGGAATAATAAACATTTAAATGTTATTAGAAAATTACATAATTAAACCGAGTTTATTATTCATGAGGTTAAATGTTGTGTGTGATGAGTTGGACTAAGGGTAAGGGACTTTCATTTAAAAAACCCTAATTTAAAGTTCCTTTTACAAAATATAAAGGAAATGTTTTTTACTTTATAATAAACCAGCAAGGTTTCTCCTAATTTCATTATAATTTATTAATTTAATTTTTTCTTCCTAAATTTTCATTATTTTGTAAAAAATAAGGGGTTCGTTATTATGTATGTGGGTTTTATATGTTAAAATTGATATCTATAATAGAATTGTATTTAGATCACTAAATGTAATTTTATCATGGGGTTCAATGTTTTTTCAAGGGTTTTAATCATGATATGTTTTCGGGATATTATTTGTTAGGGTTAAGCCCATTATATCTTAGGATAAGAGGGGTTGAGCCCCATTATAGATTATCATATAACAGGTGATCCCATATCATATCTCTCCAATGCATTAATCACTCTAGAGATATAATACAACATTAAGTTTATTTCAACTGTAAGGCTGAATGAAAGTGTTATTTGGTAATGAATTCCCAAAGAACCTTCATGATTTATCCATTGACACTAATGAGTTTTTTTAATAGTTTTATTAATGGTATTCATGTTTTTACTAGACAAAACATTTCTTTATTTATGTCCCTTATTATGATTTTTTCCCAAACCATGTTTTATTTTTTTTTCATATGGTATAAGGATGGGTAAGATAAATGAGGAGGTCAATTTCATAGTTATTAATATTTTTCATGAAACAATAATCATGTATTATTTTTAAATATTTATATTTTCAAGGAAATTAATACTATTTTAGTAGTATTTAATTTTTATGAATGTGAGATATTATGTTTCAATGATGACCTAATTATCTAAAACTCTAAATTGAAAAGATATTAAATATGAGAGAAATTAAATTCTGGAATAAAACACAAAATTATGTGTGGATTAAGGTTGGGGACTTATAATTGGTATCAAAGGCCAATAAAAATAATATTATAAGTTAGGGTAATATTATTACTTTCCCTTGATAGAATTTACCATATGGATAAGTTAAAATCTTATAGGATTTTATTATTACCACATTTCTTTATCTAAGATATATATTTTTCAGGAATTATTTTTTATAGAGGAAACATGGTAGCTGCGATGTGAAAGAATCAGGAGGAAAAACAACCTTCCAAATCAACATCCCGATATGGTCGTATAAGAAATGAATGGTTTGTTTTTTAGAGGACTCTATTGATATAAGATATAAATGGTGGTGACACCTATAAATGAGATAAAATAGATACACCACAGGAAAATGTGTTATTAGTGGAAACTTTTATGAGTAAAACATCCTCCATATTTATTTGGAACCTCATATCCAGAGGATGTTTAAGGATGAATCAATGCTATAGAATTTTTTTTTGAAGTGATGGGATTTTCAGAACTCAAAAGGTTAACCTAATAAATTTATCATTTTGGAGGTGAAGATATTAAATGGTGTTATATGGTTAATAATATAAGAGAAAAAACTGAACTTGATAAACTGGAATGGGATGATTTTAAGATTCTTCTTTTGGAATTTTTTTTGTAAAAGTGTTTGGCCCAGAATGGAGAAAAAACTTTTCTAACTGAGGTTAAAAGATGATGATTTAGTGGCAGCATATGAATTTTATTTTATGAGACAATCCAGGTATATACCATATTTAATTTTGGAAAATGATATTTAAATAAATAAATTTTACTTTGTTTTGAAACCATTTTTACAAGGGGCTTTATATTTTCAAGAATTTAATATCTAGGAATTTTTTTTCATTGTTATGAAAAAATAAGATAGAGTTTGCTGACACATATGTTTTTGTGATAATAAGAATAAGAAGTTGTTAGGTTGGGATGAATTGTAGAGGAATTCATCAATAAATTTAGAATTAATAAAATCAAAATCCCTTATTTTGAAAATTGTAGAAATAATCATCCAAGAATATGTATTGGAAATTAGGGGAAGGGTTACCAATGTGGAATTTTTAAACACATATATCATGAGTGAAAGAAATATGATGAAAAAAATAACGAGAAGTTGATGGTGAGATTCTTTAACTGTAAGGAGTTGGATTATTATTCTAATTTGTTTCCAAAGATAGAAAATCAAGGGAAAATCAATAGGATTTCATGTATAAGGGCATGTAAAAATACTATTTAAATACTTTAGAAGATATTGATCCAATAAATGAAGTGGTTTTATGTACATTTATTGTTTTTACATATATTTTCTAATGTGTTTTTTTATTCAAGATCTACACATTCTTTCATTTCTAAGAATATTTTTGTTAAACAGGAAATTCCACATTAAGAAATGAATATATAACTTATGGTAAAGAAACCTAGGAAAAATATTAAGGGAAGAAGAAATTAAACGAATCTTCCAGCCTTTTTATGGAAGGAATCTACCTATAAACCACATTTTTATTCTTTTAGTAGAGTTTTTTGTTATTCTTCTGTATTGATTGGATTTTTATTTAGCATTCTAAGATAGACTAAAGATCTAAAAAAGTTTATTTTCAAAAAATACTTTCATTTTGTGTACTATAATGGACCAATTTTATTTATATCACATCAAGAATCCTTGAAAAAAATTAAAATATGGAAATGAATGTTATCTTGCATATATTTTTGAAAAATACATATCTATTTATATTAATGATGTGACATTGGTAAATAAGTTTTTGGATGTTTTTGGGATGGGTTTTTTGGTATTATACTTGACCGAGGATAAGAATTTACTATTGACTTAGTTTCCAATTATAAGACAATTTATAAACCCCCTTATCAGATATCTCAAATAAAAATTTTAGAATTGAAAAATAAATTGCCAGAGTTATTAGATAAAGGTTTTATAAAACCTAACACTTAAACACGGAGTTCTTCTATAATTTTTGTTAAAAATAAATATAGTTCAGTGATACTTTTCATAGATTATAGAGCCAAAAAATAACATCACTATTAAGAAAAAGTATCCTTTGAATAATATTGATGATTGGTTTGTTTATATCTAGGGATCAAAATATTTTTTTAATGTTGACTTGAGGTTGGGGTGCCATTAGTTGAATCTTAATGAATTAGGAAATTGAAAGACTATGTTTCAGACTAGATATGAGCATTATGAATCTTTATTTATATAGTTTTCATTAACTAATTAACTTATTTAAATCATAGATCTTATAAATAGAATATTTTATGAGTTATTGGATAATATTGAGGTTGTATTTATTGATGAGATTTCTTCATAGTCTAAAAGTAAAGGGTAATATGAAAGATATCTAAGGGTTTTTTTTAAAACAAAAAAATAAAATAAACTATCTGGAATATTCAGAAAGTGTGAATTTTTATTGTAATAAATTTATTTCCTTGGTCACATTTTTAATAAAGATGGCCTAATTATTAGTCCTTCTAAAATGAAAGTTACTAAAGAATGGTAATGAACCAAAAATATTACCAATATTCATAGTTTTATTTTATTATAAGAATATTACTAGATTTGTTTTGAAATATTTTCACTATTATATATACAAATGACCATGTTAACTCGAAACGGTGTTAACTTCATCAGGATAAAATAACGTGATTATTGTTTTCTATAATTGAAAATAAAATTGGTTATTGATTTAGTTATGGTCCTCTATTTCAGAAATGTTGAAATTTTCATCTAATGTGATGATATTTTGAAAGTAATTTGTCATTTCCTAATGAAAAATGATCAGGTAATTTCATTTTCATCACATCAGGTGGAACCAAAAGAGTTAAATTAACCTACACCTGATTTGTAATTAGCTACTATTTTTTAGAATTAAAAATTTAGAGGTATCATTTGTATGGAGTAAAATGTTAGATATATACTGATAATAGATGTTTAATGTATATATTAACTCATAAACAATAAAGCATGATATGGATAATATGGATATAATTAATCCAAGATTATGATTTCATGATTCATTATAATCGTGGAAAAGAAAATAATGTTGTTGATGCTTTGAGTCAGAAAATTAATGTTATATTAACCATGATATGTTTGGAACATGACCAATTTGTTAATGATTTTATGAATTTTGTCTTGGATGTTATTGGTGTATGAAAATCCAATATTTTTTAGGTGTCAGTGTAATAGTCTATATCATACATAATTAAAAAAGTGTATAAGGATAATTGTGAGTTTCTAAAAAAGTTAGAATTTGTTAAAAATGGTATGTTTCAATAATTTTACATTGATAAGATTTGTGTTGTGGGATTTGGGAAGATATTATGTGTTCCATGTGATTCAATGTCATAGAAAGATTTGTTATTTGAATCTCAAAGTTCTCTATTTTTTGTTAACCCTGGTGGTACTAAGATGTACATATAAATTTGAGAGGATTATAGGTGACATGGAATGAAAAAATTTATAGATGATTTTACCATGAATTTTTTGACTTCTAGTTAGGTTAAATAATATTTATAGTTTCTTATGGGTATTCTTCATTATTTTCTAGTTCCATAGTGGAAGTATAAAAATATATCCATGGATTTCCTAGTGGGATTAACAAAGAACTCTTGAGGTAACAATGCATTCAGGGTAACTATTGACCGACTGATTAAATTTGCTCATTTATTTCCTATTCGAGACACTCTATATCCAAATCAACATTCTCAGTTGTATATTACAGATATATTTATGCTGTATAGACTTACCCACTGCATTTTATTGGATCTTGATCCCATGTTCACTTCTAACATTTGGAAAGTGATTGAGAAGTCCTCAGGAACTGAATTAAATTTCAACACAACTTTTCATCATCACATAGATGTACAATAAGAATGAAACATTAAGATCTAGGAAGATATTCTATGTTCTCGTTAAATGGATTACTAGTGTATTTAGGATCAAAATGTTTCTTTGGTTGAGTTTCCTTATAATAACACTTTTCATTTCTGTATACTGATAGAACTGTTTGAGGCATTGTATAGAAAGCGGTGCTGAAGTCAAGAATTTTGGAATGAATTTGGTCAAAGGAATTTAATGGACCAAAATCGGTAGATTAAATGATAGATTATTTTCAATTGATTCAGAAACACATGAGGAAATCTTAGAGTAGATATAAAATTATTGTAGATAATAAGAGGAAGGATCTTTATTTTGAGGTAGGTGATCATGCCTTTCTCAATGTTTTTATATGTAAAAGTGTGATATGTTTTAGTAAGGAGGGTAAGCCAAGTTCATGGTTCACTAGACCCTATAAAATATTGGAGAAAGTTTTTTAATTTTCCTACTAAGTTTATTTTCCTAAAATTTTATCCCAGGTACACAATGTTTTTCATGTTTCAATATTAAGAAACAATATGATAGTTTCATCTTATGTTTTTATTCTGGAAGTAGTACAGTTTGAAGAGAATCATTACTATGAGGAATAAACAATTTAGGATCTTAATAATCGAGAGAATGTTTTTGGGAACATTTTTATTCATCGGGTTAAGTTTTTATGGAATACTATATGGTTGAAATAGCAACATGGGAATCTGAAAATGCGATGAGTGAAAATTATCCCAAATTGTTTAATAAAAGAATAAAAATTGTGGGGATGAAAATACCAAAAGGAAAGAAGAATATAACAACCTTGATAATGATTAAATATCCTGTTTTAATATTTTTTTAACATTATTTTTAATTATATAGTAATTTAAATATATCTTATGTTCACCAACATATACGATAGTTTTAGTTTGACGGTGAAAAATATTATTTTTCTAAAAAATCATTTCTGTCTCCTGTTAATGGAGATGTGGTTTTAATTTATTTTTCACATTTATAAACTCTATGTAAAAAAAAACATCTTATTTGAAATAAGAATATCAAAATTTACTTAGGTTGATGTTTTTGGTATAATCTAATAAGTTTTATCCTTAAAAGACATAAATTAACACCTCACAAATGATCTTTTCATTTATAGAATAAAAGGTAGAGGGAAAGGGAATTGATGAAGGATCTTCAATTAAAATAATAAAATTATAGTATATATAATATAATAGAGTTAACATTCCACTTGGATGTAGGGATATGAGTGTAGAATTAGAAAATAAAAATAAATTTAATAATAAATTAAAAGAAGAAGAAAGAGGATTTTCCCTCATGAACATCTCAACCTTGAGAACCTACTTTGGGAAAAGTGTCTGGTAATTTTTTGAAAAAAAGGCATCCTAGACATGGGTTAGAGTTTTTTTAAGAGTATTTATTAAATTTTTTATAAAGATCAAAGAATGATATGTTTTAGGAGAAGAGGTTGTGAGGGGTGTTATTTGAAGCAGTTGAGAGGGGGCGTTTTCTCATTATTTTATTCATTAGTTTATTTTTTTTCAAGAATATGAATATTTTTATAATTATAACTATATATATTAAAATAATATATGATTGTTTGATATTATAGTATTACATCATCCATACATCTTATATGAATCAATCAATCATGTATTTGTTAAATAATGTAAATTATCTTATTTCACTATTCACAAATATTCAACTATTTAGAAAAATACAAAAAATATACAGAAACCATTTTTTGATTTATGAAATTAAAAAATTGACACTATTTTGTGATAGTTATTTTCTAAATATTAGAAATTAATTTTCAATTTAAATCCTCATTTATAAAAATTATTATAAATTTTAAATTATAAATGCTTTTATAACACTTAAAAAAATTAAGTATGTTCTCATGAAATTATAATATAAACATAAGGAATAAAAATATTAAATTAATTTTATATTTTATAAAATTAATTTTTCTTTTAAATCATTATATTAATTGTCAAATTTTAATCAAATATTTATGTTTTACAAAAATACCAACAATTACTTTTTTTAAACATTTATTTACTTATTCTAAGAGATAGATATATATGTATATATAATATTTTTATTTAATAGATACCCAAATTATTTGTACATTAATAGGTGAGGTTACTATTATATTGGTGGTTTTCTATTCATAAGGTTCACATTACCATTTCAAATGTTAAGGTACTATTCCATTGATATAAGTTCCTCAACTTCTAGAAATACCTTTTATTTCACTCATTACAAATTTATAATGTTTGTTTTTTATTATTTATATGATTTTATGTTATTTATATTATGATACATAATTATAAGAAGTGAATTTACATTTATATAATTTAGGGTTGTTAACATTCTTCCCCCTTCATGAAATTCATCCCTTAATATTTTATATTACTAACTATAGGGAAAACATGTGAGGGTACATATCCTTCATTTCTTCCTCTAGTTCCCATGTACCCTATTCATACTTATGTTTATTCCATAGTTATTTTCCTACGTGAGTAGTCTTGTAATGTGTAACTTTATATCTACAATCCATGATCTTCACTAAAATTTTCTCATAAGAGCGACAATTTTCTAACTTTAACACCTTTCAATTCAATACATGTAAAGGATCTAGTATGTATATTCTCAAGAGTGATATATGGAATACATCATATAATTAGGATATAGTAGGTGGAAGTGCTAGTCGATAGGCCATATCTCCAACACGATCAAGAATCTTAATGTGGATGATATACATAGGACTCAAAATCCCTTTCCTTCCAAATATCATGATCCTCTTCCATGGAGATATGTGGAGGAATACTTTGTCACCAAACCTAAACTCTAGGTCTCATCTATGATTATATAAATAACTCTTATGTCATTTGGGCTTCCCAGATATGGTGTTGAATGGTTTTCACCTTTTCTACCATTTCTTCAACCATTTTAGGTTCTAGAATATTATGTTTAATAACTTCATCCTGGCATATTGGTATTCTAAATTTTTTCCACAAATGGAATCATATGGATCTATTTTGATTCTCAAGTGGAAATTTTTTTTGTAATATAATTTGACTAGTGGAAGATATTGGTCCCATTTTCCTGAAGTCCATCAAACACTCTCAACAAGTCTTCCCATGTCTAAAAAGATTTCCTAGATAGGCCATCAATTTTAATATTATATGATGTAATAATGTTTAATTAAGTGTTCAGAGAGACCTTTACAAAATAGGTAAGTGAATCGTGGATATCGATTTGATAAAATCAATATTTGTACTCTATTCAGCCATAACATTTCATTGATATATATCCGTGCAAGTTCATCTAGTGATAATTCATTAAAAATTGTGTGAGTGTGAGCATTATTTGTAATACATTTAACAAAAACCCATATAAAATTGTTTCTAATAGATGTCTTTGTAAGTCCATTGAAAAAGTCTATGGTGATGTTTTCCCATTTCCATATTTGTATGGGTAATTGTGGAATCATTCCCATTAACGTTTTCATTTTATGCATAACTTTTTAACATATCGATCACTATGATATATACTTAGTGATCTCTTTCTGAATATTGTACAATAAACAGTTCTCTCCTAAATATTGATACATATTTGTAATCCCTGGGTTAAAAGAGAAGGTTTAAATATGTGAATCATTCAGAAGCTCTTTCTTTACCTATGAATTGGATGATACACATTGTCATGACCAAAATCTCATGGCTCCATCATTATCCATTTAGAACTATGAGGATTTCCCATTTCTAATAGCATCAAGCTCTTTCTGAATTTCCCAGTGATTTCTTTGAGCGTCCTTTTTTTCTTCATGAGGGATGGATGAGGAATCATTTAAAAAATCATTTTTGATGTTAGTTCTTTAATGATTCCCATGTATATAATTTGAAAATATTATAAGGAAGAATCCATATCAATTATCTTTATTGATAATGTAGAAGGATCCTTTCTACATAGAGCATCCATGACATTATTTTCTTTAATAGGATGGTAGTGGATTCAGTAGTCATAATACTTAATGAGATGTAACTATATTTTCTTCAGAATATTAATGTATTACTATGTGAATATATTTTCATATATCTTATGGTTAGAATATTTTTCAATCTTCTCCCCATATATATAAAACAACTAGATTTTAAACACAAATATCACATCTTCCAACTCAATAACATCTGTGGGATCGTTCTTTCAATTAATTTTAATCTTCCTTTAGATATAGGCTATTATAGTATCATTTTTCATCTTTAAATAACCTAATACTTTTTTTAATAATCACTATAAACCATAAAGTGTTTCTCATTTTTTGGAAGTATGAGTATTAGTGTAGTGATTAAGAACATGTTTAATTCTTTGAAGCAATCTTCACATTCTATAGTCCATAAAAACATCACTTTTTTTGAGTGATAATGGATATCCATTTTGAACATTGTGATACATTCTTAAAAAATCATTGAAAATATTGAGTTATACAAAGGAAACTATGGATCTCCATTATAGATTTTTTTCTAGTCCACTCTTTGATTTTCATTGTCACGACCCGCCCTCGGGGCCCGTGCCGTGACTACCCCAAGCCCGCCTTCCATAGGCCAGGGGCTGGCGACTAGCACCAAGGCGTAAATCCCAACAAAAAGGGAAGGCATTGCCTTTGAAAAGTAAACAAGCACCACAGAGTAAGCAAGCGGAAAAGTAAACACTATGTAAAAACTGTACAAGCTGTGCTGAAAGTAAAAGGGGCCGGAAATACAAGCCCAACTGTAAAGTACAACTGAAAGGAAAAACAGCAACTGAAAGGAAAAACTACAGTGTCGAGCCGTCCTCTGGAAGTCCCACATGAAGGGTGGGTACAGATAGCCTCCACTGCTCCTCGGGTCCACCTAACCGCTCCGAGTACGTCCCGCCCAGTGGTCCACCTCCAGGTACTGTCCTGCTCCGCACACCTCCTCCACGATCAGCGCTGTCCGTCGTCTGCAACCAACACCACGAAGTGCGGGCATAGCCCGTGCAGGGGTGAGTATAAGCTACTCAGTAGGGACCCCGAGACCCCCGAAGGTCTCCCGAAATCCACAAAGGATAAATCACGAAGAAGAGATACAATCACGAAGTAACATCTGACACGGCTTAGGTATATGCCCATACATATACCTAAGTCATCAATTCCCCGATCGGCTCCAACGTCCGAGCCCTAGCACAACCCAGTCCACACAGGAAAGCAAAACGCATACCCACGCAGGATAGAACACACAATCCACAAAGGAGAGTAAACAGTAAATCCACACAGGATAGCTCAACACAATCCACAAAGGAGAGAAACACAAGATTCAGCTCACACAGGTATACTTCTTCGGATGAAGATAAATATGATCACTGAACCATCTAAGTCGTCGGACCCACGAAGGATCGATAGGTACTAACCTCGCAGTGACCCACACAGGATCGGACCCACACAGGATCGGGCCCACGCAGGACCTGTAGGAGTTGGCTCACACAGAATCGCTGATTGTAGACCCACACAGGATCGGACCCACACAGGATCGAGCCCACACAGGACCGGGCCCACGCAGGACCTGTAGCACTGATCCACGTAGGATCGCTGAGTGCAGTAGTCGTCGCAGTCCGCTAAGGATCTCTGCACAGTCGTCGCCGCAGTCCATTGAGGATCTCTGCACGGTCGTCGTCGGAGTCCACGGAGGATCTCTGCACGGTCGTCGCCGTCGAGGGAGCAGTCGCAGCCCGCACTAGGGTTCCCGCACACAGCAAGCTCGTTCGGGAGGGTCCGCTCCATGAGCCGAGAGGCTGATACATCAACTGTCACGAAGTCCGAAGTTTATGTATCCAAAAGTTCCGTATCGTCAACAGGAACTCAACGTCGCAGACGGCGCGTCAAACGGATGCCCGGTCTGAGAGTTATTGGCATTTTCGTCCCAGGGGCCCGGTTGTTTTTTAAGGAAAAACCAACCCGAATGCACTCCACCTGCGTCCAACCCTCGGGCGGAGTATGCCAAAAGATCTGTCTCACTTAGAGGAATTCAACAAAGCTGACGGCACGTCAATCGGACGTCCGTAGCTCAAGATATGAGCGTTTCCGCTCCGAGGGCCCGGTTGGTCTCGAGTACGAACCAACCCGGACGAACTCAAGTATTCCGCAACCTTGAGTGCGATATACCGAAACGACCGTCTCGATCCAAGGATTGCGTTGCCGCTGAAGGCGAGTCGTTTGGAGGCACGAATCTCAAGTTACGGGCGTTTGAACGAAAACGTCCGAAGAAGGGGGGTACGGGCCCGGGCCGACCCGGCCCGACCCCCCCTGGGTCGGCCCGGCTCGGCCGAGCGGCGCGGGTGGAAGCCGCGGGCGCAGCCGCGGTCAAGAGAGAACCGCGGCCCGCGTGCGGGCCGCGCTGGTGAACCGCGGACACGGCTCTGTCGCGTCCCGCCTGGGCGAACCGGACCCGCACGGCCGCGGGTCCGTTGGCCGCCGCCGCCGCGGCTTCAGCCACGGCGGCCTCGTCCGGCGGCGCGCCGGGGCGCCGCCGCCTCCGGCCGCCGGCGTCGCTTCGGTGGCCCGTTTTCCTTCCCGTCTGTGCCGTTGCTCCTCCCGGGATCCGTTCTTTACTGCGGGATCGTCAAACAATCGATGCGGCACGTTCCGTCGTCGTCCGTCAAATCCGCACAAAACGAAGAACGACGGAGGGTCGTCGGGCCGTGTTCGTTTGGCCTGCACCCTCCGCGTTAGAGATAAACAACCGGGAGAAATTTATTCCACACAGGAAAAAACAATTTTTAATAAGATTAAAAATTGTTCACAAAACGGTTCTTTAGTTTCTTTAAGAAACATTGACGGGAATAAATTAAAAAGGGGTAATTCTCATAATATAAAATCCATACCTCGTCGATTGTCTCGCGCGGGCGTTCTTCGCGGAAAAGATCGTCGCGAAAGAGAGGGATCGTCGCGTCGTCGCGGGGAGGCGTCGCGTCGTCGCGGAATCCGGCGTTGAGTCGGCGAGCTCAACGAACCAAGAACATCAGATTTAAATTATTAATATTTAAATCTGTGTTTCGTTTAAAACCAAAAGAAAAGAACTTGAGAGGAATTCCGAGATCACTAACCTCAAATGGTCGGTGATTGGAGATCAGAGCGTGGAAGAACGTCCCGGACGGAAGCGTCGTCGATTTCCAGGTTCGACGTTCTTCGAGTTCTTCGCGTTCTTCGCGTTCTTCGCGAGGGAGAAGAAGATACGAGGGTCCTCTCAAATCTTCTCAAAGCGCAAATAACCAGAGGTCGAGCGTTGGCCTTATTTTATTATTACGCCAACGAATTTGAAAAACTGGTTAAGAAACGATCCATCAATTCGTTGAATTAATTCAACGAAAGAAACATGCCATTTAATTCACGAAGGAAACATCCCATTTAATTCACGAAATAAACCGCCCAATTAAATGGTCTGTTAAGAATTTAGAAAACGCGTCAGTTGAATTTCATTAAGACGGGTTTTCACGGGTGCGTTTCTTAGCGGAAAGAAACGGCGGGGCTCGTGCGGGCCCCATCTCACTAATATCCTACCAAGGGGGTAGGATATTTCTGGATAGCGTCCTATCCAGTTCAACTCAGTTCAATCAGCCTTTATGTGGCTTCCAGTGGCTTCCAAGTGGCTTAAGTGAAATGAAATAAAGTTCTCGCAAAATTATTTTATTTCTTAACTTTAAGCCCGAAAATTTAAAACCACACCCGAGCAAACGCAACTCCGGAAGAGGCATTTCTAAGTGAATACCGGCGCTGCGATTTCATCGGTGCCCTCAGAATTCGATTCCAGGCACCGGTTCAAAAGTTATAAAAACCCGCTCATCCGTTCACTGAACGTACCCGAGCCAAACTTCAGAAAATGATTCCGGGCACACCGGGCCTCGGAATCAGGTGCCGTCAGAAACTGCGCTCTTGTAAAATTCCAAAGAAAATTAAGAAAAAAAAAATTCTTTGAAATTTACGGGTCTTTAGATTACTCCCACCTCAGGACTTTACGTCCCCGTAAAGATACATAAAAAAAACTAGGGAAACAAATGTGGGTACTGAGCACGCATCTGAGCCTCCCGCTCCCAAGTTCTATCCTGGAGGTTCCCGTGCTGCCATCTGATGCGCACAAGAGGGATCGATCACCCACGTAGGACTCGCTCCTGTCGATCCTCTATCTCCACTGGGACCTCCGTAAAATTCGCCCCATCATCCACGTCTAGCTCCCCATAGTCAATGATGTGCATCGGGTCGTGCACGTATCTTCTCAGTTGGGATACGTTGAAGACGTCGTGCACTCGGTGCAACTGAGGTGGCAGATCCAGATGATAAGCCACCTCGACAACCCTGTTGAGGACCTGGAAGGGTCTGATGAAGCGTGGATACAACTTGCCGCCTCGGCCAAATCTCCTCAAACCACGTCGAGGTGAGACCCGCAAGAAGACGTGGCCGCCATCCTCGAACTCTAGTGGCCTCCGCCTCCTGTCAGCATAAGACTTCTTTCGGCTCTGCGTTGTCCTCATCCGATCCTGGATGACCTGGACCTTCTCTATCGTGGCCTGGACCATCTCTGGTCCCACAAGTGCTGACTCCCCAGGGTCTGTCCAGCACAAAGGGGATCTGCAAAGCCTGCCGTACAACGCCTCGTAGGGTGCCATCCCGATGGTGGAGTGGTAGCTGTTGTTGTACGCAAACTCTACCAAGGGTAGGTGGTCCTCCTAGCTGCGACCAAAGTCGAGGACACATGCACGGAGCATGTCCTCGAGAGTCTGAATGGTCCTCTCCGTCTGACCATCCGTCTGAGGGTGAAAGGCGGTGCTCAGATGTAGTCGCGTCCCGAACGCCTCCTGCAACCCCTTCCAAAGCCGGGAAGTAAAACGAGCGTCCCGATCGGAGACGATAGTCGATGGAACACCGTGAAGTCGTACAATCTCCTGAACGTAGAGACGCCCCAAGCTCTCTACTGAGCCCTGCTCTCGGATGGGTAAGAAGTGTGTCGACTTGGTGAGTCGGTCAACAATCACCCAAATGGAATCGTGACCTCTGGAAGTGCGTGGAAGTCCAGTCACAAAGTCCATAGATATCTCGTCCCTCTTCCACTCTGGGACCTCCAAGGGCTGTACCAAACCTGCTGGTACCTGATGCTCTGCCTTTACCTGCTGGCAGGTGAGGCACCGTGAAACGAACTCTGCCACAGCCTTCTTCATGCCCGGCCACCAGTGCTGTCGTCTGAGATCCTGGTACATCTTCGCCACTCCAGGATGTAACGCCAAAAGAGATGTGTGATACACTCTCAGCACCTCATCTCGTAAAGCGACTGGTACCAAGGTACGTCCCCTGAAATGGACATCGTGCTCTGCTCCAAGGGAGAAACCATCAGGTGCCTGTCCCGAGGATATCTGTGCACGCCGTGTCTCACAGTCAACGTCCCCATG
The DNA here is from genome assembly GCA_963277665.1 of Viscum album. Classification (NCBI taxonomy): domain Eukaryota; kingdom Viridiplantae; phylum Streptophyta; class Magnoliopsida; order Santalales; family Viscaceae; genus Viscum; species Viscum album. Next base: position 1,465,406,573 of record OY728139.1, read on the forward strand.
TTGTGCCTCTCTGACCCGCTGAAGAAGTGGAGGAGAGACTGTGAGAGACTGAAGGAAGGCTGCTCTGTCTCCATCCACGAAGGATATCTGCAAAGCGGCTAGCTGCTCTGTCGCCTCCTCAAGTAGCTGGATGCCCGTCCTCCTGCTGAGGGCATCAGCCACCACGTTCCCCTTCCCAGGAGTATAGCCTATCTCAAAGTCATAGTCCTGGAGGAACTCGAGCCATCGCCGCTGTCTCAGGTTCAGGTCCTTCTGAGAGAAGATGTACCTGAGACTCTGGTGGTCAGAAAAGACTGTGAAGCGCTCGCACATCAGATAGTGTCGCCATGTCTTCAGGGCAAAGACCACTGCTGCCAACTCCAAGTCATGGGTAGCGTAGTTCTGCTCATGAGGCCTCAACTGACGTGATCTGTAGGCAATCACGGCCCGCTCCTGCATCAGGACACACCCGAGTCCGGTCCCTGATGCATCGCAGTAGACTACGTATGTAGAGACCCGTATCTTGACGTACATTTACTTTACATTACATTTGCAGAATACTTAGTACATAACAAAAACACACACACAAGGATCGTAATATTTTAGTGTCTTTGGAAACTCGGAACGTAATCTTCTAATCGTGGTGAAAGATCTTCAATATCTCAATAAAGATCTTCCCTTTTTTTTAACCTAAAACCTTTCTTTATATCCTGGGGAAAAGAAAAAATAAAAGGGTGAGCTCAAATGCTCAGTAAGGGTAAACAAAGAAAAATCAATCACATCATATTCATAAGAACATAACTTTTGGAAATCTTAACCTGCAAAAGAGAGCATAATTTCATAACATGGGATAAATCATAGTAGTTAAATGAAATCCCAATAAGCATAACTTAAAACATGAAACTTTGTGGCATACACACATAATCATAGAGAATCATTTCTTGTTAGTCAAGACTCATTGCCACGACTATCTTAGTGGACAAAGTCCCTTTCTGAATCGAGTAACCCTCGTTTCAGTCCTGTTTCAATGAACCGGTATAACCTACCGTTCCAGCCCTGTCTATCTCATGAGATATAAAATCTTTACCCAATGCATTGGAGGGAGATATAGGTCCCACCCATCTTATAATGAATTCTTTCTTATGTGTGCCACATAATCATAAACCATACATCATAGCGCAACCCATGTAATAAAAATGGGATTCTTAAACAACATGACATCATAAAAAAATTCATATAAGATAAAGGAATTCATAAAAATATTTCCATCACAACATAATCAAACCAATGTAATAATAGGGATAAAAACAGAACCCTTTTATTATCTTAGTTGGAAAATAATTTTGATAAAATACTTGAACTCCATTCTTGAGGAAAATATCCTTTCTTCTTCAAAAACATTTTTCCTTTCATAACATGTCATACGACTTTAAAATAAAAGAAGTTGATTAAAAATAAACTTGAAAACTTGTAAAGGAAGTTTCTTGGAAATAATGTTTTAAAAATCCATTCATGCCGTATAAGTTAAAAAAAACATTCTTTGTACTTTTGTCGGAAAAGTCAAAAAGTACCTCGTACAAAAAAAACGAAAAAAGATTCCTTTCATATCTTTTACTAAAAACTCACCAAAGGGTAAAAATGGATTTAAACAATTGTAGGTGGATGTAAATAATATTACATATTGATGAAACATGGATGTGGATGATAAAATACACCCCAGTAAATACTTACGAATAATCAATCTCGGATAAAAATGAGATTGTGATATTTCCCTTACCTTAGGTCCGATTTGCTTCGTATGTGTCCTAACCTCCTGTATAATGATTTAAATAATGTCATTGACTTATTATAGAATCATATTCATTGTTATGATATCATATATGGTTCACTTATGACATTATATTACCCGTTCTTTTGTAAATTCCATGTTAAAGAAGCGTTTTGGGTAAAATCGTTTCATTTATCGTAGGTGTTTTGACTTGTTGTTCTTGACATTATTATTACTTATATCATGATTTACTTACTTAAATAATATAAAATATTATTTATATATCACATATATTCAGTATATATATATATATAATAGATAGATAAATGAAATGAAAAACACCGTTCATGGAGACGGTAGTCCGTACGTACGCATGAACGCTGTTTTCCTTTCCTTATTGTCTTGAATGGAAGTAAGTAGATGACATACATATATATATATATATATATATAAATCCAGTAGCTTTATAATGTCATATATTTCATTATTATTTCTTATATATACTTTATAATCATTCTTAAATGGTTAACATGGAGAATGAATCTCATCGCGTCGTGGAGACAGTAGTCCGTACGTACGCACGAACGATGATATCATTTCCATAAATATTGAATTAAATTGGAGTGGATTATAAAATATATCAGAATCAATATGATTTTTTAATAACTATGTATTGTTATTCTTTACACCATTATACCCATCCATGTAAGGTGGTGGTGGAAAATAGATTACACCACGGCGTGGAGACGGTATTCCGTACGTACGCACGCGCGGTGATTTCTTTTTCCGTAGGATGGATAGATGGTGAAATAGGGTTGTTTAAAACTTATAATAACATATCAGTATATGAGTGATACTGATGTTATTACTTCATAATGAAACAACCTAAGAAGATGAAGTGGAAGAAGAAATAAAGATGAAAGAATTGGTAACGGTAATTACCTCTTCTTTGAAGCGCCTCTTTGAGACCTCCTCTTAGGGCACTAAAATTGGTCTTTGAGGAAGACCCGAACCTCTAGGATGTTTCTAGGGAAGTGGATAAGAGATTTGGGCAGGGGTTTGCCGAGCTTGAGTGCTCAAATTGGTGTGAGGAGGAGGGGGAGGAGGTGTCCTTTTATAAGGGAGGAGAGAGGCACCTTAGGAATATCTCAAAATATTATTTTATATTAAAGTCAAAATCGGTTTATAATGGTTCCAAAGGGTCTTATTTCGAAGCTAAAGTGGGGATGGGTCTAAATCCTATCATCCAATAGGATTTAGACAAGTTTAGGGTATTATTTTAACCTTATCAATTAGATTTAACTCTAAGTTAAATAATTTAACTTTTACCGTGTCTTTTTGTTTTCATTCACTATATGGTTAATACACTTACTATAACATGCCAAAAGAACCCCAAATTGTTTCTTATTAATATATATATCCTTATCTAAGTCATTTGGCCGAACCTTAGATTTTTAGGAATAAAATAACAATTAATAATATAATATTTGATTTAAAAACTATTTTGTGTCAATTTTGACACTATTAGATATATGATTTTTGTGAAAGTCATAACAGAATTATATGTTCGAACCAAGTTGATTAAAGCAACACCAATATATCATAGTAACCTATAAAAGTAGTGGAATTCATAAAAAGTCTCAAATTAAATTCATTTGAGCATTTATAACATCAATTATGTTAATATTTCCTTAAAAGGGTAATTACTGCATCATCGTTGTGTCATAAATAAATTAACTTATTTAAAGTCTAAAAATTATAAATAAAATATCATTATTTAGGAAAGCTTTTTAGATTTCTAATGAATATTTTTAGTCGAATTTATCTTATGTATAACCCCATATTAAAAATGTTTTAGTTATTAAACTTTGATTTTAACTATTTTAACTATTCATTAAATAAAATAATATCAAATGTCATAATCTAATTCAAGTGGACCTAAATGGTCATATTATATTCATAAGGTTGTTTTTGGTCGAATTACACTTATCCAATAGAATTAGGACATGTGTTAGGGTAATAGTAATATCATATTTACCCTTAGTTACCCTATTTACTATTAACCGTGGTAAAAAAAAGTAAAAAGTTACTATTCACCAAAAATTATTTTCATCTCATTGAACCACATTTTAGTCCTTGATATTAACCGTGTTTGTTGGATTTTCAAAATCCCATTCACAGAAGCGGTAAAATTAAGTTTTATGCAAAATTCAGTTTTTAACCTACCACTTAGTGGTTTCACTATTCATCAAAAATTGAAAGTTTTCAGAAAAATACCAAAATTTCATCCTAAGCTATATTTCATATTCCGAATTCAAAAATTATGTATATTTTACAAAATTCATAACATAGAAGTTGCATTAATTAATTTTATAATTAAATCCCACTGTTAAAACAAATAGCGTGTTTTTAAGAAACAATATCTATCAAAAGATTGACACTTGTTTATGTCTGGTTTAAATGTGAAATTATATCCAATGACCAACATTGTATTAAATTGTAAAAATATATTCTAAATATACTTTAAAACTACTCAAATTAATAATTTATCACTATTAATTATTTTGATTAAAAAAAGTTGTTTTTTAATTATAATTTAGTAATTTTCACAATTCATCAGAATATGAAAGTTATCCGAAATGTACCAAAATTTCACCTTAGGCTAAATTCGATACTCCGAATCCAAAAATGAAATCCATTTTGAAATATAAAATTTACAAAATTTCAAAAAGTGGCTATTACTATTCATAACGGCTAGTTTTAATAACATTTTAATAGCATATCGCTATTTAGTGAAACTCGTTATTGCATACTACACACGCTATTGAGGAAGGTCGCGATTGCGTGTAATGCAAGGCAAGTCAAGGATGCATGTTGTGTAAGCTCGTTTTGGTGTAGCGTACAACACAAGACATTAGTGAAACAAAAAGAATATTTTTCATAAAATCTCGGGCTGTTACATTCTACCACCCCTTAAAATGAATTTCGCCCTCGAAATTCGTCGGGGTTATAAATGGTTTACTATTCGAAAGTTTCTTTAATAGAAACCCACATCGTAAAAAGGAATACCAAAACTTGGCTTTAAAAACTAAAGTATGCAATGTAACCATTACCCAAATAAACTAATCGCTGGGTTTCCACATAGGTAAAAATATGGATATGGAAGAAAAATCTAACCATCATGTTCTGATGGAGAGTGGTAGAGAACATGGCTATGGAAAATCCAAAAATCACAAATCCATAAATTTGTGACGATCTAAGGTACCATCTGATTAATCAGATATAAGAGCACTAGGACAACATTTTTGGTTTTCAAGATCGTTTCCCTAAAGTTGAAGAATTTGAATTAGAATAAATACTTAGTTTATTTTGGTATAATCTCACTGTTCTTCGTGCCTTGAACAATTTCCACTTCATCTCTTAAATAAATGAAGTTGAATTTGTTATTCGTGAAGTGTTAGCAGATTATGTGATAGAATGACGGGTCATTCCATCTGTCTCAAACAAAAGGTTAAAAATTATATACATAAGTCGGTCTATAGTGAGATTAATCATATATGGTTCCTAAAATAGACTTATACATCATATGTCATACAGATTAATATAATAAAACTGGTTTCTACTAAACAGGGACTTCCTGTAGGCCAGTGGTAGGCGATAAAGTCCAGTCGCACTTCGGTTGTGGGTTCGATTTCCGCAGCCTTGTCCGACGCGATGGGCTGTCGCCCGTCCTGCAGGTTGTCCTTTTTCTAAAACTATATTCTTATAACATCCCATCAATAATATCGAACAAACTTCTATCCTTAAACAATACTAACTTATGTCCAACATAATCCATTCTAATCTTTAGGCTTATCCATAATACTGCAGTCCACTCTCATAATATAGTGAAAACAATTACCAAAGATTTAATACCATCGTTGATCCCCATAAGATATGTCTTGTTGGTCACATTCTAAACATTCAAAGTCCTTAATCATGTATTCTCTTGAATACCTTAGTGAAAACATGAATGCAGTTTAAAGTTAACACTTTCCACATACCAAAATCCTCAAAATTCTATATACTCAATCCATGATATCACTTAGTCCTTATATCAATCATGAGCTCATGAATACTATTAAACATTTCATTTTCTTGTTTTCCCTTCATTATGCGCATATCATCTTATTTCCAAAAAAAATCTCAATCACTTTGAATACCACATAAATAAATATTGCAATACTCAATGATACAACATTATTTTGGAATCCCATTACATAAACACTTAATCATTCCACCACATCGTTGTCTTATTCAACATTGCCAATAGTGATCGCTTGTGACTTCCCTTTGTCCTTTGCCTTCAGTGGTTGCTCATTTTGATCATCACTAACCCTTGGATTAGGAAATTTATTAGCATAATTCCCCATTTCCTTGCACTTGAAGCATTGAAGTGTTGGTGGTGCGTTCTCTGCAATGTTTGATTTATTCACATCATTAGAAACCCTTTTTCCATTACTTTGACACTCAGCTGCTCGATGACCTTCTTTTCGACACTTAAAACATTTTCTAGTCCCTTTAAGACAATCTCCACCATGCTTCTTTCCACACTTTGTGCATAAGGAAACATTCATCTTCTTTTCACCATTATTCTGAGATTTCTCCTTGAACTCCATCTTTCGTTTCTTGTGAAAACCATGAGATGGATATGTAACACCAACTTCCATTTCTACCTTGATAGCACAATGCACAATTTCTTCATATCTACTGAAGTCTCTTATAGATAATGACCTTAGAAGACTTGGTTTTAAGCCACTGAAAAATCGATCAACTTTACTTTCAGGTTGGATGATAATGCCAGATGCATACCTTGCAAGTCTTGTAAAATTCGCTTCGTATATACCAACAGATTCATCATCCTTTTGCTTTAGTTCAAGAAACTCCTTCTCCATCTTTTTTCGAAGAATACGAGGGAAGTACTTATTGAAAAATAAGTTCTTGAACTCGTCCCATTCCATGGACTCAATTTCATCTCTTTGACTTGTATTCTTGATAAGATTCCACCATTGATCAGCTTCACCTTCCAAACGATATACTGCTAAGATGAATTTATCATGTTCAGAACATTGAAGAACTGAAAATATCTTTTCAGTGGTACTGATCCATTGTTCAGCAACAAGTGGATCAGAAGACCCACTGAAAGAAGGTGGACGTTGCCTCATGAAGGACTCAATAGAATATTGTTCCCTTCTCTGCTCATTTGGAAGTCCAAAATGATTCATAGCTTATGTAAGTATAGTAATAAGATTTTGCACTCCATCTCCCATAACATTTGTTTGTTCAGGAGGACAATCATTGCATTGTCCATTGCATTGATCAACACGGTTCCTTCGGGTTCCAGCCATTGTCTAAAACCCAAAAAGAATAGTGTGAGAGGCAAAAATCATGCTAGGGAAAACAACATAATAAAGGGGGAGTACCCTCAATATCTAACATCTTAGGTTAAATTCTAAGATCGTTAGCGCAATTCTATTACTATAACCTATACGTATACGTAACCTTAGAGACATCCCTAGACATACCTTAGAAATATCTCTAGGGATCTCACTAACGTTTTTCGCATCCTAGTTTCCAAAGGTTGACTAAACCTTTCCTCTGATACCAACTGTAGAGACCCGTATCTTGACGTACATTGACTTTACATTACATTTGCGGAATACTTAGTACATAACAAAAACACACACACAAGGATCGTAATAGTTTAGTGTCTTTGGAAACTCGGAACGTAATCTTCTAATCGTGGTGAAAGATCTTCAATATCTCCCATAAAGATCTTCCCTTTTTTTAACCTAAAACCTTTCATTATATCCTGGGGAAAAGAAAACATAAAAGGGTGAGCTCAAATGCTCAGTAAGGGTAAACAAAGAAAAATCAATCACATCATATTCATAAGAACATAACTTTTGGAAATCTTAACCTGCAAAAGAGAGCATAATTTCATAACATGGGATAAATCATAGTAGTGAAATGAAATCCCATTAAGCATAACTTAAAACATGAAACTTTGTGGCATACACACATAATCATAGATAATCATTTCTTGTTAGTCAAGACTCATTGCCAAGACTATCTTAGTGGACAAAGTCCCTTTCTGAATCGAGTAACCCTCATTTCAGTCCTGTTTCACTGAACCGGTATAACCTACCGTTCCAGCCCTGTCTGTCTCATGAGATATAAAATCTTTACCCAATGAATTGGAGGGAGATATAGGTCCCACCCATCTTATAATGAATTCTTTCTTATGTGTGCCACATAATCATAAACCATACATCATAGCGTAACCCATGTAATAAAAATGGGATTCTTAAACAACATGACATCATAAAAAAATTCATATAAGATAAAGGAATTCATAAAAATATTTCCATCACAACATAATCAAACCAATGTAATAATAGGGATAAAAACAGAACCCTTTTATTATCTTAGTTGGAAAATAATTTTGATAAAATACTTGAACTCCATTCTTGAGGAAAATATCCTTTCTTCTTCAAAAACATTTTTCCTTTCATAACATGTCATACGACTTTAAAATAAAATAAGTTGATTAAAAATAAACTTGAAAACTTTTAAATGAAGTTTCTTTGAAATAATGTTTTAAAAATCCATTCATGCCGTATAAGTTAAAAAAAACATTCTTCGCACTTTTGTCGGAAAAGTCAAAAAGTACCTCGTACAAAAAAAACAAAAAAAGCTTACTTTCATATCTTTTACTAAAAACTCACCAAAGGGTAAAAATGGATTTAAAAAATTGTAGGTGGATGGAAATAATATTACATATTGATGAAACATGGATGTGGATGATAAAATACACCCCAGTAAATACTTACGAATAAACAATCTCGGATAAAAATGAGATTGTGATATTTCCCTTACCTTAGGTCCGATTTGCTTCGTATGTGTCCGAACCTCCTGTATAATGATTTAATTAATGTCATTGACTTATTACAGAATCATATTCATTGTTATGATATTATATATGGTTCACTTATGACATTATATTACCCGTTCTTTTGTAAATTCCATGTTAAAGAAGTGTTTTGGGTAAAATCGTTTCATTTATCGTAGGTGTTTTGACTTGTTGTTCTTGACATTATTATTACTTATATCATGATATACTTACTTACAGAATACAAAATATGATTTATATATCACATATATTCAGTATATATATATATATAATAGATAGATAAATGAAATGAAAAACACCGTTCATGGAGACGGTAGTCCGTACGTACGCATGAACACTGTTTTCCTTTCCTTATTGTCTTGAATGGAAGTAAGTAGATGACATACATATATATATATATATACATAAATACAGTAGCTTTATAATGTCATATATTTCATTATTATTTCTTATATATACTTTATAATCATCCTTAAATGGTTAACATGGAGAATGAATCTCATCGCGTCGTGGAGACGGTAGTCCGTACGTACGCACGAGCGATGATATCATTTCCATAAATATTGAATTGAATTGGAGTGGATTATACAATATATCAGAATCAATATGATGTTGTAATAACTATGTATAGTTATTCTTTACACCATTATACCCATCCATGTAAGGTGGTGGTGGAAAATAGATTACACCACGGCGTGGAGACATTATTCCGTACGTACGCACGCGCGGTGATTTCTTTTTCCGTAGGATGGATAGATGTTGAAATAGGGTTGTTTCATACTTATAATAACATATCAGTATATGAGTGATACTGATGTTATTACTTCATAATTAAACAACCTAAGAAGAAGAAGTGGAAGAAGAAATAAAGATGAAAGAATTGGTAACGGTAATTACCTCTTCTTTGAAGCGCCTCTTTGAGACCTCCTCTTAGGGCACTAAAATTGGTCTTTGAGGAAGACCAGAACCTCTAGTATGTTTCTAGGGAAGTGGAGAAGAGATTTTGGCAGGGGTTGGCCGAGCTTGAGTGCTCAAATTGGTGTGAGGAGGAGGGGGAGGAGGTGTCCTTTTATAAGGGAGGAGAGGGGCACCTTAGGAATATCTCAAAATATTATTTTATATTAAAGTCAAAATAGGTTTATAATGGTTCCAAAGGGTCTTATTTCGAAGATAAAGTGGGGATGGGTCGAAATCCTATCATCCAATAGGATTTAGACAAGTTTAGGGTATTATTTTAACCTTATCAATTAGATTTAACTCTAAGTTAAATAATTTAACTTTTACCGTGTCTTTTTGTTTTCATTCACTATATGGTTAATAAACTTACTATAACATGCCAAACGAACCCCAAATTGTTTATTATTAATATATATATCCTTATCTAAGTCATTTGGCCGAACCTTAGATTTTTAGGAATAAAATAACAATTAATAATATAATATTTGATTTAAAAACTATTTTGTGTCAATTTTGACACTATTTGATATATGATTTTTGTGAAAGTCATAACAGAATTATATGTTCGAACCAAGTTGATTAAATCAACAAAAATATATCATAGTAACCTATAAAATTAGTGGAATTCATAAAAAGTCTCAAATTAAATTAATTTGAGCATTTATAACATCAATTATGTTAATATTTCTTTAAAAGGGTAATTACTGCATCATCGTTGTGTCATAAATAAATTAAATTATTTAAAGTCTAAAAATTATAAATAAAATATCATTATTTAGGAAAGCTTTTTATCTTTCTAATGAATATTTATAGTTGAATTTATCTTATGTATAACCCCATATTAAAAATGTTTTAGTTATTAAACTTTGATTTTAACTATTTTAACTATTCATTAAATAAAATAATAATAAATGTCATAATCTAATCCAAGTGGACCTAAATGGTCATATTATATTCATAAGGTTGTTTTTGGTCGAATTACACTTATACAATAGAATTAGGACATGTGTTAGGGTAATAGTAATATCATATTTACCCTTAGTTACCCTATTTACTATTAACCGTGTAAAAAAAAAGTAAAAAGTTACTATTCACCAAAAATTATTTTCATCTCATTGAACCACATTTTAGTCCTTGATATTAACTGTGTCTGTCGGATTATCAAAATTCCATTCACAGAAGCGGTAAAATTATTTTTTATGCAAAATTCAGTTTTTAACCTACCATTTAGTGGTTTCACTATTCATCAAAAATTGAAAGTTTTCAGAAAAATACCCAAATTTCATACTAAGCTATATTTCATATTCCGAATTCAAAAATGATGTCTATTTTAACAAATTCATAATATAGAAGTTGCAATAATTAATTTTATAATTAAATCCCGCTGTTAAAACAAATAGCGTGTTTTTAAGAAACAATATCTATCAAAAGATTGACACTTGTTTATGTCTGGTTTAAATGTGAAATTATATCCAATGACCAACATTGTATTAAATTGTAAAAATATAATTCTAAATATACTTTAAAACTACTCAAATTAATAATTTATCACTATTAATTATTTCGATTAAAAAAAGTTGTTTTTTAATTATAATTTAGTAATTTTCACTATTCATCAGAATATGTAAGTTATCCGAAATGTACCAAAATTTCACCTTAGGCTAAATTCGATACTCCGAATCCAAAAATCAAATCCATTTTGAAATATAAAATTTACAAAATTTCAAAAAGTGGTTATTACTATTCATAACCGCTAGTTTTAATAACATTTTAATAGCATATCGCTGTTTAGTGAAACTCGTTATTGCGTACTACACACGCTATCGAGGAAGGTCGCGATTGCATGTAATGAAAGGAAAGTCAATGATGCGTGTTGTGAAAGATCCTTTTGGTGTAGCGTACAATACAAGAAATTAGTGAAATAAAAAGAATATTTTTCATAAAATCTCGGGTTGTTACAACGTATCCAACTCCCTCCTCAGGCAACCTCAAGATAGGTGCGCTGGTCAACCTCTGCCTCAGCTCCTGGAAGCTCTGCTGACATCTGTCTGACCACACGAAGGGTTTCCCCTTCTTCGTCAATGCTGAGAGTGGGGCCACAACTCTGGAGAAGTCCGGCATAAATCTCCGATAGTATCCGGCTAGGCCCAAGAAACTCCGCACCTCTGTCACGCTCTTGGGTGGCTCCCAAGCTAGCACTGCCTCGATCTTCGCGGGATCCACTGCAACTCCCGCCTCAGAAAGGACGTGCCCCAAGAAGTGGACCTCACGTAACCAGAACTGACACTTCGAGAGCTTGCCATAAATCTGGTGCTCTCGGAGTGTGTCTAGTACAACACGCAGGTGGTAGGCGTGCTCCTCCTCCGTCGTCAAGTACACCAAAATGTCGTCGATGAAGACCACGACAAATCGATCGAGGTATGGCTGGAAGATCCTGTTCATGAGGCTCATGAACACTGCTGGAGCGTTGGTCACGCCGAAAGGCATAACCAAGAACTCGTAGTGGCCATACCGACACCTGAAGGCCGTCTTCTGCACATCTTCGTCTCGAACTCTAAGCTGATGATAGCCTGACCTGAGGTCTATCTTCGAGAAACATCGTGCTCCCTTGAGCTGGTCGAAGAGGTCATCAATCCTGGGTAGCGGATACTTGTTCCTCACTGTCACCTGATTCAGGCGACGATAATCGACACACAGTCGCAAGCTCCCGTCTGCCTTCTTGGCGAACAAAATCGGGGAAGCCCAGGGCGAAACACTGGGTCGGATGAACCCCTTGCCCTGCAAGTCCTCCAACTGTACTCGCAGCTCTCGAAGCTTAGCGGGGGCCATCCGATATGCTGGAGTGGATATCGGGGTTGTCCCGGGGTACAGGTCAATATAAAAGTCTACCTCTCTACGAGGAGGTAGTCCTGGAACGTCGTCGGGAAAGACGTCCGCGTACTGATCCACCACTGCAGGAAAACTGGGACTCCGCGCGTCAACTGCTCCCAGGATGAGGCTAGCCAACTGATGAGTGATGGGCTGACCTCTCCTCTGCGTG